>CM069859.1:180410651-181610651 GCA_036172795.1 Pelodytes ibericus | reverse complement strand
CTGATTTTTCCGCAGCGAGAGGGGGTAAAGTCTGTGCCGATAGCACAGACTGCAAGCTCCGCCCCCTCGCGCAACGCGTGTCTGAGTGCCGGGTGTCGTCACGTGACATACTGGCACTCAGCACGCCGACCAACGGAGTTAAGCTGCAGCGTGAATGTCCCCCTCCCCTGCAGTGAGGTAAAGCAGCAGGGAGGGGGACACATCAAGAAGAAACCCCCAAGAAAAGACTGTGTGCGGTGGGTGTGTGTTTGTATGTATTGTAAAGTAGGTGTGTGAGGTGTTTGTATATATGGGTGTGTGAGGTGTTTGTGTATATATGGGTGTGTGAGGTGTTTGTGTATATATGGGTGTGTGAGGTGTTTGTGTATATATGGGTGTGTGAGGTGTTTGTGTATATATGGGTGTGTGAGGTGTTTGTGTATATATGGGTGTGTGAGGTGTTTGTGTATATATGGGTGTGTGAGGTGTTTGTGTATATATGGGTGTGTGAGGTGTTTGTGTATATATGGGTGTGTGAGGTGTTTGTATATATGGGTGTGTGAGGTGTTTGTATATATGGGTGTGTGAGGTGTTTGTATATATGGGTGTGTGAGGTGTTTGTATATATGGGTGTGTGAGGTGTTTGTATATATGGGTGTGTGAGGTGTTTGTATATATGGGTGTGTGAGGTGTTTGTATATATGGGTGTGTGAGGTGTTTGTATATATGGGTGTGTGAGGTGTTTGTATATATGGGTGTGTGAGGTGTTTGTATATATGGGTGTGTGAGGTGTTTGTATATATGGGTGTGTGAGGTGTTTGTATATATGGGTGTGTGAGGTGTTTGTATATATGGGTGTGTGAGGTGTTTGTATATATGGGTGTGTGAGGTGTTTGTATATATGGGTGTGTGAGGTGTTTGTATATATGGGTGTGTGAGGTGTTTGTATATATGGGTGTGTGAGGTGTTTGTATATATGTGTGTGTGAGGTGTTTGTATATATATGTGTGTGTGAGGTGTTTGAATATATATGTGTGTGTGATGTGTTTGTATATATATGTGTGTGTGATGTGTTTGTATATATATATGTGTGTGTGAGGTGTTTGTGTATATATGTGTATATGTAAAGTATGTGTGTTTGTATATATGTGTGTGTGTGAGGTGTTTGTATATATGTGTGTGAGGTGTTTGTATATATGTGTATATGTAAAGTATGTGTGTTTGTATATATGTGTGTGTGAGGTGTTTGTATATATGTGTGTGTGAGGTGTTTGTATATATGTGTGTGTGAGGTGTTTGTATATATGTGTGTGTGAGGTGTTTGTGTATATATGTGTATATGTAAAGTATGTGTGTTTGTATATATGTGAAGTAGGCGTGTGTGTTTATGAATTGTGTTTATGTTTGCGTGATTGTCTGGCTCCTAAAAAAAATGTCTGGCTCCTAAAATCAAAATAAATTTGTCAAGCCCTGTAGTAAGAGACCTGTGTAGCATTTTCTCTAATGCACACGTCCCAGCTAAACAGAAAAATTACTACTTAACTACTTATGATTTTATTCATACTTATGTATGTTTACACACTGTAAGGAGGGACACAAGTTTCAAGCTACCCCACAGAATGTATAACATATGTATTCAGGGAGAGCTCAACTATTTAAAAAGGGACAGTAAACTTTATTTTTCACTTGTGCTTCTAAAACTGGTTGTTCCCACTTTTGATAATACATGCCAATTTATCCTCTGACCAGCAGCTGTCATTCTTCCCTGGGAAACAAGCAGTCCAGTCTGGTCAGGGGTCTACTCTGCTACTTCAAAGAGAACCTTGTTTTTTCCATGGGATTAGCAGAGGGGACCAGAACTAGGTCCGCTCTGTTGTTCCCAATACAAAAACAAGGGTGTGCTTCTGTGCTAATGAAGAGCAACCCCCGCACTCTGCAGAGTGTAATAAGACGAGCACCCGCGCCGATTGTCCAGAGCCCCCAGACATCCTGTGTCTCAGCTGTGAGACACAGAAGAGCGTAATCCCGCATATATCTATTAAATGGACAGTTTAGTCCCCATATCTTTGGTGCAGGATGAAGATTACTGCTTGTATAATGCACAGGCTTAAAATGTGTGATTTGATGCAGGCATTCTGTATAAATTACATTTTTAATATTTGAATTAAGCCCTCCCAATTGATTACTCTGCATGGGTACTGCAGGTGCGGCAGAACTGATTATATAGACACTGAGGATATAAAGTTTTGTTTTTATTTAGTCTCATTGGTTGCTGCATTAAACAAGAAGAAAATAAATTACTTTTACTCTAGTATGGGCAGTCCTGGTTTCTTGCAATCTGCTATAATTTCAAATTCTTCTAACTGTAAGTATTTTATATTTTAAGCAATGCAAAATGTAAAACATGTATTTTAAAGTACTTTGAAACAACATTAATATGCATTAATATTTGCAAGATGTATTTTGGGCACTAGACAGTCCCTAAGATACATGTCTATTTACTCCAGACCAGCAGGACATCTTTTTTAAACCTTGCTTCATTCAAGGGTTAAAAAAAAGATTAATTGTCCTTTAAGGACACAAGACATACATGTATACTACATGTCTAAATGACCGTCCAATAATAAAATGCGACCAATAATCGCCTCTGACAATCAGATGACGTTGCCATGATGCCTCTGAAAAAAACCCTCTTCCAACTGCAGAAGGGAAATTTGGAGCTCCTAAAACTAAAAAACAACTGAGCAGTTTACAGTGATGCAGAGCTGCACACAGAAATGATTGAGTACCTTAAATTAATTTTAGTTGCCACACTACTAAACCTGTAAGAGAACAGACTGTGAAGAATCATAAACACATCCAAAAAATGTAGCTCATAGCAAAGAACTGAATGAATGTAAACGCAAGAGGCCTGACTCAACCAGCAGTGTTAGGTTAGACAGGTGAGCAAAATAAATACTGCCTTTCAGACATTTTTGTAATTATGAAGGGAAATACTATAACTTGGCACGTGGCCTGGATCTTTAAATTGTGGTCTGGCCCCCAGAACCAATTAGAAATATCAAGCCATGACCTAGAGTTACTTGTCCTTTGTCAAGGGAAAACGAAAAAAATAGATGCATGAAGCAAAATGCATGATTTTTTCCCTATTAGGATCTTTTAGATTTTTTGTTTCAGATACTAGTAACCGCACCATCCTGCAACAAAAATATTTTTAAAATGCTATCCCCCTCTACTGACAGATGTAGCTAACTGCCTTCTAAGAAAAAAAAGCCAATAAGATTTCCAGCAACAGGAGTATACTTTACAACACAATATTTCTATTCATCTTTAAGAATAACATCCTTCTGTGCCGAAGCATGGAACACTTTAAAGAGCTTCAGAATATATGTATTTGTGGCAAAGAGGAGCTCAGATATATTAAAAGTAGAAGAAAAAAAAAAAAACATGCACCTATATTAAAAACAAAATTCGCTCTGAAATTAAAGGAAAGGAATTTCATCATAAGGTCATTTTATTGTTATATTTAGGAAGCTTTCCCAAAGTCAAACTATGCAGCCCAAGTACAGTTGATTCCAAATAAAACAAATACACATAAAAGGTCCTTAAGGGAAGCACTTCAGTAATGGATTACTAGTAAAGGGCATTTGTGATGCCAAAACCTTCTCCTTACTTCCAAGGTTTACCGATGAACTAAATATAATAAATGCTTTAAACTTCCCATTGCTAAAGGTACATTTGAGTAAAATATACATTAGCATACCAACAATACTCGAAATAGATTTACATTTCCATAGAAAATGTGTAAAACTTTTATTGGCACATGGAGTATTAATTTAGTACATGCCACTGTAGGGATGTGCATAAGACTATCCAGATAAAAAATAAATCTGGACATTTATTATATGCAAACTACAGTGTTTTTTTTACCCCTTTTCCACTCTTTCACCTTCTTTCTTCCTTTTAATGTTGGTAGAGCACATGCTCAGTGGTTCAGACAATATAATAATGAAAGAAGCAGCGTGCATGAACCTTGCACTTGTGCTGTACTTCCTCAAGTCACACTGTAGGGATCAATGAAAATATACAATGCTTATTAGAATACATATTTAACACGTTGGGTTGAGTCCTTTTGGAATCAGAAGAGGTAACACACAGACAGAAGCGGACACTGTCCGGCAGAGAATCTCCAAAGCACTAATACGGACAGGTAATTTATTTATGGAATGTTGTCGTAAATCAGGGCTGGGCAAATTCAGTAGACTTTAACCCCTTAGTGACAAGACATTTTCACCTTGAGTTTCCCTTGGTGACAATGGCTGTTTCTGTTTAGCTGCAATTTTCTTCTTTCTCACATACTGTAACCCAGGGCTTGACAAATGTAATTTGATTTTAGGAGCCAGAAATTTTTTTTAGGAGCCAGACAATCACGCAAACATAAACACAATTCATAAACTACTTCACATAAACTACTTCACATATATACACACACACCTACTTTACACATCCACAAATATCCAAACCCCTCACACACACCTACTTTACACATCCACAAATATCCAAACCCCTCACACACACCTACTTTACACATCCACAAATATCCAAACCCCTCACACACACCTACTTTACATATACCCATATATACAAACACCACACACACACCTACTTTACATATACCCATGTATACAAACGCCTCACACACACCTACTTTACATATACACATATATACAAACACCACACACACACCTACTTTACATATACCCATATATCCAAACACCTCACACACACACACACACACACACCTACTTTACATATACCCATATATACACAAACACCTCACACACACCTACTTACATATACACATATATATACAAACACCTCACACACACCTACTTTACATATACCCATATATACAAACACCTCACACACACCTACTTTACATATACACATATATCCAAACACCTCACACACACACCTACTTTACATATACACATATAGACAAACACCTCACACACACCTACTTTACATATACACATATATACAAACACCTCACACACACCTACTTTACAATACATACACACACCCACCTCACACAGTCTTTTCTTGGGGGTTTCTTCTTGATGTGTCCCCCTCCCTGCTGCTTTACCTCACTGCAGGGGAGGGGGACATTAGTGCTGCAGCTGAACTCCGTTGGTCGGCGTGCTGAGTGACAGGATGTCACGTGACGACACCCGCCACTCAGACACGCGTTGCGCGAGGGGGCGGAGCTTCAAGTCTGTGCCATCCGCACAGACTTTACCCCCTCGCGCTGCGTTAAAATCAGATGGCAGCGGCAAGGGGACCATGAGGCCGACAGCACCCAGGCGCCAGGTCTAATTTCCTGGTCGCCATGGCGACCTGGCGCCTGGGGTTTGTCGAGCCCTGCTGTAACCACACAAATATATGTTATTATCGTCATAAGAAGGGCTTTCATTAGATAACATTATGTTCATCATATCTTATAATTTACTAGAAAAAAAATCATAAAATATGATGAAAAATTTAAAAAAACTTTTTCTAACTTTGACCTAAAATATAATTTACACAAATACAATTATTAAAAAAGACCCCATCTAAATAGTTTCTAAAAGTTGTCCCGAGTTCAGAAATATGCATGTTTCCATTTTTTCGGTATTTTTTTGCAAGTTATGGGGCAAAAACCAAAAATAGTGTTTTTTGTTTTTTTCCTACATTGACCTTTTTGACCCCAACCCAAACTTTAAACCCAACACTAAATTTAACCCCCAACTCTAACCCTTAATATATTTTAATTTTAATTTAATTTTAACCCTATCCCTTATGCTAAAAGTTAATTTTAACCCTATAGGCTAATCTAACTAAATAACTAGTTTTTAGCTAATTAAATATTTATTTTTATTTTTTTAAATTGCTATGCTACTTAGCTACCACTAGGGGCATAGTAGCATATTCAGAGCTCAGACCTCCAGAGGGCATAGCCATATTGACGGAGCATGCTGCTCCGTCAATATGGCTCCCACAATCGCTCTGTGGGGCGATCGTGGGTGGCCCAAATTGGAAATTTCGGTGCTGGCTATTGCCTCGACATCGATGCAATAGACCAGCACCGTTAAAGCGGTTTTCGCGATCATTGATTGCGAAAATCGCTTGATTCACCGCAGGACGTGCCAGGCACGTCCACTGTCGGGAACAGAGTTCCCAGCAGGACGTGTCTGACAGGTCCATTGTCGCGAAGGGGTTAAGAGCCTACCCTGTGACATAACTATAAGGCTTGAAGGGTACGCTCCTGTGACAGGGGCTGCCAGCGAGCCCTGCATCCGCCCCTATATCACTAGCTGCACCCCAAAAAAGCCCTCATGTGGCAGGCACTGACCACATACATTGCATAATTCGTCTTGTGTCACTGTTACAATACATAACACTTACCATTGAGAAAACTGCCTATTACCCTAGAAATCAGTGGGGCAGTGTTACACCTGTAACCGGAGGTGCAGCACACCAGCCCCATTACTGATGTATCCAGTTTTATACATGAAAGTGTAACCTTTGAATCTTTCTCTTCAGAGGCGGAATATGACGAATTTCCAGTAGCAATTATGAAAACAGAAATTTTACTTACCATAAATTATTTTTTCCATAGCATAGTGGCAGTACAAGTGGGTATCATGTCTCTTGCAGACAAGATATCATGCGAAGCTTAAAAATGATGTTTACTCCTCCTCCCCATAAATACTCTCATCGTATGCCAGACAGTTCATACAAAAGATAAAACAAAACAGTACCATGCAAAAAATTAATAGAAATTAAGGGAGGGAATGCTGTACTGCCACTATGCTAAGAAAAAGAATTTGCAGTAAGTAAAGTGTCATGTAGCAAGATCCTTGTTTAGGGTGGATACTCAGGAATTACAGCTTGTAACACCTTTCGCCCAAAAGCAGTTTCAGAGGAGGATTAGATGTCCAGCCTGTAATATTTCTTGAAGAAGCTGATTTACATATATCTTCAGGAGAGGTTGCAGCTCTTTCTGCCCATGACACGGACCTAGCCCTTGTGGAGTGGGCTCGAAATTAGAGAAGCAAGAACTAGACCTGAAATGTCATAAGCCACTTTAATGGTGCCCATGAGCCATCTTGCAATGGTGGCTTTGGAAGCCAAACCACCTTTGGAATGACTCTGAAAAGTGACAAACAATTGATCTGAATTTCTGCTGGACATTCGAAGGTATATTTCCAGAGCCCTTCTGACATCCAGGCAATGCCATATAGTTTCCAGAATATATTTGTTGGATTAGGACAAAAGGAAGGCAGCACCAGTGGTTGATTAACATTTGATTTGGACAGTACCTTTGGTATGAAGGAAGGTTTAAAGTTTTATCTTGATGGAAAATAAGGAACTCTGCTGCAGAAGACTTGTGGAATGAGTACCACTGGAGGAAATACAAAGGCCATTCTGAACCTCCATCTGATGGATAGGCCGTCCACGAAGGAGGGTGACACGTGTATAGAGGGAAGCAAACCAGTAGGAAGTGAAAACTCACGATGGACCGCAAGAAGTTGTCTGTAATTTGAAGATTGTGTGGATTCTTTTGGGGACTACTGCCCTCTTCTGAAATGGGCTTGGATATGTGCTCCCCATCTGGATTCTGAGGCATCTGTAGTTAGCGTGACCCAGTCACTTGACCGGAAGGATAGACCGTTGTACACGTTTTGAAGTGGAGACCGGACCAGAGGTAATAGGCTGAACTCCAAATCGAAGTCCCTTTCGTCTCTGGACCAAGTAATGAGAATGTCCCGCTGCAGGGGTCTCCGCTGTGCCTTTGCCCAGGGGATTGCCAGGATGGAGGCGGTTGACCCAGGGTACTCATGGCATGTCTTATGGAGCAAACTGGTGCTGTTTGAAGAACTGCAACTTATTTTCTTAACTTCCCTTTGTCCGCTGGAAGGTATAGCGACAGGGACATGGAATCTATAACAAAACCTAGGAACGGGATCTGTGTGGAAGGGACTAAGTTTGACTTTTCCCAATCAATCAGCAATCCTAGTTTTGTCAGCTGAGTTATCGTGGTATGGATGTGTGCCTGAAGATCCTGCTTTTATCACCACTTTCTCTGAGATGAGCCGCCATGGGAGACAAGACTTTGTAAAGATCCTCGGAGCAGATGCCACAGCAAAGGGAAGACGCTCTGAACTGAAAATGGGATTTTGCTTATTGTTTAATGTTTATTGTATGTATTTTTGCATTTTCATAATAAAAAAATTAAAATAAAGAAAATGGGATTTTGCGTCTGACTGAACGGCAAACCTTAAATATTTTCGAAAAGTCTGGACTCATGGTAATGAGGCAAATAGGAAATGTTTCCCCCGGGCCGGGAAAAAACAAAAGCCGAGATAAATCATACCTTTTGTAACAGTAATCGGTGATGAGGTGCTGCGTCCAGCTGTGCAGATAGCCAAATGTACAAACCAGAAAAAGAAAAATAGGACGTTGGCACTCTCCAATCCGAGTATAAACAAAGTATTTATTAATCCAAGAAAACCGACCAAACAAAAAATATTGATGTATTCAGTGGAACATGTGCAGAGTGCAGACAGGAGATAGATTGCCTTGATTAAGTGCCAGTAGGCACGAAACGCGTAAGGCAATCTATCTCCTGTCTGCACTCCTGCAAAAAAAAAAAATGGCTAAGATCTAGGGTTAGGGCTTACCAATAGAGTTAGGGTTAGATTAGAGTTAGTGCTAGGGTTGGAGTGATGATTAGGGGGTTGGGGTCAAAAGGTCAATTTAGGAGAAAGGTTTGGGGAAAAAAAGCTCTATTTGTGTTATTGCCCTAGAACTTGCAACAACAACAAAAATATGTAAACATGTGCTATTTCTAAACTCAGGACAAATATTATAATCAATTTAGCAGATGTTTTTATTATTAATTGTAGATGTGTAATAGATTTTTAAAGCAAAAGTTATAAATAAAAAATGTGTGGGTACATTAAATGAGAATAAGGAAAATTACAGCTAACACAAACACTTTGTTAAAGGGACACTCCCATCAAAAAATGACAAGGTTTTTTATCTCATTGGTGATTTTAGATATGTCTTGTTTTTATGCAAGTTTATTTTATGAAATATTTTACTAAACACATGTGACTGGGCGCCGCCATTTTGTGAAATAGTGTTTTTGGGCACCACCCTTCAGTGACTTTACAGCACTAGTATCTCACTTTGGGGCTGGGGACACAGAATGCATTCTATAAGTCAGAATTCTGATCATAGACTTGAATTGAATGGGAGGGTAATGTAACTATGACATCACAAGGGGGTGGAGTTAAGAAGCTTATCAGGTCAATCTCCTTTCTGTGTGGAAGACAGGCAAACAAATTTGTACACAGCCTCCTAGCCCTGCCCATTAGTGATACACAGGAGCCAGTAAGAGAGCAGGGGAATATCTTATGACATCATCATGCAGGCTCTGGCCACAGTTGTGAAGTGAGATTTTCTGTAAGATTTTGGCGAATGTTGCATCCTGGGTAAAATTTTCTAAATGGATGCTGGAGATAAACACCTAATTTTATTTTTACTTTTATATATATTTGGAAAACAGTGGCATTTGTATTACATAATATGTAACTACATTACCTGTGCATTTAAAACAAACACATACAAGTGGTAGTGTCCCTTTAAGTAATTAATGGAAAAACTCTAAGAACATAAAATGCTTATACCAAAGCACAGTGTTTTTAAAGGACAACTATTTTTTTTTTTTAACCCTTGCTTACTTAGAGGAAGCAAGTGGTTAAAAAAAATAATATGTCCTGCTGGTCTGGAGTAAACCAGACAGGTATCTTAATAGATACACGTGGGTTTATGCTCTGCTGTGTCTCACAGGTTGTCGCGCACTGGCAGTGTCAGCGCGTGCACAGCCAATCAGATTGAGGTCTGCAGAATGTGGTGTCTCTTGATGCCTGCTCATCCCATGCAAAAATAAGGGGCTTCCTTTGAGGTAGCAGAGTTGGTCAGTCGCTGACCAGACGGCTGCCTGCCATGCGTAAGTTTATACTTACAGTAGGGACAACTAACCTTTCACTTGTGCTTCTACAATTACAATTTTATAGTTTACCAAAAACACTTTTTTGGCAAAGCTTAACATTCACTATTAAATGGGGCTCTCATGGATTGCTTTCAGAGAAAGGTACACATGGAACAAAGTTCATTTTAATTCCTAAATCACTGAATTACAGCAGTGACTAAGATGGACTCTTCAGGGGACAACAATTGTTAGCAGAGTAGAATCATACTCAGTTCCATGGTGGATTCATTTTTCACTTCATCTGTTTGGTAAATTTGTTGACTTGCCGAAATTAATCTACCCAATAGCAGCATCATGAAACTCATACATCTGTTACAGCATTTACGCTATATACTCAAGTAAAGATTTATTTCACTTCAGCGCACCCAGATCACCATTTGTCACAATTCCCCAAGATCTTTAGATCTAGGGTTAGGGATAAAAAGTCACTATAGGAGAAAATGGTTAGGAAAAACCAATACTCTTCTTTCAGTTATTACCATATAACTTTAAAAGGCTGCCAATTTTACATGATTTGTATAATAGCTCTTCATAATTGTATTCCGCACATTACTTGGTAATTTGATTAACTCATCTATGATACAAAAATATCTGTTTCTACAATATCTTTAATCAGGCAAGTGAATAATTAACCCCTTTGCGACAATTGACGTGCCTGGCATTTCATGCAATGAAACGAGCACAGGAATCAATCAAAAGTCGCTTTCTATACTCAGCCGGTGTTTCTGCAATGCCTCGATATTAAAAGCATCCTGCAACAACATTTGGGCCCGGAGCCATCACAAGTGCCATACTGAGAGGCAGCAAGCCTTTTCAATATGGCACTGCCCTTTTGTTTAATCAGCAACATTACAGGTCGGGGGGGGGGAGGGGGACCTTTTTAACAAACATCTAGGGTTAGTGTAAGATTTATGGTTAGGGTTAGAGTAGCAATACGCAACTTTCAGTTATTGCCCTGTAACTTGCAAAACAGAAACAGAAAACATGTAAGCATGGGCTATTTCTAAACACAGGACAAATATAAGAATCTATTTAACTTTTTTTTCATTAGCATCTCTACGTGTAAAAGACTGCTGTTTGACTGTAATCTTCCTTTCACTTCCTGTACCCATACAAATTATATATTTTTGGGGGTTAAAGGGACATTGCACTTTGTTTAACCCTTGCTTCCTTGAAGGAATCATCACTATAGGAACTAAAATTTCACTTGTGCATCTAGTACACAAGTGAAAAAGAAAGTTTAGCGTTCCTTTAAGGTGGATTTTCTTTAGATATTACTTTGAGGATAATTATATATATATATAAACAGTCCAAATATGTGTATCGAGGATGCACTCACAGGTCTTGTAGTATCAAAATTTAATTTTCAAAATGACAAACAACACGACGTTTCAGGCTAGCAAGCCTTTTGTCAAGTCATATATATATATCTATATATTTATACACACGTGTGTATATATATATATATATATATATATATATATATATATATATATATATATATATATATATATAAAATGGAAAATTGGGGGGGAAAGCACTTTTTCTAAACTTCTAATTTAAAAAAATCTTTTACACATCTACAAACGCAAATTAAACTGCTAAATATATTCTAATATTTGCTTTCAGTTTGGGAATATTCCACGTTTTTATTTTGTTTGCAAGTGTAAAAGGCAATAGGTAAAAGTAGCACATTGCTGTTTACTAACCTTTTTTAAACATTGTAAAAACTGACATTTTAGCCCAACACCTACAAAAAGTTATTTTTGAAACCTTTTTTAAAGAAATCTGGTGGGTGCTTGAGGGACAGCTAAACACACCCGGTGTGCAACAGAAAGGGCCTCAGCAGACATAGCTGGAGTGCTTCAACAATGTCAGTGTTAGTCACGACGTGCCAGGTACAGCCTTCATCACAAACAGGAGGCTGTCCCGTGACATGTCTGGCACATCCAATGTCATTAAAAGGTTAAAAGATAATTAAGAATAAAGCCAGATATGATAATGGAAAATGGAAAACACTGGTTATATGGTAAGCACCTATATGCATAAAAGGTATTTGATTAGCAAGCAATGTTCTCAGACTGCTGCTGCACATTGGAGACAAAAGGGGGGGAGCTATAAAGTAAAAATAATAAGATTCCATAAAAGAGAAGGAAAGATATGAACACACACACTGAAATTATTTAAAATGTGTTTTATAAGGAAGAAGATGTTTTCTAAGGAAGAAGATATTGGGCTTGACAACTGTTTGTAGACCTTAGGAGCCAAACAGATCAAATCATAAGACAGCCTACTACAATTTAGGAGCCAGGGAGGTGGTTCTTTCATTAGATTCTAGGTATAGCAATCCAAAAATGAGCCAGCAGCAGGGATTTTAGCAGCCATGGTTCCCGGGATTTGTCAAGACCTGTACTGTGGTAAAGGTTTGTGACTTTACATCTTACATGATGCATTTTGTAGAGTGATATTAAAAACACAATAAAAATTATTTTTTATTTTTTAAGTCTGCATTGTAAAAGACTCCGGGTGAGTCAAAGGTTTGTGTAACTTCCTATACCATAGGGTTAGCAAATAATCCACACTACTCAATGCTGAGCTTCCTGACTCCTTGATTTAAGTACACTTATTAGGTAACGGAATGCGCAAACAAGCAAAACTGAAGCACCAAGTTATAGCAGGCTATTAAGTATTAGTGAATTGAAAAGAGACCTGTAGGTAAAATGCTAATAGAAGAGAAGGACAGATACGTAAGAACTCTGCTGTTAAAAGGGACTATATCAAAGAAACATTGCTTATCCTGTGAATGTAGAGAATTTAAAAAAATGAAGTGATCTAAACATTGTAATTAGTGTTGAGCGAACCCGAACCGCACTGTTCGGCTTCGTACCGAACTTTACGGTTTTTGGACCCCGGACCCGAACATTTTACTGTATGTCTGTGTTGGAGTTCGGGGTTCGGCGATTTAATAGCGCATTTTGAAAGGCTGCAGGGCAGCCAATCAACAAGCGTTTGACTCGTTTGCCCTTAGAAGCCATCACAGCCATGCCTACTAATGGCATGGCTGTGATTGGCCAGTGCAGCATTTGACCCAGCCTCTATATATAAGCTGGAGTCACGTACACGCACATCACAGGAGCTCTTCTTACTGTAGGTAGAGGATGCTGCAGCTGTGAGGGACAGATTTTAAAAAATTCTGGTGTTGAATCTGCAAACACAGCGATTATTCAAATTACAGTGATTTTAGTGGGTGCTATACTACATATTTGTACCCTGCCCTGAGCCCAGTGCCACAGAGAGTGCAGTGCACTTGCAACTGCATGTGTGCCAGGCACATGACTTTAATCCTGTTCTGTTAGCTCAGTGGGCAACATCTAGGCATTTTTAAATACTGCAATTTGTTGGTGTTAAATATTACATTTTTGCGTCCTGCACTTCATATCTGAGAGTCAAATAGAACCGTCCAATACTGTGCTTACAGCGCAATTTGAAAAATTCTAATTGTTTTGGGTGGTAAATAGTACATTTGCGTCTTGCGGTGCACTTCATATCTGAGAGTCAAATAGAACAGTCCAATACTGTGCTTACAGCGCGCTGAATGCCAGCATTTACAAATTCCTGGTCTTTGAAATGCTGTCATTCCGTCTGTTGGAGACGGACAGTTTTAAAAACCTGATGGCGGTGGCTGTCCCACAGTACGTGGTTCCCAGCCGCCACTACTTTTCCCGCGAGCCATCACTTCCCTGCACAAGCAATTGGAGGACAAAATCAGGTGTGCACTGGGCAACGCCATCTGTGGCAAGGTCCACATAACCACAGATACGTGGACCAGTAAGCACGGGCAGGGACGCTATATCTCCCTAACTGCAAACTGGGCAAATGTAGTGTCGGCTGGGCCTGAGGCAGATAGCAGTTTGGCGCATGTCCTTCCGCCACAGAGGATTGCAGGGCATTTATCTTTGCCTCCTGTTGCCTCCTCCTCCTACTCAGCTTCTTCCTTCTCCTCTACCACCTCCTCATTCGGTCAGCGTAACACCTTCACCACCAACTTCAGCACAGCCAGGGGGAAACGACAGCAGGCTCTTTTAAAACACATATGTTTGAGGGAAAAACCCCACAGCGTGCAGGAGCTGTGAACGGGCATGGAACAACAGATCAATGAGTGGTTGTTGCCACTGAGCCTCAAGCCCGGCCTGGTGGTGTGCCATAATGGGCGAAATCTCGTAGCAGCTCTGGGCCTAGCCGGTTTGACGCACATCCCTTGCCTGGCGCATGTGCTGAATTTGGTGGTGCAGAAATTACTGAAAAACAACCCAGATATATCAGAGCTGCTGCAGAAAGTGCAGGCCGTCTGTGCGCACTTTAGGCGTTCTCACCCTGCTGCTGCTCGACTGTCTGCGCTGCAGCGTAACTTAGGCCTTCCCGCTCACCGCCTCGTGCCCACAAGGTGGAACTCCACCTTGCACATGCTGGAGAGATTGTGCGAGCAGCAGCAGGCGATAGTGGAGTATCAGCTGCAGCACGCACGGGTCAGTCGCTCTGCGGAACAGCACCACTTCACCACCAATGAGTGGGCCTCCATGCGAGACCTGTGTGCCATTTTGCACTGTTTCGAGTACTCCACCAACATGGTCAGTGCCAATGACGCCGTTCTCAGCCTTACTATCCCGCTTGTATGTCTCCTTGAAAAAACGCTTAGGGCGATGATGGAAGAGGGTGTGGCACAGGAGGAAGAGGAGGAGGAAGAACAGGGGTCATTTCCATGGTTATTAGGCCAGTCATTCACAACTGGCTTGGAGGGTGGGTTCCTGCACCAGCATAGGCCAGGTACACAACTGTCAAGCCAGGGCACAGTTTTGGAGGAGGATGAGGATGAGGAACCGTGTTCACAGCAGGGTGGCACCCAACGCAACTCGTGGGCATCACTGGAGCGTGGCTGGGGGGATACGGAGGACACAGATGATACACCTCCCACAGAGAACAGCTTGTCCTTGCCTCTGGGCAGCTTGGCACACATGAGCTGTGACTACATGCTGCAGTGCCTGTGCAACGACTGCCGAGTTGCCCACATTCTAACTTGTGCTGATTTCTGGATGGCCACCCTGCTGGATCCCCGTTACAAGGACAACGTGCCGTCCTTAATTCCATCACTGGAGCGTGATCGTAAGATGCGCGACTACAAGCGCACGCTAGTAGAGGCGCTGCTGAGGGCATTCCAAAATGACACCGGGGGCTCAATGGAAGCACAAGGCGAAGGCAAACGAAGAGGTCGCCAACGCAGCTGGGGCACCGCCAGCACCTCAGAAGGCAGGGTTAGCATGGCCGAAGTGTGGAAAAGCTTTGTCCGCACGCCACAACAAGCAGCACCACCATCTGATATGCAACGTCTTAGCAGGAGGCAGCATTTCAGCAACATGGTGGAACAGTACGTATGCACAGGCCTACATGTACTGACTGATGGGTCTGCCCCATTCAACTTCTGGGTCTCCAAATTGGGCACATGGCCTGAGCTTGCCCTTTATGCCTTGGAGGTGCTGGCCTGCCCTGCAGCCAGTGTATTGTCTGAACGTGTGTTTAGCACGGCAGGGGGCGTTATCACAGACAAGCGCAGGCGCCTGTCCACAGCCAACGTGGACAAGCTGACGTTTATTAAGATTGACTGTACCTTGTGCAGAATAGACATTTATACCGGTCTCACCCAGTCATTGTTATACTCAAGTGCACTTATTCTTTGTTTTCTGTTGTTATATATGTCCCAATATTTTGGGGGCTATCCCAATTTAAAAAAAACAAAAACAAATAAACAGTGTTGGCTACCTCCTCCTCCGCACATTGCTCAGACATCCACCGGCTTCTTGCAAGGGGGATCCAGGTCCTGGATCCCCAGTCTTATAGTGAGACCTCGATTTGAGGTCTGATTATAAGACAACCCTTGAATATAAGACAAGGGGATTTTTTCCAGAGCATTTGCTCTGAAAAAAACCTGGTCTTATATTCAAGCAAATACGGAATGTTGCACAAGTTTGCTGACCATTCATGCTTTTACTTTATATTACATTACCATTTATTTTTATAGCATCAACAATTTAAGTAACGCTAGGTACAGAGCATAGAAGGGAACTAAGTTAGACAAACTAGAAACAGACTGGTACATGAGGTAGAGAACCCTGCTCACAAGTGGACATTGTCCCCATTACTGTTCTCTCATTTTCTCAGTGTGAAGAATTATAATATACCCTGTTATGGGATCGGTTACATGGAAGTTGGAAGACTGTTTTTTGTAATTTTTGTCCATCATCAAAGAAAGAGGAGGAGTATTAGGGTTTTCAGACTGTTTGAGGAGGAGAGGGAGGGGTACTGTAAAAATACTGTTGTTGAATTAAAAGAAGAAATAAGCATAATACTCGCCTCCGTGTCTTTATAAATCACGACTACTTCATGAAATAGCAAAATCTGTCAATTATAAAAGGTTACTAAAGCTGCAAAACACAGGCTGAATCATACTGAGCAGTCTTAGGCTTTGGGGTTAAAAACGTCAAACAGGGCAAAATGACAGACAAAAAGTAAAAGCAGTTTTTCAAAAGATAAGCTCCTACATGCCTATTGCTCATTAAAGACATATAAAGCCCACTTTTAAATAAATATTCTTCAATCTCATCCACTAGCATTACATCATACAAGACTAAAAGCTCCCTGTCCACCTAAAAGAGGTGAACTCAGGACATGTGAGTATGAATCAGTATGCAGAATATGGGAAAGAAAAAGAAGGGGGGGGGGGGGGCAAGAAAAGTTGAAAAGGTGTTTTTTCACCTAACATTTCTTTGTTTTCTCCACCTTCTGTTTATCATTAACCTTATCTCATTCTACAAATGAGTAGTATTTAAAGTGTAAATTACACAGGAGTATTGAAAGGAGTGTACAGTCACAAATAATCGATATCTATTGTCCTTTTTCTTTTACAGATGTTCATATCATTATATTCTACCAGGCTACTTGTCTTGCATTTGATATATTTTAAACTGATTAAATCACTGTATAGGTCTTCAATCCCCCATTGTTATTTTTTTTGTTATTTATTTTGCAAGCACCAAAACGTCATGATTTGTTCCTGGCCACCGATCACAAGGTGATCAGTAACCAGGAACACTATGGATTATTAGACCCTGAATGTAAGACGAGAGGTCTTTTTCAGAGCATTTGCTCTGAAAAAAACCTTGTCTTATATTTGAGCAAATACGGTAACTAGTAAAATGACAACTGTTTATTGGAAAGATTGCATCAAGTATTGACATTTAAATTAAAATCGCTTACGGTAAGTTCAGAACCTTGGGTAAGGTGAAGGAAGATCGCACCCAATATCAGACCCAATATGTCCGCCCCTTATAGCTAAAGAAGCAAAGAGTGCTCAATAAGGTGCTTTATTTGTATTTCATGCCATTTACAATGATTACATTTGCTGCAATCTTTCAGATAAAAATAACTTATTTTTGACAGCAGTTTTCCTTTAAATGGATAGGGCATTAATAAAGAAAATCTCTTCTATGGGATAACCCAAACAAAGTTAAATACTGCAATAGAAGCCCAAATTGTATATTTTGTCCACAAATGTATTCTCAATTACATGAAAACAATGTGCAAATAGAAAGTAAAAACTGTGCTGCTTGTGATTAAAATACGGTACATAAAAACAAATCTCCAAATCCCACTTATAGATTCTGCTGTATGTCAAAGTCTATATTCACTTGTATAGGGACAAGATAGAAGAGTTAATTATGGTAGCAATAGACAACTAGGAAATACAATTCCAGGCATAACTTACCACTTAGTTGGAATGTCAAAACGCATCAGATGATCAGTTTTATACACATTGTGAATTATAAGCAGTGGAGGGGGGGGGGGGGGGTTTGGCTGCTCTGCCTGGTGTTAATGAATTAAATAAAAGGTTTGACCCATATTACACACTTTTATGGATTCTGCTCTGTTAAGGTGGTTTTCTGACATTTTCTCTGAGATTGCACAAGTTACCAGGGAGTAAACTGTGCATGCAAGGGATTGCTGAAATTAGTAATTTGACATCTCAGAGAATATGAACACTAGCAGGCACCAAGCATGCACTAGCAGCTCAGCAAAGTCTGAGATACAGACAACTACACTTTCCACATTGTCTCCAACAGAATGCAATCTGAGCAATTATACCACGGTGTTAGGGTTAGAGTGAAGGTAAGGGTCTATTCGCTGTAACATACCATTGGAGGCGGGAGGTGAGAGTAGTGAAATCACTGATTTTAGTGAATGGGCGCATGCATAGTTCACTCCCTGGAATCTCCGAGAAAATGAAATAACAGCAGCTCGGTGAGGCTCATTGCCATGATGCTGTGTGGTGCTAATTTTTCTATAGCTTTATACATTTGCCTAAATCAGCCTTAAAAGTATTTGGCTTAAATATTGTCAAAGTTTTTTTTTTTTTATCATATACAGCTTAGATGCATGTAGCCTGAAAGTTAACTGATGGTTTGTTTAGTCTTTATACAGTCCAAAAAAGTGGATGTTTTTAAAGCGGCAAATAAGTCAATCAACATGATTCCAAAAAGCATAGGAATAATAAGGCAAACTACAATACTGTTATCCGAAATATTATAAATAATTTGGCATAATGGACAGTTAAAAACCTAAAAAATATATTTTTAATCCTATTACATGAAGTCACCAAATTGTCTGACTTGTAAAAGCCCATTAAATTCCACGCTAGCACAAAACAAATGGCTAAAGTCAATGTGTCTGAGCCTTACAATACTTTCTGCTTCATGAATATTTTTTTTCCATGCCAGGAAAAGAAAAACATTTTCCATTAAGAAAATGATTTAAAAAAAAAAATCAATAGTAAAAGGACCACTGAGTATTCTCCAATGTGTACAGCAAACAACCACAGCTTGCACATCTACCATAGGCAGACTAGAATGGCAAAATAGAGAAAAGCTAAGCTAAATATAAACCAAAGAAACTGCATGGAGGTTTGTAAATAGTGTAGATGAAGGCTATTAGACAAGGAGTCACATGGTATAGGCATGGCTACATTCAAGAGATTGATCGCTGCCTATGATGTCCTGAACTGGAAGAGCACCTGTAAGCCCACAATTAAAATTGCGAGGAAAGAAAAAAAATTCAGACTGAGCTCAAGGAGCAATTCATTTCTATACCTATTCACAGGGTTTAGGGGTACTCATCAGCCCTGATAACCAGCAACTCTGTTTCAAAATAGCAATACAGGCTAGCAGAACATTTCCTAACAATGTAACCCATATTTCCATAAGTAAAAAAAAACTATGCATACAAGAGTGTTTTTTTTATAGGCAAGAAAATTGGGTTGTGCATATTTGACATGCAGCATTTCATCCAAACGTTTGATGATATTACAAGTGCCAAAAACGTTACTTCAGCCTCCTCTAATTATGAGCGGTGACCAAAAATTAAAAAGTGAGATTTCCTGACATCAAAACCACCCCAATATATATATATAGTGAGAAAAGCAATGTGCACAAACAGTATTAACAATCTCAAGCAAGCATGCCTAACGCCACATTACACACAGATCCTCAACTACTCTACATTATCTATTTTCAATAAACATACAGTGCCATACAGCCTGCAAATCGCGTTATATATTATATACCTTCCTCCATTTTTGTGCCATATGCACGGTGAATAATGATACCGCCTTAGATTTTACAGGAAGTGTATGCCCTCTCAGAGTCTGACAGTGACAGGCAAGCAATGCCCAACTCCATATTGCTTCCACAATCCAAGCGACATGTATATACCCTCCATTGTAGTACCTTGTGCATTTGCTAGTAATGCCTAACGTATGGCACTTCAGATCCTGTGGATTACGGTTTCCATGATAAATCAAGCATTATATGACACTGCCGCCGTGGGAGACTACATTTCCCACAATGCTTATGCAGTCTTTGACTGTATTCTAGCACAGCTGTTGGTGTTCCCTATATTGAACACTAAGGTAATCATTCAGGTGCCAAAGCATCCTGGAAAATAGTCTATAGTTAATGGTGTACAAAAGGTTAGTCATTAAATCTAATATTGGGCTTTGCAGGCAATGTCTTCGCATGATCTAGTAGTAACGGTTTAGCTAAGCCTCTCACGTTTTGGCGAATACCGTTATTCACTGAGCACTCCAATAAAATAGACAAAATACACCGCGGCCTCTCACCTGCTCTCGGAGCTTGAGAAACACCATGGTGCGCAAGGATGTGCAGCTTCCTCCCCCTCCTCCCGCCAGCCTTGGGGGGAGTGTCAGCGGGTGGCAATGCTAGGCCTGCTCCTTACTGTATGACTGCTAAGGGTTAGGGAGGGCCGCTCGCTACCCGCGTGCACTCCACTTCACCGTTCCCGTCTCCTTCCCCTGGACATGGAGCACACGGCGGAGCTCTTTCCACAGCGTATCCGCCAAACCCGATCCAAGCAAAAAACTGATTGGCTGGGACACGGGAAACGGGGCGGGACCGCCCCACGTCACTGCGACAAATGAAAGTTGAGGCACTATAGAGCTGTGAGCTCGACCTTGTCACCCCGAGGCGCGCGCATAACCGCCTCTGACCGCTTTTCTGTTTTGTCTGTTATTGCCGTGTGTTTACGTTTCTGCGTTACCAATATTCTCCTAGGCAACGGGCGGAACGTTCACGTCAGTTTTTTTTTAAACTAAAGAAATCGTTCGGGAATAGCTAACGACGGTTGAAGGGTTAATACAGAAGGCGGGCGCTCCGGCAAAACGACCAGTAAAAAGACTAGCTCGGAGCGCAGAAGCCCTTCCTTGAGGAGAGGTGGAGTTTAAGCTACTTTTTTTTAAGAGGGCGTGGCTTTAAAGGTGAGCGCCTGCTGACGGTGTAGGTTGAAAATGTATTCCAATGATGCCTGACCTTTGGCATTAGTGATGTTTCGTGTGGTCACTGGGAAGGCGGTACAAGCTGGTATACCGCAAGTTCTACTGAGCGAGTGTATAGGAGCTTTATTTATGGAAGAGGGGATTGAGAAGGGGATTTCAAAGTAGTCAAAATTGGAAAATTCTACCACTCAGCTGAATAGGTGAAATTACAATACACATAATGGATTCTGTAGTTTTATTTGCATGTGACAGGAATGTAAAAGTATTCGTCATAATGCCCGTGTGTAGAAATATAGAGATAAACAATATGCCCTCAACAATTCACTCACCTGTAGAATATTTGGTATTAAAGGTGCAATGTCTTTCTGTTTGTTTTACTTCTATGGTTCCCAAAGGATGATCTCCAATATTTATTATAAATGCAAAAATAATGCAGCCCTAAAAAATTTAAAATTGTGAACATTTGGTCCACTTTTAAATAAAATAAAACTCTTGGAATATATCCCTGCACTAGAACTTCCAGATGTGGGTCAAATTAAGCCTATAATAAAAAAAACAGCTGTAGAGTTACAGGGAGATTAGCGGAACATTCGCTTCTGTATGTACTTCCATGCATCTACATTGGATCAGGGATCGGCAAGGTTTAGCTATTCAGCTGCATAGACAAAAAGGTTGTTTTTAGAACACTATCTAAAGTAAAAGTATCACTTTTGAAGCTCTTGCATACAATTGGGCATTGATTGCTGATCCCTTTTTTATGCTCTTTTGCCGCATTATGTGCCTGGCACGTCAATTGTTGCAATTGGATTAAATAAAAAAACCTTACAAGCTAAAAAATGAGTGCACAATTTTATGGATCTGCTGCCAATAGCCAATGCACATGTGCTGTCAGCTCAGAATCTTGTTGCTGGACTGTTGAGCATAAAACTGAAGCACCAATGAGAAGAAGCAGAAGGAGGTATTTGCATGCCCCACTGTACTACATCTTTATATTACCTTTTCCTGTTTTATCTGCAACCTGTTCTTCAGTGCTGCTAAGCGTTCAACCGTATCTGTGTCATTTTGGAGTCTGCCGTAGCATGATCCTTGGGGGATGGTCAGAGCTGCTAAGTCCCTGGTCAGGGCGAAAACTTGTGCCTAACCTTCTTGAGCCTTTGTCGCAACCAAATCCAGATCCTGACTGTGGATCCTTCCATGGCTACCATTTCAGATGGTCTGACACCATTTTTCCACAAGAAATGTGAGCAATTCTTGCTTGTTCAGAGTAGATGGAAAACACTGCATCACACATTGTTCCAAAAGTTCCCATAGATTTTATATTGAGTCCAAATCCCATGACTGCGATGGCAGATGTGTGTGTAAAAAAATTCTAATCCATGCGCCACAAACCACTGACAGACTATGTGTGCTCAGTGGCTTAACACACTGTAAGCTCTAATCTGTCAGCTCTGCCTTCTAATGGGATGAGTTTAGACCATGCCATGCTAGATATCTGCACCCACAACTGCCAGAACCATTAAAACTATAACATTTGAAATTGACTAATTTTATTAAAGAAAATGTATATTTTTATATAAATTTGTATTTGTATAATTTTTCAAATATACTTTCCATTCTTTTTGTTCTTTCAAATCCCTCACTATTTGGTTAGATCATGCTTGATATGACCATAACAAGATGGGACATAGTTGAATGATACCCATAGATGCTATTCTAGACGTTCATTCTGACCCACCTATTCTGTCGTATTGGCATTTTGAAATTTCTGGCTTTCAGTATTGACCTAAAGAAAAAAAATGAGAATGGCAATATTTGTTTTTATCACCATAAAAAGGGCTTTCTTCAGATCCCATTATTTTCAACATATACTATAATTTACTGTAAAAAAAAAAAATATATAAAATTTGCTGAAAAATTTAAAAAGAAACACTTTTTCTAACTTTGGCCTGATAAATCTTTTGCACAATTACAAACGGTAAAAAAGCCCCGTCTAAATATTATCTAAAAAAAATTCTGAGTTTAAAAATATGCATGTTTACATGTTTGTCTGTTGTTTTTAGTTGCAGAGCAATAACCAAATATTTTTTAAACCCTAAATCTAACCATTGCACTAATTCTAACCCTAATTGGAACCCTAATTTCTTATAACTTCCATCACTCTTGCCAGATATTACAAATAAATAACAAGATGGTACTGTAACAAACTTCCCTATGCCCCAACTGGGTACCTCTGTTAAGCTGGATGAATAGTTCACAGGAACCTCCATATTATAATCCCAGTCGTAAAAGTTCTCCCCAAGTACTTGACAAGACAAGTATAGAGGGTTAATCATGAAGTACACTTTATTGCTGTTTTGTACATCTTGATAAATTGTAATTAAACAATGAAACCTTAAACTAATTAACACCAATGGATGATACAGTTAAACCTGGCGCCAGTAGCTGTGTGACTAATGGGAGAATAGCAGGGGAAACAGTGACCAATAGAAAGTGAAGTGTGTAACAAAGCGCTCCAAGTATTTATAGTAATTCAGTTACACCCCCCCAAATACACCACTAAATAAAAACTTGTGAAATAGTAAAAGTAAAGGTGTGCATAAAATTAGAATGACACTTAAATGAAAATATACCATAGTGCAGATGGTCAAAATTCAAGCTATGTATATAGGAGGGAGGCTGAAAACGTTTATTGGGTCTGGCCTTTTAGGGTGCTCTGTCACTGGGCAACTACATCTATACCAGAAAGGTCGCACATAGACATACAAATTCGCCTAACTTTAAGATTTAGTTCGGTCCCCCCATTTTGGATGCGATAACCAATCTGAAATGGAGCTACTTTGCTCTATTAACAGCCGGCAAATCGCAATCCAAGCGACGGACCAGCCAAGTGGCAGTTGGTTTGTACTAGCCAATGGCATGAGTGCCTACTTAGCTCCAGTGGTAGAGCTCCTATGAGCCCTTGTCGCTGTAGGAACGGGTCTTCCTAACCCTGGCACAGGCTCCTGGCTTAAGGTTGTGGGGAACACACAGTGATCAGCCTCTTTGGGAAGTATTTAACCGGGAAAAAGGACACATACATGCCACGCAGACGAGAGAGTCCCCATAAACCCTGCTCCCGTGACATGTATTCACTGGATTGTGTGCTGTTCAGTTGTTAAATATGCAAATACATCTAGCATGCATTCAATGATTGCTAAACAAAAAACAACACAATAAATAAATTCTTAAAAGACCCTGTACGAAATTGTATAGATTAGTAGACCATATCCCACTTGACAGAAACAGAATTGAAAGCTTAATTTTTGAGGAGCATGTGTTCAAAGTCAGATAAAAAAGTAAACATTTTTCACCCAAATTAAATGGCATTTTCCCAAAAAGTATATATTTTTTCAGAACTCTTAAATGACCCTTGTACAGAATCATCTAGATCCCTAGAACATGTGCCAGTTGACTGAAACAGGATTGGATCCTTTGTTTTTATGTAGCACGTGTTTAGAGAAAAAAGGCACATTTTTACCTGAATTAAAAGACTCTTTCCTGAAAAATATATACTTTTTCAGAAATTTTAAATGACCACTCCTCAGAATTGTTTAGATCCCTAGAACATATCTCAGTCGACTAGTATTTTTAGCCAGCTATTCCAGTCTGTTTGTTTGGGCTCAGAATATTTTGCACACCTATTTCCATTCTAAACAGGTAAAAGATATACTGTTTTATAGCATTCCATTATAATGGTAGTTGATCTCCAATTCCTTGAGATGTTAACTTTTATTCCTAGGAATATATGTGTCACTACCTGTCTTTGTTCAGGGCCCAGGACATTTAGGTTAAAATGTAGAAGAGCTCTTTCTGCTGTAATTATGAAATTTCCATTTACATGTTTCTTTATGATATTTGACGCTTCTTCCTATATTACCTTTACCAGTGGACACTGCCACCAAATGTGGAGAAGGTCCCCAGGAGATGAACCACATCTCCAGCATAGGTGGGAAGTCTCATTGTACATTATACCCAGTCTGGTAGGGTCCAGATACCACCTATTCCATCATTTAACCCCTTCATGACGCTAGGTACTTGCGTCCCAAACGACGCAAGCACCAAAACGTCACAAATTGTTCCTGGCCACCGATCACAAGGTGATCGGTAGCCAGGAACACTCTGGCAGAGACCCGATCAGGGTCTTAATAGACCCTGTGGGTCCCTGCCAAAAGATCACGAGACCTCCGGACGTCACGTGTGATGTCACGGAGGCGTGCCCGAACCCGGAAGTTCGGGCACGGCGCGATTTAGAGAAATGAAGCCGGTGCTCGCTTTGAGCACCGGCTACATTTTCCCTGTCGGACTGAGGCCACTCAAAGTGGCCTCGGATGACAGGTGGGATCCCGCTGCAAGTGCCTACAGCGGGATCCGAAAACAGCCCATCGCGGGGAGCCGCGATGAGCTGTTTAACAAAGGACGTTCTATGCCGTCCTAACGACTTTAAGGCACTTAAAGTCAGGACGGCATAGAACGTCCTAACGTCACAAAGGGGTTAAAATGCAATTCATTGGGGTTGAGGCAGTGAACATTGCTGTAGGGTGTCTACCAGCTATAAAGCCGACCTGGTCAGAATGAACAAGATCTGGCATAATTTCCTTTATCCTGTGTGTTATTATACCAGTATCTATTTTTTTATATCAGTGTTCAGTAAAGAAATATAACTAGCAACATTTTCGGATGTTTTTCCAGGTTTAGAGATAGGAGATATATTGGTCCTTAACAGTTTAACAGTTCCTCAGCTATTTTACCTTTCCCTGCAAATTGATTGAACTTCAATGCCAGGTCCTGAGAAAGCTCCTCCAAAAGCATTTTATAGTACAGATTTCCAAATCCGTGCCTGGGGATTTGCCATTTTTTAGGGGACAGATATACCTAGAGATTTCTTCCACCTTAAATGGGGTATTACTGTGTTCTCTCTGCCTATCTGTTAGCCTTGTTAGATCCAAATCACCCAAAAAGTTTATAATTTTTCAGTTTTATCTTCATTAGGCAGGTTATATAGCAATTTCTAGTAGTCATTAAACACTTTACCAATTTTCTCTGGAGAGAGATATTCTTCTCCCTTATCAATAATTTTTTTTTATAAGACCCACTGTAACTTTTGCTTTTAATCTACTTGTAAGGCGCTTGTCTGCTTTATTTTCCTTATAATACCAATTAATCTTTCATTTTTCCAGCGAGTATGTAACTCTTCCATATAGTTGTTCATTTGTCTGTGCTTCTAATTCGCAGATCTCTGCCAAGGGAGAGACTTTATTTATCCTATTCTTCAGGGCAAGTTTTATATAGAGGGGGAGCTGTTCTTTTTTTTTTTTTTTTTTTTTGCTATGGAACCCAATTTTATTAAGTGTCCTCTCAAAACACATTTATAGGCTCTCCAGATAACATGAGAGGAAGTCTTTTGGGGTTTATTTTCTTCAAAATATAGTTTAGTAATCATTTTTATTTGTTCTAAATTCTCTTGTTCCTGGATAAATATCTTATTTACTAAATGAGTCAGATTTGTGTCACCGATTATGAGATCTATTCGAGAGTAAGAAACATGTGTTTTAGAGAAATAGTTATAGTCCAAGTCACTTGAGTGGAACCCCCTCCAAAGATCTAATAGGGAGTATTTTCCTAACAATGTACTAAATCTATTTGCTTTATTGCACAACTTATCTTTGTGAGCTGTGCCCTTCTTGCTTTTTTTTTTTTTTTTTTTATCTTTGAGGGGGTCAAGAACACAAAGGGTGTTCTTGACCCCCTCAAATGGTCCTTCACATTGACCTATTTCTACCTTAATTGGGGGAAAACATTCTTGAAAATCAGTGCCTATGTAAGAACCTCCACTTGTTATCCCTATTCTCCTTCATTCTGTTGTACAGATTAAGTGTGAAAACATTTTTACTATGAATTTGCATTTGTTCCCCTTAATTCCAAGTAGATATCTTTAGTACAATACTATTTCATTATAGGAGTGAAACCAAGTACCTTAACCAAAAATACCCAAAGGGTCCCATGCATTAGCACAATTTTACATTAATTGGATGTGCATTTTCTCCAAGAAGGAGAGAGAAAAAAAAATCTTCAGAATCAAAACTTATGCTAGATTCTTAGCCTACTACCCAAGGCCTGGCTCTGCTTAGCTTCTGAGGTCTGATGGGATTGGGTAGTCTCTAAGCAGTATGGCTGTAGATGAAGACTGCCCTGCCAGGACTACTCTTAACTCGTTGACACCTGAAAAAAGCTAAGGTGAGCAGACAAAAAAATGGTGATCAGGCCCTCTCAGACCAGTATGGCTGTAGGCAAAGACTACATCCTGCGACCGACACCAACTCATCCAGGCCTGAAAACAGCTAACGTGGTTGGCATAAGTACGGGGTTTAATAGAAAACATTACTTGACATGCTATCACAAAAGGCTGGTATTGTGCATGGTCTTCTGAGAATTTTTCAGGCATAGCCACCTGAGGTTCTAGGATAGGCATCATACCTTCATAGTAATGTGGGGTAGCATGAGAGCAGATATTCTCAGCAGACGTGGATGGACCAGATTGCAAAGTATGTATTCGGTTTGCTCGGCTTGTAGATCCATAACAGTCTGGTTGAGGGTTGTGAGTTGGGTGAGGGCTGAAATAGCCTCTGTCAATCATGCGGACTCCATGGGTATGGCTTCTGGTTTATGTAATGTCGGGGTCTCTTACCAGATGTGAGTGGAGTCCAGATGCAGAGACAATAGGCACTTATGTACAAATAAAGACACCAACCAGAGTTATTGAGGATGGGAACAACAACTTGGTTGGTGAGTTGGTACACAAAGGCGGTAATATCCAAAGACAAGGTACAGGAGGGCAAAGCAGGAATCAAGGTCAGGCAATACTGGGTCGTGGGCTGGCAGCTTAGGGTCGAAGTCACTAAGGCAAGGGTCAGGACAGGTGGCTCAGAATCGTAGTTAAAAGGGAAGCAAAAGTTCGGCAACAGGAATTAAATAGATCAGCAAGGCACAAACAGCAAGTAACACTTAACCAACTGACCGCTCCAAATACCAGAAGCAATGATACTCAGGTAAGGCGTTGTTTATATAGGCTGTAGGTAATGAGCATTTAATTACAAGGGTGGTGTCAGAAAGGAAGCTTGGGATGTTGTTATGGAGATCCGCTATAGACACGCCCCTTCATGTGGAATCATTGGTTGGTGATTAAGAGATGTTCTCTGGAAGTGAGGACTTGGGCCCTCCATATTGGATCGGTTATTGGCGACATAAAAGATTGCGTCCGTCATCTTGGATGCGTTACTGTGATGTTTTGTAGTTGCACCCGCTATCTTGATCTTCCATGTAGTGGGAACATCGCGGAGGTGCAGCTGGAGGGTGCTGAGGGACGGGGACATCGTGGGACACAGCAGTAAGTGTGACACAATCTGAAAAGCCAAGAGAACAATCCGATAACAACTGAATTCCTAAAAAGCTGCTTAGATGCCCATTTGAAAGTTATAACCAGCCAGTGAAACTTAATTCAACAAAGATAAAAAAAAAAAAAAAAATGACCGATTTGGAACCCTTTTATTTTGTGATTTTGTCTTATATCTTCCGCTAAAAACTCTATTGATATCACATAAAGCAGGGGGGATAGAGGGCATCCTTGGCGGGTTCCATTAGAGATGGAAAACCAGTCTGCGTCTAACCCTTTGCCTATTGATCTGGCCGTCGGGGACAGATATAGTGCCATTATGGCATCCAAAATCCAGCCCGTCAGGCCGTAGGCCTCCAGTGCGCGGCTCAAGAAAGTCCACCTCACCCTGTCGAAGGCTTTCTCTGCGTCCACCGACAGGGCGAGGAATGGAGTTCCCGAGCCGTGCATCATTTCTAATACATTTAATACTCTTCTCACACAGTTTGCCATCGACCTACCCTTAATGAATCCGACTTGGTCCCGATGTATAATTGAGTGCAGAATTGGTTGTAGTCTTTTTGCTAGTACACTAGCATACAGTTTTATGTCTACATTCAGTAAGGATATAGGACTATAATTTGATACCAAGTCTGGAGATTTACCAATTTTTAGAACTGGGATAATATTGGCCCGTAACATTTCACTAGGGATCGATCTTTCCCTCACCATTTCATTGAAAGCTGTTGTAATATGGGGAGTTAGGATCTCGCTGAATGTTTGATAAAATAGATTTGAGTAGCCATCCGGGCCTGGAGTTTTTTTTTTACTTAGACTATTTATGGCTGTGCTAATTTCTTTTGGAGAGAAAGGTTTACATAGCTCTGTGAGATGTTCTGATGATATTTTTTTTAACTACTCTGTTGTTAAAGTATGCGTCTAAATTTTCGACTTTTGTTGGAATATTATATAGCTGATGATAATAATCTTTAAAGGCTTTTGCTATTTTTGTTGGTAGACGCTGTTCGCCTTCTTCTGTTATAATCCTATGTACCACTTGTTTCGCTCTTTTTCCCTTGACTTTATTAGATAGCATTTTTTCTGCTCTGTTTCCCTGATAATACCACTTTGATTTCATAGTCTCTAAATTTCTTATGGCTTGTTCTTGAAGAAGTCTATTTATTTGTTGTTTTATTGTTCCTATCTCTTGGATTTTTTGTTCAGAGGGATTTTCCTTGTTATCTCTAGATTTCCCATATAGCTCCATGTATAAGTCTGTCAAGCAAGCGCCCCTTTTTTTCCTTTTTATTGATCCACTCTTAATAAAGTTGCCTCTAGCTCCACCTTTCTATGTCCCTTATGCTCGCTTTGTCCCCTCCTTGCTGTGTTCACTTGGTTGTGTCTTATACCTGATCCTGACCCTTCCTTGGATCCCTGTCCTTTACCCTGGCAGAGTGCTTTCCCGTCCTGTGTCAGAGGGCTTCCTGTTACGTGCTGCCTTGTTTCCGTTATGTTTTCTTTATCCTTTTATTTGTATTCCTTTTGTATCTGGCTTTATTCTCTTGTTCTGATCCATTCCTAGCTTTCCTTGCTGTTTTGTTACTCTGCTTCTACATGAATGTGCTCCACCTTTTTGTTCTGTTTGTTTCATTCCTCGGTCTGTACTGCAACAGGTATGTCCTTTTGCAGGGGTATACCTAGAGCAATTGATACCCGGTGCGGACCCCATATTTGCACCCTACCTCCTATCTTTAAAATGTAAAAAAAAAATATCTCCAGATCCTTTTTTGTTATATAGTGGACCATATAGTGCACCAACCTGAGTTCAAGCCCTCCAGGCCCTGTGACTCTGTTTCTGCACACTGAACTCCTGAATACCATCAATAGACGCTCTGAATCCTGTGTCACCTGGACCCCACTCGTGACAGCCTATAACACAGGAAGTGGAATTGAAATTGGAGCGCAAAGAGGGTAGAAGAGAATGTAGAAGGAAAAAAAAATGGATGCAACTGGTTTAGTAATGCCTATATGATTTTTATTTAAACGTTTTCAAGATTTCTGAGCATCACTCCGTCTTTAAAAATGTTTTTCACAAATGTTATCCAAATTACATTCTATTTTTCTTTTCCAAGTATACGCACACCTCTACCCATGACTGGCCTTAAGAGTTCAGGCGCCCTGTGCGGGCCACCCCTGTGACCCCGCCCCCCCACCCATGTCTGTCTCTCTCCTCTCCCTTCTCATGTCTGTCTCTTTCCTCTGCCTTGCCATGTATGTCTCTCTCCCTTCCCATGTATGTCTTTCTTCTCCCTTACAGTGTCTGTCTCTATCCCTTCTCATGTATGTCTCTTTCCTCTCCCTTCCATGTCTCTCTATCCTCTCCCATCCCATGTATGTCTCTCTCCACCCCCCATATCTGTTATCTCTCGTCCTCCTCCCTCCATATCGGTTCTCTTCCCCCCATATGTGTTGCTAACTCTTTCCCCTTCCCCATATCTGTTCTCTCTCCTCCCCCCATACCTGTTCTCTCTCCCCCACCATACCTGTTCGTTCTTCCCCTCCTCTCACCATACCTGTTCTGTTTCTTCCTCCCAGAACAGTTCTTTCTCCCCCTCCTCCCCTATAAGTTCTTTCTCCCGCTACTCCCCTCTATCAGTTCCTTCTCCGCTCCCCCTTCCGCCCCTTTAAGTTCTTTCTCCCCTCTCCCATCAGTTTTTTCTCCCCTCCCCTCCCCTATCAGTTTTTTCTCCCCCGTCCGAGTTCTTTCCCACCTCCTCCTATCATGTTTTTCCCCCTCCTCCCCCATCAGTTCTTTCTCCCCTCCTCCCCCTTATCAGTTATGTCTCCCCTCCCCTATCAGTTCTCTCTCCCCCTTCTCCTCACCCCATCCATTCTATCTCTTCCTCCCCCCCTACTTACTTGACTGGGAGCAGTGCACAGCATAAGCTCAATGTGTTAAACACACACACACAGAGCTCTGTCCATGCTGCTCGAGGTCCTTGCATGAAGTGATGATGCGGGGGCATCATATTTCCGATGACCTGCATTATCACTACGCGGAGGAAGTTAGCAGCACGGACAGAGCTCTGTGTGTGTGTTTAACCCCTATACTGCTTCTCAGTATAGGGGCGGACCTTCACCTCGCACCCGGTGAGGTCCGCCCACTCACCCGGCTACATCAGTTTGGCCGTGTAGAGGGCTGGTGCATCAGTACCTCTATCAGCAATTTTTTTTTTTTTTTTACGTGACGCCCACTGGGGGTGCCCCCTGTGTGGTCGCACAGCCCTAAGGTCGGCCTTGCCTCTACCAGTGATGAGTTTTTAACTCATCATTATCACTATTAACCTTAGGCCTTTTCTAGAGCTGCCCTTATGGAATACCATATCACTATGTTAGGCTTTCCACTAGTTTCAAACTTATTCAGGCAAGTATATCAATTAATTAATGGATTCCCATTGCTCTTTGTCATCTTCTCCATTCATTTCTTACCCACTGTCTAGTCTAACTGTACTATTCCACTTAATGTATAGCTATATGTATCTTTACCTTAAACAATTTTATTTAAATAATGCTGACTGCAGGATACTTGTGATGTACCCTGAGCCCTGACAGTTTGCACACTTAGCAATCCACACAACTTCCGTTTTGAATTTAATTAAATGGCAGCTTAACTTTTGCCTTGTTGTGTAACAAGATTCCATGTTCATTAGACTGTAAGTCCTCCTCTGCTTTTGATTATGTGTTCTATTTGTTATCCCCCTGTTATTTTTAGATTTTGTTAACCCGATGTACAGCGGAATTTAATGGTGCTTCATAAAAAAATTAATAAAGACCAGTGAAAACTTGAGATCATAGGAGGCTGGAAAGGATCTGGGGGCATCTAACATGGGCCAAGAAGCAGATTTTTTCCCATGGTTATGTCAACAGTAATGTTGAAAACAAACATTCTGTTACTTCTGGGAGAATATGGAAAGGATCTCATAGCTTTACAGTAGTGAATTGTTGCTATTAAAAAGAGGGTCATTTTAAATGTCTAAATACTGATCATATGTCATTCTCTGATAAGAGGATTTTACAGGCAGTGAGAAAATTGCATTATTTAGCTGAAACAGATGCTGCAAAAGTGCTGTTGTCTGCCAAATTCCACTAGTCTGCTCTTAATCAGGCATATATTTAGTGCAAATTTCTCTTTAAAAATAAACATCACAAATAGGCTGTGTTCCTGTAACCAGTGTTCCTGGAAGTTATATCAGTGTTAAATGTCAGACTGTTTTTTTTAGTTGGACATAAGATCAAATAGCCCATATTTATAGTACTCAAATTTTATTTGTCTGGTATGTTCTCCATGGCTAGTTTTGTACATATCTAATCCAGACATTTTACAATCCATAACCTTTGCTAGGCTGAAGAACATGTTTTTGTTCACATTATTTGCTCCCTTTTTCTGAGGGTGAGCTGATAACATTGGCCAGATTTATGAATAATCCAGTGAAACCCTGCAATTAGCATATGCTTTCTCATGCAATATTGAGATCTAGTGGTAAGAGTGGTCATAAAATCATGAATAGTTTTTTTGTGCATTTGCAATATTGATATAATACATGAAAAGGACTAACGCATAGCAATCAAATCAATATGCAAGATGGAAAAGTCTGGCTGATTATGTGTTATGCTTTTTAATCTTTTGCACGTTCAGGCAGATTTGAGGTTATATCTGTTAATATGGGAATAGGTTCCTAATTTATTTAAAAACATGCATCTTAGGTATATAAAATGAGCACCATTAACTTGGGCAATAGTAACATCTTCTGGATGTTGGACAATGGTAACACCCCAAGGACATATTTGGAAAAGAGATAATATTTCCATGTGCCCTTATGGATAAATACTTTGTTGTTATTATTGTACAGAAAAGTCATTTTATGCCTAGAGTGTCATTTTTAACTAATCTTTTCTGAAATATCAAAAGCTGTTCTTGAGTTCTCAGCCAACAAAAATTGCCCTTTTGAAAAAGTTACAAATCTTGTAAATTCCAAATATACTGACAAAATAAAATTAACCCAATGTACAGAAAAATGTAATCTATCATCAGCTGAATGGTTCTTAGACAAACCATGCACTTTAATTATGATTGGCAGCCGTGAGATTCTAGCTACAGAGTGAGGGCGTTGATGACCCATAAAAATTGAAAAAATGCCCATGTATAATAATACCCACTTAGAAGCCCAGGCTATTTTATTCTTGGCATGTGGCTATGTGTATTATTGGAGTGTTGTTAATTTTTAGCCTTTGTTGTTTCGATTATTCTTATATAGTTATATATTTATTCTGTATGTGTGTAACCTTTTTATTCTGAGCTGGTGACTTCATAGTACATGTTCATTAAGATTTTAAATACTTCCTCTTTATAACAATGGTTTTTAGCAGGATATATTGGTAATTTTTTCTTACATCTCTATTGTGGGGTTTCCCCTCACTGAAGGTCATCACTAACAGAAGCCTTATGGTGATAATACTTTGGTAGCTCATCTAGTTTAGTGAAGAAACTCTTCTTTCATATCCTGCAGCAGTAAGGTATGGCTCCCATTTTTCCCAATTCCTGAATATACAAACATGTAAAGTTATCTACATAGACTCCTTAGTCTCGGTCATAGACTCTAAATCGTTTCCCATGCTTTGTTCTCTACATCACACCTGCCACATCACACTGCCATTTTACACCGTCCCATCACACTGTCCACCTTAGGCTCTGCCGCCAAGAAAAAGTGGCACTGATGTAGCAAATAGCAGAGCTTCAGAACAACTGAGGTTAATTTGTTATGTCTTGGCAGTTTTTAAAGAATGTAATAAGTAATGCCACACTGAGGCAGTATTTAGACAGTGCCAATGCTCCTCCTGTTGTCAATGGACACAGGTGAATTCCAGGTGCGTGGCTTTGGTACACTGGGTCCTGGAATGGGTACATCTGCCTCCACGTATGGGGACTTGCCTGACATGTCTGGTGTTAGTCAAAGGGACCTGACTATGTGTAACAAGACCCCACGTTCATTATACTGATTAGTTTATGTGTCCAATTTCTTATCCCCCCTGTTAATTTAAGATTGTATTAACCCATTGTACAGCACTGCAGAATAAAATGGTGCGTCATAAATCAAATAATAAAGACAGAGGGAGAACAGTGCTAAAATTAAGAAAGCATACGGGTTCCTACACTAAATGAAAAGTTGAGATCATAGGAGACTGGAAAGGAGCTGTGGACCAACCAGCCACTGTTTAACCTCTTAGTGACCTATGCTGTTTTTACACTTCTGCAGGCGTTTGTGTTTAGCGCTAATTTCCCCCTTTAGGATTAAATGGGAAATTGCCACCCTCAATAAATATCTTTGTGAAAAAATGATCCCTAGCAACCTGAGGATGTCAATATCAAGACCCAATGGGAACAAATTATAGATCATTGCTCATTCGAGTTGATGAACTTCATCATCAATATTAGGGAGAGAACCCTAATAGACCTCAAGAAAGAGATAGATCACAGCTGCGAGAGATCAAGAGAGTGGTTGAGCCCCTGAGCTTTGAGTGACAATCTGGTCTTTTAGCAGAGCTGTGAGGCTGGAACAAGAGTATAAGAGTAGTCAGACAAGCCAAGGTCAGTGGGTAGGAGAAAGCAGAGTAGTGAGACAGTCCAAATCGGTAACAGGTAAGTAATGATCAATAGAAAGCTTGATATACTGCAGGCAGGAACCACAATAATCTGGCAAAGGTAGATTCACAGGAAGAGGCTTTTATAGGCTGAGAGTGAGCACATGACTAGACACAGGTGAGGAGAGTTGATGATAATAACAAGGCTAAAATGTAAAAGACAGGCTGGCGAACTGGTAAAGAAGAGAACTAGGAACATGGAAGTCAGAGTTCAAGTCCAGGCACGGTCAGTTCCTGACAAAAATATTAACTGCTCAGTGAATCCATTACACCCCCTTGCTGGCGATTGCCGCCAGTTTTATATTTAAACCCTTCACTTACATTCTAGCATTGGCAATTCTTGTGTTATTCACTCCTTTATTCCTGACTCGTGATTCCTGATTAGCTGACCATTCTTGATCCTGAATCCTGTGTACCAGACCCTCGGCTTCCCTTTGTTTATTCTGTTCTCTGTATCCCTGACCTTGGCTTCCATTCTGATTCCTGCATATTGGTGTCTCAGTGCCAGTGGCTGTGTGTTCAGCTGTTCCATCCTCAGAACCTGTAGCTGTATGTATCCAGTGTTCCAGAACCAGGACAGTACTTTCATCCTGAACCTCAGTACCAGGGATTGTGGATAACTCTGTGTCTCAGAACCAGTGGCTGTGTGATTTTCAAGACTTCAATCCAAGTAGCTGTATATTATCCAGTGTTCCAGAACCAGTACAAAGTGCGTTCCATACCTTTTATTGTCCTTATTGTAAAGAATCCCTTCCTTTGTTGTCTATGAGATGTTTGTTCTTCCAGTCTCAGATGAGTGACCTCTTGTTTTTTTGTACATTTCTGTTAACCCCTTAAGGACAGAGCCTTTGAAACATTTTTGTCCTTTCTGGACAATGGCTATTTTAACATTTCTGTGCTGTTTGTGTTTAGCAGTAATTTTCTTCTTCGTCATTTGCTGAACCCACACATATTATATATTGTTTTTATCGGGACAAAAAGGGCTTTCTATGGATGCCATATTTTTGATCATATCTTATCATATTATTAAAAAAAAATAATAAAATATGGTAAAAAAAAAAAAAATACACAAATTTCTTTGTTTTTATTTGAAACAACTTCTCCTCATCGACAATAGCGAACGAAAAAACATGCTAAATAGATTCTACTATTTCTCCTGAGTACAGGGATACCACCCATGCATAGGTTTGTTGGGTTGTTTGGGGGCTAAAATGCCAAATTTGTGAGGTGCAGTTTTTTGTTTTCCAACTTGAAATTTTTACATGCAGACAGCCTGCACCCATGTCCCATTTGGGACATATTTGAAACCAGCCAGTGTATTTTACCCCATCAACCCATATATTTTTTAAAAGTAGACACCCTAGGCTATCTCAAATGGTGGTATTTTAACACTTTCCATGCACTATTTCTACCACCAGCCTTTGTCAAAGTTTGTGGTAGTAATTTTTTTGTGTTTTTTTTTCACAAACCTTGTACTTCAGACATAAATTTACAGATTTTGGTATGTGTCACTGCCAAATAACACCCCAATAAGTGTTCAGAAACATCTCTTGAGTACAGGGATACCCCCCATGCATAGGTTTGTTGGATTGTTTGGGGGGTAAAAGGCCAAATTTGGGAGGTGAAGTTTTTGGTTTTCCAATTTGAAATTTTGACATGCAGACAGCCTGCACCCATGTCCCATTTGGGACATATTTGAAACCAGCCAGTGTATTTTACCACATCAACCCATATATTTTTTTAAAGTAGACACCCTAGGCTATCTCAAATGGTGGTATTTTTACACTTTCCATGCACTAATTCTACCACCAGCCTTTGTCAAAGTTTGTGGTAGTCATTTTTTTGTGTTTTTTTTTCACAAACCTTGTACTTCAGACATGAATTTACAGATTTTGGTATGTGTCACTGCCAAATAACACCCCAATAAGTGTTCAGCAACATCTCTTGAGTACAGGGATACCACCCATGCATAGGTTTGTTGGGTTGTTTGGGGGCTAAAAGGGCCACATTGTGAAGGTGCGCATTTTCAACTTGGAATATTGACGTGTAGCCAGCCTGAGCCCATCTTTCATTTGGGACTTTTTTTTAAAGTAGGACAGTGTATTTTACCCCAAAAAGTATATATTTTGTAAAAGTAGACACCCTAGGCTATTTTAAATGGTGTTATTTTAACACTTTCCATGCACCAATTCTACCACCAGCCTTTGTCAAAGTTTGTGGTAGTCATTTTATTGTGTATTTTTTCCCACATACATTGTACTTTAGACACAAATTCACATATTTCGGTATGTGTCACTGACAAACAATACCACAATATATGTTCAGCAACATCTCCCGAGCACAGGGATACCACCCATGCATAGCTTTGTCAGCTTTGTTGGGTGTTGAAAGGCTACATTTGAGAGGTGCGCTTTTTGATTTTCAAACTTGGAATTTGAACATGTAGAGCAAGGAAGGGGTTAATAGCTCTTATAAGAGCCTTTGTAGTACTGTACAAAAAAATTAACCCCTAAAAATGCACAGACAAGAAAAAAATTTCTGCTGTGCAGTGATCAGTGGCAGGGAAGGGGTTAATACACTACACTATACAAAGGGTATGGCTTTTATAAAAGCCCTTGGGACTCACAATTTTTTTAACATTTTATTTAATTTATTACAATTAAAAAATTATGTTATACAGATCTGTCTCTTTCCCTCACTAAAACTCAAGTGAGGAGAGGGAGGCAGATCCATATGGGTCAGAACAATATTTACCAATATTGATCGAACCAGACGAATGGTGATGCTCATCTGAGAAATCACCAAACCACCTTTGCCACTGATCGGCTGTTACTGATCGCTATACACGTGTTCAGACAGCTTCAAAAGGAATACACGTAATCCCCTAGTGGGTATAATTAACCCCTAACGAGTCTGACAAAAAAAATGCTGATAGCAAAAAAAAAATCCTTCTGCGACTAGATTGCTCCATATGCGCTGCTTAGGCAGTGACCATATGCACTGCTTAGGCAGTGACCATATGTGCTGCTTAGGAAGTGATATACGGCAAGGAAGGGGTTAATAGCTCTTATTTTAAAAAAAATTACGTTAAACGTAGTCCCCTAGCGGGTATAATTAACACGTGACGGGTGTAATAAAAAAGTTTTAAAAAAATTAAAAATGCTTCTGCAGCAAGATTGCTGCATTTGCGTCAGATCTCTGCTTAGGCAGTGATCTACAGGAAGAAAGGGGTTAATCTCTCTTAAAAGAGCTTTTTTTTATACTGTAATGAATTACAGTAAAAAAAATTAACCCCTAAAAAATGCACAGACAGCAAAAAATGTGCTGCTGTGTATGATCACTGCGTACACAGCGATCAATGGCAGGGAAGGGGTTAAATGGCTTTTATAAAAGCCCTTGGTGTTTAAAATTTTATTAAATATTTGTTTTATTATTTTATTTTATTTTTTTACTTTATCTGATCTGTCTCTCTCCCTTACTATAACTAGTAAGGTGAGGGAGGCAGATCAATACTTGTCAAAGGCAATATTTGCTAATATTGCCTTTGACAGTATGATAAGTGCTCATCAGAGCACTTATCATACATGCCTGCACACAGATCACATAGATCTGTTGTGCCGGCATCGATTGGCTCCCCCTAGAGCATCGGAAGTGAAATACTTTCACTTCCGATGCTCTTGCCATTAGAAGGGAAGCGCTGCCTGTATAGGCAGCGTTCCCTTCTACTGAGCCGATGGGGTCGCTCAGGAGAGCGACCACCATCGGCTCTGGGGAGCAGAACGGTGTTGTTAAGTGCCTCGCTGGCGAGGCACTTTAACAACACCGGAGATGCTTAGAAAGCGAACGATCGTTCGCTTTCTAAGCACATGTGTGCAGCGGGCGCAGCCATTTTTAAATGGCTGCTACGATCACTCCGTGGAGTGATCGTAGCGCGCCCCTGCACTTTTGGGGGGTGTTGCACAATGCCTCTACCTAGAGGCATTGTAGCAACACCGTTAGAGTAAAGAAAGCGACCGCTGGTCGCTTTCTTTACTCAGTTTAGTGCATGACGTGCCAGGCACGTCAGCTGTCGGCAAGTCCTCGATTTGCCGTGACGTGCCTGGCACGTCATCTGTCGTTAAGGGGTTAATGTCCAGGTCACTGGAGAGTCCTTTATATTGACCCTGCACATATTTCTATAATGTGTGTTCAGCTGTCTAAGATGCAGTTTTTCTAGAGTATATTTAAGTATTACTTTTTAAGTCTCTCTTCATAACTAAGGTCCTCAAAACCTTTTATTATTTTGTAGCCCTCCTTTACACTTTCTAGTTCCATAATATCCTTTTTAAGGACTGGTGCTCAGAACTGCACCGTATATTCAAGGTGTGGTCTTATGACTTGTAAAGAGGTAAGATGATATCTTCCTCCTGTGAATCTATACCCTGTTTTATACATGCCAATATCTTATATATCAATATCTTGGTCCTTGCAGCTGCTGAATGGCACTGTGCACTGTTGCCAAGTCTGTTGTCTATAATTATTCCTAAATCCTTTTCATTACAAGTTTTTCCCAGGGAGATAACATTTAAAGCATATGTTGCATTATTAGAATTTTTTACCATAATGCGTAACTAAACATTAGTATAAACATTCAACTATATTGAATCTCAATTGTCACTTGCATGCCCTGTCCCCCACTTTGTGTAAATCCTCCTGCAAAGAAGAAACATCAGGGTTAGACTGTAATACTTTACCAAATGTTGTGTCATCAACAAACACTGAGACATTACTCTTAACACAACTTGGGAGAACGTTAATAAACAAATTAAAAAGAAGAGGGCCTAAAACAGACCTCTGACAGGATTTTCCATTTACAACAACTTTTTGTATTCTATCTTTGAACCAATCCAAATACATACAGGTCCGGATGCTCCATATGTGCTAGGTGTACATGTCGCGCTGTGTTTTTCAGGAGCTTGTGTGCTCCGAACAGAGAGCACACAAACCCCAGAAATACATCCGGGAGACAGACCGCAGCTGTGAATTCGAGGGGACGATGTCAACTACAAATTCGGCAACAGAGTCACTCACTCTGTTGCCAATTCAACCAGCACGAAAAGTATGTATACTTTACCAATATTAAAGATCCAACAGGTTCACAGAGGAATCCTATGCAGCTTATTCAGGGTGGCAGACCCAGAAGGTACTCCCAGCAGTAGTATAAGAGAGGGTAAGGAGGAGACTATTTAGCTTCAACGATTTTAATACCAATAAAAACATATAAAGAATCTTACATTCAAAGATCCACTTGAACAGTACATATATAGAGTCCCAGTAGCAGTCTCCTCTTGTCCACAACGCGTTTCACCCCCAAAGTAGGGCTTTGAAAAATCTCTGCTCAGGAAGATGTGAGTGTGTTCTCACTTATTATTTGTTATCAGCACTTTTATGTGATATACTACACTATATTATTTCTGTTCTGTTTTGTTTTATTTTTTTCCCTTCGGATTGAATATTGAGCTGATTTACTTTAAGGCTGATTTACTTTAAGGGTAACAATTTATTATTTATTTTTCCTGAGTTGTGTGTTTTGAAGTGTTGGGTCACAGCGCACGTTTTCACTTGTGTGTTGTTTTGATAAGTATATTCTGAGTCAAGAAGCTATTCATTTCATCAATTGAATACATACTATAGTTGGAGATGTGGGATTGGAAGGAGCACATTTCTTCACGTATTGTGGGAATTTTTGTTTGAAACTGGTTCCACTCATGGAGTTGGTTTATAAAGTATTAGAAGAACTGTTCTCTACAAAAATTCCTCTCTGCAAATATTCTGTTACATTTTTTTAAATTAGTAATTCTTGCAATACAAGTAATGATGAGATTTAGGGTACATGTAATGATGAGATTTAGGATACATGTAATGATGAGATTTAGGATACAAGTAATGATGAGATTTAGGATACAAGTAATGATGAGATTTAGGATACAAGTAATGATGAGATTTAAGATACAAGTAATGATGAGATTTAGGATACATGTAATGATGAGATTTAGGATACATGTAATGATGAGATTTAGGATACATGTAATGATGAGATTTAAGATACAAGTAATGATGAGATTTAGGATACAAGTAATGATGAGATTTAGGATACATGTAATGATGAGATTTAGGATACAAGTAATGATGAGATTTAGGATACAAGTAAGGATGAGATTTAGGATACAAGTAATGATGAGATTTAGGATACTGTCAGGTTCTTCCCCGCAGCAGCTCCTCTGAGTACACCCTCTCTCCCAGCCGAGATCCGTCACACGCGCTTGCCAGCGCGTCCACATCATCACGTGATGTGTTTCCATGGAGGCGCGCGCCCGATGACGTCACGCGCGTCGCATACCCGCAAGGCGCGGGAAGATTTAAAAGTCAGAATCACCAAGCAAACAGTGCTTGGTGATTCTTGTGTATTTCGATAGCCTAGCGTTTCCATTTATATTTGATTGTTGCTGAACCTGGATTTCCTGACTACCCTTCTGCCTGCCTGTGCCCCTTGATACCTGGACTGTTTCTCGTTATTCTGATTCTCTGGTAACCTGACCCTGGCTTGTCTCCCGTTTTTTGCCTATTGCCCCTGTTCTTGGACTGTTATCGTTTTGCTTATTATCATTGTGGATTACAACTGCTGCAAATTCCTGCATTTAACCCCTGTCAGTGTGGATTATAACTACTGCAAGTTCCTGCATTTAACCTCTGTCAGTGTGGATTACAACTGCTGCAAGTTCCTGCATTTAACCCCTGTCAGTGTGGATTATAACTACTGCAAGTTCCTGCATTTAACCTCTGTCAGTGTGGATTACAACTGCTGCAAGTTCCTGCATATAACCCTTGTCTGTGTGTATTGTGCAGAGGTGGGAGCTTCACATTCTTTGTTTATATATATCTGTATTATACCGTCCTGCATTTTGGTCTTCATCCAGTATAGCTCTCCTCACATAATCACCAAGCCTTTTATCATGGAGACCGCGGGACTAACCGACTCTATTGCTGCTCTCACTCAGCAATTAGTCACTCTCAACCAGTCAGTACAAGACCTGCAGACAGGACAAGCAAATCTACAACAACAGGTACAACACCTACAAGGTAATGCCCCTGAACCGGCAGTGGCGGCGCATGCACCTCCTCCAACTCCTATTTTTCTGGAAGGGGCTATCGCATCTGAACCACAAGTTGTCTTACCAGAGAAATTCACAGGCGATAGACAGAAGTATCGTACTTTCATCACTTCTTGCCAGATCCTATTTAACCTTCGTCCTCGTACATATGCCTCTGACTATGTGAGGGTACATACAGTAATCTCGCTTCTCCTGGACGAACCACAACTATGGGCTCACCATCTCCTCCACACCAACAGTCCGGTCCTTGACACTTGGGGTTCTTTCCGACAAGCATTAGACTCTTTATACGAAGATCCTTTCAGAGTCACTTCAGCTACTAACGCCATTCGTGCTCTGAGACAAGGCCGTCGACCGGTGGAGGAGTTTATAACTGAATTCCGCAGACTTGCATTAGAGACCACTTGGAACAAATCGGCACTCCTAGACCAGTTCCGTCTGGGACTATCCGATGGTCTTAAGGACCAATTAGCTCGTGTTGGCATACCTTCCTCATTAGATGACCTTACCCGTTTAGTCACCCAAATAGACCGCAGACTACGCGAACGAAGAGCAGAACGGTCCAACACTCCTAACTCTGCGGGATCATCTTACAGCCCACCTCTATATGAGTCCAGAACCCCAATCCCTCAAAACACAGAGGAGCTTATGCAGATTGGACTAGTCCGAGGTCCCCTCTCTACAGAAGAGAAGACCAGACGTAGAAACCTGAATCTCTGTCTGTACTGCGGTAAACCAGGACATATGTACAAGGAATGCCGTGCCCGAAAACGACTCACAGATGGTAAGACAACTTCCTCTTCTCGTGAGAGTAATACGGTGTCATCTACAGATAAGGCCCCTCATCTTTCCATTCCTCTTTTCTTGCAGTGGACTAAAGGTCCTATTCCCATGATGGCGATGGTGGATTCCGAAGCCAGTGGTTGCTTCATCGATACTGAACTGGTCAAGGCCATCGCAATTCCTACCCGTAGGAAAAAATCACCCATGCACATCCAACTGATAGATGGGAGTCCTTTGAAAACAGGTCCCATTACACATGAAACCATCCCTCTGGTCATGACGATTGGCGAAGGACATAGGGAGATCATTCAATTCGACATTGTACCAGCACCTATATTCTCTATCATACTGGGACTTCCATGGCTTCGGTTACACAATCCCATCATCAATTGGGGATCCGGCATGCTGACATTTACCTCTAATCTCTGCATCAACAAGTGCCTGTTTAAAAACATTGCGTGTCTTACTTCTGAGTCAAATTCACCCCATACTCTACCTTCAGCCTACTCTCAATTTCAGGACGTATTTGAGAAAAAGAAGGCAGACTCACTCCCTCCTCACCGGAATTATGACTGCCCAATTGATCTTCTTTCAGGAGCACCCATTCCTTTTGGAAGAATCTACCCCCTCGCTGAACCCGAACTCACTGCACTGAAAGACTATATAGAAGACAACCTAGCCAAAGGTTTTATAAGACCCTCCACTTCTCCTGCGGGTGCGGGTATTTTCTTTGTCAAAAAGAAGGATGGTGGATTGCGTCCCTGTATAGATTACAGAGATATTAATAATATTACTACGAAGAATCGTTACCCACTACCCCTCATTTCGGAATTATTGTATCATCTCCGCACAGCACAGTTCTTCACGAAGATCGATCTGCGAGGAGCGTATAACCTAGTGCGTATCAGGAAGGGGGATGAGTGGAAAACGGCCTTCAGATCACGTTATGGACATTTTGAGTACAAAGTTATGCCATTTGGACTTTGCAACGCACCAGCTACCTTTCAGCATTTTGTCAATGATATCTTTCGAGATATTCTGGACTGCTTTGTGATCATCTATCTTGACGATATTCTCATCTATTCCCCATCGTTAGAAACACACAGAAAACATGTACGTACAGTTCTCACCCGCCTGAGACAACATCAGCTATACGCTAAACTGGAGAAATGTGAATTTGAGAGTAAATCAGTGGAATTCCTGGGTTTCATTTTGTCTCCAAATAACATCCAGATGGACCCCAAGAAGATTACTGCGATACGAGACTGGCCTACACCCTCTAATAAGAAGAGTGTACAGAGGTTTGTGGGTTTCGCAAATTTTTATAAGAAATTCATCAGAAACTTTTCTAAGGTCATACAACCTATTACCACCTTGACTTCCAAGAACCGATTGTTTTTCTGGACTAAAACAGCACAGGAGGCTTTCAATACTCTGAAGACTTGTTTTACCACAGCTCCTATTTTAATCCTTCCAGATACCTCCAGCGCCTTTACACTTGAGGTGGACGCATCCGATTCGGCAGTTGGTGCGATCCTTTCCCAGAGGCACAAGGAAGATGGAAGATTACATCCTGTGGCCTTCTTCTCCAGGACTCTGTCACCCGCAGAGAGAAACTACAATATAGGTGAGAGAGAACTACTGGCGATAAAACTTGCATTGCAGGAGTGGAGACATCTATTGGAGGGTGCTCTTTTTCATGTGACCGTCTTTACTGACCACAAGAACCTGGAGTATCTACGCACCGCTAGGAGACTACAACCCAAGCAAGCCAGATGGGCACTCTTCTTCACACGCTTCAATCTCCATATCACTTATCGTCCAGGATCCCGTAATTTGAAGGCCGATGCTTTATCACGTATGTCTGAACCCAAAGAGCCCCAAGGTGAGAGATCGAGTACCATACTTCAATCTGAACACTTCTTGAACGCCACACAATCAATTTGGGAGGCTCTCTGTAATCATCCTTCGACCCCTAGTGTACCCCATCCTGACCAATTGACACACCGTCAAGGACTATATTTTTACCAAGACAAAGCATACGTTCCCCCTGAGGTCCGTTTACAAGTCCTCCAATACTTTCATGATTCCCCTACAGCGGGGCACGGCGGTGTCCGACAGACCAAGGATCTCATTACCAGAACTTTTTGGTGGCCTGACCTACAAGAAGATGTCATGATATTTGTTGCTTCCTGTGATACTTGCGCTCGTGCGAAAGAAAGACACCAGAAACCCTCAGGTCTTCTTCAACCTTTGCCGATACCCGCTAGACCCTGGAGTGATGTCTCCGTGGGCTTCATTACGGATCTACCCCGGTCCCAACGATACAATACACTGATGGTCACTGTGGATCGCTTTACCAAAATGGCACACTTCATCCCTTATACTCAACTACCCTCGGCTACAGAAACTGCGGACCTCTTCATAAGAGAAGTTTTTAGATTGCATGGTCTACCCGAAAACTTGGTGTCGGACCGGGGGACTCAATTCACCTCTCATTTCTGGAAGGCTTTCTGTACCGAATTACATATCCATCGTTCTCTCACTACAGCTTTTCATCCCCAAAGTAACGGTCAGACGGAGCGCACCAATCAAACTCTTGAGCAATACCTACGCTGCTTCACCACGCATCTTCAAGATGACTGGAGCAAGTATTTGCCGTTGGCGGAATTTGCTTATAACAACCACATCCACAGCTCAACGGGAAAGTCCCCATTTTTTCTCAACTATGGCTTTCACCCTTCAATGCTCCCTGGGTCCCCCATCCCAAGCACCGTTCCCTCCGCTTCTGTTCATATACGTAATATCACCCGCACATTTGCCGTACTCCGTGATACTCTTCTCCACTCTCAACAGCGATACAAAGCCTTTGCAGATCGGCATCGTTTGGATGCTCCTGTGTACAAGCCGGGCGACAAGGTGTGGTTATCCACTAAACACCTGAAACTCTCATGTCCCACGAAGAAATTGGGTCCTCAATTCATTGGTCCTTTCCCCATCACCGAGGTTATATCTCCTCTGGTCATGAGACTACGCTTACCTGCGTCTATGAGGATCCACCCGGTGTTTCACGTCTCCTTGCTCAAACCATGGGTGGCTAACCTTTTCCCGGGGAGACGGGTGTCCCCCCCAGATCCGGTTTTGGTCGATGGTATGGAGGAGTATGAAGTAGAGGAGGTGTTGGATTCTCGCCTTCATCGTGGTCGGCTTCAGTACCTCTTACACTGGAAAGGATATGGTGAGACCGACAGATCTTGGGAGCCGGCCGAACTTGTTCACGCTGATGATTTGGTTCATGCCTTTCATGTTCGTCATCCCAATCGTCCTGGCCAGTGGCGAGCCCGGAGGTCTCGCTTTGGGAGGGGGAACTGTCAGGTTCTTCCCCGCAGCAGCTCCCCTGAGTACACCCTTTCTCCCAGCCGAGATCTGTCACACGCGCTTGCCAGCGCGTCCACATCATCACGTGATGTGTTTCCATGGAGGCGCGCGCCCGATGACGTCACGCGCGTCGCATACCCGCGAGGCGCGGGAAGATTTAAAAGTCAGAATCACCAAGCAAACAGTGCTTGGTGATTCTTGTGTATTTCGATAGCCTAGCGTTTCCATTTATATTTGATTGTTGCTGAACCTGGATTTCCTGACTACCCTTCTGCCTGCCTGTGCCCCTTGATACCTGGACTGTTTCTCGTTATTCTGATTCTCTGGTAACCTGACCCTGGCCTGTCTCTCGTTTTTTCTACCTCTCTATTGCCCCTGATCTTGGACTGTTATCGTTTTGCTTATTATCATTGTGAATTACAACTGCTGCAAGTTCCTGCATTTAATCCCTGTCAGTGTGGATTATAACTACTGCAAGTTCCTGCATTTAACCTCTGTCAGTGTGAATTACAACTGCTGCAAGTTCCTGCATATAACCCTTGTCTGTGTGGATTGTGCAGAGGTGGGAGCTTCACATTCTTTGTTTATATATATCTGTATTATACCGTCCTGCATTTTGGTCTTCATCCAGTATAGCTCTCCTCACAGATACAAGTAATGAATAAAGCAAAAACAATGTTCGGGTGAGGCAGTCCCTTTGAGGAGAAAAACAGATATTCCATCGTGGGGAAAAATTAACGATTAAATACACTCCCAATACAAGATGGAAAGGGGAAAACACTGTAAAAAATATTCAGTTTGATAAATATAATAAGCATTCATTGGACACTAAGATATGACATAAATAATTAAACTAAAATAGTGGACATAAGTATTAGTTTCACATACATACAATATTTTTTGAACCATGGGATGTTCATTGTGTTGTTTTTCAGGCCATTTGGCCGTCCTTGGAATGTTTGTTTTGAATGTTGGCAAAGATTATGTTTATATATAATGTTAAATAATATTTAAGTGACATTTGTTGCCTTATGGAAGATTGTATGTTTTTTATTACTTGTCGGTAAAAGGTTTTTTTTTGCATTCATGCTATTGTAGTTCTGGCATTTTGTATTTATAGATGTGCACCCTCTACACTATTCTGTTCTACTTTTTTAACCTGTGAGGGTATGCAGTTTAATTGCAGCACATCATTTATTGCTTATTATTTTTGCTTATATTTTTCTGCAGTGTGCCACTGCTCCCAATACACTGAGGTAGAACTACCATTGATGTAATAGTGCAAAGAAGCAGCTCAGTTGCATTACATGGCTCACTGTACAATGTTACCACTAAGCTAAGGGGCTCCAACATATTGTTCATGCATCAGGGACTTTTCTACAGGATTAGTTACCAATGAAACTAGTAATGCTGTCAAAATACAGAGCAAATAAAAAGTGCAAGAGTGAAAAAAAAATAGACCAAAAGGCTATAAACAATGCATGTATGCACATGTAAAAGAGGGTATGCGTATGTGTTAACGCTTCCTTTCCCTGGTATTTGCACTAATGTGTGTAAATTCCTTCTCTGCTGTAGTGTACTTATTTAACCTTTCCTTATATGGCCTTGTGTAAATGTAACCCTTGCCCAGTAATTAATTACCTGTAGTAAATATTGTTGGCTGCTATGATTTGAACTCTGGCTTCTAGATTTTAAATACATTTCTAAGCTTTAGATTATATTTATCCAGTTCTATAAAACCAAGAGAAAATAATCCAGAATTCAACCCACCAAGTAAAAAATAGAAAATCGCACATGGCCAACCAAAACCCACGATGATGAACTCGTGAGAAGATATCAAAGGCAGAGAACTGACAAAACTGCTTACTACAATATTTCCGTAACAGCCATAAATAGCCATTGACACGGCATACTTGGTCATAGAAATGCATATAGAATTAGGTCAGATAAAAGAGAGGAAACATAACACAAAGGAGTTATGATAACAATTCCAAACTATGCTGACACAGTAAAATGAGCATCCATACACAAACACTGTCCATACACTGATCATGGCAAGGGGATGTTCTATCGTAAGTTTGAATACATGTGACAATAAGGAGAATACTCAGAGATATGCTACAGACCAGTGGCGGATCCAGGGGGGGGGGCAACGGGGCAATTGCCCCCCCCCCCCGAGAAGAGAGAAAAAAAAAAGACACTTTAAAAAAAAAACAAAAAAAAAAACGCGCTTGCAGGCAGAGACTGAGGTGAGAAGGGATCGGAAGATCCCCTTCATGCTCTCTGCCTGCCGGCAGGCTGCACAGGGAGCTGAACAGGCAGCACAGAGAAACCTCCGTGCTGCCTGTTCGGCTCCCCGTGCAGTGTGCCGACACGGAAGTGCCGACAGGTCACGTGACCGGCGCGCTGACGTCATACGCGCGCCGGGTCACGTGACCTGTCGGCACAATCATCTGTGAGACGAACAGGCAGCATGGAGAAGACCATGCTGCCTGCCACTAGCCACCAGGGGATAAGGTAAGTGCTGGGGAGTGGGGAGATGGGGGGATGTACTGGGGAAAGAGGCAGGGGCATATAAAATGGCATATAACTGGGCAAATTGGCAGGGGATATTAAATGGCAAATAACTGGCATATTACTGGGCAAATTGGCAGGGGCATATAAAGTGGCAAATAACTGGCATATTACTGGGCAAATTGGCAGAGGATATTAAATGGCAAATAACTGGCATATTACTGGGCAAATTGGCAGGGGCATATTAAATGGCAAATAACTGGCATATTACTGGGCAAATTGGCAGGGGATATTAAATGGCAAATAACTGGCATATTACTGGGCAAATTGGCAGGGGATATTAAATGGCAAATAACTGGTATATTACTGGGCAAATTGGCAGGTGATATTAAATGGCAAATAACTGGCATATTACTGGGCAAATTGGCAGGGGATATTAAATGGCAAATAACTGGCATATTACTGGGCAAATTGGCTGGGGATATTAAATGGCAAATAACTGGCATATTACTGGGCAAATTGGCAGGGGCATATAAAATGGCAAATAACTGGTATATTACTGGGCAAATTGGCAGGGGATATTAAATGGCAAATAACTGGCATATTACTGGGCAAATTGGCTGGGGCATATAAAATGGCAAATAACACTGGCATATTACTGGGCAAATTGGCAGGGGCATATTAAATGGCAAATAACACTGGCATATTACTGGGAAAATTGGCAGGGGCATATTAAATGGCAAATAACATTGGCATATTGGGAAAATTGTCAGGGGCATATTAAATGGCAAATAACACTGGAATATTATTGGACAAATTGGTTGGGGCATATTAAATGGCAACTAACACAGGCATATTATTGAGCAAATTGGCAGGGGCATATTAAATGTCAACTAACACTGGCATATTATTGGGCAAATTGGCTGGGGCATATTAAATGGCAACTAACACTGGCATATTATTGGGCAAATTGGCTGAGAGAGCCATACATGGGAAGGGAGAAGAGAGAGACATAAATGGGATGGTAGAGGAGAGACAGACAGACATGGGTTCACAGATGAGAGACAGACAAATATGGGATGGCAGAGGAGAGACAGACAGATATGGGAAGGGGAGAGGAGACAAACAGACATGGGAAGGGAGAGGAGAGAGACATAAATAGGAAGGGAGAAGAGAGAGACATAAATGGGATGGTAGAGGAGAGACAGACAGACATGGGATGGGAGAGGAGAGATAGAGAGATGGGAAATGAGAGAAGAGACATATGGACATGGGAAAGAAGAGGATACATAGACGGACATGGGAAGGAAGAGGAGAAAAACGGGCATGGAAGGAAGAGAGACAGAGGGACACGGGGAGTGAGAGGAGTGCGACAGACATGGGAAGGGAGAGGAGCGTGACAGACGGACATGGGAGAGAGGATAAGACAGACGGACATGGGAGAGAGGATAAGACAGACAGACATGGGAAGGGAGAGGAGCGTGACAGACGGACATGGGAGAGAGGATAAGACAGACGGACATGGGAGAGAGGATAAGACAGACGGACATGGGAGAGAGGATAAGACAGACGGACAAGGGAGAGAGGAAAAGACAGACGGACATGTGCCCCTCCCGAGATCAGACTCTGGATCCGCCCCTGCTACAGACTCCAGTATCAAGGGCAGGAAAATATATATAGTGTCCACCAAAGACTTTAGCTACTCACACCTACCAAAACCATTGTTAACAATAAAGGCAATTTAAAACATTTCTGTTGTTTGTTGGCAGTGATCCCTATATAATATTGTTTCTGCTATTGTGAATGCAGAGAATCATTGCTATAAAATTATTAAATCACGTGTTGTGGTGTTTGAGTTTTCCCTTCTGCTACTGGACTCCCAGGCAATAAACTAATATAGTTACGATTGTGTTCACCATTTCATTAATGGGGGTTATTGGGGTTATGGAAAAAAAATAAATTTCTGTGGCAAACTTTTTAAAGTGGTCTAATTTGCATGAACATTCCATTTAGGGTGACTGACAATTTTATTCAGGGACAAATACACACTACAGGGCTGCACTGAGTAGACTAAGGACTTCAGACGAGTCAATATTTACCAATTATATACACCAGTTATGTATTTGTCATAAGTCCCTAAATAAAAAGTTGGTGCGCGCAACCTAATTCCATTGGTTTCTTTGGTGACTGTACCACTTTTAGAACTTTGGCCCACAATAGACCTTCATACATAACCGCCATTGTTAATCATTGAGTGGGTAGTTGACCTTGTACCAATACATATTCAATTCCCGAGGGACAAAGTAGGCTAAAAGGATGACACAGCAAGGGAATAATTCCATTAAATATTTAAACCGATCCGCCAAAGTGATACAGTTTATATTCACACACTTAAATAGGTACATAAAGCGCATGTAATTAATTTTAAAAAAGTTCAAAGAGCGTTATACTGTGTATCTTAACACGGAACAATATAGGAATACAAAATGCAGCAGTACTAACTATTAACTACCAGGATTGGGGTGCACAAATTCTGATTTTAATCTTGTCTGACAGCCAATGTTAATAATTAATGAAATTGCTCAATATTTTTTTTGGGTTACTACAAAATGATGGTGTATCAAAAGGACATTTTGAATGTAGACTCGACAAACACATTAGATATTCCCTCTGCTGAAATAAATCCCTAATTAAAATCTAAGATTTTTTTATTAATTGAATGCATAGTTGATTAATATACCAGATCAAAGGAGGCATTAGCAGACTTGAAAAGCACCGCTCATGGAAAATCTAAACTATTGGGCAAAAGCTTACCGAAAACACAAAGAAAGAAGAAGAAAAGACCAATCCTCTTTTTTTAACGAGTTTTAAGTCTAAGCTGTCATCTGGCTGAACTGTTTGTCCAACCACAGGAGAATAATTGTGGTTAGCAAATTACTTAAACATGCAACAAATGTAACCTCAAAGGAAACTGCTGGATCAGGCTGATAACAGAAATAACAAAATATTTTGTAATGCAACAATCACTAAGTACCCAACATCACGCTAGGCCAATCACCACTGGCATGTATCCCTCCAGATATTAATAGTGTAATCAAAATCTCTTCTCTCATTGGAGTAATATCAGGAATATGCTCTTAGAATTGATACATTGGAGCAGGAAATGGAGGGAAGATGGAATAAAATAATAAAAATATACTAATTCATTTTACAAAAAGAAAGCTGATTTTTTTTTTAAATAGAAAAATTCTACTTTCACAGTTAGTGCTAGCTGTTTGGTTGACACATGGATTACATGACTGAAGGGAAAAGGGCTTTGTGTGTCTCTATTTTGTGTGTCTCTCACATGCACAGTGCTCTTATTTGAATGCATCTAAATCCTCAGCTGTCTTACCTATATAGATATACAATTTATGTTCACTGCACATGTATGTTCCCTACTGTGCAGACTTCTGTAAATATGTTTTTTTTACATTTATTTATCAATGTACATTGCAATACTATAGTGCATAACAGAAAATAATATATGCTGGTATTTCAAGTTTCACTTTTCATATTTTAAACAATAGAATAGGGAAAATAAGATGCTGTGTCCTGGGTAGCTCGGCTAGTCATTGGCCAATTCAAATATACTGCTGCCAGGCTAGCCGTCGCTCACTAATCGATTGGTTTCTCATTTAAGAGTCACTGTCGCTCGTTTGCTGGTCGGTTCCCCTTCCACCAAGGCTAGGTTCAGCAGGGAGCCAGAATAGGGCATCTGCGGGCGGGAGTGACTATGTCGTAAAGCCGGTTTCCCCTTCCCCAGTTTATTCCTGTTTAACTATGTACCATGGTAAAGTTTTACAGCCCTTGTGCGAAAAGTAAGTAGCTAGACAGGGAGCCTTTCTGGCGGCCAGACAAATTAAAGGTTAAGCCTAACTGTCGGAGACTCTTCCCGGTTATAGAGGAAAAGGCGATGCATGGGTTGGCTACAAGGCAAACGTAGCTACCTTCTGTTTGGTTGCCCCAACACCAATACACCAAGTAGGTACTTCCCTGATTGGGTAAGAGTTTAAAGAGACATAGGCACCCCTCAGATTGGCCAAAAGTTTAAAGATACGAAATAAATAAATACCTTCCCTCTCGTGTCCCATTGGTCGCCCCTTCTTTACCTTCTCTCTGATTGGTGCTTACAGGTTTAGGCACCAAATTTGATTGTATTAAGTTAGTAATCCATTTAAGTTCTATAGTTTAATCCTGTATTATCAGATTCCAGTACTGTATAAATATGTGAACTAAACTACAATAAAGAGTACTAGATTTTGCTGTTCTACTGGAATACGTGTTGTGTGGATTTCCTGGGGACAAATAACATAGAACCAGGACATTATCGGTGGGCATCTAGGGAATCCTATTGTGGGCTAAGGAGGACGTCTATCCCATGGTGAGTGGACTTGCCAACCCTGGGTATCAGTCTCATCACACTGACTAAACTGGACGCATCAGACATCTCGCTGTTGCAAAATAAACTAATAACCATATGTTACAAAGCCACAATAAATGCACTCAGTAATCAAGCAGGAGCCCAAAAGAGTGGTGAGACGAAAGACAGAAAATTGTACATCCTTGAACATAAGAGATCACTCAATAAATTCTTCCTGTTAAAAAATGTATTAATTCACAAATAATATAACATTAACGAATAACAAGGCTACAGATCCTCTGTTGGTCTTCATTCCCCACCTGATATCCAGGTAGAGGACGACTGTTGATGCCAAAGAACTGACATAAACTACCCAGCCTTATGTTTTGAAGGGACTTTGTCAACCTAAACATTGCTCGTACTGTGAATGTAGAGAAATAAAAAATGACGACAAATGATTTATACCGTGTTGGCAAAATTGCAATCAAATACATAAACGAATTCATTTATTTTTACGTTTGCAGCCAAAACATCCTTTTTCTGCAAAAGATGGTTATAATTGTATTTCACCACTAGAGGATGCTAGAATAACTTATCAAAAGAAACTAAAGCTAGGCAAGTCTTATTTATGATCATAAGTGTAATGCATGTGTACTTCATTACAGGGAGTGCAGAATTATTAGGCAAATGAGTATTTTGACCACATCATCCTCTTTATGCATGTTGTCTTACTCCAAGCTGTATAGGCTCGAAAGCCTACTACCAATTAAGCATATTAGGTGATGTGCATCTCTGTAATGAGAAGGGGTGTGGTCTAATGACATCAACACCCTATATCAGGTGTGCATAATTATTAGGCAACTTCCTTTCCTTTGGCAAAATGGGTCAAAAGAAGGACTTGACAGGCTCAGAAAAGTCAAAAATAGTGAGATATCTTGCAGAGGGATGCAGCACTCTTAAAATTGCAAAGCTTCTGAAGCGTGATCATCGAACAATCAAGCGTTTCATTCAAAATAGTCAACAGGGTCGCAAGAAGCGTGTGGAAAAACCAAGGCGCAAAATAACTACCCATGAACTGAGAAAAGTCAAGCGTGCAGCTGCCACGATGCCACTTGCCACCAGTTTGGCCATATTTCAGAGCTGCAACATCACTGGAGTGCCCAAAAGCACAAGGTGTGCAATACTCAGAGACATGGCCAAGGTAAGAAAGGCTGAAAGACGACCACCACTGAACAAGACACACAAGCTGAAACGTCAAGACTGGGCCAAGAAATATCTCAAGACTGATTTTTCTAAGGTTTTATGGACTGATGAAATGAGAGTGAGTCGTGATGGGCCAGATGGATGGGCCCGTGGCTGGATTGGTAAAGGGCAGAGAGCTCCAGTCCGACTCAGACGCCAGCAAGGTGGAGGTGGAGTACTGGTTTGGGCTGGTATTATCAAAGATGAGCTTGTGGGGCCTTTTCGGGTTGAGGATGGAGTCAAGCTCAACTCCTAGACCTACTGCCAGTTCCTGGAAGACACCTTCTTCAAGCAGTGGTACAGGAAGAAGTCTGCATCCTTCAAGAAAATCATGATTTTCATGCAGGACAATGCTCCATCACACGCGTCCAAGTACTCCACAGCGTGGCTGGCAAGAAAGGGTATAAAAGAAGAAAATCTAATGACATGGCCTCCTTGTTCACCTGATCTGAACCCCATTGAGACCCTGTGGTCCATCATCAAATGTGAGATTTACAAGGAGGGAAAACAGTACACCTCTCTGAACAGTGTCTGGGAGGCTGTGGTTGCTGCTGCACGCAATGTTGATGGTGAACAGATCAAAACACTGACAGAATCCATGGATGGCAGGCTTTTGAGTGTCCTTGCAAAGAAAGGTGGCTATATTGGTCACTGATTTGTTTTTGTTTTGTTTTTAAATGTCAGAAATGTATATTTGTGAATGTTGAGATGTTATATTGGTTTCACTGGTAAAAATAAATAATTGAAATGGGTATATATTTGTTTTTTGTTAAGTTGCCTAATAATTATGCACAGTAATAGTCACCTTCACACACAGATATCCCCCTAAAATAGCTAAAACTAAAAACAAACTAACAACTACTTCCAAAAATATTCAGCTTTGATATTAATGAGTTTTTTGGGTTCATTGAGAACATGGTTGTTGTTCAATAATAAAATTAATCCTCAAAAATACAACTTGCCTAATAATTCTGCACTCCCTGTAAATGTTGACAACTGTATATGAGAGAAAACCATTAATTACAATAATGCAATGATTTTCAAATTATTTAACAGTTAAAGTCAGTTGCAAAACTTATTAGAAAATAACAAAATAAAATACACCATTGCCTAAATCATGACATTGTTTTAAAGGGTACAATTCAATGCCTAGATATATAATCTATACAGGAGATATTAGGATAGACAAGCCTGCAAATGAGGCAGTGGCCATAGAATTTTGAATTTAGGTGATCAAATATTTAAATATGTGATATAGTGGCATGATACTATTGTTTGATTATATTTTATTTTTTTATTTAAGTTTTTGTGTATGCATACTTGACTTCTCCCTTGAGGATTTAGCCCTTGAAGTGGCTTTTGTAAATGGTATGATATTGTCTAAAATGACTTACTTTTTTCTAAGCATTTTTATAATCTTATTGATGATTTAAAAGAGTATAGGCATAAACATAAATAAAGGGGGGTGCCGCTAACTGAGGAAGGAGCAGAGTGCATCCAAGCTCCAATATGGTGGCCATACCCAGGGCCGTCTTTAACGGGGCAAACGGGGCAGCTCACACTCTATGTGTGAGAGAGAGGGAGTGTGTGCATGTGCATGTGAGACGGAGACATGGGCGTAGGAAGCGGGGGGGGGGGGGAAGGGGGGGACGGATCCCCCCCAGGAAATAATGCGGGGGGGACAGCTATGCTGAAATCCCCCCCAGGTTAGGACTAGGAGGAGTGCACTAGGAGTGCTGATCACGCTGGTAAAGCTGACCTACAGCGTGATCGGCACTCTGGGGTCTCCTTTCTGTTTTAATGTGACACGGGCGGAATGTGCTGCAGACTGCAGGAGCAGGAGGACGCACGTGTCTGGAGTCTGGACTCCAGTGGCAGTCTGTCAGAGAGGAACCTTCACAGAGACACAACCTGGGTAAGTAATGTTGCTAATGCTTAAATACCGTTATTTGCTCGTTTATAAGACGAGGTTTTTTTCAGAGCAAATTTTTCAGAGAGACACAAGGGGAGGGGGGTGAGAGAGAGAGACAAGAGGAGGGAGGGTTGGTAAGAGAGAGAGACAAGAGGTGGGGGGTAAGAGAAAGAAAAGGGGGGGTAAGAGAGAGAGAGAGACAAGGGGGTGGGGAATAGAGAGACACAAGGGGAGGGGGGTGAGAGAGAGACAAGGGGAGGGGGGTAAGAGAGAGACAAGGGGAGGGGGGTGAGAGAGAGAGACAAGGGGAGGGGGGTAAGAGAGAGAGTGATAAGGGGAGGGAGGGGGGTAAGAGAGAGAGACAAGGGGAGGGGGGTAAGAGAGAGAGACAAGGGGAGGGGGGTAAGAGAGAGAGACAAGGGGAGGGGGGTAAGTGAGAGAGATAAGGGGTAAAGAGGGGGGACAGAGAGAAACAAGGGTACTGAGGGGGGAAGAGACAGAGACAAGGGGAGCGAGGGGGGAGACAAAGGAGATGTGAGAGAGGCAACACTAAGGGGGGAGAGAGACAAAGCTGGGGGCAAGGGAAAGAGAGTGGTAGCGTTGGCACATAAAAGGAAATAAAAACAAGACATGCATTTTTTTATATCATAATTTTTTTTATTAAAAAAGCAATTTACATGTGAATATATTCAAGTTGAACTTTTTTTCCTATAGGGTAGTCTTATATTCAGGCTTTTAGTTTTTTTCCTAAAAAATATCCAAAGTTTGGGGGTCGTCTTATAATCAGGGTCGTCTTATAATCGAGCAAATACGGTAATAATGTGTAAATATTAGCAATAATATACTGTTTATGTAGCATGGTAATTCCTGTTGCTTCTCAAGACTAGTGGCTCCTATTCTAACATTGCTGTCAGTCAGACAGTGAGTGATGATCATGTCATTAAGTCACAAAATCCATAAATATTATAATATAATATATATAGCATTTTTCACCCCTGTTACTGTAAAACACAATGCAGTTTAGCCCATACTTTGTTTTTTTAGTAATGCTATACCAGTTTATTTTTACTGCTGCTATACCGGTTAATTTTTACTAATGCCATGTGGGTTTATTTTTACTAATACTATATGTCGGTTTATTTTTACTGCTGCTATATCGGTTTATTTTTACTAATGCCATGTGGGTTTATTTTTACTAATACTATATGTCGGTTTATTTTTACTGCTGCTATATCGGTTTATTTTTACTAATGCCATGTGGGTTTATTTTTACTAATACTATATGTCGGTTTATTTTTACTACTGCTATACCAGTTAATTTTTACTACTGCTATACCAGTCTATTTTTACTGCTGCTATACCGGTTAATTTTTACTGATGCCATGTGGGTTTATTTTTACTAATGCTATATGTCGGTTTATTTTTACTAATGCTATATGTCGGTTTATTTTTGCTGCTGCTATAAAGGTTTAATTTTTACTGATGCCATGTCGGTTCATTTTTACTGATGCTTTGATTTATTGGCTTGAGATACAGATTTGCATAAGTGAGGTGGGAGGGAGGGGAAAGCTAGGCTTTCCTATTCAGGCTGCACTGGGAGCGCTACCTGCAAGGGAGAATGTCATTACATCTGTCACCAGTGCGCTGTGTGCTAAGATGACAGATGTATTTTATGCCCAGAACAGTTCCAAACTGCCTAAGTCACGTATGCTGGCTGCCGGTGGGGCAACTAGCAGTAATTCTGGAACACGCACTAGGTTAAAGATGCTATGTCAGAAAATGGGCTAGATATAATAAACAAATTATTGTAGAGAAATTAAAAAGTTCAGGTCATTCTTAAATCTTTTGTTATCATTCAGTATTATCATTCTTCTTTATATGTTGTCTTTTCTAGAACCTTAGCTTAATGCTTAAAAGTTAGTTTGAGTGAAGAAAGTCAGAATGGATATCCGCAGGTTTTTTAAAAAGCCTAGTAAAGCAAATACATCCTCATCAAGCTCAGAAGCATGTCAACAAAAAGAGATCACTGAATCACCAGTCAGGCATCATTTTATTGAGCCAGAAAAGGAATATGCAGAGACAGTGTCTTTAGAAGCAGTTGGCCTCATGAGTGACTCAAGTAGTGATGGGGAGGAAGACCATGCTTGTGGTCCTGCAATCAAAACTGTAGAAGATGTTCATAGTAAATCTAAAACATACACAAAAGGAAAATGCATTTCTCTTCCAGCTGATGATGAGAAAACATTACGAACGGCAGTGGTACCAAATCAACCAGACTACAAAACAATTCCAGCTCAGACCATTGTAACGCAAAAGGCAAAGAAGCGTGTTCTACATTTTCAAGAGTGCTGGTTCCAAAGCTTTCCATGGCTGCACTATAGTTTTACTCTTGAAGGGGTACTATGTTTCTACTGTGCTAAAGCAGCCGTCCTGAATCTGACTCAACTCGAAAAGAACACTGAGCCAGCATTTGTGTGTGTAGGCTTTAAAAATTGGAAAAAAGCTTTTGAAAAGTTTAAAAAACATCAGAGTTGTTCTGCTCATACATATTCTATGAAGCAACTATTGCATCATAAAGATTCGCAACCCATTAATGCTCAGCTTTCACTATAAATTCAACAGCAACAGAATAATGCATGGCTGTGTCTCATCAAGATAGTACAAACAAAAGCCCTGTTGGCAAAACAAGGTCTCCCTCTTCGTGGCCATGAAGACAATGATGGAAATTTTAAACAGTTTCTGCTTGTACGAGCAGATGATGTGTCTTATCTAAAAAACTGGATATCACACAAAGCAGAATACATGAGTCCCGACATTCAAAATGAGATTTTGAAGTTATTGTCTCACACCGTATTACGCCTTATTCGGAAACAGATTGGGAATAATGCCTTTGCAATTATTGTTGATGGCACACAAGATATATCTGGTCAAGAACAAGAAAGTTTCTGTATCCGCTATGTTGATGAAGACTTGTACCCACATGAGGACTTCATAGGCTTATATCAAGTTGATGAAACAAGTGGATCTGCAATCGCACAGATTGTCAAGGATGCTTTATGCCGTAATGGGCTTTGTATGTCAATGTTGCGAGGGCAAACATATGATGGAGCTTCAAATATGGCTGGTAAATATCATGGTGCCCAGGCATTAATCAAGCAGGAACAACCACTTACCATATATGTCCATTGCGGTGCACATTGCACAAATTTAGTTATGCAGGCCACAGCACATCAATGTCCAATAATGGAAGATGCACTTATGTGTGTGCAAGATCTTGGCAAACTCTTTGGGCAATCTATGAAATGCAGAAACACATTTTCAGAAATTGTGCATTGTGAAGCTGAAGGGCCTATTAAAGTCTTGCATATTAAACCATTGTGCCCAACACGTTGGACTGTTAGAGTGAAGCCTGTGAAAAAAATTCTGGATAATTACCAGCTGATTTTGGAAACACTTGAAGAAATTGCAAATACCACAAGTAGTGGAGATATAAATCCACGTGCACGTGGCCTACTACAACAATTTAGGCAAGGGAAAACTCTACTAGGTCTTCAAATCTCTCTTAGCGTCATGGAGATCTTAGAATGCCTGAATGTAGCCTTGCAAGGCAGAGAACAAACCATATCAGGACTTTTCGCAAGTGTACAACGGACCCATGATGCTATACAAAAGGTACGATGTGACACGTCCTTTGAAAAAGTTCTTGCTACCACTATTAATTTAGTGGAAAAATACCAGCTAAAAGAGGTTACTGTACCAAGGCAACCTAATATTCCTAAACGTCTTCAACATGGGCCAACTGAACAATTTCATGCAAAGACTGTGAAGGAATACTATTGTACTCAGTATTTCCAAATAATGGATATTATATCGACACAGTTAATGCAGCGCTTTGACCAAGAGGGCTTACTTGTATATGAAAAACTGGAACATTATCTGTTAACAGGACAAGATAGTCATGTTCTTCCCCAGTATCCAGAGATTGAATATCATCTTCTCTCTGCCCAGATAACCACCTTATCAAGTGTTTACAAGTACACTTCAGTCTCTGAGGTTGTAGATATTTTGCGAAAGATGCCTGCCAGAGAAAGATGCTTTTTCTCTCAAGTAGAAAAAATTGTCAGAAATCTATTAACTATTCCTGCTTCTTCCTGTGAAGCTGAGAGAAGTTTTAGTGTACTGCGTAGATTAAAAACCTGGTTGAGGTCCACAATGACCCAGAAACGTTTGAACCATGTTGCTATATGCAACATCCATAGAGACATAATGGACAAACTAGACATTGAAGCCATAGCAAAGGAATTTGCAATGTGTTGTGATCGCCGCAAAAAAGTTTTTGGATTTTAAAAACTTGCGTTCTTTAGTGTGTGAGCTGGCAGTGGCAGGCACGCATTTACAGGAACAGCTACCTTGCACCTAGTAAGCTGAAGTACGCTGCAGTGGTTGTGGTGCTTGGAGGGTCTCACTCTGTCTGCAGTTAGAAAATTGTTTCTGTTTATAGTTATAGTATGTATTTGTATTTATACAAGATCTTTTGAGCATATTGGTTCTATTTATATAGTTATAGTATTTAATTGTATTTATACAAGATCTTTTGTTTTGTTAAAATCAGGCAATAGTGCATTACTTAAAGTATTATTACCACTAGTTTTAAGTGGAATAACTGTAATATATGCCAAACGTTTGGTTAATTTCTGTGACCTGATAAATAAAGAACTGTTCCTTTTGTATATTTTTTTGTTGTGAGATTTTTCCCGGCGAGCAAAAATGCTGTCCCCCCCAGATTTTTGGGGGTTCCTACACCCATGGACGGAGAGACAGTGTGTGTGAGAGGGAGATTGTGTGCATGTGAGAGGGAGAGACAGCGTGTGTGAGAGAGACATTGTGTGTGTGTGTGACTGTGTGAAATTGTTTGTGTGTGACACTGTGAGTGTGTGATACAGTGTGTGTATGTGGGTGTGACACACTAACACTGAACAATACTGTGAGTTTTATTGCTGTGAAGTCTGTGATACACACAAACTGCATGTTAATGTGAATGTGTGTTTACATTATACATAGTAACATGCAGTTTGTGTGTATTACATAGATATACACACACATAGATGCATTCATACACTCTGACAAATTAATATGGCCCATGCACAAATACTTTTTTGATGGTGGCCCACTGCAAAAAAAACTTGCACAGCCCTGCCCTACTGTAAAATATTTGCCCTGCGTAATATAAGTGCCATATATCATTACTGTAACATAGCTGTATTTTGATTTTAATTGCTGCCAGTGCCTACCATATGTAAATGCTCTCTAATATCAGTGTATACTTTTGTAATATAGGCATGAGTACTTTTATTGCAGTGTTGCATAATAAGAAGGTATACATTTTGCAGCTATATATACATTTTATACACTGCAACTATAAACTTATTATACACATTTTATACACTGGAATAAAAGTACTCAGCAAATATAAATGTATGCCTGCATATAAGAGAGCACTTACATATTCTAGGCATCAACTGTGTGTGTTTGTTTTGGGCAGGGTGGGTGATTACGTGCCAGGGAGTGGGGGGTGGCAGGGTCAAGGGGCCCAAGCAAATGCTTGCCCAGTGTCCAATCTATATTAAAGATGGCCCTGTCCATACCGGCCAAATCACCTAAAAACACCACTGACATCTGAAGATATAGGTCATCAAACCATGAAGGATGAGCAAGCCCAACGGCAATCATCCTCCAATATTGGCGCACTACTGACTAGGCCGGGTGGCTTAGGCCCATGCAGAGTCTGACATCGATGATTCATTGGATTACAAGATGACCGGAACATTAATCATAGTCTATGATTAAGCCTCACGGCGAAACGTGTGAGACTGCGCTTTGTTTCTATGTCCTTTTCTTGCCAATAAAACTTCAAGATTTACTCAAGTTTGCCTGTGTAAACTGAATCCATTTGCATGCTGGGAGGTGCACCATCAGCTCAAAATTTTCCATTTCTTGCAAGCAGAAATATCTATGATACAGAAATAAATGTCCTCACTGGACATTAAAGTGAAATCCCTGGAGGCAGTAAACAAAACTTCAGCCCAAGGCCGGGCCTAGGCAAAACATCAAGTCGGGGACCATGATTTTAAAAGACTTAAAATGCCAGGTACTAATGCTGGACTTGAGAGGTAGAATTGTAGTGAGCATGTTGGGGGGGGGGGGGGGGGGGGGATAATGGAGGTGGTTGTGCCCATCACTCTCTGGATCTACCTAAATACATTTTTAAAGCTGAAGCAAACAGAGACTGATGAGAATGACTGATGAGAATTCTCCCCATCTAGACACAGCAGGACATGATGGATGAGCCAGGAAAACAGGAGCTCGGGTCTCTGAAGATTCAGACACTACATAAAATTCTCATGATGATCCCTCTCAGAAAGCAAACAGAGATATTCATTTTTACTGCACCTGATATGATATGAACATTTTGGAACTCAGTGGTATTTCTAGACCAGGCAACCTTGCTTCTGCCAGCACTCCCTGCCTTTCTTTTTGTGGCTTTTCTTTATTTCTTCTGTTTCCGTAATTTACTGTTTGCCATTTTTTCTCTTCTTTGTTATTATTTTCTCTCCTCTCTCAGAGACGTGTTTCAAATATACAATTTGACCATGAGAGGCCGCTGTCTGACTATACAGGGTATCCTCTCTGCAAAAACAAATGCAGAGAATGTTTTAATAATCGAACTCTGAAGATTTAATTTATGTTTAAATATTTTTATTATGCCTTAGCCAAAGTTCTGTCTGAATACGTTCATTTGGCATCACCTGATCAGACCGAGTATACTGTGAGGTTTGCAGAAAGGTGTTGTTCTTTTACTTAGAGGTCACTTTATGATGCTATGACATTCCATGCTGAATATATTGTATTATTAAAATAGATCCCTAATGATGATTCTGCTGCATTAACAAAGGCCATTTTTATTAAACAGAGATTTACTGCTTCATGATGGACCTAAGTATAATACCGCTCTGTAATTTATGTATGGTTGTTAATAAATACTTTGTTATATTTTGATATCTCATAGGAGATGTTATTTCCAGTTGTTATATGGTAATGCAATGCAATATTTTATTGCTGTGATATGTTTGTTTTAAACTGAAAAGAAAAAACTACAGTAAACATTTTTTAATTAAAAAAGAAGAGAACATTTCAAGTACCACTGAGCTGTTGACGATGCAGGTGTGCAACGTGCAGAAGCAAGTATCTCTACTGGATGCCAAACTTAAGCACACTAACCTCGGGCTACAAGGCATACCGAAGCCTCATGTGACGCTCCCCAAGATGATGTTGTCCATCTTGGCTCCCCTACAGATAAAACACCGCTCCTCTACATTTGGCGCAAACATGGTGCGATTGACTTTGAAGGATCACACATTCTGGTATATGAAAATCTTGCACCTGCCAAAATGTTTTGGCTGGAAACCATGAGACCCCTCACCACTCATCTGCAGCAAATAAGTGTAAAATGTAGGTGGGGCTCCCACAATTGCTCACCGTGACCACTGAAAATAAAATGTTATCTATCGACAACCCTGCAGCTATTGAGACTACCTACGGGTTCTGGGGCTCCCTGCTATAGAGTCAACCCAGACCTCGGATACCAGCCCAACAGATCCTGTGGCACGTATTCCGGGTAGCCCCTATGTACAACAGCCAGACGACTACGCTCCACCAAAAGCTTTACATTCACTAGTCCATGATATCTTGGGCATTCTGCCTTCCGGATGCAATCCCCCCCCCCCCCCCCCCCCAGTGGCACTAAGCTCAGTGTGGACCAGTGGACTGTCTTTTTGAGCAGCTCTCTCTTAAGACTGCCGGCATTCCTCTCTTGGAGTGCCCTCTTCCCTCTATGTCTTTTTCTTGACTTATACTTCTCCCTAGCTTTTCTTTCCCCTTTCCCACCTGTTTTTCACACATCTCTTTCTTCTCCTCATATTTTGTTGTTTTTGTTAGTCAGGATTTGCACTTTGGGTGTCCGATCCTGAATGCTACCTGTCATTGTTTAAGCAGTTGGTGTTCAGGGTCCGTTCCCACTATTGTAAATATATTTCTGTGGATTATTGCTGAATTACACTCATACTGTATTCAACTTTCATTACTAGAAGGTGCGGTTTGCTGATGTTCCGCATACATGGGCGTCCGCAGGGGGGGGCAAGGGGGGGCGCTTGCCCCCCCCCTGGATTTTTGCAATTCCCCTTTAAAAAAAAAAAAAAAAAAAATTTTTTTTTTTTTACATGTTTTTTATTTTTTTTAATTATTATTATTTTTTTCTCAGTATGTAGCCTCTAGTTGTCCCTAGGGGACTGCACACCAGTTGTTGGGGTAGGAAGTGGCACCCAAAGCTGTTGCTCTCTGCAACTCTGCTTGCTGTAATACTGGTCTCCCATCCACATTGGTGCAGGTCTCTGCAGCTGTCAGTCATGCTGCATGGAGAGCCAATGACAGGGGTGCCCTGAAGTTATAGCCCCGCCCCTCAGCCCTCCATGTGGCAGCATGGCTGACAGAAGAGAGCCTGCAGGGGAAGATACTCAGAGACCATAGCTGAGCCTCTGTAACAGGTAGGAAGAGCTAATAATAGCTTTAAAAAACAAAACAGCCAAGTTACATGGAAGAGTGGGGTAAATCCAGGGAGGTCCCTCCCATTTCCCTGAGGTCTCCATTTGTCCAGTCTAAGCAGCTCCTCTGACCAGGCTCTGCTCACATCAACATGGTGACAAGTGGATGGGGCAGAAAAGATAATGGAGGATAAAATGATGTGATAGATGGAAGCAGATTGCAAACAAAATGGGATGACATGGGGCAGAAAAGATAATAGAGGATGAAAAGAGGTGATTGATTGGAGCAGAATACAGACAAAATGGTGACATGGGGCAGAAAAGATAAACTGTAGGTGAAAAGAGGTCACTGACATGGAGGAATAAAACACATAAAATGATGGGGAAAGAGATGCCAAACATGGAGGAATAAAACACATAAAATGATGGGGAAAGAGATGCCAAACATGGAGGAATAAAACACATAAAACAATGGTGAAAGAGATGGCAAACATGGAGGAATAAAACATATAAAAAAGGGGAAAGAGATAAAGAAATGTCATGGATTTAGGAATTTGGGTGTTTAGGGAATCTGTTGCTTTGTGTTTATATTGTGTTCTATAGTGTTGTATCTGGTGCTGTGGAGTTATATTGTGTGCTATAGTGTTGTATCTGGTGCTGTTGGGTTACATTGTGTGCTATAGTGTTGTATCTGGTGCTGAGAGGTTATATTGTGTGCTATAGTGTTGTATCTGGTGCTGTGGGGTTATATTGTGTGCTATAGTGTTGTATCTGGTGCTGAGAGGTTATATTGTGTGCTATAGTGTTGTACCTGGTGCTGTGGAGTTATATTGTGTGCTATAGTGTTGTATCTGGTGCTGTTGGGTTACATTGTGTGCTATAGTGTTGGATCTGGTGCTGAGAGGTTATATTATGTGCTATAGTGTTGTATCTGGTGCTGTCGGGTTATATTGTGTGCTATAGTGTTGTATCTGGTGCTGTGGGGTTATATTGTGTGCTATAGTGTTGTATCTGGTGCTGTGGGGTTATATTGTGTGCTATTGTATTGTATCTGGTGCTGAGAGGTTATATTGTGTGCTATAGTGTTGTGTCTGGTGCTGTTGGGTTATATTGTGTGCTATAGTGTTGTATCTGGTGCTGAGAGGTTATATTGTGTGCTATAGTGTTGTATCTGGTGCTGTGGGGTTATATTGTGTGCTATTGTATTGTATCTGGTGCTGAGAGGTTATATTGTGTGCTATAGTGTTGTGTCTGGTGCTGTGGGGTTATATTGTGTGCTATAGTGTTGTGTCTGGTGCTGAGAGGTTATATTGTGTGCTATAGTTTTGTGTCTGGTGCTGATAGGTTATATTGTGTTCTATAGTGTTGTATCTGGTGCTGTGGGGTTATATTGTGTGCTATAGTGTTGTATCTGGTGCTGTGGGGTTATATTGTGTGCTATAGTGTTGTCTGGTGCTGAGAGGTTATATTGTGTGCTATAGTATTGTGTCTGATGCTGTTGGGTTATATTGTGTGCTATAGTGTTGTGTCTGGTGCTGTTGGGTTATATTGTGTGCTATAGTGTTGTGTCTTGTGCTGTTGGGTTATATTGTGTGCTATAGTGTTGTATCTGGTGCTGTTGGGTTACATTGTGTGCTATAGTGTTGTATCTGGTGCTGAGAGGTTATATTGTGTGCTATAGTGTTGTATCTGGTGCTGTGGGGTTATATTGTGTGCTATAGTGTTGTATCTGGTGCTGAGAGGTTATATTGTGTGCTATAGTGTTGTACCTGGTGCTGTGGAGTTATATTGTGTGCTATAGTGTTGTATCTGGTGCTGTTGGGTTACATTGTGTGCTATAGTGTTGTATCTGGTGCTGAGAGGTTATATTATGTGCTATAGTGTTGTATCTGGTGCTGTCGGGTTATATTGTGTGCTATAGTGTTGTATCTGGTGCTGTGGGGTTATATTGTGTGCTATAGTGTTGTACCTGGTGCTGTGGAGTTATATTGTGTGCTATAGTGTTGTATCTGGTGCTGTTGGGTTACATTGTGTGCTATAGTGTTGTATCTGGTGCTGAGAGGTTATATTATGTGCTATAGTGTTGTATCTGGTGCTGTTGGGTTATATTGTGTGCTATAGTGTTGTATCTGGTGCTGTGGGGTTATATTGTGTGCTATAGTGTTGTATCTGGTGCTGTGGGGTTATATTGTGTGCTATTGTATTGTATCTGGTGCTGAGAGGTTATATTGTGTGCTATAGTGTTGTGTCTGGTGCTGTTGGGTTATATTGTGTGCTATAGTGTTGTATCTGGTGCTGAGAGGTTATATTGTGTGCTATAGTGTTGTATCTGGTGCTGTGGGGTTATATTGTGTGCTATTGTATTGTATCTGGTGCTGAGAGGTTATATTGTGTGCTATAGTGTTGTGTCTGGTGCTGTGGGGTTATATTGTGTGCTATAGTGTTGTGTCTGGTGCTGAGAGGTTATATTGTGTGCTATAGTTTTGTGTCTGGTGCTGATAGGTTATATTGTGTGCTATAGTGTTGTATCTGGTGCTGTGGGGTTATATTGTGTGCTATAGTGTTGTATCTGGTGCTGTGGGGTTATATTGTGTGCTATAGTGTTGTGTCTGGTGCTGAGAGGTTATATTGTGTGCTATAGTATTGTGTCTGATGCTGTTGGGTTATATTGTGTGCTATAGTGTTGTATCTGGTGCTGTGGGGTTATATTGTGTGCTATAGTGTTGTGTCTGGTGCTGAGAGGTTATATTGTGTGCTATAGTATTGTGTCTGATGCTGTTGGGTTATATTGTGTGCTATAGTGTTGTGTCTGGTGCTGTTGGGTTATATTGTGTGCTATAGTGTTGTGTCTGGTGCTGTGGGGGTGATATTGTGTGCTATAGTGTTGTGTCTGGTGCTGTGGGGTTATATTGTGTGCTATAGTGTTGTGTCTGGTGCTGAGAGGTTATATTGTGTGCTATAGTGTTGTGTCTGGTGCTGATAGGTTATATTGTGTGCTATAGTGTTGTATCTGGTGCTGTGGGGTTATATTGTGTGCTATAGTGTTGTGTCTGGTGCTGTGGGGTTATATTGTGTGCTATAGTGTTGTGTCTGGTGCTGAGAGGTTATATTGTGTGCTATAGTGTTGTGTCTGGTGCTGAGAGGTTATATTGTGTGCTATAGTGTTGTGTCTGGTGCTGAGAGGTTATATTGTGTGCTATAGTATTGTGTCTGATGCTGTTGGGTTATATTGTGTGCTATAGTGTTGTGTCTGGTGCTGTTGGGTTATATTGTGTGCTATAGTGTTGTGTCTTGTGCTGTTGGGTTATATTGTGTGCTATAGTGTTGTGTCTGGTGCTGTGGGGTTATATTGTGTGCTATAGTGTTGTGTCTGGTGCTGTGGGGTTATATTGTGTGCTATAGTGTTGTGTCTGGTGCTGTGGGGTGATATTGTGTGCTATAGTGTTGTTTCTGGCGCTGTGGGGTTATATTGTGTGCTATAGTGTTGTATCTGGTGCTGTGGGGTTATATTGTGTGCTATAGTGTTGTAACTGGTGCTGTGGGGTTATATTGTGTGCTATAGTGTTGTGTCTGGTGCTGAGAGGTTATATTGTGTGCTATAGTATTGTGTCTGATGCTGTTGGGTTATATTGTGTGCTATAGTGTTGTGTCTGGTGCTGTTGGGTTATATTGTGTGCTATAGTGTTGTGTCTTGTGCTGTTGGGTTATATTGTGTGCTATAGTGTTGTGTCTGGTGCTGTGGGGTTATATTGTGTGCTTTAGTGTTGTGTCTGGTGCTGTGGGGTGATATTGTGTGCTATAGTGTTGTGTCTGGTGCTGTGGGGTTATATTGTGTGCTATAGTGTTGTGTCTGGTGCTGAGAGGTTATATTGTGTGCTATAGTGTTGTGTCTGGTGCTGTTGGGTTATATTGTGTGCTATAGTGTTGTATCTGGTGCTGAGAGGTTATATTGTGTGCTATAGTGTTGTATCTGGTGCTGTGGGGTTATATTGTGTGCTATTGTATTGTATCTGGTGCTGAGAGGTTATATTGTGTGCTATAGTGTTGTGTCTGGTGCTGTGGGGTTATATTGTGTGCTATAGTGTTGTGTCTGGTGCTGAGAGGTTATATTGTGTGCTATAGTTTTGTGTCTGGTGCTGATAGGTTATATTGTGTGCTATAGTGTTGTATCTGGTGCTGTGGGGTTATATTGTGTGCTATAGTGTTGTATCTGGTGCTGTGGGGTTATATTGTGTGCTATAGTGTTGTGTCTGGTGCTGAGAGGTTATATTGTGTGCTATAGTATTGTGTCTGATGCTGTTGGGTTATATTGTGTGCTATAGTGTTGTGTCTGGTGCTGTTGGGTTATATTGTGTGCTATAGTGTTGTGTCTGGTGCTGTGGGGTGATATTGTGTGCTATAGTGTTGTGTCTGGTGCTGTGGGGTTATATTGTGTGCTATAGTGTTGTGTCTGGTGCTGAGAGGTTATATTGTGTGCTATAGTGTTGTGTCTGGTGCTGATAGGTTATATTGTGTGCTATAGTGTTGTATCTGGTGCTGTGGGGTTATATTGTGTGCTATAGTGTTGTATCTGGTGCTGTGGGGTTATATTGTGTGCTATAGTGTTGTGTCTGGTGCTGAGAGGTTATATTGTGTGCTATAGTATTGTGTCTGATGCTGTTGGGTTATATTGTGTGCTATAGTGTTGTGTCTGGTGCTGTTGGGTTATATTGTGTGCTATAGTGTTGTGTCTTGTGCTGTTGGGTTATATTGTGTGCTATAGTGTTGTGTCTGGTGCTGAGAGGTTATATTGTGTGCTATAGTATTGTGTCTGATGCTGTTGGGTTATATTGTGTGCTATAGTGTTGTGTCTGGTGCTGTTGGGTTATATTGTGTGCTATAGTGTTGTGTCTTGTGCTGTTGGGTTATATTGTGTGCTATAGTGTTGTGTCTGGTGCTGTGGGGTTATATTGTGTGCTATAGTGTTGTGTCTGGTGCTGTGGGGTTATATTGTGTGCTATAGTGTTGTGTCTGGTGCTGTGGGGTGATATTGTGTGCTATAGTGTTGTTTCTGGCGCTGTGGGGTTATATTGTGTGCTATAGTGTTGTATCTGGTGCTGTGGGGTTATATTGTGTGCTATAGTGTTGTATCTGGTGCTGTGGGGTTATATTGTGTGCTATAGTGTTGTGTCTGGTGCTGAGAGGTTATATTGTGTGCTATAGTATTGTGTCTGATGCTGTTGGGTTATATTGTGTGCTATAGTGTTGTGTCTGGTGCTGTTGGGTTATATTGTGTGCTATAGTGTTGTGTCTTGTGCTGTTGGGTTATATTGTGTGCTATAGTGTTGTGTCTGGTGCTGTGGGGTTATATTGTGTGCTTTAGTGTTGTGTCTGGTGCTGTGGGGTGATATTGTGTGCTATAGTGTTGTGTCTGGTGCTGTGGGGTTATATTGTGTGCTATAGTGTTGTGTCTGGTGCTGTGGGGTGATATTGTGTGCTATAGTGTTGTTTCTGGTGCTGTGGGGTTATATTGTGTGCTATAGTGTTGTATCTGGTGCTGTGGGGTTATATTGTGTGCTATAGTGTTGTATCTGGTGCTGTGGGGTTATATTGTGTGCTATAGTGTTGTGTCTGGTGCTGAGAGGTTATATTGTGTGCTATAGTATTGTGTCTGATGCTGTTGGGTTATATTGTGTGCTATAGTGTTGTGTCTGGTGCTGTGGGGTTATATTGTGTGCTATAGTGTTGTATCTGGTGCTGTGGGGTTATATTGTGTGCTATAGTGTTGTATCTGGTGCTGTGGGGTTATATTGTGTGCTATAGTGTTGTGTCTGGTGCTGAGAGGTTATATTGTGTGCTATAGTATTGTGTCTGATGCTGTTGGGTTATATTGTGTGCTATAGTGTTGTGTCTGGTGCTGTTGGGTTATATTCTGTGCTATAGTGTTGTGTCTTGTGCTGTTGGGTTATATTGTGTGCTATAGTGTTGTGTCTGGTGCTGTGGGGTTATATTGTGTGCTATAGTGTTGTGTCTGGTGCTGTGGGGTGATATTGTGTGCTATAGTGTTGTGTCTGGTGCTGTGGGGTTATATTGTGTGCTATAGTGTTGTGTCTGGTGCTGAGAGGTTATATTGTGTGCTATAGTGTTGTGTCTGGTGCTGAGAGGTTATATTGTGTGCTATAGTGTTGTATCTGGTGCTGTGGGGTTATATTGTGTGCTATAGTGTTGTATCTGGTGCTGTGGGGTTATATTGTGTGCTATAGTGTTGTGTCTGGTGCTGAGAGGTTATATTGTGTGCTATAGTATTGTGTCTGATGCTGTTGGGTTATATTGTGTGCTATAGTGTTGTGTCTGGTGCTGTTGGGTTATATTGTGTGCTATAGTGTTGTGTCTTGTGCTGTTGGGTTATATTGTGTGCTATAGTGTTGTGTCTGGTGCTGTGGGGTTATATTGTGTGCTATAGTGTTGTGTCTGGTGCTGTGGGGTGATATTGTGTGCTATAGTGTTGTGTCTGGTGCTGTGGGGTTATATTGTGTGCTATAGTGTTGTATCTGGTGCTGTGGGGTTATATTGTGTGCTATAGTGTTGTGTCTGGTGCTGAGAGGTTATATTGTGTGCTATAGTGTTGTATCTGGTGCTGTGGGGTTATATTGTGTGCTATAGTGTTGTATCTGGTGCTGTGGGGTTATATTGTGTGCTATAGTGTTGTGTCTGGTGCTGAGAGGTTATATTGTGTGCTATAGTATTGTGTCTGATGCTGTTGGGTTATATTGTGTGCTATAGTGTTGTGTCTGGTGCTGTTGGGTTATATTGTGTGCTATAGTGTTGTGTCTTGTGCTGTTGGGTTATATTGTGTGCTATAGTGTTGTGTCTGGTGCTGTGGGGTTATATTGTGTGCTATAGTGTTGTGTCTGGTGCTGTGGGGTGATATTGTGTGCTATAGTGTTGTTTCTGGTGCTGTGGGGTTATATTGTGTGCTATAGTGTTGTATCTGGTGCTGTGGGGTTATATTGTGTGCTATAGTGTTGTATCTGGTGCTGTGGGGTTATATTGTGTGCTATAGTGTTGTGTCTGGTGCTGAGAGGTTATATTGTGTGCTATAGTGTTGTGTCTGGTGCTGTGGGGTTATATTGTGTGCTATAGTGTTGTGTCTGGTGCTGTGGGGTTATATTGTGTGCTATAGTGTTGTATCTGGTGCTGTGGGGTTATATTGTGTGCTATAGTGTTGTGTCTGGTGCTGAGAGGTTATATTGTGTGCTATAGTATTGTGTCTGATGCTGTTGGGTTATATTGTGTGCTATAGTGTTGTGTCTGGTGCTGTTGGGTTATATTGTGTGCTATAGTGTTGTGTCTTGTGCTGTTGGGTTATATTGTGTGCTATAGTGTTGTGTCTGGTGCTGTGGGGTTATATTGTGTGCTATAGTGTTGTGTCTGGTGCTGTGGGGTGATATTGTGTGCTATAGTGTTGTTTCTGGTGCTGTGGGGTTATATTGTGTGCTATAGTGTTGTATCTGGTGCTGTGGGGTTATATTGTGTGCTATAGTGTTGTATCTGGTGCTGTGGGGTTATATTGTGTGCTATAGTGTTGTGTCTGGTGCTGAGAGGTTATATTGTGTGCTATAGTGTTGTGTCTGGTGCTGTGGGGTTATATTCTGTGCTATAGTGTTGTGTCTGGTGCTGTGGGGTTATATTCTGTGCTATAGTGTTGTGTCTGGTGCTGTGGGGTTATATTGTGTGCTATAGTGTTGTGTCTGGTGCTGTGGGGTTATATTGTGTGCTATAGTGTTGTGTCTGGTGCTATGGGGTTATATCTTTGCTATGTTGTTCTATCTGTTGCTGTGGAGTTTCAGCTAGAGCTCTGGATATTTATCTGGTGCTGTGGTTTATATCTTGTGTCATGGGTTTTTAGCTGGTACCGTGGGTTAATATCTGGTGTTGTGGGTCTATATCTGGCACAGTGGGTCTATATTTGGTGCAGTGAGGCTATATCTAGTGTGGTTGGTTTATATCTGGTGTTGTGGATCTGTATCTGGTGCAGGGTTTATCAACCCTTTGCATGCCTTCACAGATAATGACAAAGCTCCTCCACTTCATGATAACTTGTCAAAAAGAGGCGCGGCGCAGAAAGGATGACGGTAAAATCATGCCCCCCCCTGAAAAAATTTCTGCGGATGCCCATGTCCGCATATTTTAATGGTAAGGGGTCAGGCAGGAAGTACAACTATGTTTACAATTTCACAATTTTATTATGATGGTGCATCATTGCATACAGTTCTCTCATTGTTGTTATCATTGGTCTGGATCTGCACTCAGGGGTCCAATCCTGAATACTATTTCCGATTATTTTTGCAGTTGGTGTTCGGAGTTGGTTCCTACTATTACATATATATATCTCTGTTGATTATTGTCGAATTACATTCATGCAATCTTCGATTTTCATCCACTGTCTGTGGATGTTCCGTTTGTTTTAATGGTATGGATCGGGGTGGGTTATAGTGCATTTATTCTTCATTACTCTATTATGATGATGCATCATTGCTTAAGGTATTCTTATATATGCGATTGAGATTCAACTACTGGTGTTGTGACCTTTTGTGTTTCTTTATTTTCCTGTTATTCTTTTTCTTATCATTTATATATATGCTGAGGGCCGAGATAAGCAAATGTTTGTTTCTTAAATTTTTAAATATTGTAAGTAACTATACTATGGTTGTACCAGTTGTAAAATCTAATTGGCTTGCATTCTTATACAGTGTGTTGTATCTCAAATCTCCTGTGCCTATAAAAAACTTTAATTATAAAAAAAAGGGTAACAGTATGCAGTAATAAGGTACCCCAGACGCGCTATACCTACCACTATTTAAATTATTATTTTAATTAAATTATGATATTAATTATTTAATTAAATTAAATGTTAATGCAATACTTCTACGCTGAACTTTGCAGTTTCCTGTGCTCACTTCTTGAGCTTACAAACTCCACTGTTGTTTTGCCACATTGCCACTGCTACGGTGAAAAAGAAGAACTAACTGCTGAGATTAGAAAACAGTCTGGCTCAATAGTAGGATGGAAGGATTAAACCTGTTTTCAAAATAAGAAACAACAGAATACACTATGTGTGGTTACATTCAACAAAAAATTACAGGTAAACACGAAGACCGCAAATGTAAAAGTAAACTAATTAAACAAACAAAGTGCAAGGAAAATTGAATATATGTGTGTTGAGATGGGCCTACAACATGACCAGGGAAGCCCTCCCTGTTGCAACTACAGGTGGTGCACTATTTGAGCTACCTTTTGTGTGTAGCCCACTAATCCTTCCTTGTTTATGTCGTCTGCGGCCTAGGTATACTTTGATCTTATAAACAATTACATAAACTCCAGCACTCAGCACTTAAGAAAGACCAATGTAATCGTCTGTTTCCAACAATGATAGTTATCTCGCTGAGCATCTGGCATGCACTCTATAAAGGTATAACGATACATGCCTTATTAGAACAGTTACTTATTTATAGCATTTACTTTTGATTTTGAATTATGGTTGTAACAAAATCACACAAATTTAGCAAACAAAGAGGATTCATAACATGAACCACATATAATGAAAATTGGTTGACATTAACAGATGAACAGAGCAACTTAATACTTCCTTAGAAGTTCTGTTGTAGCAACAGAAAAGGAATTACACCCACTGCTGGTTTCCCAGTTGATTTTCTAGTTGGAGAACATGTCAAGAGCACAAAAAATATGTTCTGATTTATTGCTCTGTCGGTAACTTACATTTCTCGTATGAAATGATATGTTTTCTTCTGGTTTTCTGGGACAAGTAAAAAAAAAAAAATGATTTGAGTATTTTGGCGACAACAAGCGGAAAGTTCTACCCTCTTTCCATGAATCCAAGGAGATTTGGAGAAAAAAAATCTTTTCTTATACCTCACTCTTCCAATCTCTAGTAGATTCAATATAAATACTAATGCACTGTGATCAAGACAGCTTGATAGATCTAATATTTAGAATAAAAACACAGCTAAAAAAAAAAAACAGCAGTATTAATTTATGTTTAAAGATTACTCTTATTCAAATTACTGCCATACGTGGTGTAGCTGGACCATTGCAATGTTTGACCTATTTGTTTGGTTTCTGCCTTCTTTTCTAATTTTAAAGGGGTAAGCGACCTAAGTCATTAGGGCAACAAAACAATACTCCTCAATATAGGTTATCATGAACCAAAACCTGTGCAATAATTTATAGAATCAAACACATTAAGGTTATTATTATTGTTGCACAATGCATTAGGAGCAATCTAAAATGTACAATTACGTGAGGCTCTTTCACAACACTACTAGACCTCAGACCATCATATCTATTTTTGGTAGAGCAGCCCTAATGGTGCAAACATTACACAAATAAGTCGATGAGGCAGCATACAAACTAGATGAAAATGTTGATAATAAAAAAAAGCTTTGGCACTCTGTTACATGGATAAATAGAGACGTATACACCAAACTTCCAACAAACAAAAAAAAAACACTTGAAGCTTTTCACATCCTCGTGGTGCTTTTTCAAAAACTGCCTCACCCATTAAACCTGTGACCAGTATGAGTATACAGAAGGATGGACCCTGGTAAGTGACAGTACCGTGCCCCTGAGGAGCACTCACCAAGTGTGGAAGAGTAGGATGACTTCTATGAAACTTGTGTATGCAAACAGGTGCATGAATGTCATGAACATCGACCCCATTCCTCCATCTGGAGTCAAGTAGATTGCAGAGTGTATACTCTTCTTGGCCCTGGACAATGGAAGGAGAGGGTGACCAAAGCGGAGGATTAATTTACAATGACAGGTTTCAATAAGTAGATATGATTGGGTATCTTCATAGATGCTGGAAGATCTACAGTATAAGTCAGGCATGTCCCGGCCCTACAGTGGAAATCCGAGGGGTCCCCCTGCAGCGCATTGCGCTGCTGAACTGTAAAAAATAAATAAAAAATTCACTGTAACCGGATGTGACGTTACAGGAAGGAAGACTGCACGGAGGAGATGACCGGAAGACAGAGCAGCAAGGAGGTGAGTACTAAGGTGGTGGTGGGGGGTTCATGTAACGAGCAAAATAATAATATTGAGTGACAAAATACTGGCATGTTGAGTGGCAAAATACTAGCATATTGAATGGCGAAATAATACTGGCATATTGAGTGGCAAAATACTAGCATATTGAATGGCAAAATAATACTAGCATATTGAATGGCAAAATAATACTGGCATATTGAGTGGCAAAATAATACTGGCATATTGAGGGGTAAAATAATACTGACATATTGAGTGGCAAAATAATACTGGCATATTGAGTGGCAAAATAATACTGGCATATTATTGGGCAAATTGGGTGTGGCTTATTAATGACAAAATAATACTGGCATATTATTGGGCAAATTGGCTGTGGCATATTAATGGAAAAATAAAACTGGAATATATTAAATGGCAAAACACTGGCATATCAAATGGCAAAACACTGGCATATTAAATGGCAAAATACTGGCATATATTGAATGGCAAAATACTGGCATATATTTCCTGGATTTCTTTCCATCTGGCCTTCAGATATGAAAGGCAGAGTGAATTAACACCTGTTTAGATTTGTCAAACGAAATGAAAAGTATGTCGTTTGCAATAAACATGGCATAAAATAGTTAATTTGCATTTAATTTTAATGGTTCAAATAATGTCAGGCAAAATTGTCGACCCTCACGCATGTTCACTTCATCACCCCTGGTATAAGTAAACTCATTTATTCTAGACAGGATTCGAAAAGGACCGATCTACTTAGGATTTATTGTATTAGAGACACATTTAAATGTAAATTCTTTGTGGAAACCCATAATTTATCTCCAGGCATGAGGTTTGGACCTGGAGTTCTTCTTTTGTCGGCCATGGTCTTTTGCTTTAGTTTGGCTTGGTGTAGCTGATGTTTGATAGAAGACCAATGATCTTTTCGGTATTTGGATAGGGAATCTGCGGCTGGAAAATCGGAGACTTGTAATTTGGGGGGCCCTAAACGAGGTTCGTATCCCTAGTGCTTAGGGGGGTTAATTTTAGTATTAGGGTTCGGGGGAGTTAATTTTAGTATTAGGGTATGTGGGGGTTGGTTTTAGTATTAGGGTTCGGGGGGTTAAATTTAATATTAGGGCTCGGGGGGGTTAATTTAGTTTTAGGGTTCGGGTGGAGTTAATTTTAGTATAAGGATGTGGGGGGGGGGGTTGATTTTAGTATTAGGGTTCGGGGGGTTAAATTTAGTATTAGGGCTCGGGGGGGGGTTAATATAGTTTCAGGTTTCAGTTGGAGTTAATTTTAGTATTAGGGTTCGGGGGGAGTTAATTTTAGTATAAGGGTTCGGGTTTTAGTAAAGAAATGTATTCGAGGAATTGTAGAAACCAGCAGTTAAAAATTAGACAGGCTCCAGACCAATCTGTGGCTGTAACAAGTGGTTTAATCCAGGGAATGGAATACAGCCAGATGAAAAATTACCAAGGTGCTCACCTACCCGGTGAACCAGACTGTCGCCTACGTGTTTCACACCCCTCTCGGCGCTTTGTCAAGGCTCATTTGGGTTAATTTTAGTATTAGGGTTTGGGGGGTTCATTTTGTATTAGGGTTTGGGGGGTTCCCTTTTACGGGTGTTTCATTTATTAGGGGGGGTCATTTATTGGGGGGTGTACGTTTGTAAGCACTGATCTGTCAGCACTTACATTGCCGCGTTCATCTTCACCACCGACAGTTCACCGTTCAAACTGATGAACTGAACTGTCAGCGGTGAAGCAGCCGCAGAGAAGTGTCCTAGACCCCTTAGCATATACCTCACAGGCTTGAATGTATTAATTAGTGTCTTTCCTCATGGTGAACCTCCTAAACTGTTTATTTAAGAAAAACAACGCATTGAATAAACTTCAATGTCTGGCTGCAGGTGAACGGTGAGCCCATTTGGAACGGCTGCTCGATACTTTGGTAGGAAAAACAATCTGTTAGTTATACCATGGGTGGAAGGCAAAGTAATCTGTGATTTATCAAAAATATGGATTAGGGTAGATGAAATTGAAGCTACTATCTGGGTTTGGAGGTATGATGAATTATTCAGTGAAACTACTGGTCCCTTGTTTTTGTTAGAAGGCTGATATGAAATAATAAAATAAAATCTTGTAAAGAAAAGCAACCACCTTACTTGGCTAAGTTCAACTGTTTTGCCAAGTACAGGAGGTTCTTTTGCTTATGGTTAGGATAGTTATGGGGACGATAGTTCCGTCTAGAAGATGGCCATTCTTCTAGTGCCATTTTTATGGCCAATAGCTCTCTGTTCCCAATATCGTAGTTTCTTTCAGCTGGCAACGTCGCATATAAAAGGTTGATCCGGATTAGGTCTGCAGAGCACAGGTGAAGAACAGAAAGCCTTTTAAAGTGTGTCAAACGCTTGCACGGCTGCTATGGACCATCTCTTAGGGTTGGACCCTTTTTTGTAAGGGCAGTAATGGGGGCTGTAATCTTGGCAAAATTACATATAAATCGCCTATAATAGTTTGCGAAACCCAAGAACCTCTGAATTCCTTTCAAATCAGTCGGCTGGGGCCATTGAACAACGGCTGCAACTTTGGATCCATCTCGAGTGTGCCAGCAAAAAGGATATATCCTAAAAACTGAATTTAATTCTGTTCAAATTAACACTTCTCTGCTTTAGCACACAGAGAATGATCTCGAAGCTGACTGTAGTAACAGGGAGGCAGTGATCTTGCAGGTTGTTGGAGTAAACTAGGATGTCATCCAGATAGACCATAACACAGGACAACAAGAAATAACGGAAGATGTCATTCACGAATGCTTGGAAACAGCTGGAGCATTACAAAACCCAAAGGGCATGACCAGGTATTTATAGTGTCCATATTGAGCATTAAAGGCGGTTTTCCATTCATCTCCCTTTTTAATTCTCACTAGGTTATATTCCCCACGAAGATCCAATTTAGTGAATACTGTAGTTTTACGAATTTGGTCATATAACTCAGAGATAAGAGAGAAAGGGTACCTATTCTTAATCATAATCTTTATGAAGGCCTCTGTAGTCAATACAGGGTCTCAGTGACCCCTTTTTCTTGGATGCAAAAAAGAAGCCTGCGTCGGCTGGGGGTGGAAGACGGACAAATTAATCCTTTTTCTAAATTTTCTTTAATGTATTGGGCAAGAGCCTGATTTTCAGATAAAGAGAGAGGATAGCGACAAAAAGTGGGGTGGGTGCTACAATGCCCGAGAACAAACAGTACTGCAATAGTCTGTCCTGTAGGATAATACCTACTCCGGAGAGCAACTCCATTTTTTGCCTGCTTACATCATTGCAAAAGGAACCACTCCATTAGCATATCAGACTGATCCCACCCATAAGGGCAGTCCAGATCCGAAATACATGGCTAGTACCCTCTACACGAGGAACACAGCAAACCACAGACGTTCCTTTGCAATGGTGTAAGCAGGCAAAAAATGTAGTTGCTCTCCCGAGTAGGTATTATCCTACAGGACAGACTATTGCAGTACTGTTTGTTCTCGGGCATTGTAGCACCCACCCCACTCTTTGTCGCCATGAGTAACAGGGTATGCCTATGGCCGTGGGTCCCTGGCCTGCTTGCACCTAGAGGATCATCAGCCATACCACACTGACGAGGCCATGTAGGCCGAAACGTACGTCTGTGGTTTGCTGTGTTCCTCGTGTAGAGGGTACTAGCCATGCATTTCGGATCTGGACTGCCCTTATGGGTGGGATCAGTCTGATATGCTAATGGAGCGGTTCCTTTCCAATGGTGTAAGCAGGCAAAAAATGGAGATGCTCTCCCGAGTAGGTATTGTCCTACAGGACAGACTATTGCAGTACTGTTTGTTCTCGGGCATTGTAGCACCCACCCCACTCTTTGTTGCAAACAGAGAGGATAGGTTCTGCCCTTAGGCGGAATGGTACTGAGCAATAAGTCTATGGCAAAGTTATAAGGTCGATGAGATAGTTTATCTGCATTCTTCTTAGAAAAAAACATCCAAGTAGTTCCAGCACAGTTTAGGAATGAGATTTTTTTTGATCTTCTGGAGGTATATTCAGGACTAGACCCACGAGGTTGAATGATCGTAGCACCTAGGACTCCTTGCTGTAATCTCTCCTATCTCTAGTTAATAGAAGGATTGTGGAGATGTAACAAGGTAGGCCTAGGATAACTGGAATGTAGGGAATCTTGAGGATGTCAAAACACAAAGCTTCTGAATTAAATATGCCAATCTTGGTTTTTAGGGGATTAGTCTCCCAGTAGACACCTGTTCCTCAAGGTGAACCATCAAGCAGAGTGACAGATGAGACTAGTTGTTTAGAACATAGCGGTATGTCTTGGGAGATGGCCCAGGAGTGATCAATGAAGTTACCTGCAGATACAAAGTCAATGAAGGCGTGGGTGCCCACAGTGTGGCCTTCCCACTCTAAAGTCATGGGTACCAGGAAATTATGTTTAGGAAGGAAGACACAATGGCCAGAGTTAGAGGGGCTCCCCTACCATCCTCTAAGTCTGGGAGTTTTCTGGCAGGGAAGGACATGTATGCATTCTTTGAGACAAGCGAAGAATAAAAAAACAATAGTAGCCCAAATATAGAGGACAACTGTTTGCACAGGCAGCTAAATATGTTTGGACCAGGTATATCTATATAGTAAGCAATTAGTACATGCCCATAGAGGAGGAGGAGGAGAGGGGTGTGATTTGCATAAGGTGTGTGCTTTTAACTGTAAAGATGTTGTTTACATCTTATTGGAGCCTTCACAGAGTATTTCGCGAGTAACTTCCGTAGTCCAAAAAATGGCCGCAGCAGCAACACAAGATCCTCACTGGTGCGGGGCCTGGATCTCGGGCGGTGAATGGAGCCCCTGTAAGTGAAAAACCCCAACAATCATATACACACACATAATTAAATAAACACACATGTGCATACTTACAAATGGAAACATATTGCTCAATGCCGGGAATCAGTGGATAGCATGTGACTGGTAAATAGAAACCTTCCACATGTGCTGCCTCCAGGGCCTCAAGGATTTCTGATGCTGCCCTCCCTGGGCCTTCCTCGTGCCATGTGATCTCCTGGTCTGCCAATGCTGGAGAGTCACAGAGGTTCCCTTGTCTCTGCAGGGGCCTCTATAGTCAGGGCAACGATCTGATTCCAGGACCCAGGCCAGGTTTGCCACCAACAGCAGGATTGATGCAAGTGATCAGAAGGCAGGGATTCAAGGCAGCTGAGCGTCCTGGTGTACTCACATACATAATTACAACAAGTATAAATGCTTTAAACACCAGCAACAGGATAAGGCTGTGCATCCACTTCTGTGGGAAAAGGGGAAGACTCCGGTAGTCATTGCCCAATGCTTCCCTGGCTTAGCCATTACCAGAACAAATCTGTGGTGGATTAACTGCATTCAGGTTTTTTGGAGGGATTTAAAATCCCCTACTTAGTTGCAGTTATCCTGTACAAATTGTCACAATGAGCCGAGATTTGAACCCTAAATGCTGCTGCAATCTCCTGTTCCAGACACCAACTGCAGGTTTTATTGTCGCTTGTTTTATTTTCCCTATCTCACTTGCATACTGCTCAGGTGCTAGTTGTTGAGGTTATGAGCCCTGGGGTTGTATAAACCCCATCCTCCCAGCAATCAGAGCCTGGTACATTTTGCTAGCTGGCTCGTATTTTGGGATTTGCCCAAGTTGTTTCTGTATCTGGCTTATTTCCTGACCATCCTGCTACTCTCTATTCCTTTGACCTTGGCTTGTTTCCTGACTACCCTGATATTTGTCCTGTCCATTGTCCCCGGCTTATTTACTGACCATTCTGAATCCTAGACCCTGATTTTACTCCTGGTGTTCTATACTCCTCTGCCGAGTTATGACCTGTGGGAAATTTAACAAGGCCACTGCTTGTGGGTGCTCAATGCCAGGGGCTCCACCCATCCTCATCCTGTGCAGGGCTTTGAATCACCCACCACCCCTGCATCTGGACTCCAGCCCATTCCAACTCTGAAGCCCGTTATAGATATTTTAAATCAGCCAATACATTTCCACAGGTGTTGTCCGACAAACTGTGAATGGATGTGCTAGTGGGGAGAATAACAGGTCAATTTTTCTTGTTAATTTGTGGATTTCCCATTTGGGGGTTGGACCCAAAAAGGAAGCAGGGAAATTCCATCTCATTTATCACCTGTCCTATCCTAAGGGCAGGTCGATGAATGATGTAATAGATGCCAAACTCTGCAGGGTGTCCCACACCTCATTCGATTAGGCAGTCCATTGGGTCAGTTCCATGGGGTAGGGTGCTCTATTGGTAAAAACAGATACTGAGGCATCCAGTAGATTGCTACCAGTCTACCCGGACTGTTTTCATCTTTTAGGCTGTCAGTGGCAGGGCAGAATCTAAGTGTACTTATGTCTCCTCATGCGATGTTCCATCTCATGCTCATACTTTGAGACCTTCAGTTCATTTTTGGAGTGGGAGATTCGGGAGGAGTCAGGTGCAGCATCAGTGATCCATTATTTGGACAATTTTCTGTGCATTGGCCCGTCTAACTCCTCCCTTTGCACTACATTACTGTGAACAACTGAGCACATCATGTCCGAACTTGGGGTCCCTTTGTCCCCTGAGAAGACTGAGGACCCATCCACTTCCACTACATTTTTGGGGGTTTAATTGTACTTGGCCCACATGGAGTGCCACCTTTCCCCTGACAAGGTGATAGAACTGTGTTTTCTCGTATCGCCAATGTGTGCCCTTCGCATGGTACAGCTGTGCCAATTGCAGACTTTATTGGGAAAACTGAACTTTGCATGCAGGATTATACTGGATCTCCCTGGTCACAGCCTGGGCCTGTTCTCTCCACCACAGTTTAGTATATTAACTAGACATGAAAACTTTAGGTCTTTGAAAATCACTAAGGTGTAAAGTTTCTCAACTGTAAGGCCACTCTAATAAACATTAGTAAAATATCTTACCAATAGAACGAGATTAAGAAATAAGGCCAGGTATGTCAGAAGTACTTGTAAAGACAAAACAAAGGAGTGCATAAAATATTCAATGTATCTATATTGTGGAAAGATTCATAAAATATGACTAATAAAATATAAAAAGATACTTGGTACTGAGTTTGTGAAGATTTTTGTTTGAAGGTCTTCATCAATATGTATTGCAAAAAAGACAAAAGAATGTACAGACAATAGTGTTATACTGTTTTTCAACAGATGCAAAGTACTATTCCTTATGTAGCTTTGCAGCTCTTTAAACAAAGTTTCAGAGAAATACTTTAACCCCTTAAGGCAGGGCTCGACAAACCCCGGGCGCCAGGTCGCCATGGCGACCTGGAAATGGAGCCTGGCGCCCGGGTGCCGTTCCCCTTGCCGCTGCCATCCGTCTTTTGCAGCGCGAGGGGACAGACAGCAAGCTCCGCCCCCTCGCGCTACACGTGTGTATGAGTGTTCAGCCGAAAGAGCCATGAGGATCGGCTGCGGCACGAATGTAACCCCTCCCCAGCAATGAGGTAAGGCAGCAGGGAGGGGAAACATTCGTGCCGCAGCCGATCTTCATGGCTCTTTCGGCTAAGTGCTGGGTTGTCAACCCAGCACTCAGAAGTTAAGAAGGGAAAAAAAAAAAACTTGTGTATGTTTGAGTTGTATATGTGAAGTGGGGGGGAGGGATGTATATGTGAAGGGGGGGTATATATGTGAAGTGTGGGGGGGAGGTGTATATGTGAAGGGGAGGTATATATGTGTGAAGTGTGGGGGCAGGTGTATATGTGAAGGGGGGGAGGGATGTATATGTGAAGGGGGGGTATATATGTGAAGTGTGGGGGGGTATATATGTGAAGTGTGGGGGGAGGTGTATATGTGAAGGGGGGGTATATATGTGTGAAGTGTGGGGGGAGGTGTATATGTGAAGGGGGGGAATATGTGTGGGGGGAGGTGTATATATGTGAAGTGTGGGGGGAGGTGTATATGTGAGGTGTGGGGGGAGGTGTATATGTGAAGTGTGTGTGTGTATTTGTGAAGTGGGTTGGTGTGTGGGGTTTGTATATGTGACGTGGGTTGGTGTGTGTGGGCTGTATATGTGACGTGGGTTGGTGTGTGTGGGGTGTATATGTGACGTGGGTTGGTGTGTGTGGGGTGTATATGTGACGTGGATTGGTGTGTGTGTTTATGAATTGCGTGTATGTTTGCGTGATTGTCTGGCTCCTAAAAAATTTTGCTGGCTCCTAGAATAAAATAAATTTGTCAAGCCCTGCCTTAAGGACAGAGCCTTTGAAACATTTTTGTCCTTTCTGGACAATGCCTATTTTAACATTTCTGTGCTGTTTGTGTTTAGCAGTAATTTTCTTCTTTGTCATTTTCTGTACCCACACATATTATATATTGTTTTTATCGGGACAAGAAGGGCTTTCTATGGATGCCATCTTTTTGATCATATCTTATCATATTATTAAAAAAAATAATAAAATATGGTAAAAAAAAAAAAATACACAAATTTCTTTGTTTTTATTTGAAACAACTTCTCCTCATCGACAATAGCGAACGAAAAAACATGCTAAATAGTTTCTACTATTTCTCCTGAGTACAGGGATACCACCCATGCATAGGTTTGTTGGGTTGTTTGGGGGCTAAAATGCCAAATTTGTGAGGTGCAGTTTTTTGTTTTCCAACTTGAAATTTTTACATGCAGACAGCCTGCACCCATGTCCCATTTGGGACATATTTGAAACCAGCCAGTGTATTTTACCCCATCAACCCATATATTTTTTAAAAGAAGACACCTTAGGCTATCTCAAATGGTGGTATTTTTACACTTTCCATGCACTAATTCTACCACTAGCCTTTGTCAAACTTTGTGGTAGTAATTTTTTTGTGTTTTTTTTTTCACAAACCTTGTACTTCAGACATGAATTCACAGATTTTGGTATGTGTCACTGCCAAATAACACCCCAATAAGTGTTCAGCAACATCTCTTGAGTACAGGGATACCACCCATGCATAGGTTTGTTGGGTTGTTTGGGGAGTAAAAGGCCAAATTTGGTAGGTGCAGTTTTTGGTTTTCCAAATTAAAATTTTGACATGCAGACAGCCTGCACCCATGTCCCATTTGGGACATATTTGAAACCAGCCAGTGTATTTTACCCCATCAACACATATATTTTTTAAAAGTAGACACCCTACGCTATTTCAAATGGTGGTATTTTAACACTTTCCATGCACTAATTCTACCACCAGCCTTTGTCAAAGTTTGTGGTAGTAATTTTTGTGTGTTTTTTTTTCACAAATATTGTATTTTAGACATAAATTCACAGATTTTGGTATGTGTCACTGCCAAACAATAACCCAATATGTGTTCAACAACATATCCTGAGTACAGGGATACCACCCATGCATAGGTTTGTTGGGTTGTTTGGGGGCTAAAGGGCCACATTGTGAAGGTGCGCATTTTCAACTTGGAATATTGACGTGTAGTCAGCCTGAGCCCATCTTTCATTTGGGACTTTTTTTTAAGTAGGACAGTGTATTTTACCCCAAAAAGTATATATTTTGTAAAAGTAGACACCCTAGGCTATTTTAAATGGTGTTATTTTAACACTTTCCATGCACCAATTCTACCACCAGCCTTTGTCAAAGTTTGTGGTAGTCATTTTATTGTGTATTTTTTCCCACATACATTGCACTTTAGACACAAATTCACATATTTCGGTATGTGTCACTGACAAACAATACCACAATATATGTTCAGCAACATCTCCCGAGCACAGGGATACCACCCATGCATAGCTTTGTCAGCTTTGTTAGGGGTTGAAAGGCTACATTTGAGAGGTGCGCTTTTTGATTTTCAAACTTGGAATTTGAACATGTAGAGCAAGGAAGGGGTTAATAGCTCTTATAAGAGCCTTTGTAGTACTGTACAAAATAATTAACCCCTAAAAATGCACAGACAAGAAAAAATTTTCTGCTGTGCAGTGATCAGTGGCAGGGAAGGGGTTAATACACTACACTATACAAAAAGGTATGGCTTTTATAAAAGCCCTTGGGACTCACAATTTATTAACATTTAATTTAATTTATTACAATTTAAAAATTATGTTATACAGATCTGTCTCTTTCCCTCACTAAAACTCAAGTGAGGAGAGGGAGGCAGATCCATATGGGTCAGAACAATATTTACGAACCAGACGAATGGTGATGCTCATCTGAGAAATCACCAAACCACCTTTGCCACTGATCGGCTGTTACTGATCGCTATACACGCGTTCAGACAGCTTCAAAAGGAATACACGTAATCCCCTAGTGGGTATAATTAACCCCTAGTGAGTCTGACAAAAAAAATGTTGATAGCAAAAAAAAATCCTTCGGCGACTAGATTGCTCCATATGCGCTGCTTAGGCAGTGACCATATGCACTGCTTAGGTAGTGACCATATGTGCTGCTTAGGAAGTGATATACGGCAAGGAAGGGGTTAATAGCTCTTAAAAGAGCCTTTGATATACTGTAATAAATCAAAGTAAAAAAAAATAACCCCTAAAAAAATGCACAGACAGCAAAAAATGTGCTGCTGTGTAAGATCACTGCGTACACAGCGATCAATTGCAGGGAAGGGGTTAAATACTGGAAACGGCTTTTATAAAAGCCTTTGGGTCTCAATTCTATTAAATATATTATAATTAAAAACTTACATTATACAGCTCTGTCTCCCTCACTAAAACTCAAGTGAGAGGGAGGCAGATCTACACGGGTCAGATCAAATATTTACACATATTGATCTAACCAGACGAATGGTGATGCTCATCTGAGCAAACGCCAACCCGCCATTGTCACTTATCAGCTGTTACTGATCGCTATACATGCGCTCAGACAGCTAAAAAATTTTTTTTACGTTAAACGTAGTCCCCTAGCGGGTATAATTAACACGTGACGGGTGTAATAAAAAAGTTTAAAAAAAATTAAAAATGCTTCTGCAGCAAGATTGCTGCATTTGCGTCAGATCGCTGATTAGGCAGTGATCTACGGCAAGAAAGGGGTTAATCTCTCTTAAAAGAGGTTTTTTTATACTGTAATGAATTACAGTAAAAAAAAATAACCCCTAAAAAATGCACAGACAGCAAAAAATGTGCTGCTGTGTATGATCACTGCGTACACAGCGATCAATGGCAGGGAAGGGGTTAAATGGCTTTTATAAAAGCCCTTGGTGTTTCAAATTTTATTAAATATTTTTTTTATTATTTATTTTTTTTTTTTACTTGATCTGATCTGTCTCTCTCCCTTACTAAAAGTAGTAAGGTGAGGGAGGCAGATCAATACTTGTCGAAGGCAATATTTAGTAATATTGCCTTTGATAGTATGGTAAGTGCTCATCAGAGCACTTACCATACATGCCTGCACACAGATCACATAGATCTGCTGTGCTGGCATCGATTGGCTCCCCCTAGAGCATCGGAAGTGAAATACTTTCACTTCCGATGCTCTTGCCATTAGAAGGGAAGCGCTGCCTGTACAGTCAGCGTTCCCTTCTACTGAGCCGATGGGGTCGCTCAGGAGAGCGACCACCATCGGCTCTGGGGAGCAGCATGGTGTTGTTAAGTGCCTCGCTGGCGAGGCACTTTAACAACACCGGAGATGCTTAGAAAGCATGTCGCTGGTCGCTTTCTTTACTCCATTTAGTGCATGACGTGCCAGGCACGTCACCTGTCGGCAAGTCCTCGATTTGCCGTGACGTGCCTGGCACGTCATCTGTCGTTAAGGGGTTAAACAGAGGGAAAGAAATAGACCAAATTGGTTCTTGCCATTTATACTGACACTGTTTAAAGAGCTGCAAAGCTACATTGATGAAGACCTTCAAGCAAAAATCTTCACAAACTCAGTACTGAGTATCTTTTATATTTTATTAGTCACATTTTATGAATCTTTCCACAATATAGATATATTGAATATGTTATGTGCTCCTTTGTTTTCTGTCTTTACAATTTATTTCAGTGGAGATAGAGGAATTTCTGCATTACTTTATTTTCACATGTCACAAGTATTCGATGAAGCCATCATGGTTTGCAGATATTCACTTTAACCCTACTGGCATTCAAATGCCATTTAATACACCTGTCCACCTCAGTAACTCAATACAACATCAATAAATGCATCATCAGTATATTTAATCTATCTGTAGTGTTAATAGCTGAAAGTTAAAAAAAACACACACTATACATTAAATGTTAGATATCAATCAGTCAATGTGAATCACAAACAGGATAAATAGAGCAGGTTTTCTTTCAGTCTAAATCATCCTTTACAAAACATATGTTAGAATGAACAATTAAAGACACACAGAATGATTTATATTTCCTACTCAGTGACAGCAGAGTCACCAAAACAAAGAACTGCTAAATGATATTTCCTACATTAATTGGTTTAATGAGTGTTTGGAGTATTTGCTGGTACCGTTTCTGTGTCTGCACAGTATGAATTGGCTTAGATTTTGTGATCTTTCAGTGACTTCCGTACTTAACTTTTCCCTTGACAGAACAGACCTAATCTTAGGTAATATGAGCATAATATGATGAATTCGTGGATTTAAGCAGGAAACATTTTTTTATTATAACAATCCATTATTTCAAATGTCGTCAGTTCATTAACCATGCATGCCAACATATTGGAAAGGTGTCCCGGGATGTGAAGTGACAGAACCTAATGTGGGTAGGGTTGCCACCTGGCCGGTATTTTACTGGAAGGCTGGTAAAAAAACAAATGGGTTGCTGCCAATTTTAAGTCTATGGGGGCATCAGCAAGGCCGGTATTTTTTTTTTTTTTTAAGTTGGCAACCCTAAATGTAGGTGGGGTTATGTGACACTGTGTGAGGTCATTCAACACTGCGTTCTTCCATGAGATTGAGTACCAGAATCCCCTGTAAAAGTACAAAGAGCCTATAACATATTTTTTGCCAGTCTAAACCATTTATGTCAGCGCAAAGCATTGTGCGTAGATGGAAATAGTGCCAGGAAAAACTACAATTTGGGGGTATAGGAACCCAAAAAAACAGGACTGTGCCACCAAATCAAGGCTTGTTAGCAGCTATTTCCACTATTGCCTATGATTAAGAGCTGCTCTGCCCTTCAAACTGCATAAGGCATTGACATACTACGTTTTCCACCCCCTCTTGGAATAATAAATTGGGTCTGCATCTACAATCCTGCACTGACATGTTTTCTACCCCTGGGTGCTCCTTTGCAAAATGCATCCACAAAGAGAAGAATCCTCGGCAACTATGCATGAACTAAACATAAAGGTGAAAATGGGCCCAGAAATACAATCAAAGAAATCTAGGACCCAGGTATTGGTGAAATTGCCAGTCAGACCTGAATAGTGGGGCAGGTGCTCCATAATAGTTTAAACAGAACTTTTATTGATAAATATAATATGTTAAATACAAATAAAAACAGATGGTGCTCAGATCACACCGAAAAAAAGGAGTAAAGGGTAAAAAGAAAAGAAAACCAGTCATCTTGGTTGGCTAAGTGTGGAGCTATACTAAGTAGCTTTCACTATAACATAGATCCGCTAAGCTTTTAATGAATTTCTGTGTAGCTTTATAGTCTATATATGATAATTTCCTACCTGTTATTTGTATACAAAAAGGCGATTCGCTGTTGCTTATACAATCCTCTTGATACAGTACATAGACTCCCTTCAAACTAACTGTTGTGTAGAAATATTGCTTTAACCCTGTGCGACTATTATTAGTACGTTGATTCATCAAAAGCACTTGGAGCACAGAGTAATATACCCTGGGATAAAAACTAATAATATGTGCTGAATGATTTGGATACAAATTCCACTTAGAGTTAGCTCGGGGAGTAACAATTTTGATGATGGAAATCGCCAGTGAAACTCATCGGGGAATATAACAATTTCAGTGGAAAGTTCATTAACACCAGCTGAGCTTTACAGGGATTTACTAGGAATGATGTAAAGAATTTCCCACTGTCACACTCACTTCATCTGCAGTAGGCATGGCCCATCCTCATGAAATTATACAGTTAAATGGTGCATGTATTAATGCAACCTCACATAAGCACATGCGTATACGTGCCCATACATGTGACTCAAATGGCATAAACGGACCTTTTTAGACAAACTACATCGCTCGGGTGTGCATTGGCTAAACGCAATAGGTACTAACTGCCCTGTACTTTGTTTCTGTACTCAGATGTTAAATTGTCTCTAACTTCTAAATTTGTTATACTTAAACCAACTCCTGACTAGGGTTGCCACCCAGCTAGGATGTCCCCAGCAGGCCAGTAAATAAATGTTAAATCTATGGAGGCAATAGCATGGTTGGTATTTGGTTTTTTTAAGAAGAAAACTCTTATTCCTGACCTGTCCCGGAAAACTGACTTCTAGCCTTGCTAATGTCTTTACATGCTGCACACTGCCAACTGACCCATTTGTTCATCCCAGGAATCAGTCCCATTCGTGTTGTGGCAGAGATAAGTAATCCTTTTTGCCGACCTGAAGATGCCCAAGTTAAAGTCCCTCTGCACCCTGGTATAGTACACTACATATGGTCAGTGCACCTGCAAGTCTCCATGGAATACAATGGACTTTTAATGAGGCAGAGCTGTCACAAATACTTTGTTTAACGTGTTTAAGTTGGTCTGAACATTACCTGCCAAACTGTAACTTTGCTATATCCTCTAACAAAACAACATACAGAACAGTGGCAGGAACAGGATAACTTTGTTTCTTACTGAGTGTGAGAATCGGGGCAGTGTTGTCACCCTATCTCGATTGTTGGCTAGAAAGATTCAGGATCAAGAACACACAGTTCTAATCTTTAAGCGTCACAATGTTAAGTATACTCCAAACCCATTATATCATATATTGCATTTATTAATACAGAGTAATTCTACACTTTCCATATATTAATACAAATCCATGACTAGCCCTCTAGAAGTGTGTCCTTTTCTATATAGTTTCATAGAACTTATTTTGCAGAAAAATGAAATCCTATATATTTCTTAGCTGCTGGAAACGTATTTCATCACTCTTGGTGCATGCTGGCTCTTTCCTTGTGATTAGTTGTGTTGAGGAAGGCATGTTGGGATGGAGTGCAATGATATGGCTTCAGATGATTGATTAGTCCTGAATGCAACGTTACTGACACTTGAGTGTAGACCATAAGGGGAAGATATCTCAAGCTCTGTTGCTTGAGATGGTGCCAGTCTGGTTATGTAGCTATCATCGCTGTGCGCCCTCAATTATGTGTGCCCAAGACTGGTGCCTCAGTCATATCACGCTTGTTACTGCTCTGTATTAATAGGTTCATTTAACCCCTTCATGATGAACCATTTGCCAATGTTCTATTGTACTGTGGTGTTTGTGTTCAGCTTAAATTTCCTCTCACATTTACTGTACCCACACAAATTATAAATAGTATTTTAAGGATAAAAATAGCTTTCTTTAGATACCATTGTTTGGATTTTATCCATATAATTTATTATAAAACCAATAATAACATTTGGTGGAAATTAAAAAAACACACTTGTTACAACTTTTACTTGAAAAATCTTTTGTTCGTCTACAGCAGCTAATGTAGAATCCTACAAAATAGATTAAAATATTTGTCCTGAGTTTGGGAATACCTCATGTGTTTAGGTTGTATACTTATTTTTGGAGATAATAAGGCAATTAGCGCATTGCTATTTCCAATCCACTTTTAAAGTTATCGATAGTTACATTGTAACATTAAAATCTGTCATGAAACCCAGAATCGCCCTCCACATACTTTTTCAAAAGTTATTTTATCACCAAATGTTTGTAGTAGTAATTTTTAGTATTTTTTTCACAACACATTGTATTTCAGGTGTGAATTTACAGGAGTTGTTACGTATTACTGCCAAACAACAGCACAATATTTGATCAGCGACTTTCCGTGAGAACAGTGATATTCCGTTTGCATAGGTTTTAATAAAATGTCCATAGAGTACAATGGACAGTCCAAACATGTCACTGGTCCTCCACAGGGTAACCTATTATTTTTTATTTATTTATAGAAAGGATTTTAAAATCTTTAACAGCAATAAAAACATAACTCATAGCATGTACAATGAATCATAGATATAGAAGAACCACATAGACTGTTGAGAAATAATGTTGTAGGAGCTGCATCACTCATCAAAACATCAATAACAATACAATAAAGAAACCTTAATATCAATTATATATGAAAACTTTATCTATCGTTCTATGTTTAATAACAACCTTAGAGACATTAAACAAATGGAAATAAAGCTCTGGAACACTGGAGCACTGTGGTAACAGCCGGCCCTTTAATGGGGCAGCTGCCCCAGGCGGCACCTTGATTTATGGAAAGAGGTCTCAGCCAATCAGGTGAGACCTTTCAACTCTCCTGATTGGCTGAGAGTTCAGACGCCTCCTGTGATTGGCTGAGACCGCCTTCACACACAGAGTTCAAAACACAAACAAAGTAAGTTAAAACGGACAGTGTGTGTGTATGTCATTGTGAGTGAGAGTGTGTGTGTCAGTGTGAGTGAGAATGTGTGTATGTCAGTGTGAGTGAGTGTGTGTGTATGTCAGTGTGAGTGAGTGTGAGTGACTGTGTGTGCATGGCAGTGTGAGTGAGTGTGTGTATGTCAGTGTGAGTGAGAGTGTGTGTATGTCAGTGTGAGTGAGTGTATGTGTATGTCAGTGTAAGTGAGTGTGTGTTTATGTCAGTGTGAGAGTGTGTGTATGTCAGTGTAAGTGAGAGTGTGTATGTCAGTGTGAGTGAGTGAGTGTGTATGTCAGTGTGAGTGAGTGAGTGTGTATGTCAGTGTGAGTGAGTGAGTGTGTATGTCAGTGTGAGTGAGAGTGTGTTTATGTCAGTGTGAGTGAGTGTGTGTGTATGTCAGTGTGAGTGTGTGTGTGTGTGTATGTCAGTGTGAGAGTGTGTGTATGTCAGTGTGAGAGTGTGTGTATGACAGTGTGAGTGAGTGTGTGTATGTCAGTGTGAGTGAGTGTGTGTGTGTCTGTCAGTGTGAGAATGTGTGTATGTCAGTGTGAGTGAGTGTGTGTGTATGTCAGTGTGAGTGAGTGACAGACTGTATATGTGTGTGAGGGAGTGTATGGATAAAGGGGTTAACTTCTATGACAGTGCCTATATCTGTCTAGCCACCCAAGGGGTTAACGCCTCTGACACTGCCTAGACCTGTCTAACTACCAAGGGGTTAACTCATCTGACATTGCCTAGATCTGTCTAGCCACCCAAGGGGTTAACTCCTCTGACATCTTTCTAGCCATCCAGGGGTTAACTCTTCTGACACTGCCTATATATGTCAAGCAATCCAGGGGTTAACTCCTCTGACACTGACTATATCTGTTTGGATTTTGTTACAGGTCACATTAGGTGCCCACTCCACCCCCCCCCCCCCCCCAATAGTTTATCAATTAATATGTGACATCCAGTGTGATGTGTACACCGGCTTTTAGTCACATATTAATTGATAAACTATCGGGGGGGGGGGGGGGGCAGAATTTTTTTCCAGTAAGGGGCCCTGAAATTTCTGATGGCAGCCCAGGCAACGGGTTAATAACTCTAAAGTTGGTAGCATTGTACAACACAGTAACTAAAGATATACATTTGAATTTACTTCATATATTCTATCTTCACATTAACTCAGACTCAACAAAAACAATAATACACAATTAAAGACAACACACAGCTAGCGAAAAGTATGGGCATTACTTTTGTATTGAATATCATTCCGGAAATATACAAATGTTTCATCTTCTCTGTCTTCCTTTGTATGCAATAGCATCTGAAAAGGTTAAATAAAATGCGACTAGTGTAAAACGAAATAATAGCAGAATGAATGACTCCAGCTTTTGGACGGCTGGGCTTTTCTGCTGGTCACACTAGGTTGAGGTTAAACACTGTGAAGCCTAAGGAAATAATTTCTTATGAGTGCTGATTCCTTCTTCACCTCCCCTGTTGCCCAACACCTTCCCTCTTATGTAATGGGAATACACGTTGCCAATTTTATGGAGAATTAACGAGCAGGATATTCGGAGCTGCCCAAAATACAGCTCAGGAAAATGTTTACATTTAACCTTAGCTCAACTAAAACAGTTACAGGCATTTTGTTCTACGAAATATTTATGCAGACAGGAAGTATGCAGACAAATGAAAACATGTAAGCAGAAATATGAATGGTCAGCTAATGACATGTGAGTAAGGATCTGAGGAAAGTTCTCATCCAACAGATAAGTATATATGATACTCAGTAATGAAGTAAACACTAGTAAAGAGAAGCTTTCATAGTATGCCAGCCAATGAGGAGGGTTGCTTCTAATCCTCACGTAAAGATTGCATGCAGGACAGACACTGCTCACAGTGAAGACTTTTAGCAGAGGTTTAAGATGAAATTCTATGAGTGGTAGGGGTATATTCACTAAAAACTGAATAGTTGAGCTGCAATGGAACCGCACAAATCAGGTATTAATAGTTAGAAAAGTTACATTTTTTTTTTTTTTAAATAGACCATATTTGCTTGGACATAAGACAAAAAAGTTTCAGTGCAAATGAAAAAAAAAAACCTTGTCTTATACTCGAGGTCATCTTATAATCAGACCTCAAAAAAGAGGTCAGACTATAAGACTATGATCCAGGTCCCCTGTAGAGCCTAGTGGGGGCAGCCGGTGGATGTCTGTGCACGGCCCTGGTGGAAGTGTCGGGCAGCATGGGAGGATGTGTGTGTGCATTGTGCAGACATGCACCGGCTGCCCCCACTAGGCTGCAGGGAGTCTGGAAAGGGCATTGGCAAGGCTGGGGGATGGATGGCTAAGTCTGTGGAATGCATTGGCTAAGTGTCTGGGGGGCAGATGATTAAGTGTCTTGGGGGGTGCATTGGCTAAGTCTGGGGGGCAGATGACTACATGTGTGGGTATGCACTGGCTATGTCTGGGGATTGGCAAATAGAAATAAGAAATTCATTTTTTTCTCATTAATATTTTTTATTAAATATAAAAAAAATTGTTTACATGTGCGTTAATATTTAAAAGTAAATCTTTTTTTCTATAGGGTAATCCTTTATTCAGACTGTTTCTTTTTTTCCTAAGTGACTATCCAAAGTTTGGGGGGTCGTCTTGTATTCAGGATTGTCTTATATTCGAGCAAATATGGTGCATGTTTTTATTATTTTTTTGTCATAAACATAAGTACATTAGTGACATTCAAACCGAAGCATTTCCCAGGCTCTGAATTCTCCCATAATAGTAGGCAGTATATGATGAGGCGGAAGCCTGCTCCTTTTTCTCAGATCACAGTGGGGGTTATGTATAAAGATGACGCACACGTCGATAGCACAAAATAGTGGTGCTATCGGCATGTGTGCCTTTGTAAAAAGCAGAGTCCCGCCAAATGTAGGGAACCTGCACCCACCGCGCCACAAAGGCACTTCTGGGTTGTGATGGCGCTCTGCGCGCAGTCACAGCCAATGTAAAAATATGCTTTAAAAGGCCTGATTATTTTCGGAGGTCTCGCTCCCGCACTGCAAAGCTTTCACTGGGGACTGATCGGGCCCAACATGATTATCAGTAACTCAAGCATAATATGAGAGTTCCAGTATCTCAATATGTGTTCTTGCTTTTTTCTCAATATAGTTATTACTTAAAAATTTACTATATTCAATATATAGTAATACTGGTCAATCAGGTAGGATAAGTTATTTTTTATTTTTTTGCCAGATTTCCCATCTGTGAAGAATTGGGAGCATATTAAAAATCCATTTCTTTAAATAGTTGGAATTCAGAGATGCTTTTGATTTAATGCCACACAGGAAGTTGGCTAATAAAAAAAGGGGAATGGCCTTTGATGAAATATACCGACCAAGAACATTGGCTAAAAGACATGGAGCAGAAACTTGTTACAAATGGAACCTTTTCAAATTCAACATTGAAGTTCCGAAATGTGTTCAATGTTTTTCAGTTTAAGTTATTTCAATGGCATGAACTGAGAATACAGCGTGTTAAAGTGCTAGTGCAAATAATGAATTAGCTAATTGTGAACTTAATTTGGGAGAATGGCAAGCAGGCTGTTTACAGACAAACTCCATCAGGATTGGTTATTAGCAAGTATGACATTTCTTTCTCAGGAGTGTCTGTCCATGGTCACCACACACAATATTTATTTCAAGATTTGCTCCTTGAATCATTGGATAGATCATTTTAGAAGTGTGACGGGAATTACCCTGATCACGGGGTAGGTTTTGAGTTTGGGAGGGGAAGCTCATTTATCAGTTGCCCAGTCCCTTCTTATGTCTACATTACCCTATGGTTGTTGGGGCACAGCGTGACTGGAAACCCAGTCTGGCCTGTCCAATCCAGACCTCTACAGACTAACCAGCTATGAGGAATCCATGTGCCTGACCAGGACAAACCTTGCTCTGTAGAACTGCTGAGCAAATAGCAACTTTGTCACAAAACTCTGGAACTTTAATGAGGTGTCACTCGGGTTTACCCTACACTGCAACTTGGCCTGGGACTGAGTGGATTGAGCCATGGTCCTTGCTCCTGCTGTACTCCATGATTGGAGAAATACACCATAATCAACACTATTCAACTGTGAATTCTGCTGTTCCTGAGGGTCATCATGGGTTAAGGGAGCACAGATTGGCGGTAGCACCCGTCACAAAAGCATCAAAGAAATATAAACCACCACTAAGTGGCTAGGGTTGCCATCAAGTTGCCATTTTACCATCACGTCGGTAAAAAATCCAGTGGTAAATCTATGCAGGCAATAGCAAAGCCAGTATTTTTTTGTGAACCCTATGTGTGGTATTGCAATGAAAGTGAAGCTACGGACACATGAAAGAAGGCATTAGAAGTGAACATATGTTTATACTGTGGAATGTTTTTAAATTATGGAGATCCTTAGAGGTCACCAAATGAGCTTTGCTATATCTATTAGTGTTTATCTTATACATTGTATGGGGGGGGGGGGGGGGGGGGTTTGGAATAAAAATGAATGGAGGCATTTGTTAGGATTCTTCTGCAAAGGTTCCTGCTCCATCCTTCTCTTTGTTTTTGTTTACTTACAAGAAGATCAGTGCAGATATACTGGGAAACTGGGACATCAATTCATGAGCATAAGCATTCAGAAGCTAGTAACTTCTGCTTTGTTTTTGACAGCAGTGATTGGAGGGGCAGAATAACTGTGTGATGTCAGAGGCATCTCCATGGAAAACCACTGATTGGCTCCCAGGAGATTTTTGTGCTTAAGTCGCTTATGTCATTGTGGGCTGGATCAATCCCCAGGAGAAAGCTTATAAAATGTATTGCAAAAACATTCAACAAAACTTAAATGCATATGATTTTAAAGTTTCAGCTTTAATATGCATTAATTTGAAGACATGGAGTGATCCTTTCAGAACATCCACAAAACATGTCTTTAAAGAAAACATTTCTTGGCAGCATCCACCATGAGAAAGCTGTTGAGTTCTAGCCAGAAGGAAAAGCTAGGTTAGATAAGGAAGCTGCAAATCCCAACTGACACATTGTAATGTTTTCAGTATGTTCAAATGATTCCCATCATTTTTAAATGTTTTGTAAGGCCTATGGCAACCAGACTAGATTAAAAGACACAACAGTTGGGATCTGTGGGTCACTGAATAATTCGGTTGTGTTGGGCTGCATAGTAGTAACCTCCCTCCATTTATTGCAACCCTAGTTTTTCAAATGCCAAATAAAAATAATTGCTTTTGATTGAGATCTTTTTAAAATAATTTAAAAGACAGTTGTCATCATAAAACACAAAAAAAATATTTCTTACATTAAAGAGTGGAGTGTGACATTGCAAGGTCTTGCAATGTCACACGTTATGGCAGGGACCCAAGGGGTCTGTAAAGACCTTGATCAGGTCTCTGCCTCTGTGTCCTTGACGCCATACTGCTCTGTGTGGCAACATTGGACATGCCAGGCACATCATGGAAAGACACTCCCTTGCTGACATTGGACTTGCCTGGCATGTACTGCTGTTCTGATTGATGTATGCCTGCGATAAGGCTGCAGCAGACATGGCTACCTTGTGACCATGCACGCCAGCCATATCTACAGAGGCTCCCTCGATCACACCGGGTCAGTGTGACAGCCAATCATAGTGACAGGATGGGTTTAAATGTCAAAGTCAGTCATATGACACAACACCTTTATTTAACTCAATATTACATGAGAATACCACAAACCAACCCCTTACACAGACTAGATTGGAGCCTTGGAGGTTGTGAGCACTAGAGGACTTGGAGATAAATAATGGCTCGCCTCCTTATGGACCCTGGCATTAAAAAGGGGTTCTATATTTGGGGAGGTGGGCACTGTGGGTAGTTTGCACTTTACATTGATTAGAGTGTGTCACAGAGGAGTCATGGACAATGATTGATAGTTTACTCCTGCATGCATTGCTCTGTTACTTGAATTTACTGTTAAGTAATTATGTCCATTGTATACCTAGACCCAGTTAATTAGAGGACCTAGTGGAGAACTATGCTTATTTCCATCCCCCCATTGTATATTAATGTCTGTGTTGTCATTATGTATGTATATAAGTTTGTGTTGTTGTCAATAAAGTATTCATTATTCTTCATCCTGCACTAAGTCTCGGCTAGTGGTCTGGATGGCTGGAGAGATCAGGACATCCCGTGGCTAACATCATTGTTCTCAGCCCTTGTAAGGGCTGAGGGGCCCTAGGAAGCAGAGACTGATGGAGGTACCCACCCGGGGTACCAGGGGGTTCCATCACAGAGGTAAATTCATATAGACCAATTACATGGATGGATTTTACATGGCTACATACATTTTTACTAAATTGATAATGACATCCTTCCTCCCGGGCATCTCACATCACTCCCAGTTGAGGTTTGTAAGAGGTCAACAGGTTACAGCAGGTATCAGATTCGTTGTTGCCATGGAGATGGCTTCTTCAGCCCTGAATAACCCCACAAATAATATCCTTATAAGATCATGACTGTAAAGCAGGAGGCAGAGCTCCTAACTTTACCAATAGTTCTACATAAAATTCTATGGAATAACAATTTCCTGGTTCGTAAAATTTACTAGGCTGCCACCTAAATTTGTCTGTCTCCTAAAGTCTACAAATATTTGTCAAGCCCTGCTGTAGGGCCACATTCATGTAACAGGTCAGCCATCAAATGGTTAATATATGCAGGGACTGAAATAAATGTCTTAAATTTAAACAGAGATTAAACCATAAACATAGTTAGGCAGCAGATCATTTCTGCCTGATTAAAACTGCCTGTTCAGTGGTGATCCTATTATGCATCATTCAAAAGACATTGTCACTTAGTCTTTGCAAAACCTCAGAAGCACCATCCCAAAGAGATTTTAATTAGACAGAAGTGAACTTCTATTCTAGTAGAAAAAAAGCAAAAGCTACGTTTTTAACAGCAAGTTCTGCAAAAATACAAAACAAATATTGATTAAAACACTTAAGAAAAAGGTCAGCTTTCGATGTAACTCAATGTAACCATATTTTTTATTTTTTATTTTTTTAAAGGTCAGCTTTAAGCATTAATAATATTTTGTTCAGGTTGGATTGTATAGAGGTATACATATTTATTAGGGTCAGTCATTTCCAATCTTAGGAAAGGGTAAGTAAGAAGTTTTTATAAGTTTCTTATTTTGAAAAAAAATCATCAATGTTTTTCTCATCCTTCCCTTAGGATATTTGAGACTACTCCTTTCCTTTATGCATTATTTACTTACTGTTTTATTGAATCCTGTATGCACATTTTTGTCCTGTGATATATCTTCCTTCCACTATATTTCACCTGTTAACCCTAACATGTATTTTGCAAACCAAGTACTAGCACTCCATTGGACTGAGCTCACCTCCTTTCTAAGACAGCATCTTGCAGGATGTCTGTTTTTACTCCCAAGCGTAACTAGGTGATGTTGTTTATGACGTCACAATGTTTTTCCAACGCGTCATATTTGTTGATCGTAGTGCAGTCACTCTCCATGGCAACACAGCATGTAAGGCACAGCAGCGAGGACCGTTCCTGGAGTGGAGGTATGATCAGATTACTGTAGTAAGAAGAAATTAACATACCGGTATATAGTTCTGAAAGTTAAAATGGTTACAGAACAGAAGGTTAGCTATGACAGATTCAATTTTAAAAGGAAATGATTATGGGAACATCTGATATCAACAGATGACAAAAACAAGGCATACATACTTGATTAATAGGACATAAAATATGTGATACTATTATTTTGGTCTAGAGACTGGAAATGTCTTTGTTAATCTTCAAGAATCCTGAAAGGTTAGGGAGGATCAGAGGAGGCACATGGAGAAAGCAGAATGGAGAAGCTGAAGAGGTGGGGAAAAGAAATGATCAATAACATAAATTCTACTAAAACAAACTCAATTAGTCATAGATGAACTAGCCTTGTCAGTTATAGTCCACAGCATCTCTGCAAGAGAACAATTTATTTCTAGTATTCCATTTTCTCTAGTACTTTGAATTGTTTTTATTCACTTCAAATGCTGCTCTGTCATGTGAATTCAAAAATATATATCAACTGTCAGATGAATACTATTTTCATTTTTCAAAACTATGTTTGATCTAGCAGTAATTATCATTTGAAGGAATCTCTTATCCAAAAATCCACATACCAGTCAGAATGCAAGCAAACAATAGTTTATTAAGTGTCCAGCCCCATTAACCCCTTTGTGACGCATGGTGCTTGTGTCCCAGAAGACACAAGCATTAAAATGCCACTTTTTGTTCCTGGCCACCGATCACAAGATGATGGGTAGCCAGGGACATAGTTGCAGATACCCAATCAGGGTCCTAATAAATCCTGTGGGTCTCTGCCAAAAAATCTCGAGACCCCCCGACATCACATGTGACGTCATGGAGACATGCCCGAACTTGGAAGTTGCCGGTGCTCGATTTTAACATCTGCTACTATTTCCCTGACAGTCTGAAGCCACTCTATGTTGCCTCATCTGACAGGTGAGATCTCTGCAGCAGGATCCGAGCACAGCTCTCCGCAGGGGCCACAATGAGCTGTTAAAGGCAGGACTTTCGATGCCATCCTAGCTTCTTTTTTGACCCAAAAATAGGACAGCATCGAACTTCCTTTCCATGCATGCTCAGATCCCACCACACCCACAAAGGAAAAATCAATGGCATGTGTGCAGGTGAGGCCGCAGCAGCAGGTTCCCAACCGTACCTCACATCTACATCACAGTAAAAGTGATTTATTTGCTGTATACAGTATTTGCATTGACATTATTGTATTACATGAGCACATGAGCACGAAGAGGCTTTATTGGTGAAAATGATCCATTATCCAAAATACTTCTGATTCCATTTTGCATAAGGGATACTCAACCCGTATGATCATTTGGACACGGCCTTATTGGAATTATTACATCACCATTTGTATATGGCTCTCTATATCAGGAAATCATATTTTGAATAGTAGAAATCCATTTCCTTTATGTTTTTAAAATATTATTAAAAAAAAAAAGGCAAAGTAAATGTAGTTGACTTTAATCCTCTTTCTGTTGCAAAAGTCTGATTTCACTGTTGTGTATATGTAGATATATTGATCAGGTACTGACACCTTCAATGCCTTTAACAGCTATTAACTACTACGCCCACTAATATCTTCTGGCTACAATCTATGTTTCATTCCATTGTTACTTTAGTATGACGTGCTTTGAAGGGACACACCAGGCACCAAGCGCACTTTACTGCATACAGTAACCTTATTAATGTGCTGCTTATTTCATTTTCCATGGCAATACATGATGCTTTCACATAGAAATCGTATTAATTGGTTAGAAAGTGAACTCCAACCATTTGGTGCTCTCATTGAACCCCTTAAAGGGACACTAAACATTATATTTCACTTGTGCTTCTAATATTGAAGCACAAGTGAAATGTTAGTTGTTCCTAGTGTGAGGATAAACTGGCATGTACTTTTGATAGTACAAAAAGGAAGCAGGCAGCCATCTGGTCAGGTGACTGGCTTGCTCTGCGCGCTCGTTTTTGCATGGGATCAGCAGGGGGGACCTTAACTAGGTCTTACTGTTAATGAAAACCCTTTCAGCTCCTGACATCCAGGAACTGCTGTGTCTCAGATGTGAGTACACATCCGGTTTACTTCAAAGTCTTGGGACATGTTTTTTAACCCTTGCTTCCTTCAAGGAAGCAAGTTAAAAAGGTGCAGTGTTCCTTTAAGGATGGATTGTTTTTTTCCATGTTAAAATGCTCAGGACAAAGGCTGTTTTTACATTTATGCAGTGTTTGTGTTTAGCTGTAATTTTCCTATTTCTCATTTACTGTACCCACACAAATTATTTATATATATATATATTTTAAGAATACGAATAGCTTTGTTTCGATACCATTATTTTGATCATCTCCGATAATTTACGACAAAAAATTAAATTTAAAAAAAATATTTAAACTACACTTATTCTAACTTTTACATGAAAAATCTTTTACACATCTACAAATGATAAATTAGATTATTGCTTTATCCTAACCATTTTCTCCTACAGTGAGTGAACTTTTGACCGGAGCCCTAATCATCACTATAAACCTAACCCTATAGCACTAATTCTAATCCCAACTGTAACATTAATGCTAACCTTAACCTTAGTTCTTAGGCTTACTAATGCTGTGGGGGTGGGGGATAGGATAATGTTGCTGGCTGCCTCTGAGCAGGCTAGCATCAGAGCAATGGGGTGATTAGTTGTCCACAAGAAGGCAGCACCATATTTGAATTGCACAGTGAAATCCCATAACCTGATGGGGTTACATTTTGATTCTGCTAAATGCCTGGTTATCGAAACATTGCAACAACACCGGCTGAGTGACGGAATTAATCACATCCACCACTCATTTTAATGGAGGACATTCCATGATGTCTACTGTGTCCTTATGGTACAAAATGTGTGCAGCGTCCTTCTGTTCTCAAGGGGTTAAAAGTCAATTTGGTGCCTGAGCATCAGCTGTAATATTTAAAGTAAGCCTGGAATAGGCTGGAGAGAATCCAGAATTCTTAGGAAATTACGGTTGGCTCTTCTGCTGGTAGAATGACAGTTAGCCATAATTTTCTATAAGTGTGCTTTTGGATGTGAGGGAGGTTTTTTAAATATATATATTTGTATTAGGTTTTATTTGTATGGGAATTATGAAAAGTTTGAGAGAATGGTTTCCTATTTTAGTTATAGAGCCATGGAGAGAGCTTTATCTACTCCCAGGCGCTGTAAGAATTAGTGCTGCTGCAGCTGTAATATAATTTCAGACTCTTATTTGCTGGGAAAGCTAGCCATAAGAACAATCTGCATAGTTTGGAGGAGCAAAAACAGGGGAGCCTTAGTGCATCTTTATTAGTTTACATTGTGTAATGTCCCAGTTCATGTGTCAAAATGCATAGTAGAAAGAGGTGCTCACAGGAGTCAAGCAAAGGGTTAACCCTATACAGTCCAGGATCACAACGGTAAGAGGCAGGCAAAGGGTAGGTTAGACAGGCAAAGGCAAATAACCAGAGAAAAGGTACTGAAGGGAGCACAGCAGGAGCATACCAATTGGGCAGACTAGATGGGCTTAATGGTTCTTAACTGCTGACACTTTCTATGCTTCACTACAGGCAGTAGGAAAGTCAGACCATGTGAGCACTGGCATTAGGATTTCCAGGGGCATTTATGGCTGCCAGATGTGCCATGACTCTGCAAGCCCTGCCCCTTTTGTGATAAAAGAGGTGGCACCGGCTTTGTGACAAAGCACCACCCTTCCTGGTTATGTCAGTACCACTATCTTCAGGTCCCCATCATGGGCGTCCGCAGGGGGGGGGCAAGGGGGGGCGCTTGCCCCCCCCCCTGGATTTTTGCAATTCCCCTTTAAAAAAAAAAAAATGTTTTTTTTTTACATTTTTTTTTTTTTTTTAATTATTATTATTTTTTTCTCAGTATGTAGCCTCTAGTTGTCCCTAGGGGACTGCACACCAGTTGTTGGGGTAGGAAGTGGCACCCAAAGCTGTTGCTCTCTGCAACTCTGCTTGCTGTAATACTGGTCTCCCATCCACATTGGTGCAGGTCTCTGCAGCTGTCAGTCATGCTGCATGGAGAGCCAATGACAGGGGTGCCCTGAAGTTATAGCCCCGCCCCTCAGCCCTCCATGTGGCAGCATGGCTGACAGAAGAGAGCCTGCAGGGGAAGTGCTATAGTGTTGTGTCTGGTGCTGTGGGGTTATATTGTGTGCTATAGTGTTGTGTCTGGTGCTGTGGGGTTATATTGTGTGCTATAGTGTTGTATCTGGTGCTGTGGGGTTATATTGTGTGCTATTGTATTGTATCTGGTGCTGAGAGGTTATATTGTGTGCTATAGTGTTGTGTCTGGTGCTGTTGGGTTATATTGTGTGCTATAGTGTTGTATCTGGTGCTGAGAGGTTATATTGTGTGCTATAGTGTTGTATCTGGTGCTGTGGGGTTATATTGTGTGCTATTGTATTGTATCTGGTGCTGAGAGGTTATATTGTGTGCTATAGTGTTGTGTCCGGTGCTGTGGGGTTATATTGTGTGCTATAGTGTTGTGTCTGGTGCTGTGGGGTTATATTGTGTGCTATAGTGTTGTGTCTGGTGCTGTGGGGTTATATTGTGTGCTATAGTGTTGTGTCTGGTGCTGTGGGGTTATATTGTGTGCTATAGTGTTGTGTCTGGTGCTGAGAGGTTATATTGTGTGCTATAGTGTTGTGTCTGGTGCTGATAGGTTATATTGTGTGCTATAGTGTTGTATCTGGTGCTGTGGGGTTATATTGTGTGCTATAGTGTTGTATCTGGTGCTGTGGGGTTATATTGTGTGCTATAGTGTTGTGTCTGGTGCTGAGAGGTTATATTGTGTGCTATAGTATTGTGTCTGATGCTGTTGGGTTATATTGTGTGCTATAGTGTTGTGTCTGGTGCTGTTGGGTTATATTGTGTGCTATAGTGTTGTGTCTTGTGCTGTTGGGTTATATTGTGTGCTATAGTGTTGTGTCTGGTGCTGTGGGGTTATATTGTGTGCTATAGTGTTGTGTCTGGTGCTGTGGGGTTATATTGTGTGCTATAGTGTTGTGTCTGGTGCTGTGGGGTGATATTGTGTGCTATAGTGTTGTTTCTGGTGCTGTGGGGTTATATTGTGTGCTATAGTGTTGTTTCTGGTGCTGTGGGGTTATATTGTGTGCTATAGTGTTGTGTCTGGTGCTGTGGGGTTATATTGTGTGCTATAGTGTTGTGTCTGGTGCTGAGAGGTTATATTGTGTGCTATAGTGTTGTGTCTGGTGCTGTGGGGTTATATTGTGTGCTATAGTGTTGTGTCTGGTGCTGAGAGGTTATATTGTGTGCTATAGTATTGTGTCTGGTGCTGTGGGGTTATATTGTGTGCTATAGTGTTGTGTCTGGTGCTGTGGGGTTATATTGTGTGCTATAGTGTTGTGTCTGGTGCTGTGGGGTTATATTGTGTGCTATAGTGTTGTGTCTGGTGCTATGGGGTTATATCTTTGCTATGTTGTTCTATCTGTTGCTGTGGAGTTTCAGCTAGAGCTCTGGATATTTATCTGGTGCTGTGGTTTATATCTTTGTCATGGGTTTTTAGCTGGTACCGTGGGATAATATCGGGTGTTGTGGGTCTATATCTGGCACAGTGGGTCTATATTTGGTGCAGTGAGGCTATATCTAGTGTGGTTGGTTTATATCTGGTGTTGTGGATCTGTATCTGGTGCAGGTTTTATCAACCCTTTGCATGCCTTCACAGATAATGACAAAGCTCCTCCACTTCATGATAACTTGTCAAAAAGAGGCGCGGCGCAGAAAGGATGACGGTAAAATCATGCCCCCCCCTGAAAAAATTTCTGCGGATGCCCATGGTCCCCATGAATATGCCGAGTGTTACAAGGTCTGTCAGAAAATGTATTTTTTCTGACTTTGGGGTTTTCTATCCTATTATCCCAGCAGGTGCCTCATCTGAGGAACATAGATGAATATGCACTGGGGCCTGAAAGGGGAAATGTGGTGCATAAGTGCTGCAGGGGTTAATTGTTACTTACTAAAAACATTAACATAGATAATAAATAAATACACAACACAAGTATTTAGCAAGAAAAGGACGTGGTCTTTTATTTGTTTTTTACAACATTTTGCACCATAACTTCAATTCACCTCTAGAATTGTAACATTTATCACCACACATCTCCGGTCTTGAACTCACAGAGATTATCTTTCACTGTTCAGCCCAAAAATCCAGAACTTAAAACTTCAATAATTCACATCACTTCATATTGTTCACTTAAATATCAAATAACTTTCACCATTAAGTCACCCCCCCCCCCCCCTCAAAATAGGCAGGTGACCTCCAACCCCAACAAAAGACCACAACAGTATGAACAATTTACCGTATATACTCGAGTATAAGCCGACCCGAATATAAGCCGAGGCACCTAATTTTACCACAAAGAACTGGGAAAAAATATTGACTCGAGTATAAGCCTAGGGTGGGAAATGAGGCAGCTACTGGTAAATATTGCCGCGAATCTGCCATTTAATATTCCAGGATATTGCCCCCAATATGTCATTTAATATGCCAGGATTTTGCCCCCAATATGCCATTTAATATGCCAGGATTTTGCCCCCAATATGCCATTTTAATATGCCAGGATTTTGCCCCCAATATGCCATGTAATATGCCAGGATATTGCCCCCAATATGCCATTAAAAAAAACACACTTTGTTGACCGCGCGGCTGGAGGGGAGCTCACAACGCTTCCCTCACAGCCACGCACCTTCAGAGCACCGGGGGACAGAGCAGGAACAAGGTAAGTTTTAGATTTTTTTTTCCCCAGACACTGACTCGAGTATAAGCCGAGGGGGGCATTTTTCAGCACAAAAAATTTGCTGAAAAACTCGGCTTATACTCGAGTATATACGGTAATAATAAAAATGGGGAGGGTGGGGCAGCAGATATTTCTTCACCTCAAGGCTCCGAAGAACACTTGAGGTAAACTGGTAAGTATTTAAACATTTGAATTTCCGTCAAACAATGCCCTCGTGGACATGTGCTCCAATCAGAGCACTGACTGCGCAGGCACATGTGCAGCTGCTGTCCACGAGGGCATCATGCCAACAAGATGCGGACACACTGAACCACCAATCATATACCTTCATGATTTCATAACATCACTACAGCGCGAGCGCAATTTAACCCCTCCCTAACCTCGAAATGGTCTAATTACCATGTATATTCTGTCCTGCCCATTGAGCCAGGTTAGAGAGCAGCAAGAGGGGCAATTGCCCTCCTGCCCCTTTGACAGACCTCCCTCTCTTTTATACTGATTACTTATGCCTGCTTTAGCACCATTTAGATAGCAGCTGTGAAGTGAGGTAGTCTTGTGTGGTGTCACTCCTGCGACGAGTTTCGCCTCTATCGGCTTCTTCAAGGCAGTCAGACTGCTTTGAAGAAGCCGATAGAGGCGAAACGCGTCGCAGGAGTGACGCCACACGAGACTACCTCACTTCACAGCTGCTATCTACCGTCCTGCTGCTTTCCTGCTGCTGTTCTACAGATTTTATCCACGTGGATTTCCCGTTTTTTTCCTTCCCAAGCGGACCCACTATCTTGTACTTCAAGACTGTTGATTTTATATACCCTTGTTCTATTGTTTTAATGTAAGCCTCAAGATTACAGGGGGCCAATACATTTTCCCCTATTTTTATATACTTCACTATGTTTGGTTCCTATTTGTCTTCCCTCCTGAGATAAACTCCACATCTAAGATTCTACTGCTTATGGGAGAGTGATTTTTTTGTCGCTGTGGATTATAGGACTTCTAGTCCTTCTGCTGATTATACCTAGAGCCGGTTCTGTGGCTCTAGACCACGTGAGTCTAATACCATTGGGGGACACGGCTACAGATACATCAGTCATTGTCTTTTATACTACACCATTGTTTTTCTTTTGTCTTTTCTTTCTTTTGCATATATCCTGTTTATGAGTCTGTCTGCTATTTAGGATAAGTATCATCTTCATTGTTTTTCACTTTCACTATTATCTAGTTTAATTTTGTGCAACACTTCACCACTTTACTATTGTATATACTGTGTTGTTTTTGGGGAAGTCACACTAGTGTTTGCTGCATTTATTCACATATTATACTGTTAAACGCCTATCATTTTTTCACTACAAATAATTTGACCCCTTGCCGACACAGTACGGACTTTTTTCAGTGCTCAAACGGTATTGCTACGATGCTTCCATGTGGCTTACATGTGTCGATTCCAGAGAGCGATTGCAATGCCGGTTTTAAAGGCACAGGCACTACCGGCGCTAAAAACGATCATAGGAAGCGAATTTAATCACTTCCGATGGCTCTATAAGTGTTGCTGACTTGCCTCGCAACACATGTAATACATGTTCTAAATCTTTAAGTGACCCTCATATTTAATATATGTATATATATATATATATATATATATATATATATATATATATATAAATATACATAATCCAAAGAAGGTGCACTCAGCTAATGGGAAGCAAATGAATTCAGCTCATGCCCGGGTGCAGTGTGGCTCCAAGTATATACCAGTCCAAAAAAACTGAAAAAATACATGCACTCACGGGTCTTTTCAATTGAGGAAATAGTGGTCTTTATAGTCGATAACCAAGTAGTAGTATTTCAAATACATAATGACATGTGGTCATGTATATATATATATATATATATATATATATATATATATATATATATATATATAAAAATACAATACACAATATTGTCTGTATTCTGTAACTTGTAATAGGAACAGTTGTACAACTAAACCCACATTTTAATTCTCCATAGAGATAGAAGGGTAATGCATCAGACATGAAAAAGATATATTGTATGGCTCAAATGCAAGTACCTATATAGATCATATCCACAAAGGTCCAAAAATGTATATTCCATAAAAGGCACAAAAAATATAGTAAACAAACCAAAAATGTCATATTCAAAATAGTATTGTTTTATTACAAAAAAAATCTACATTACATACAGTATCAAATCCATCAAAACAGTGTCATACCTATAATCTCACTAATAAATCACACCAAAAATAAATTTCTGTATGGTCAAAATTAAAATTTAGGCATTTTGGTAAAAAGGTAAAAATCCACAAAGTCTCCCTCTTATATAACCTAGTTAATCTACTATTTAGCTACGTCTTTGTCTAACTGACAATATTTTTCCTCTTCAAAAATTAGTTCAGCAATTTGCAGAGATCTACAATATAGCAGGTACAATGCTGTTAATAAATGTATGTATAATCATATTTAATTGTGAGAAATACTATTACTGCTGTTATTTTTTTGTTTGCTCTTTTAAATTCAATTTTCATTTCACATATTCACAGGATATGCCTAATTCTGTGTTTTTTTAATCTTAAATGTATAACTTAGCTGAGGAAGTGAGAGATTGTAGTTTTTTTTTAAGGAGTTTGAATTAATTTGTGAAGAAAATGTAAACTCAAAATATACCATACTTTCCATAATCATACCTTCACAATTTGGGAGGTCTGTCCCGCCGAGCTACATCTCTGTTCAACTTTTCGGGACAAGGTAGAGCTCAGTGGGACAGCTGAACTCAGGATAGAGGAGAATACTTACTGCATATGAGCAGTAGCGATCGTGACTTCAGATGCAAGGATCTGAAACCATCGCGACACCAACAAGCGCTTCTGCGCATGCGCGGTAGCGCTGTCACTCACCTCCCCAGACTCTGACCCCCGGTTTCCTGATTTGTCAGGGGGAAATCTTGGGAGATATGCTTTAATAGCTGAGTTGGAAAGATACGCTAGTTGCAGTCAGTTCACCACAATTCACCAGGACCCACATGGTGCTATACTTTTCAATAAGTAACAGCAGATTTGATTAAATAGCTATCTTTGTATGTTCTTTGAACAGTTGTATACATGAATTGCAGCTGTGTAGACCAGAAAAAAAATCAATCTTGGTCATTGACCCTTTGCATGGGAAATATTTCTTCAGAGGTTTTCTTGTCGGATTATAAACTTCGTGAGCAGATCTCACAGTTTGAGAATTGCTGTGTGTGTGGTATAGCTATGTGTGTGTCCTTAAACTATGTATATGATGTGTTAAGTGAATTAATACTATTTTGCCGGCATCTTGCCACCAGCCTTCATATGTAATGCTATAACATTTTTTGAATGTGGTTGAAATGTTAATTCCCAGTTGGTAATTCAGGTCCAGGAGACATGGAAAGAATGACATGTTTACAAAAAAAAGGATTCCGTTTAATCCACATTTATCTGCTCCGGAAATATTTTGAATAGTCATATGTTAAACAGTACTCATTAACCATAACTTTTTTGAAGAATATTGCAATGTGAGACTTAAATTCCAATATACTACAGCATTTTCTAGTACTTAAATCAAGAATAGACAAGTATAGTTCCTCTTTAGCAGGAACTGTCTGTATTTTAGACTAAAATCCCTCTTTCCTCTTCTAATGATCATAAGATTTTGTGTATATGAGTGCATATACTGGTCATGCTACTACCTTCATAGACTTAAATACTGGCTAGGTGGCAACCCTAGACCCAGAGCAATAAAGTTCAAGGTGTGTTTGAATTGTGGTAAATGTGTTTATATACTAGTTTTGTAAATTGAAATATGTTATTCTGCATAGAGTTCATATAACATCATAAAGTCACTTAAAACTTACTGGTAATGACCCGTCCATCGCCCAGCGCTGTATTTAGGGCGGCACTTGCCTTGTTTGCCCCTGAGGGGGCGGCACAATTTTTTTTTTAAATGCCGCCCCTTTAACAATAAAACAACTTTCTTGCAGGCAGAAATGGAGACTTGGGAGATCAGAAGACCTCACCACCGCTCTGCCAAGCAGGCTGCATGGGGAGCCAAATAGGCAGCACAAAGAAACCTCTGTGCTGCCTGTTTGGCTCCCCGTGCAGTTTGACGGGTGAAGTACTGCCAGGTCACGTGACCTATCTGCACACACTGCGCGGGGAGCCAAACGGGCAGCATGGTAGTTCATGGGGGGGATTAAGGTTATGTTGATAATGGGGGCATGTCGTGGGTGTGCAGTGTGGGTAGGGGGTGCCCGAATTTTCTCTGCCTAGGGCAGCACAAAACCAAGATACACCACTGCCATAGCCACATGTTTAACCACTTCCTGGATAACATACCTAATGTCCCTTTGGCCATTTCAAATGTTGGGAGGAATGGGCAACATCTAGCAGACTGCACCTCACTTGTTCTCCAGTCAGTTTCACAAGGTAAAATATTACATTTATTTACAGTGTGCATATTTAAATCCTTTAAAATGCATTCCAAAATCATGAATTACCTTACAACCAATCTCTCCCTCCAAAATGCATATCTGACTTATAAAAAACTACAACATTAATTCTGTTACAGAAAGGACTTTTACATTTATTTGAGAAACAGCAGAACATGTATACATAACAAGATCTGATAAAATATGATTAAACGAAGGAACTGAAACAATTTAGCGGTAATGCATTCATTTCAGGATTTGAATTTGGTGCCAAAAACTGAATCCACCAATCAGAGCAGGGCTTTGAAAGGATCAATTAATCCCTGAGCAGGAGGAGCAGTCCTAACACGGTACATCCCCTTTAATCCACTTACATCCTCAGCCAATAGGAAATCAAGCAACGCCACTTTCCAGCCATTGGGGAGCGCCAGGCTACTGGGCTGAAACACTAGCCTCTAAGGGGGCTCTCCTGCTGGGACAATACAGTTTCTGTAAAGGGCTTTAATCACTGGGAGAACGGGCACAAAGGGAGAACCAGGTGGAAACAAGGGACACAGTATGAGCCCTGAGTGATATCAGTGGGGTACACAGGGCACAACAGTCTTAGATCACGGAGGGTGCCATGACTGAACAGAATCAAATATTTGGCATGATACATTCTGGGAGATGGACTGGCTGAGCTCTGCTCAGCCCACTTGCTGTAGCCACTGTTTCCCTTATTTTTCCTATTTATTTAGAACCACCTCAACAGGATCCCCTTATATATTAACACACCGTTTTATATATGGATAATCAATATTCGCATTATAGGAATTGTTTTTTTCACCAATGGACCAATGGATGAGAGGGTCATGTTTGCGGAGCCATGGTAGTCCCCAAATTAAAGGGAATAAAGGATATTGGATCAAATTGAAGCTTACGGTTTCTTTGTGCTTCATACCCAAAGTTAAAGTGATGGGTGCGGTTTCTCAGGTGACCAGGCCAGACTGGATGGACCTTCCGTCTGTAAGGAGCGAGCCAATGCGCTGTCCAGAAACCAATCGCTCGCCCCAGAGTCCACGATGGCCATTTGAGTAATGATCTGGTCATTCCACTGTAGTAAAACAGAAATGGATAAATGAGATGTGTGGGGCTTCCGCAGTATATGCATAGATTGGCTAGTCATCTTCTATTTTTCTCTGAATCCGAGAGTGGTCCCTGTGTCATCTGCATGGGTTCTTCAGTTGAAGTAGAAGAAGAAACCGGAGTGGTGCAAGTTGGAGGGGCCAATCTTGTAGGTGGAACAGGAGGAGTCATCCGTTCCATCCTGCGTTCCCGGAGTCTCCCGTCCACTTGACTTCCTCTATGGTACATCCTTTAATGTCTCCGAGAGACCCAGCCAAAATTGATGGAAGAGATGGTTCGTTCCACTCTGTCTCCACTGCGAGTCTGCGAAATTCAGAGGTGTAATTCTCTACAGGATGATTGCTTTGTCGTAGGGATCTGGTTGCAGATTCGGCAGCCGAGATTCGGTGTGGGTCTCCGTAAAGGGCGTCCAGTGCTTGTTTAAAAGCTGCCCATTTGGCAAGTGATGAGTGATTAATTTCAAGCAGGTGATGAGCCCATGACATGGGGCCACCAGTGAGGAGAGAGATAGCTGTATGAACCTGGACAAACTGTGGCATAAGTGCGGGGTTTGAGAACAAACATCAGTTGACATGATGTGATGAAAGCCCGGTATGTAGAATGATCTCCATCAAAATGGTGGGGGAGTTTCACTTGAGGTTTAGGAGTGGTGGCTGTTCCCTCCACAGGAGCAACTGCGGCCAGTGCTGGATCTGGTGGGACAACCCCTAGTGGTGCGGCTTGTAGTGCTTGAACCTGAATCTGGAGATTTTGTTGGTGGGTGGCTTGCACAGTATGGGCCAGTGCAGCAATTTGTTGTGTAAGAGCATGAATGGCCTCGTCCACCCCTGCGGGCTCTGGGCGACCGGAGACAAGGACAGAGTTTCGGGAGGTAAGGAACCCCTGCCCTGTGTGGGACGGGTTCCAGAATCCGGACAGTATCATTTACCAGTGTAGTATAGAAAGTATCAATATGCTTGAGACATTCATTTTAATCCAATATAGTGTCCCATTCAACTTTATTAAATAAATTGGTATAATTTGACACCATCATTATCTTAATGTTATTATAATTGTTTTAAATTGCCTTAACAGTGTTAAACTTCCATCTACAGTACTGTTACACTGTTTCATATTATCTCTATCTACCCAAATATCCAGCACTATATTGCATTATGTTTAAAGGCCACATTACTACCCTCCCCTTTTTCTTTTTCTTTTCTCTTTTTTAACATATACCAACAAAACCTGAACCCTCTGAGGAAAGCCATAGGGTGAAATGTATCTAGTTTTTGGCCAATACGGTTGTATTACTATTATTTTTAACTGGTATTCAATTATATTTTGTATATGTGTATTATCTATATTATGTTTTAATTATTTTCATTTTATATATTAAAGCACTGTTATTTTTACACCAGCCACTACTGTCTATCCCTTTACTGCTTATACCAGCACATATCTATCTACCTACCACTTGTTGTAGCCACCTGCCTGGTGCCTTTCCTGGGCACCCTGAAGTAGAAAGTCCGGTGTCTTGAATGGCAGAGGATGATCAATCAGCAATCAAGCTACATTTTCACCACAGGGGGTCAACCAATACCAATATGACAAGCTACTTCTCAGCCAGGAGGCAGTTTATTTGCTGCAGGAACCAATGAGAATAATTTCATTCAAATAAATGGAGTTACATGTCTCTCTAGTGATGTCGTCAGAGAATGTGTTGCACTCTTAAGAGATCCTACTGTGTACAATTCGAGGAGCACAGGAAGTGACTAAATGAATCAAAACGTTATAGCCTCACTCTCTATATAATCCGAGCTGCCGCACCTGCAGTAAACATGGAGAGTAATCACTAGGGAGGGCTTGAGTCAAATATTAAAAATGGGATTTATGCAGAATGTCTGCATCAAATCACACTGGAAAAAAGCCTGCGCACAATACGAACAATCGTCTTCATCATGCATCAAAGTGGGTTTGGGGACTAGACTGTCCCTTTAACATCACCAGTGTCATTTATCCCCTGTTTTGGGTTAAGCTGTATTTAAAAATTGGTTAAAAAAGATAATTTAGTTAAAAAAAAAAAATACAGCAATGTATCATCAGGAAAATGATTTGGTGACAAGTAATAAGCTAGGAACATAATGTTCTCAATTGTTTTGTTATATTTCTCTGTGAGTGCATGGGTACATGGGCCAGTTAATTGAATTTGATAATATACCAAACTGAGAGCAACAGAAATTCCTTCTTGCTATAGTACAGCTGCAAAAACTATCATGAACTAAAGTACAAATATTTCCTGGCTAATGACACAAGGAATGACAATACTCTGGATTGAAAAAGATCTCCAAATTTACCTTCCTGCCGACACTCAAAATATATACTTTTGTAGATTTTATTAAAGTGGAAAACCAATTAACGTACATATTATGGGGTCAATCAATGCAATCATTTTTTTTCAGGAATCAGATTGCTTCACTGACAAGTCTTCTTGGGATGTGTAGTACTGTACAAAAGTTTCAGGCAGCTACGAAAAAATACTGTTCCTTAAGAATGCTTTCAAACATAGACATATTAATAGTTTAATTTTATCAATTAACAGGGAAAAAGTGAGTGAGCAAACGAAAAATCAAATGCAAATCAATATTTGGTGTGACCACCCTTTGCTTTCAAAACAGCACCAATTCATCTAGGTATACTTGTACACAGTAGGTAGGTTGTTCCAAGTATATGTACATTTAGCAGTCTCAGTCTTGCACAGGACAGTGCAGATTTGGAGGCTCTGTCCTGCTGAGCTCTACCTCTGTCCAGCTTTTCAGGAACACTGGGATTCGGGACTGCAATGCTGCAGTCTAGATCTCATTGCCCGGTGACTGGAATACTGGAGAATGTATTTTGCACATGTGCAGCAATGTGCACATGCGCAGTAAAGCTTTCAGTTGACCTCCAAAGCTCAACCCCTGATTTGCCGGGGGAAAGAATTTCGGAGGTATTTAAACTTGATGATGTTCAGATCAGTGAGGGGCTCCTTTTCTTTACACCGAAGATCATTCTTAATGACTTTGGATGTATGTTTGGGGTCATTGCCATGCTGCAGAATACATTTGGGGCCAATAAGATGCCTCACTGGTGGTATTAGATGATGGATAAGTATCTGCTTGTACTTCTCAACATTGAAGAGACCATTAATTATCCATTAAATCCCCGCCTCCATTTGCTTTGCAGAAATAGAACCCTAAACTTGCAAGGCTTTCTTCCTGCAGATACTCATTCTTGTATTGCTGTCCAGCCCTACAGCCAACAAACTGCCTTCTGCTACAGTCTAATATTTAAAAAAATACATTTTCAAACCTGCTGCCATTTTTCAGCATCCCAGTTCCTGTGTTTTCATACACAGTTGAGTTGCTTGACTGTAGAATAGGCATTTTGGCTGCAAGTCTTCAATGGAGACCATTTCGGACTAGACTTCTCCAGACAGTAGATAGGTGTACCAGGGCCCGCTTTTTTCTGTCAATTATGGCAATGCTGGATATTCCAAATGCTAAGGGAAGAAGAATGGTGTGACTTCCATCTGCTGCACTTAGATTCCTTGGCCGACCACTGCATCTGCAGTCCTCAACATTGCCTGTTTCTCTGTGCTTCTTCAAAAGAGCTTGGACAGCACATGTGGAAACCCCAGTCTACCTTGAAATGTCTGTCCTAAAATATCTGTAAACCCCAGTCTGCCTTGAAATGTATGCCTTGGAGAGACACAAGTATCTTCCGTCTTATTGCTCTACTTAGTTTTGCCATGGTATATGATTTTTGAAATAAAACTGTCTTCCGCAACCTCACCTTCTTAGCGGAGTTTGGCTGTTCCTCGCCCAATTCTATTCCTCATCTCTTTCTGTTTCAGTTAATGATAGTGTTTCAACCTATATTGATGATCCTTAGCACCTGTTTGGTATGATTGTTTAATCGTACACCTGACATATGACTACAAAATCTCTGACTTTGTGCAAGTATACAAAAGGTCACACCAAATATTGGTTTGATTTAGATTTTTCTTCTGTTCACTCACTTTGCATTTTGTTAATTGATAAAAATATAACTATAACATTTTTATTTTTTAAAACATTCTTACTTTACAACATGTTTTTTTTTCATAACTGTCTAAAACTTTTTCTCAGTACTTTACATCTGGGCTTGACAAATTTGATTTAAATCTAGACGCCAGCTGCAAATTTTAGGAGCCAGTACCAAACGCTGTGTCAGAAAGGAAAATGTTTCAGTCAAGCTCCATAAACATGTACAGTGGATATAAAAAGGCTACACACCCCTGTAAAATTTCAGGTTTCTGTGCTGTAAAACAATGAGACAAAGATAAATCATTTCAGAACTTTTCCCACCTTTAATGTGACCAATAAACTGTACAACTCAATTGAAAAATAAACTGAAATCTTTTAGATAGAGGGAAGAAAAAATATAAAAATAAAATAATGTGGTTGCATAAGTGTGCACACCCTCTTATAACTGGGGATGTAGCTGTGTTCAGAATTAAGCAATCACATTCCAAATCATGTTAAATAGGAGTCAGCATACACCTGCCATAATTTAAAGTGCCTCTGATTAACCCCAAATAAAGTTCAGCTGCTCTAGTTGGTCTTTCCTGAAATTTTCTTAGTCGCATCCCACAGCAAAAGCCATGGTCCACAGAGAGCTTCCAAAGCATCAGAGGGATCTCATTGTTAAAAGGTATCAGTCAGGAGAAGGGTACAAAAGAATTTCCAAGGCATTAGATATACCATGGAACACAGTGAAGACAGTCATCATTAAGTGGAGAAAATATGGCACAACAGTGACATTACCAAGAATTGATGAAAAGACGAGAAGAAAACTGGTCTGGGAGGCTACCAAGAGGCCTACATCAACATTAAAGGAGCTGCAGGAATATCTGACAAGTACTGGCTGTGTGGTACATGTGACAACAATCTCCCGTATTCTTCATATGTCTGTGCTATAGGGTAGAGTGGAAAGACGAAAGCCTTTTCTTACGAAGAAAAACATCCAAGCCAGGCTACATTTTGCAAAAAACACATCTGAAGTCTCCTAAAAGCATGTGGGAAAAGGTGTTATGGTCTGATGAAACCAAGGTTGAAATTTTTGGCCATAATTCCAAAAGATATGTTTGGCGCAAAAACAACACTGCACATCACCAAAAGAACACCATACCCACAGTGAAGCATGATGGTGGCAGCATCATGCTTTGGGGCTGTTTTTCTTCAGCTGGAACTGGGGCCTTAGTTAAGACAGAGGGAATTATGAACAGTTCCAAATACCAGTCAATATTGGCACAAAACCTTCAGGCTTCTGCTAGAAAGCTGAACATGAAGAGGAACTTCATCTTTCAGCATGACAACGACCCAAAGCATACATCCAAATCAACAAAGGAATGGCTTCACCAGAAGAAGATTCAAGTTTTGGAATGGCCCAGCCAGAGCCCAGACCTGAATCCGATTGAAAATCTGTGGGGTGATCTGAAGAGGGCTGTGCAATGGAGATGCCCTTGCAATCTGACAGATTTTAAGTGTTTTTGCAAAGAAGAGTGGGCAAATCTTTCCAAGTCAAAATGTGCCATGCTGATAGATTCATACCCAAAAAGACTGAGTGCTGTAATAAAATCAAAAGGTGCTTCAACAAAGTATTAGTTTAAGGGTGTGCACACTTATGCAACCACATTATTTTATTTTTATATTTTTTCTTCCCTCGACCTAAAAGATTTCAGTTTGTTTTTCAATTGAGTTGTACAGTTTATAGGTCACATTAAAGGTGGAAAAAGTTCTGAAATTATTTATCTTTGTCTCATTTTTTTACAGCACAGAAACCTGACATTTTAACAGGGGTGTGTAGACTTTTTATATCCACTGTATATATGACATACACACATACTAATACACACACATGCTCATCCACAAATACATACACACGTTAACACACCAATATGTTGACACAAACACACTCACCCACAAATACAGGCACACACACTTAGCATACACCTATATGCTGACACACACTAACACATCATTTCACTCTTACATACATGCACAAACACATACCTATACACGTAAATGCGAACACATACATACACACTAATCTGCTGATACATACACTAACACATGCTGGCACATACATACACACTAATCTGCTGATACATACACCAACACATGCTGGCACAAATACATACATACACTAACACATACATACACACTAATCTGCTGATACATACACTAACACATGCTGGCACAAATGCATACACACTAATATGTTGATACATACACTAACACATGCTGTCACATACATACATACTAATCTGCTGATACACTTACACATGCTGTCACACAGAGATTCTGATAGACACATTCATAAAAATAGGGCTGAACCCAAACATACATGCTAATACACACACTATTTACTTATTGCTGGGAAGTAAAGTTGGAGGCAGAGGACAGGCAAGCAGGAGGTTTTCCCTCCTCTTAGATCCTGCATTAGGGATTTGGTGAGGTCACTGAGGCTCCCCCTCCTGAAGCTGAGGCAGCAGTAAGGAGGCCCCATGACTCCTCATACGTGTCTCCTACTGCTAGGGTTGCCACTGGCCGGTATTTTACCGGCAGGCCGGCAAAAAATTGGCATCAGGCCAATGTTAAGTCTATGGAGACAGTACCAAGGCCGGTATTTTTTTGAAGAAAAGGTGGCAACCCTACCTACTGCGACCCGGTGAGCAACAGGAAGCTGGGGGGAGAAGCTAATCTGCCAGCTGCTCTGGGCTGCTCCTCCCACACACTGATCGTTATCTGATCGGTAGATAACAGGCAGCAGAGTGTGGGACAAGGTAGCTGCAAGATCCGGGCACCAGGAGCCAGATTCTAGTCGACATGGCGACCTGGCGCCAGGTTTTCGTCGAGCCCGGCTTTAAATCATTGCTTATACAAAACAAAATGCAATTCACTTACATTGCTGCCTCTAATATCACAGGTTCACTGAACAAACCCAGTCACAAAGAGTCACAAAGATTCTTACTCCTTGATGGCTGGGTTACACACACCCATGACAGAGAGAAGGGGTCAAATGACCTGATTAGAAATAATGAAATTACTTCTTGGAGATAATGTACATGTATACAGTAAAATATTATAGGCACTATATGTTCCTTACACAATATTAGCACAGGGTAACTAAATAAATGTTTTCCTACTCGAATGTGAACACTTTTCTGTTGTTTAGTGACATATTTTGTCATATTTTTGAATGTTTTTCTCATAGTTTCGTACCTATCATAAAGTTTTCTTGAAAATGACATGCTCTGTACTTTTTTAGCTTTGAGTCTTGTTGGCGTATGTATCTTGGCAGCTGCCGTGTTTTTGTCTTTCCTGTGTCCCACCCAATAGAAATAACAGAAAAATTAGTAAATATTATATTGCTAGTGAGTTCCTTCTGGCTTTTGTGTGGAAATATACTTGCTTTCCACATTCTTGTCCATTTAAACATTTTAAGAGTCATTATATTTATGTGTGTGTGTGTATATATATATATATATATATATATATATATATATATATATAATTTCTATTAATTAAAAAAAAAAGAATCTATGACTCACTTATTGGATTGGAGAACTTGGTACCATCAGAGAGCTTTTATTGGGTGTAGGCGTTTTCTTCCCAGGATAATACTGGTACTTAGTTGGTACTTTATTTAACTGACTAATATATTCCATATTTTTCAGCACTTAGTAAGTTTCTCAGTGCGATACACATGCCTCTCACCCTCATCTGTTTTTCCACTTCAATCACGGTAACAAACTTTATGGAAGTACAAATGCTTAAAAGCGAAAATAGTATAGTTGCATGTTCATCTGAGTGTATGGCAGGGTCAGGAACTCCTGTGGACTACCAAATATTATGTTTTTATAGACCTGGAATTATTACTCAAAGGAATGTAACACAGAAAGGTGCTGCTTTATATTTATCACTCAGCTAAAGAAAAGCAATAATTTATTTGAACCCCTTCCCATACATAGTATGTTTTATGTGGTCCTAATATACTGGGATCAAAAGCCCGTAGCACAGCATAGATCATCCTTTGTTCTGCAGCTCATCACAGTCCCCTCGCTGCAGGGCCATTCTCAGAAAGAATGTGATTGGTTCTCAGAGTGAGCGCAGGTTACATTTACCAGAATCTTGCCATGCCTGAGCATTTGAGCACACCTCTGCGACATCAAGAGGTTTGGCAGGGACCTATAAGGTTTGTAAAGTCCCTAATCGGATCTCTACCTGTGTCACTGGCTCTGGTCCCTTTTTATTTAATTTTACATTTTTACATTTTTTTTTTTTACATTTTTATTAACTTTTTAGTTCAATTTGCCTGCTAATTTGGTAAATTAAACTGCCTGAAATTATGCAACTTACGACAATTTTGGTTCAACTTTGGGGAGTTTGGTCTGTTCACCCCCAAACCCAATGTGTCCGAAATGAGTCCCGAAATGGGAAGAAATTGCTGATTTTGTGCTAGGTTGGTTAATATTGAGTAAACCCTATTATATTAACATCTTCAGACCTCCTTTCTAGTAGAGCACCCCATTACCCCCTCCACTTAAATGTACAAAAGGCATTACCTATTCACTGATTCTAATTACTCTACCTTTTCAAAATGATATTATATATTATACTGTAACTGTATTCCTTTTCATTACTATATTATACTGTAACTTCTGATTATAACTTATGGAAGCCCGGAGAGGCCATGTATTATTATTTTTTCTGACTTGTTTTCTCAAGAAAAAAAGTCAGGACAAATAATACATGGCCTCTCTGGGCTTCTGTAATCACTTGCTATATGCTGTTAGTAACCATACTATTCTTTACGACAGTGATTCTCAAACCTGTCCTCAGGACCCCCCAACGGTCCAGGATTTAGGGATTACCCAGTTGTGTTTAAATAAGAATATGTAGAACACCTGGTATGGCTGCTCAATGGTTACTGGACCGTTGCGGGGTCCTGAGGACAGGTTTGAGAATCACTGCTTTACGACTTACTGATTATCATTTACTCATTTAGGCTAATCCCATGATAATGCATATGCAAATAATGTTGGCTATAATCACCTTTTTATCTCTATATATTGTTAACCTTATTTGTATAGTTTTCTTCTTTTAATAATGCTTCTACTGCCCCATCATTTAAATATCTCAACAACATAAAATATGCTAGAAAAAAAAGTGCTCCAAATAAGTTAATACACATATGCACTTCATAAAAAGAAACAATACTTTTGTGCCAGTGAATAGAGAACCGGAGATGCTGGATTAACCTGTAAGAGGCAAAGCTGTACTTTAGCTGGATCTTCCGTTTTTTATCCTGTGTTTAAAAAGATGCGATTTTGTGTCAGAGATTTTCACCTTTTATAGCTAGCTTTCCTCTATGTGACTTTTTCACCACTACCTTACTGGAAAGTGAAATCAGGGTGTTGGAATGTGAAGAAGGAAACGAGAAAATATGAAGAGTCAACCAAGCATTCCTTGGAATGAAAAACCATCGCATATCAAGACGACTTTTAATGAGAAAGATATGTGCAAGATTATTCAAAGCAGCTTTTGATATTTAAGAATTCACAATCGGATGGCTTCCCTTTGCTTTTTAATGATTGGGTCAGCCATATTTTAACATTGTTTATTTGCACAGAACATAGTGATCTTGGCTGCTGTGTATTTCATTTTCAATTATCTAGAATAGATATGGGGAAACTACAGCATGTGAGTGACCATTGCCCCTCAGAGGCATGAAACATGGCACCCAGCGTTTGCTTTAGGACCACAAATATCATTATAGGGCTGCAGCAGGTTAGGTGACCTACCATCAGTGCATATTACCATATTTGCTTGAATATAAGATAAGCTTATCCCTCATCATATATTTGAGGTTCTTCATATAATCAGACCTCAAATAGACTCACTACACTTGTCTGACTACATGACTAGAAGCCGCAGAAGACCTGGATCCTTCTCGTTGGCATACATCCTCTGATACATCCACTGGGTCTTTAGAGAGGGCATCACGGGGTCACGTGACCTTCTGCTGTTCCATCTAAGAAGACCCAGTGGAAGTGTCAGGCAGCATTGGAGGATGTCTGTTTGCACCAAGCAGTAGACAGACATCTTTCAGCTGCCCCACTAGATGCCAGGGAGTTTTCTGGGAAACCTGGACGCACATTGGTAAGTATGGAGGTGCATTGGAAAGTCTGGGGCGTATTGGCAAGACAGGGGACACATTAGCAAGTCTGGGGATTCCTTGGCAAACCTGGTTGCTAAGGGGCCTATAATGAAAGATAATAGGAAGAACTGGAATGAAAGAGGCCAGTGAAATGAAATAAAAACAAGAAATGTATTTTTTGCAATCATATTTTTATTAAAAATAAACTAAAATATTTTTTTACATGTTTTACTATTAAAATGTTTTGTCTTCTGACATTGTCTTATATGTAGGCCTCCCCCCCCATAAATTAACCCCTTGGTGACCGGACAATTTTGCAGTGTCTTACTCTTAAGTAAAATGAGCTATTTCAACATTTTTGCAGTGTTTGTGTTTAGCTGTAATTTTCCTCTTTCACATTTAATGTATATGGTACATCCTGTGTCACCGAGGGGTCAAGATCCAAAGTTTGGGGTTTTGTTTCATAATCAGGTTTGTCTTATATGCAGGCAAATACTGTAATTTCAATGGTGCATAGTTCGTCAAAGCCTTACCGGCACAAGAGCAACTAGTAGACAGATTATTGGTAGAGATAAATAAGAAATAGAGCCGTTTATGATCATAGGGGAAGAAATGTAGCTGATAAAGAATGTTATGATGAATAGATGTACTCACTTGAAAGTGATAGGGGTTAAACGTTAAGGGACGTTATAGACAATGGTAGAGCCAGAGCAATCAGAGAAAGGAAAGTAAGATTATAAGAAAATAAAAGGGTAGATGACCTAAAACAAAGCGCAAGAGAAATATAACTTATAGGTGGGGGGGCAGTGAGTGGTTATAACAATAACACACAGTATAGAAATGGAGTAACAGAAGGGTCGGAAACAAAAATGACATGAGCGATCAGTGAAAAGGGTAACCAAAAAGAAGAGGATACTAAAACAAGTGGAGAGTCCATATTGAGATATTTAATTTTATTTCCTACAGAATATTCTGAAACCTCACTGATGGAGAATGTTCTTAGTCTGCTAGGTAAAACAAGGAAGAAACAACTGTCTACGTTGCTGTGCCTGTGCTTTACACTATATCAGATGTTCAGTGAATCTGTTATGTCTCGTATCCTGAGATAACACCCTGTCTTCCAGACAAATAGATAAAGTTACTGTACCCTAGTTTTCAGGGAATGTAAAACCCTGCTATTTCTACTTTAAACTGAAATATTTGCAACAATTTAAACAACATTAGTATCATAGTAATTATGGCTGAAAAAAATATCCCAACTTAATCGTTGTTTCTCTTGCTCACCAATAGAAGACTAACAGACTGGTAAAAATTGTGGGTCATGACACACAGTCAAGGCAACAAAGGAGTGGCTCAAGAAGAAGCACATTAAGGTCCTGTAGTGACCTAGCCAGGATCCAGACCTTAATCCCACAGAAAATCTGTGGAGAGAGCTGAAGGTTTGAGTTGCCTCGAAACCTTAATGACTTGGAGAGGATCTGCAAAGAGGAGTGGGACAAAATCCCTCCTGAGATGTGTGCAAACCTGGTGGCCAACAACAAGAAACGTCTGACCTCTGTGATTGCCAACAAGGGTTTTGCCACCAAGTACTAAGTTGAAGGGGTCAAATACTTATTTTACTCACTGACATGCAAATAAGTTTATAACTTTTTTGACATGCAATTGTTGTTGTTGTTATTATTCTGTCTCTCACTGTTAAAATACAGATCTACCATTTAAATTATAGACCGGTCATTTCTGTGTCAGCGGGCAAACGTTCAAAATCAGCAGGGGATCAAATACTTTTTCCCCTCACTGTAGGACACAATGCTGCTTTTCACTAGACACCAGGGAACAGCGCTGGCCCAGGGTAAGGAGTGCTGGGGGCATGTAATGAGGGTGATGGGGACATGTTATGGGGGTGATGGAGACATGTAAAGGAGCATGTAATGGGGGTGTTGGAGGCATATAATGGAGATGATGGGGGAATGGAATGGAGGTGATGGGGGCATGTAATTGGTTAATGGAGCGTGTAATGGGGTGATGGGGGCATGTATTGGGGTGATGGGGGAATGTAATGGAGGTGATGGGGCATGTAATGAGGATGATGGGGCATCTCATGTGAATGTGATGGGGGCATGTAATGGGGTCACGTAATGGGGGTGATGGGGCATTTAATGTGTATGTGATGGGGGCATGTAATGGGGTCATGTAATGGGGGTGATGGGGACATGGAATGTGGGTGATTGGGCATGTAATGGGGTGATGGGGGCATGTAATGTGGGTGATGGGACATTTAATGTGTGTGCAATTTGGGTGATGAGGCATGTGATGGGGGTATGTTATGTGGTGATGGGGGCATTTGATGAGCATTTAATGTGTGTGTGCAATGTGGGTGATAGGGAATGTAATGGGGTGATGGGGCATGTCCTGGGTGTGCAACGTGGGTGATGGGGCATGTCCTGGGTGTGCAATGTGGTGGGGGGTGCACAAATTTTGTCTGCCTAGGGCAGCACAGAACCAAGATACACCACTGATATAGACATTTGCTTGGACTTGTGGAATTGTGCTAAGATTCCAGTAGATTTTACGTCACAGCCATAGTTGTAGAGTTTATATGTGTGCTAATGACATTAGGATAGAAGCTGCAGTCTTCAATGTCAGACAATCTTTACTCTTTTACTAGCTGCTATGATGAGTGCACTTTCAGGAGCAATTTATTATTCTCTAAGCAAGAAGATGCATGTGCATGACCTGTGAATAACTCTTTGAAGACCAAGTTCCATGTGGATTGTCTACATGCTGAACTTGTTTTTTGTATGTTGAATGGAACTTGTACCATAACTTAGTGGCATATACTGTGCATACTGTGCATATTGGAGCAGATATCAACAACAAGCTAGGTAGCAGTGCTAAGTAATGTAAAAATGTGATTACACATAAGGACAAGAATTAAACATATATTAAAAGTTACAAAATGCATGTTGACCATTACCTCGTATTATCTTATACCATTCATAGTAAAAGTGCCCAGATTTTTATTCAGAATAAAATATATAAAAAATGTCAATAGATGACTTAAAAATGTTACTCATTAAATGATAATGAGACAGAAATGTATAGAAAGAAATTAAATTATATTGGATTTGAATGAATCTTATCTACCATAGCATATTTATTTGTATATGAATAATCTGGGAGCTTTAAGGAAGTTGGCCAGTTTCTGGCTGAACTGGCATATTTTCCACTTGAGGACACATTGAAATAAATGAAATCTGCTAGCTAGAAGTGATGGAATGAGAAGGGGGAAATGGAGAATCATTAAAAGCAGATTTATTCTTAAACACTCCTAAGACAGGGACATATTTTCCATTACATCAATGAGTTGATGTAAGAAGAAGAAAATCGTTAGTTGAATAAATGGTTTAGGTCAGGGGTAGGCAAACTGCGGCTCTCCAGCTGTTCCAAGACTACATCTCCCATAATGCTCTTTCAGCTAAGAGGCTGGTGGACGAGTATGGGAGATGTAGTCTTGGAACAGCTGGAGAGCCGCAGATTGCCTACCCCTGGTTTAGGCTCATATTTCTAAGAGGGACATTGGAATAATACTTTCATTGTGCACATAGATGTGGCTATTAAAATCATACTATGTGTCCAGTAAACAATACCTTGGTTTCAAGATCTTGCAAATAGGGAAGTTTGTTGTGGACCCATCTGGTTGTTGGAATATTTTCGCCTTACATTCTCCCCTTACAACTCAAGTTTTCAATAACTCCACACATGTCATGTAACTATACATTCTTTTAGCAAGTCAATTATTAGAGTTCATTTTAAAACAATGGAATATAGACAAATTCTTTCAGATTTAACTCACTATATCAGAATTCCAGCAAGCCAAAAGTGTACATAGACCAAGTTGACTGTCTTTAAACTGTCTAGAAGATTCCAGAAATCAGTGTAGTGACTTTTTAGGATCTTCTGATTGGCCAATTGTCAGCATTTTGCGTTAATTGGCATCCGTGCGTGTTTTTAATAAAATTTGCCCTTGATACCATGATAAAATTCAAGTAACTCAGCCAAGACCTCATAAAAAAATATTGTGGACTTCCAAATGTCTGCAGGTAACACAATCAACTGTACAAACAAGTGTATGCAAATATTAAAAGCATAGGACCACATAGACACTGCATTGTTTAGGGAGGAGGCACAAATGAACTCCCAGGGCTGAAAATACTTAAGTCCGAGAGGTTGAACTGAACCCCAAGACAACAACAAAGGAGCTTGTGAAGGGATTGGAAGCATCAGGTACCAAAGTGTCTACATCTGCCATTAAGAGTCCTACAGCACCATGGGCCTATAGCACCATGGCCCTACTGCACCATGGCTGTGGTGTCAGAAAAAGAAGCCGCTACTTGAAGATTGGCATAAAAATCCAGCATGAAGTTTGCAGGTGATCACCAGGACAACTGTGAAGCATGAAAGTGAAATCATCTTAAAGTGTTTTGCTGGAAAATGGATATCAGCTAAAAAGTTAAAACTGGTCTTCCAGCAGGACAATTATCCTAAGTATACCTCTAAAGTTGTAACAACATGGCTTATAGACAACAAAGTGAACATTTTGGAGTGGCCATCACAAAGCCCTGACCTGAATCCAGTAGAAAATTTGAGAACTAAACTGAAAAAGTATGTCCGAGTAAGGAGGCCCAAAGACCTGACTTACACTGTAAGCACTCAAATATAGGCGATAAAGGAGTGATTTCCTATGTCTGCAACATGTTTCAACCACATTCTCTACCCTTTTCAAGCTAGAGCTTCCACATTGAGACTGAGAGCTAATGAAAATTATTAAGTAGCTGCATGCTAGATTGACTGAGTAGCTTTACTCTATTATCTGTTATATTTGAGTGCTTATAGTTTGAGTTAATAACATTGTATACGGATTGATATTTCTTAATGCACTTTAAATGACTACTCTGATTTGCCTTTCAGCTTGATGAATCAGTTTGTACAAATGATCAGTGGTTTGAATAAATTGCCTGTATAATAAATTTAGGGTTATTTAAAATGAGTTTCATGTATTGATTTATTTTCATCTTTATATTTGTGTTTACACAATTTTGCAATATTATATATTTATTTTTAATATCTTGTTAGTGTTTAAGCCCATTGTTAATCTACCCCTTTAATGCTAGGATGTTCTATGCCATCCTAATATTAGTGGTCCTAAAAGGCACTAGGATGAACATCCAGAGTTTAACAGCTCATCGCGACTCCCTGTGAGGATCTGTGCTCGAATCCCACTGCAGGGACTTGCAGCGGGATCCTACTTGTCAGACGAGGCTACTTTGAGTGGCCTCAGTATGACAGGGAAAATATAGCTGATGCTCAAAGCAAGCACAGGCTACATTTTACTGAATCGTGCTATGCCCAAACTTCCTCCTTTGTGACTTCCTCCTTTGTGATGTCACACGTGACGTCAGGAGATAACACAATCTTTTATCAGGGACCCACAGGATAGGTTCTCTGCCATTGTGTTCCTGGCTACCGATCACCTTGTGGCATTTTAGAGCTTACGTCGTCTGGGACGCAAGCACAATGCATCACAAAAGAGTTATTATATTTGTGTGGAGGTCAATGAGTGTGTGTACCTGGGAGTAGAGGTGTGTGGGTAAAAGTATACAATTTATACTTGTAGCATTTCGATTTTGGTAGTTTTAAAATACATTGAAGAAAAGCAAATGTAACAGTTTTGACCTTGATATATTTTACAATAGTTTATTTTCCAGTGACACACTGATGAATAACATATGGGATTTACTCCCATTGAGGGTGTTACATAATGCATTCCCGGCAGCATGTACAGTGCACTAATGAAATGCAGCCAACTATTACATTACAGTCTTTATGCGGCCCACCTACAATTTGTGCTTTAGACTGAATTATAAACAAACACTTATCCTGAAGATAAATCAAGAATTTATATCTGGTGTTTTTTCTAGCTTTGCTTCACCTTGTACATGTAACCTCATCTTGTACAATGAACCACAAATCAAAACTCAATTAGCCCCCCAAAGTTCAAGGTCAAATCAGTGCAGATAGGAATTGAACTGCCCGTTTTGACACTGAATTGTGGTGACCAATTCTGCAGTATTCCTTAGAAGGATAGTGAAAAATAAAACATTGTTTAGTTTATAGTCCATTAGTCTGTAGCGTGTACTGTGCAAAACTACCTTAAAGGACGACTAAACTGTCTTTTAACCCTTTCTTTAACACCGCGCTTTGTCTGCAGAATGCGGGGGTCTCTTGCTGCTAGTGCAGAGAGATCCTCTCATTTTTGAATGGGTTCAGCAAGGGGGACCATGGCAGAGAGAGCCGGTTGCCGACCAGACAGCTGCCTGCTTCCTATGGAAGTATGACAGCTGTCGGTCAGAGGATAAACTGGCGTGTACTATCAAAAGTACACACCAATTCATCCTCATACTAGGGACAATGGACATTTCACTTGTGCTTCCATATTAGAAGCACAAGTGAAAAGTAGCATTTAGTTGTTCTTTAACTGGTTACAAAGAAAATTATTCTATTTTGTAAATACGGGAAGTAAAGATGTCAGTTTCTCATTGACTCTCACGAAACTAAATGAGATTGAAGTTGCTTCATGAATTAACACATTGCCAGTATTATCACATTTGTTAGTACAGAAACAGTTGTGGTACACAAGAGGAGAAACAAGAGTACAGCACAGGGGTAGGCCAGGGTACTGTCCACTTGAGCAGGAAGCTGGGGAGCAGAAACGGGACACAGGGACAGTTAGGGTTGCCACCCTTTCTTCAGAAAAATACCGGCCTTGGTACTGTCTCCATAGACTTAACATTGGCCTGATGACAAATTGTTACCGGCCTGCCGGTAAAATACCGGCCAGGTGGCAACCCTAGGGACAATAGAAGCAGTGCACAGGCAGAGGAGCAAAAAGATAGTTCACAACCACCCAGGAGGCTACAGTTACAACCAAGCGGCAGCATAATTTTACTGAAAGATTACATTTTTTGTGGGTACATTGTGGGTGTGGAGCTATGCCATTGCACACATTTCAATAGGTTTGTTGGTTGAGGGTCTTCTATTGCATTAATAAATAGATTGGGTGCACTTGCATATGCAGGGCCCTGGTTTTACTGCATGTGTAGAGGTCTCTGGTGGACGAGCATGAGAATCCTGTGTCCGGTGCTTCACCTGACACGGCAGCAGGTAGCCAGTGTGCTCCAGGTGAAAGACATTTCATCCCTATACTTGAATGCTGCTCGTACTGCAGCTGGACCAGATCATTTGTCCCCTTACTTCTATGACAGAGAACAAGTTTATCCCTTTCTATTCACTACTAAACTAATACAGCTAATATATTAAACATGCTGCAGGCACACTGAGTATGAGCAAACATTGGCACTGTTACGAGACGCCAGTAATATTGTGCCTTTCAGATGCCAGTAATATTGAACCATTCAGAGTGCAGTATTATTGTGCCAGTCAGAGCCCAGTAATATTGTGCCATTCAGAGCCCAGTAATATTGTACCATTCAGAGCCCAGGAATATTGTGCCAGTCAGATGCCTGTAATATTGTGCCAGTCAGATGCCTGTAATATTGTGCCAGTCAGAGCCCAGGAATATTGTGCCAGTCAGATGCCTGTAATATTATGCCAGTCAGATGCCTGTAATACTGTTCCAGTCAGATGCCTGTAATATTGTGCCAGTCAGATGCCTGTAATATTGTGCCAGTCAGATGCCTGTAATATTATGCCAGTCAGATGCCTGTAATAGTGTGCCAGTCAGAGCCCAGGAATATTGTGCCAGTCAGAGCCCAGTAATATTGTGCCAGTCAGAGCCCAGGAATATTGTGCCAGACGAGATGCCTGTAATACTGTGCCAGTCAGAGCCCAGTAATATTGTGCCAGTCAGAGCCCAGGAATATTGTGCCAGTCAGATGCCTGTAATATTATGCCAGTCAGATGCCTGTAATACTGTTCCAGTCAGATGCCTGTAATATTGTGCCAGTCAGATGCCTGTAATATTGTGCCAGTCAGATGCCTGTAATATTATGCCAGTCAGATGCCTGTAATAGTGTGCCAGTCAGATGCCCAGGAATATTGTGCCAGTCAGAGCCCAGTAATATTGTGCCAGTCAGAGCCCAGGAATATTGTGCCAGACGAGATGCCCGTAATATTGTGCCAGCCAGAGCCCAGTAATATTGTGCCAGTCAGAGCCCAGTAATATAGTGCCACTCAGAGCCCAGTAATATAGTGCCAGCCAGATGCCCTGTAATATTGTGCCAGCCAGATGCCCAGTAATATAGTGCCAGTCAGATGCCTGTAATATTATGCCAGTCAGATGCCTGTAATACTGTGCCAGTCAGCCCCCCCGCCCCCCCCACCCCCCCCACTCCCCACCCCCCTCTTCCCTAGTACTTACATGAACCTGTCTCCTCCGTGCAGTCTTCCCTCTTGCACGGAGGAGGGAAACAGTCACCGGATGTGACGCGACGTCACATCCGGCGTCAGTTTTTTTTTTCCCCCCGGCCGTCGCATCCATCGGATGCGGCTTGCCGGAAAAAAACGTTCACAAGCGCAATGCGCTGTGAACACGGCAAGCAGGGGCTGGGGGCCCACGGGACAGCTGCCTTGGGGCCCCCCAGGAGTAACTGGGCCCAGGGCAGCTGCCCCGTTTGCCCCGCGTTAAAGACGGCCCTGGGCTGGTAGCACCTCTGTCCGTTGTGTGAAATCCCCTCCTTAGCCCCCGGTTAAAGCTCAGCATCTACCCAGCAAGGCTTTCTGGAACCTTGCTCTTTGTACCCAAATAGCACACAGGACCACTAGCAGTTAGGTACAGCAAGAATGAACAACAACTTTATTGGAACAGAAACAGTCTAATATACAGACAAGTTAACATAACTCAACCCATCTATTAACATGCAACACAATATAAACCAAACACCAATTAACCAGCATTGCTACAGACATAGAAAACCACATCATAATCAGTTTAACAGTAAATTCAATTAACACAGAACAATGGATGTTGGAGTAAACTATCAATCATTGTCACTGACTCCTCTGTGACACATTGTAATCCTTCAGAGTGGTCTACGCACAGAATTATGCATTACACATAAACCAATATACTAACAAAATCTGACTAAATAACCATATTAAAGTATACAGTTATAGCACAAAAGCCAATGTGAATCAGGATTAAGGAGGGCACAATTTGGGTGCATCAATAAAGCAGAAAACAAAGAAAAAAATGCATGCACTCCAAGTAGATATGGGGAAAAATAGAAAAATGTATTAAATATAACATACACGTAGACACTTAAAACAGAGGACCCGGTGAGAGCGATCCGCCTGACGCGTTTCGCGTGATAACACGCTTATTCATAGGCGTGATTCGAACGAGAGGAGTTCACCTACACAGCGGTGGAGCCGGCTCCATTTGTGCTCTTTTTCTATTTTATGCATGAATAAAGTCAATGCAAAGTGCAAACTTACCCACTGTACCCAAATTCCCCAAAACAGAACCCTCTTTTAATGCGAGGGCCCATAATCTATAGGGGGTGTTCGGCCCTCAGGCCTCTCCAAGAACCCCAGTCATGGAAGCTATCAGATTTCACTTTGTGACAGGCACTATTAAACAAATACAGCTAATATATTAAACATGCTGCAGATACACTGAGTATGAACAAACAATGGCACTATAAACTAATAAAGCTAATGCATTAAACATGCTGCATGCACACTGAGTATGAGCAAACACTGGCACAATTAAACTAATACAGTTAATATATTAAACATGCTGCAGGCACACAAAGTATGAGCAAACAGTGGCACTTTAAACTAATACAGCTAATTTATTAAACATGCTGCAGACACACTGAGTATGAGCAAACACTGGCACTATTAAACTAATACAGTTAATATATTAAACATGCTGCAGGCACACTGAGTATGTCATTTCTTTTAATATAATTTAGTCACTTATATATAATCACATTTGCAGAGCACTGTTAAAAATAAATAAAAGTGTGATACACTTAGATTAAAAGAGGCTTGCAAATCATGGTAATTTTTTCTTCACCAGGTTAATAGTTCACAGCAATACACTGTTTTCTGGAATCAGCTATGTAAGTGATCCCAGATGTCTTATAATGTGGAAATTCACTCTGCCACCTGACAGCAGTTTGCTGTTTCTACTTCACTCAATCTTTGGTACCAGTTGTACAATAACAATTGAAATAGTGAAAGGTTTTAAAGACACTCAAGGCATCAATCTATGTTGTCTAACTTGTTGTCAGTATGTGCAGGGACTTGAACCCTTGATCGCTGTGTTTCCTGTTAACCCCTTAACGACAGATGACGTGCCAGGCACGTCACGGCAAATCGAGGACTTGCCGACAGGTGACGTGCCTGGCACGTCATGCACTAAACTGAGTAAAGAAAGCGACCATGCTTTCTAAGCATCTCCGGTGTTGTTAAAGTGCCTCGCCAGCGAGGCACTTAACAACACCTTGATGCTCCCCAGAACCGATGGTGGTCGCTCTCCTGAGCGACCCCATCGGCTCAGTAGAAGGGAACGCTGCCTATACAGGCAGCGCTTCCCTTCTAATGGCAAGAGCATCGGAAGTGAAAGTATTTCACTTCCGATGCTCTAGGGGGAGCCAATCGATGCCTGCACAACAGATCTATGTGATCTGTGTGCAGGCATGTATGGTAAGTGCTCTGATGAGCACTTATCATACTGTCAAAGGCAATATTAGCAAATATTGCCTTTGACAAGTATTGATCTGCCTCCCTCACCTTACTAGTTTTAGTAAGGGAGAGAGACAGATCAGATAAAGTAAAAAAATAAAATAAAATAATAAAACAAATATTTAATAAAATTTTAAACACCAAGGGCTTTTATAAAAGCCATTTAACCCCTTCCCTGCCATTGATCGCTGTGTACGCAGTGATCATACACAGCAGCACATTTTTTGCTGTCTGTGCATTTTTTAGGGGTTAATTTTTTTTACTGTAATTCATTACAGTATAAAAAAAAAGCTCTTTTAAGAGAGATTAACCCCTTTCTTGCTGTAGATCACTGCCTAAGCAGAGATCTGACGCAAATGCAGCAATCTTGCTGCAGAAGCATTTTTAATTTTTTTAAAACTTTTTTATTACACCCGTCACGTGTTAATTATACCCGCTAGGGGACTACGTTTAACGTAATTTTTTTTTTAAATAAGAGCTATTAACCCCTTCCTTGCCGTATATCACTTCCTAAGCAGCACATATGGTCACTGCCTAAGCAGTGCATATGGTCACTGCCTAAGCAGCGCATATGGAGCAATCTAGTCGCAGAAGGATTTTTTTTTTGCTATCAGCATTTTTTTTGTCAGACTCGCTAGGGGTTAATTATACCCACTAGGGGATTACGTGTATTCCTTTTGAAGCTGTCTGAACACGTGTATAGCGATCAGTAACAGCCGATCAGTGGCAAAGGTGGTTTGGTGATTTCTCAGATGAGCATCACCATTCGTCTGGTTCGATCAATATTGGTAAATATTGTTCTGACCCATATGGATCTGCCTCCCTCTCCTCACTTGAGTTTTAGTGAGGGAAAGAGACAGATCTGTATAACATAATTTTTTAATTGTAATAAATTAAATAAAATGTTAAAAAAATTGTGAGTCCCAAGGGGTTTTATAAAAGCCATACCCTTTGTATAGTGTAGTGTATTAACCCCTTCCCTGCCACTGATCACTGCACAGCAGAAATTTTTTTCTTGTCTGTGCATTTTTAGGGGTTAATTTTTTTGTACAGTACTACAAAGGCTCTTATAAGAGCTATTAACCCCTTCCTTGCTCTACATTTTCAAATTCCAAGTTTGAAAATCAAAAAGCGCACCTCTCAAATGTAGCCTTTCAACACCCAACAAAGCTGACAAAGCTATGCATGGGTGGTATCCCTGTGCTCGGGAGATGTTGCTGAACATATATTGTGGTATTGTTTGTCAGTGACACATACCGAAATATGTGAATTTGTGTCTAAAGTACAATGTATGTGGGAAAAAATACACAATAAAATGACTACCACAAACTTTGACAAAGGCTGGTGGTAGAATTGGTGCATGGAAAGTGTTAAAATAACACCATTTAAAATAGCCTAGGGTGTCTACTTTTACAAAATATATACTTTTTGGGGTAAAATACACTGTCCTACTTTAAAAAAAAGTCCCAAATGAAAGATGGGCTCAGGCTGGCTACACGTCAATATTCCAAGTTGAAAATGCGCACCTTCACAATGTGGCCCTTTTAGCCCCCAAACAACCCAACAAACCTATGCATGGGTGGTATCCCTGTACTCAAGAGATGTTGCTGAACACTTATTGGGGTGTTATTTGGCAGTGACACATACCAAAATCTGTAAATTCATGTCTGAAGTACAAGGTTTGTGAAAAAAAAACACAAAAAAATGACTACCACAAACTTTGACAAAGGCTGGTGGTAGAATTAGTGCATGGAAAGTGTAAAAATACCACCATTTGAGATAGCCTAGGGTGTCTACTTTAAAAAAATATATGGGTTGATGTGGTAAAATACACTGGCTGGTTTCAAATATGTCCCAAATGGGACATGGGTGCAGGCTGTCTGCATGTCAAAATTTCAAATTGGAAAACCAAAAACTTCACCTCCCAAATTTGGCCTTTTACCCCCCAAACAATCCAACAAACCTATGCATGGGGGGTATCCCTGTACTCAAGAGATGTTGCTGAACACTTATTAGGGTGTTATTTGGCAGTGACACATACCAAAATCTGTAAATTCATGTCTGAAGTACAAGGTTTGTGAAAAAAAAACACAAAAAAATGACTACCACAAACTTTGACAAAGGCTGGTGGTAGAATTAGTGCATGGAAAGTGTTAAAATACCACCATTTGAGATAGCCTAGGGTGTCTACTTTTAAAAAATATATGGGTTGATGGGGTAAAATACACTGGCTGGTTTCAAATATGTCCCAAATGGGACATGGGTGCAGGCTGTCTGCATGTAAAAATTTCAAGTTGGAAAACAAAAAACTGCACCTCACAAATTTGGCATTTTAGCCCCCAAACAACCCAACAAACCTATGCATGGGTGGTATCCCTGTACTCAGGAGAAATAGTAGAATCTATTTAGCATGTTTTTTCGTTCGCTATTGTCGATGAGGAGAAGTTGTTTCAAATAAAAACAAAGAAATTTGTGTATTTTTTTTTTTTTTACCATATTTTTTTTTTTTTTTTTAATAATATGATAAGATATGATCAAAAATATGGCATCCATAGAAAGCCCTTTTTGTCCCGATAAAAACAATATATAATATGTGTGGGTACAGCAAATTACGAAGAAGAAAATTACTGCTAAACACAAACAGCACAGAAATGTTAAAATAGCCATTGTCCAGAAAGGACAAAAATGTTTCAAAGGCTCTGTCCTTAAGGGGTTAACTGCCCTTCTTCTATTTGCTGCATGTTAGGTTTATTGACAGAGCCTCACATATCAACTGGTTCTTATCGGCTGTTACAATCCCTGGGCAGTGATATTATGGATCACTGGGTTCATCCTGGAAAATATATTTCTTCTTTTATAATGTCAGTATGAATCAAGAACATGAGCATGACACACCGTATTTCATTCTCCAATGGGAAATTTCAAAATGCAGCTTATTGTTGGTTGAATGACTATTTTTGGCTATGTGCATGGGTGTACATATATTGGTTATGTAGTTTATTGATTACAGCACACATGAATACAGAAGTAAATTTGGAAATACTAAGTAGATTGTGTATAAAAAGACCTGCAAACAAAAGTGTCAAGAAGGTAGCAAAAAGGCACAATCACCTTTTTCTTGTGTAATGGCGATTGTGCATTTTCTTTGCATCCTGACACGGTTGGCTGTGCACCTCCCACGTCTGTTTCCAAAGCATTCATAAGGCATCAAATCAAGAAGCATCTTGAAGTGTAAACTTGAACCTTGAACATTGTTTATTCATGCAAAGAATCTTTGTGAATGTCTTTCAAAGTTTCCTGCACCTGCCCTCTTCTGTTTACATTTGCCATCTTTTGTTTACATTTGCTTTTGTTTATTTTGCAAGGGAATCAGTGCAGATGAATTGGTACTTTTGTACTGAGCATGTACAGTAATAGCTTCATTTGGTAGCTTGTAATTTCCTCCCTGTTTGTTTAACAGTGATTGGTGCAGACACTGTCTTACATTTTGTGTATGGGTAGTGGGCACCGCCATACATCTCTGTAAAAATCCTCTAATTGGTTCCATGAGATGCTGGGACTCCTTTATGTTTTACAGAGAAGTTAAGATTTCATGATGGGGTTTCCAATCCTTATGAGAAAGTCTGCAAAAGGTACCTTTTTAATTAACTATTCAAAAACCCACCTGCTTTCCTTATTCATGAAAACGAGAACTGCAGGAAACAGAGAAGGGGATTTCAAACTTAACTCCTTGAGGAAAATGCTTTTGTTAGCTATTTTGCTACTTTAGCTATATGTGCATTTAACCCCATCGTGACCATGGTGCTTGCGTCCCAAACAATGCAAGCACCAAAACGCCACTTTTAGTTACTGGCCACTGATCACAAGGTGATCGGTAGCTAGAAGCACAATGGCAGAGACCGGATCAGGCTAAGATACCCTGTGGGTCCCTGCCAAAGATGGTGATACTTCCCAACGTCACGTATGACATCACGGAGGTGTGCCTGAACACGGAAGTACGGCCACAGGTCAATTCGCTAAAATGTAGCCAGTGCTCGCTTTGAGCATCAGCTCCATTTTCCCTGTCAGGCTGAGGCCACTCAAATGCAAGGCCCAGCAGCACGATCTGAGCATAGTTTATCACGGGGAGCTGTTAAATGCTGGACGTTCTATGCTGTCCTAGCGTCTTTTACGACCACTAAAATTAGAACGGCATAGAACGTTCTCAACGCCACAAAGGGCTTAAATAAAGAGGCAAATTCATTGTGCACTGTCCTGTTTCTGAGTTGTATTTATCAGTGAATAAATATCACCTACTGCTAAGCAATTATTTATGGATTTCCTCTTTTTTATTCTCATCGTGTGAGGAGTGCCGCTGCTTTTTGTGTGTCTCACTATTTTTACTGTATATTGATCCGTGGAAAGAAGCATGCCGGTTAAAGCTGAGCACCTTCTTACCATGGCAATAATTATCTTCTAACCCAGTCAGCCTTTTGGTTCCAGCATTGCAGTTTATGACACAGAATCTTATCGTGTACTAGTTGGGATCATGTTGCATATGGTCTATTCTTGTTATTGGTTAAATAAAAGTGCATGCTTCTTAAACTAATCCCCACTTATTATCCATATTTTTTAAGGACAGATAGGGCTTTCTTTTGAGACCATTTGTGTAATGTATAAAATGTAATAAAACGTGTAAAAATGGCAAAAAAAGTGTTATGTGTGAATTCTTTTTCTGAAGCACAGTATACAAGATCAAAATGTATCAGTGAGCGAAAGGGAGGATTTTGACACAACACTGTATTTTTTGCAATTATTGTATGTGATCAATGTGATTGATTTTCAGTGATCACATTAATAAATGCAAAATAAAATGCTTGGTCCTGGTCTGTCTCACTGTTAAGGCAACCAGGATCACCTCACCCCATCGATCCCCCAAATTTGTGTGAGAATGGCAATGGATTCTGATTATCCCATACACATATCACAATGTTCTCTGCAATTGCTGACAGGCCTCAGCTATTGTAGGCTATGGCAGCCACTTTTCAGGGCATTTAAGAGGCAGTCTGGAACACCCTTAACCTGATTAACATAAGGTGAGGGTGATTGACTGATCAGCAACCTGTCACTTTAAGACTGGCCACAGGTGGTCCTGGCAGCCTTTTTTATTTATTTTTTGCTTTCCTCAATAACAAATTCCCTTCAATTCTTAGTTTCATGAAGAAAGTGTTACAGTTCCACATGCACCCGCCAGTGACAGGATTCAATCTTGTGGATCTTGGCTTATGGATCCTGTAGTTTGACCATTAAACCACAGCCTTCCTGCAGTGTCATGTGTGGCCACCGGGCTATACTTGTCCTCTACCTGAACAGTTTCTTAACTCTTCATCACATGGTACTGCTCACATAGCTGCACTGGCTTGTACTGTCGCTGACCTGTTTTCTCTTGTGCTCTGACTTCGGTATTGACCATTCTCCTCTCTGCTCCCCCTGGTTATTACGATTTCTCAAGGTTCTGAACGGATCATCTGAAAGACCCACGGCTGCCTACATCCTGGGGCTCAACCCCTGGGTAAAGGTAGTTGGAGAGCAAAGAACTCTGCTCCGTTTCTTAGAGTTTTTCCTGATACCTGTGTGGTTTGTCTCCTCTCCTGGGTTTAGTCCTGTACACTGAGCGTAACAGAAAGTCCTAAGAAAAAAAAACTTAAAGCTGACACTTTAAAGCTAAATGTGAATTTATTTGCTCCATCTTTTCGGATCGGAGTGATCACATTGAAAAAAATCAAGACAACTGAATCATGTGTACATTAAATAGCACTGGGTTTTATTGCAGTATGGCAATAAACCTGGTATTGCACACATCGTTTGAGTAACTCAGAGCACAATAAATGGTCTAAAAATATTTAGGAAACAAAGAATAATGTCCTGGGCAGCAGTTACATTTCAAGCCGTTTTGGCATTTGCAACTTAGCATTTGTACATAATCATTCCAGCTGGTTCCTGCTCCAACAAGCAAACGATGAAAGCAGGTTCAGATGTTTTAAAAGTCAAATGAGAATGCTTAAAGATCAAATGGGGTCTTGTTTTAATAAATGAGGCATAAACCAAGCACTATTTAAAGGGAAAAAAGTGTGCTGTAACAAAAAGAACCTGCACATTTTCCAAGTTTAAAAATGCTTGTTTATTTAGTTTCCATAGCGTCCGTTAAGTCTGCTCCGTATATCCCCAGCACTTACATCATCAATATGCCTTTATTATATGGTATATAAATGGAAAGGTGCTCTTAGTTAGCAGAAGTAAAATGTGCTACATTAATCAAACAAATTAAAGGAGAACAAGTCACGCCAGTATTGTATCAGAAAACATATATTTTAGTTCACAAGCAGAAATTAAATAGACAGTAGCCCAAATGGAACAGTGTAGCATAAAAGCATAAAACATTGACATTTCGTATTGTCTAGGCTCTGTCATATGATTGTTAGTTTTTCTACTAGGGTTGTTCAGTCACAAAACAAGTACTGAGCCCAAAGGGCATGATTTCCAGTTTGACAGTGCAAAAATGAGGTGAGATGTAAGAAAATGTAGCATTACAAAAGAGTAGTAGATACCTGGAATCAGGTGTTATTTTTGTTATATTTTCCCCATTACAATAGAAACATAGAAACATAGAATGTGTCGGCAGATAAGAACCATTCGGTCCATCTAGTCTGCCCAATTTTTTTTGAGTACTTTTATTAGTCCACCGTTCCCGGTCTTATAGCTAGGATAGCCTTGTGTCTATCCCACGCATGCTTAAAATCCTTGACGGTGTTTACCTCTACCACTTCTGCTGGAAGGCTATTCCATACATCCACTACCCTCTCAGTAAAGTAATACTTCCTGATATTACTTTTAAATCGTTGCCCCTCTAATTTAAGACTATGTCCTCTAGTTGTGGTAGTTTTTCTTCTTTTAAATATACTCTCTTCCTTTACTGTGTTGATTCCCTTTATGTATTTAAATGTTTCTATCATATCCCCCCACAATGAATGTATTGAGTGCTAGAAATATTTTCTTTTCATCTGTTTGACTTCTTCATAAAATAGAGATAGCAGCTTGTCTTGGGTTCAATCCAGTTTCAGCCTGTGAGGATAAATATTTAGATGTTTAATGGTTGCCCTTGATATATTATGTAATCTTCCAAACAGTAGTGTGTTATTGTCTGCAGACTGGTCTAGATGTTACTTTATGAAATTGTGTTTATAAGATTAAAAGCCTGTTTATGTAACACTATGATTGACAGTATTTAAAGTGACTTAAAGCCTGAAGGGTCTACTCAATAGAGAATTGCAGAGAATGGAGACAGGAATTTCAAACTTAAGGCCAAAGTAGATGAGTTGGAAAAACTCTCCCATTCAGCTACATTGGAGAATTTTATCCAACTCAATTCCCTGCAATTCGCTCTTTAATGAGTAGACCCTTAAGTATTTGTTAAGTACCTACACAAGCGGGAGATACCCACTCGTGCCATCTTCCTTCCACCCTGAGGATCCGTGGAGGGTCTGTGAGCAGGCTTGGCCTGTGCACCTGCATGGAATCGTGCATAGAATAAACATGCATAAGGTGGGCCATGTCTTCAACTTGACCGCGTTGCAAAGTTAAGTTTGACGGCACATTTTTATTTATTGTTTCGTTTTAGTCACTGAAAACATGCAGTTGAAGAAAACTACGACGAAAATGTTTAGTCTTTTAAATTAACATTGCATCACAGGGGCTGTCCCTGGCATCCACCCAAACGTCATGAACTCCTGGTACCCTGACCCTAGTATATGTAATCTGTTCTGTGAACCTATGGCATCCTGACTCTGGCTTGTATAATCTCGTCTGTGAACTGGTATCCTGACTCTGTACTCTGTGAACTCCCGGTATCCTCCCTCCTACACATGTACAGCTTCCAGCTTCCTGGTATTCAGCTCCTATCCTCACTCCAGTATATCCGGCTTCCTTCACTTGTTCTGCCGTGCTTAGGGCTGCATTCCATAGGATGCCCGTTCCTTATCTGATCCCTCACAGTGTGTACAGAGCGAGTGTCCATCCTTGCCTCTGGGGGCCTTGACTAAACATGAGTACATCAGCCTAACAAAAGTAGGCAGTGAGAGCTTTAAGAAGTAGATCCTTTGGAATCAAAACTGTTTTCTGATTTTAGCCAATGAGGAAAATTGTTTTAAATATTTTAAATCTTGGTAAATGAGCAGGAATCCCACAAATGAGGATAAATAATCTATGGCTCCATGTCTGCTATGAAATTCAAACTTCATGGATTATTAAAAGCAATAAAGCTTTGTTATATAGACTGAATTTGAGTTGAAACATTACTGTCTATTTAGTATAGTTTACAAAAAAATGTTTTAAAAATTCCTGTAGGGTTTTTTTTTCTTTTGCTGTAGAAACGCGTTGACAGAAAGTATTTCCGTTATAGAGATATGCCTACCTCAGTAGGGAAAACCGATCTTACTGAAAAACTTGGACTATCCAATAAAACTGGGCTGAACAAAATTAGACAGGAATGATAAATTGTCTGATAATTTAACACGTGGATTCTCTGTTAAATGCTTAAGTTCACTGGAAGACCAGAGCGTTCTCTTGGCTGAATGCTAGAGAAAGTAAACCAGTGGCCCAAAAGTATGAAACAAATTCACATTTAGAAAGATATTTTACAATTGCAGAAAGGGAATCACATGTAGAGAGCAGGTCTGCCATTAGGAACCTCAACAGCTTTTCCTTACTGAAGTTATTTTGCCTGTGGTTTTAAACAGTTGTTACCAGTTGTAAATACCACACCTTCCAAATAACTATTTCCATTTATCCACCTTTTTTATATGAATACTAGCATACTGAAAAAGTGGATAAATAGAACCGAACTTAAAAAAACAATACAGCATGGTATTAAACTTCAATAGGACATATCCCATAACCCACATTGCACAACCAGGAAATGCTCCATCAGCTACATTGCGCATCCAGGACTTGTGCCAGCACCTCACGGCATGCCCCATCACCCACATTGCACACCCAGCACACACCCATCACCTACATTGTAGACCCAGGAATTTCCCCATTGCTCACATTGCACACCCAGGACATACCCCAGCACCCCAGCACACACCCATCACCTACATTGCAGAGCCAGGACTTGCCCCATCACCCACATTACACACCCATGAGTTGCCCCATCGTCCATATTGCACACCCAGGATGTGTCCTAGCACCCGAGGACATGCCCCATCACCCACATTTCACACCTAGAACATGCCTCATTGCCCACATTGGAGACACAGGATTTATCTCAGCAGCCCAGGACCTGCCCCATCACTCACAATGCACACCCAGGACATGCCCCATCACCCAATTGCACACCCAGGACATACCCCATCACCCACATTGCACACCCAGGATTTCCAACATTGTACACCCAGGACTTACATCATCACCACATTGCACACCCAGGACATGCACCATCACCCATATTGAACACCCAGGACTTACTCCAGCAGCTTGCTGGTGTGTAGTGGCATGCAGACAACCTACCATGCTCCCTCTCACACGTCAAGCGCTCTCTGAAGTCTGAGTGCTAGCAAGTCATATGACTCTCAGCGCTCTTACCTAAGAACACTGTGCAGGGAGTCTGAATGTGGGAGAAGAGTCTGTGTAATAGAGCAGCAAGGTATAGGTGATGGGGGCGGCTCTGTAAGTGGAGACAGGGGGGCAAAATGAAATGGGATACTAGGTGAAAAAGAAGAAAAACCTTATGGCCCAGGGTAGGTGGGCACAGTGTTTCAGAAATGGTGAAAGAAAGTTGAAGTGTGTCATAAAAAATGGGACCAAAGAGTGACAGATCCTCCTTGACTGCTATAAAATGCAAATATTCTAAAACCTATTCTACCATAAATTAAGAAGCGTAGTTCTCACTACTATTATGTGTGTGTGTCTGTGTGCATATGCGTATGGGGGTGTTTTTGTGCTCATGTTTGTGTTTCTGTGTGAATGCATGCATGACTGTGTAACAGCACGTGCTGGTATGTGACTGTGTGTTATTATGTCTGTGCATTAGAGGCATTTCGTGACCCTGAGTGACAGGCATGCTGCCAGTCCGGAGCACACCTGTCTCTCCGAGGCACGATGTATCTATGAGCACTAAAAGTGAATTTTCGTATACTTTTTGTGCTGGTCGAATTGGCAACAGAGTCCGGGGTTTGTGTGCTCTCTGGAAATAGACGGTGCGGCTCCGTGCTAGGTGTTACTAAAACAAAACACAATCTACACAACAAGCATAAAAGAACATGTTTCAGCGTGACTGATAAGTTAATGGAACAGGCTAGCTAATTTTATAGTTTTTGATTCTCTGTTTAGCCAGTCCTCCCACAAGAGTACATGTTTCTTCAGGATGCCCTTTTCATTTCAATCTCAATACCTATATAACATATCTCACCATTCACAAGCAATCTGTGAGTGGAAACCTGTAACTAATATTGGTCCAGGACCACAAGGGGTACACCTCATCTAATCCTAGGGTGTTACTAGTCTGGCTACTGCAGAACTCCTCTGAAAGGAGCAACTACTCCATAACATCACAGAAGAGTCAATATATATATATATATATATATATATATATATATATATATATTTACTTCCATGACAAATGCACAACAAGCCATTGTAGTCATACCTAATTTCCAGGCTTAATATATTACATATTTTCCTTATTTCCTAACTTTGTCATGCTCCCATTGTTTTGGTATGTATAAAGGAAGTTGTGAAAGGAGATTTTTATTTACCACGCTAACTTTCTGTCCGTGGGCATGTATCAGTTTTAACATCCAATATAAATAGTGTAAGGGCTTTACATAGCAAAGCGAAGTGAGAAAAACTGGAAATAACTTTTTCTCATTATTCCCATGCAGTTCGCATATTTCCAAGAAATTGAATTTAAAGGGTTTCTTGAAAGCATAATATCATTCCAAGATACAGAAATAGAACCAGATAGGATAACTTTAGATAAGTAAAATCCAAAAAATAAAGCAAGGAAAGGAGCAAGATACTCTAGTGCAGTGATGGCGAACCTATGGCACTCTGAGACCTCTGATGTCGCACTCAGCATTTGCCTACAATATCACCATGAATTATGGAGGACTCAGTAAATGTTATGACCTAAGACTGACATTTAATGGCTATTAGGCACTTTAGTTCACGTTTTCTTTTTTTTTCAGAACTCATTGGGGCAAGAGAAATTATAGGAAGGGAAGGAGAGCAAGAATGTGCAGGGTGGTTGATATTGATGGGCATACAAATGACTAAAATGTTTTCTGATAGAGTTGTATAAAGACATTTTCATTTGATAGAATTTACAGTTTTGCATGCTTTTAAACAGAACCCATCAATTTTTTCAAAGCTTTCCTCCTGTCATATCTGACTCTCCATCGTAGATCCTTTACTTTTATGTATTTACATTTGTGGTGGTATTTGACTGGAGATGTAAGTCCTTGATCAATGTATTAGTACAAGGGTAAGATTAAGGGGTGGGGGTAGATTTAGGGTTACATTTAGGGTAACGGTTGGGGTCAAAAGGTCACTGTAGGAGAAAATGGTTAGGAAACAAAAAACACTACTATTGGTTATTGCCCTATTACTTGGGAAAAAAATGGAAAAACATGGAAACATTGGTATTTCTAAACTCAGGAAAATATTAGACTGGTTCTTTTTTACAGTTTGTAATCGTGTAAAAAAAATCAGGCCAAAAATAGAAAAAGTGTCTTTTTTGGCATATTTTCATCATATTTAATATTTTTTTTAAATAGTAAATTATATCATATGATGAAAATAATAGTATGAAAGAAAGCCCCATTTGTCCTTCAAAAAATTATATATAATTTGTGTTGGTGTACTGAACACGAAGAAAGGAATCACAGTTAAGCAAACGTATGACAAAAATAATACAATTCTGGTCTTAAAGGCACATCAAATGCAGCATAGAACTCTGTCACTAAGGGGTTAAAGGCGTTAATCAAACCCCCATTTCAGAAAATCCAGGACTTTCTCGAGAGGAGGATCAAATGGAGAGAATTTTAGTTCTTGAGCCCAGTAGGAAAAAGCAGAATAAATCCTGTAATATACCAAAGAGATAGACTTCTACCTGGCTTTCATCATAGTATTAATGACTGAAGGAGAGAAGCCCTTTGTGGATAGCCTCCCCATTTCAGTTTCCAGGCAGCCAGCTGGAGATCCTGTGGACAAGTGTGAAAAACCCTGGCACAACAATGTCCTGGACACTGACAACCTCCAAGATGGTTTCACTTGCAGACTAATGAGGAGGGGAGACCAAAGGTATGTTGGCCAATACAGGATGGCCGCTATGATTTCCGCCTTCTCCCTCAGAATCCTTCGAAAGAACTGCAGGAATCAGAGGTACAGGGGAAACCAGGTAGCCCATAGTGAATTTCTATGGACTTGACAACACATCAAATGCCTGGGACCTGGCAGTTCTTGACGGCGTGCATGAGATCTATCTGAGGCAGACCCCATATGTTGACCAATCTCTAGAACACTGCTATGGATAACTGCCATTCTCCTGGATCCAATGTGAACCACAGAAATTTCGGGACCTGGTAAGTAAACTGTCATAAGACCCAGTGCATGGTGTTGTCTAGTGCCCCAACGTCACTGGCTGTAATGTCCTCCGTAATGAGCATACTGCATTGCTGGCATCAGTAGTGACTGTCTCCCAAGGAATGCTGCCCAGAGAAAATCCTCTGGCCAGATGCTGGCGCTGATACCACCACATTAGTTCCTCCTTCAGGAACTGGAATCACTATTCTGCTGGAACTGGCTGAGAAAGGACCACTGTGGAGGCCAAAGGTGCCACTGGGCCCACCTCACCAGACCTTTAATGGATGATAGGGACCACAGGAAACTCAGTGTCTCTATCGCTTTGATGACCAGATAGGACAAAACATTGCCTATCTTCTGCCAGATTCTGTATTGGCACTCCAAGAATTGAGACACGGTTCTGTTCCTGGTGTCAAAAAGGGTGCCCAGAAAATGAATTTGTTGCAAAGGTACCTTCTGGCTCTTCTGTTTGTTGATTATCAATCCGCAGCTTCGGAGAATCTAAAGTTGGAGACGCACTGGAGACTTCACCATGATCAGGATGTTGTCCAGATATTGAAATATTCTTATTCCTCACAACGTCAGGACTGCAGTGGGCGACTAGGAATTTTTAGAATGTTCTGGGCGCTGTACTGAGTCCGAAAGGTTAGGCCCAGAACTGGAAATACATCCCTGCCTCCGCAATACGTAGGAAACGATGTGAAAGGAAAATCAGGAAATGAAAATAGGCATTTGTGAGGTCTACCGAAGCCATCCAATCCCCTCGTTGGACTACTGGAACAATAGAGTACTGGGATTCCAGTCCTGAAGGAATTCATTCAGCCTCTGTAGATCCAGAATCGGGTGTCATTCTCTAAAAGGCTTTTGAACCAGAAATAGCGGTAAATAGAAACCCTGGAACCGGGATGATAAGATAGAAGATCTGAAATGTATTCGGCCATAATCCGCTCTTTTGCAGGTTGGTCTGGGAGTCTTGTGAGCAGGAAGAAAAAAATCTTTCCTGGAGAAGTCAAAAATTCTAGTTGGTATCCTCCTGCTACTACTGAAAGTACCCAGTTGTCTCCCCTTGTGAGAATGTTCATACACCAGCTTCCAGGGGAACGAAGCTGAACTCCCCACGCAGAGCTAAAAACATAGCCATAAAAGGAAATTATGTATCCCTATAGGAAAAAACAGGGTCACCCGTCCCACTAGCTGGATGACAGGAAAAAGACTGAGGGGTTTAGTGTCAAGTGGGGTATTTTTAGGGCCTCTGTTTGATTCCTGTCCTATCAACTGTGAGCTAACTCATCTGTCAATGATGCCATTGTCAAACATTTCCTTGTACCAATTTACATTACCAGATCAAACTGAATTTTTTTTCATAGCTCTCTCTCTTTTCCATTTTTTAGCCCCAAAACTCTTCTGTCTTTTTTCTTGCTTTTTTAATTCATATTTTCAGATGCATCAACATGTCAATGTAATTTCATTGCTTGCTGTATTGTTTGTCCACCATTAGCATATCAACTATAAATTGATATATTCTTCTACACCATTATGTGGCATTTGTGAATGGTTTCTCATGATGACACTTGACATACATATTCATCATGAATATAAAAAAATCGTCATGGCCAAAAACATATTAAAGTGGCGCTAAGGTTTTTTTTTAAACTAAGAGCAGCAAAAGTTAAAAGTCTTTTGCCACATGTTTAGAGTAAACCTGACATGTATTTTTGTTGATACACATGTGTTCGTTCTGAGCTCTGCCTCTCAGCTGAGACAGAGCTTGTCTGGATTTTGGCGCATGGGATAGGTGACAGGATAACATTTATTTGTGGGTCAGGTTCACTTAGTGGCCTCTAAGCTAGTTGCCTGTGTGGATTAGATAACCTTTTTGAAAATGGGGGATGCTCAGCAGTCCCATGGTATAAATGAGTGCTCCCCATCGCTGTCCAGTAAAGTGCCAGTGGCCTATTATGTGAGGCACTCCTAACTCTCATAACAAAGAACTTTCAGCGGATAAGTGGTTAAAAACGTAAGGCAGAATCATAGATTGGAGAGAGTCATAATAAACACGGAAGAAAATTAGGATAAGAAAGCAGCCAAAGAGAGGGTCTGCCAGCAGCTCCAAGGGAGTGCTGCTGAAAAATGAGTAAATGGCCACTTATGTGGCCAAAAATCCACTGGCACTGCTTAGCGAGTGCATGGGGTTTCCCTGGTGTAAGGGTTGGGGGATTTTAGCATATTCCTGGTGTGTAGCACTGTCTAGTATAAATTGTGGTTGCAAGTAGTAGCCCTATTTATGATAGGCCACGGTGGATGTTTCTGCTTCATCCTGGGTCTGCTCGGCTCCCAAAGCTGCCAGAAACGGAGGTATGTTTCGATTTTGTATCTTTCAGAACAAGTAAGCACTATACGAGACCCCAAACATACAATATGACCATGTCACGTAGGTCAGCAGAGACATGGATTTCCTCCATGCAATGGTAGATGGTATCAGGTGAACAGGTATACAGCTGAAGTATCAAGTTTGCATATGTTAGTTGGTCTCCCCACTCCTGAACTACATAGTGGTAGACTGTAATTCAAACTGTAACACTATTTACAGAAAAAAATTTTGTTTAAATATCCACCACTTAGAATGCATTGCAGCTTTTTATCCTGCACTGTCAGTACACTATCCCTTTCTGTGATTATACATGACTCACCTTGCTTCCTAGCATATTCTCTAGAAAGTCCCCACACTATCTGACCAGTATTCCCACGCTTGCTCTCCACACATCCTATATAAACTCATATACACCTCCAACTCTTTACTTACTTTGGACATTAAAAAAATGCCTTCTTTTACAGAACTCCACAAATATTGGATAACCTGACAGAAATCATTGAATCTTTGGCCAGTATCTTTACTACATCTAAAAAACATGCAACAGAAATAATTATGTAATAGCCTAGTATATATATTTTTATTGTATTTGTAAGAGTGTAATATTGTATTTGATGTTGTCATCAGGACATACTTTAAAATCTCAATGTATTTTGCTTCTAAAACACATTATAAATATGTAATATGTTCCATATGTGCTTCTTCAATTGTGTGAATTATCAAACCAATGAGAAGGTTTCACGAAGTGTAATATATAAATTGTATGTATTCCTTTTTCCTGTAAGATATAGTTACATAGTTAATTAGGTTGATAAAAGACATGTAGTCCATCAAGTACAACCCTTTCGTACATTCATATGTCACAATTGTAAAGAATAAAAAAACATTTCTAATGTTATCTCAAAGTTAAAAAAAAGTTCTTCTTGACTCCATGGGTTATAGAATTCACTCTGATTTGTTTAGAACCAGACATTTATCCAGAATGTGTTTCAATGCTAGAAAGACATGCAACTGTTTTTTGTTATTGATTGAATCCATGAAAAAAACTTCAGATGGCACTGTTCAGCTACCACAACAGTAAATAAATATTTCCAGTGTTTGAGATGACAACTAAAGTTCCAATTTCCTATAGAGATCCAAAGAAAGATCTTTGTATATACTCTGAACATACTTCTAAATGGTCATATCCCTACGAAAGTATCTTTTATCCATAGAAAATTTGAAAAATAACTTTTGCATAAATGAAATATTCCACTGCATTAATTAATTTTATAGCCTTATTTATTTGATTTCTACAAAGTACTTTTCTAGTTTTAGTTTCCCAAAACTGCACTGAGGTCAATGATTTATGAAGAGCCAGAACAATGTTCTGGTCTGGTACACTTATTTCCCTATCCATGATAACAGTTTGTTTGACTTTGCAGCAGCTGCCTGAGATTGAACAGCAGCACAGTCTATTGTCAACAAGTACACCCAATTCCTTCTCTATAAAGGTTTTATACAACACAAACATTTAAATCCTAGGTTTAAAACTGCAGTCCTTCAGATGTGTCTGGAATTACAGCTTTCAATATTGTCTAGTGTTCCTAAATACTTTTGGAGGAATATTGATTTTGCCATTATAATTAGTATTCTTATTTATTTATTTTTTTACAAAGCTCATAATTTAATATTTATCTTTTATTATGCAAACAATTACATCTTGCACTGTCTTTACAACCTTATATAATTTAGAATCTGCTGAAATGGAGACATTGGTTCATTGTCTTCTCCCAGGTAATTGGAAAATAAATAAAAAAAGAATAGACTCAAGCACAGAGCCTGCAGCTTTCCCCTTAAGACCCTCGTCCAGCTGGAAAATGTGTTATACTAAAATACCCCAAGTATGGCTGAGTTCCCAGCTCTGATAATCTGCACAGGAGGTTCTCTATAATTCAAACCTACATTAACTATGGTCTTAAGCCTAACAATACTCACACTGCCCCTAATACTGTTTTTTGTCCCTTTCAAGGAGTTGGTAGATTACATAATGTGTGTGTTTGGAATAGTCAGTGGTCCTAAAATGGAAACCAACAACTATAGGATTCTGCAGACATCCAATGTCCAAACAACATACATAAATTAGCTTTAGTTTGCAGCAGGTAACTATGATTGATATAAAGGTTAATCTCAGAAACACAAATTTCTAATATTTTCAGTGTGATCACGTAGTTGGATTAATAGCATGTACCAGTATACATCTTGTATATGTCACATACCTATTCCAGAAGACATTTGTTTTGCCTGCGGAATGGACTTTGCACTTGAACATTACTCAGCACAATGAAATTGTAATTTTAATGATTTTTTAAACTGATTATTCACAAAATCACGAATACAACGAACTCAATAAACAATATCTGATCAGGACAAGAATCAGGATCACTTAGCAAACCACTACATAGGCTTTCGGTAATGTATGATATATTGAATGATATATTCTCAAAGTTCCAGTTGCAAATGATAATGCTGTTTTAAAGGTTTAGGAGTCAAATACCTAATTACAAACCTGGTTCATATAATACTTCTGCTGCACAGTTGAATGGCTTCCTGCATCCTTTATCTGATCCAGTCCTTTCATTTTTCCGTAGTGAATGCCAGTTTCCAAGTGTATGACTCATGGCAGCTTTTAATTGATTATTCCAAAATTCACATTTGCCTTTATGGTTGTCTTAAATATCACTTTAATACTGTTTTTGTGTAGCATGGCTTGCCCCTGACTTTTGGATTGACTGCTTTAATAGGTTTTAAAACCAGCCATTAATGCAACTAGCACAGGCCATCCGGGCATGGTGATGTAGCTTGTAAAAAGGAAAATATAAGTAATTATTAAAATATATCCATTAGAGAACTGAGCTAGACAGGTACTTGCAGCAGCTCAGACCTTGCCAAGATCAGTGTTACGTCTGTGTAAGTATAGGATTCAACAGAATTTAGAAAGAACATGCAACTACTGAGTATGTTGCAGAGTTCAACTGAACACGTAATGCTTAGTTGAAGTCAATGTGAACTGATCTAAAAAGTTTATACCATGTTTATACCAAGTTTTAGGTTTCAGATACCGAACCGACCAGCTAGAACTCTTGAATGAAAATTCCAGCATGATGACCTCCAAAACATATAGTATCATGTGGTGATGCACAACATGGTCAGATGGCCACGTGACTATCTTACCAACATGGCCCAGTGGTTTCTAGTCACTCCACTGCCTAGCTCACTCATATATGCAAAGGTGACATTCATATCCACAGTGAACAATGGTGCATTGCTTATCAAATTTGTCATCTACACTGTGGACATGACACAGTAACATGATAAAAGTGGAATGGTACATATAGCCTAATAACAGCAAACAATAACCAGTGATGTGATGCTAAACATGACATGATATCACTGGTATTGTAATACCACACAAGCTGTTATGGTGGTGTGTAAAATAATATATGTTAATGCAGGGCTTGACAAATTTAATTTGATTTTAGGAGCCAGAAATTTTTTTTAGGAGCCAGACAATCACGCAAACATAAACACAATTCATTAACACACCCGCCTACTTCACATATATCCAAACACACCTACTTTACATATACACATATACCCAAACACCTCACACACACCTACTTTACATATACACATATATCCAAACATCTCACACACACACACAACTACTTTACATATACACATATATCCAAACACCTCACACACACCTACTTTACATATACACATATATCCAAACACCTCACACACACCTACTTTACATATACACAAATATACAAACACCTCACACCCACCTGCTTTACATATACACATATATACAAACACCTCACACACACACCCACCTACTTTACATATACACATATACACAAACACCTCACACACACCTACTTTACATATACACAAACACCTCACACACACCTACTTTACATATACACATATACACAAACACCTCACACACACCTACTTTACATATACACATATATACAAACACCTCACACACACCTACTTTACATATACACATATACACAAACACCTCACACACACCTACTTTACATATACACATATACACAAACACCTCACACACACCTACTTTACATATACACATATACACATATACACAAACACCTCACACACACCTACTTTACATATACACATATATACAAACACCTCACACACACCTGCTTTACATATACACATATACACAAACACCTCACACACACCTGCTTTACATATACACATATACACAAACACCTCACACACCTACTTTACATATACACATATACACAAACACCTCACACACACCTACTTTACATATGCACAAATATCTAAACCCCTCACACACACCTACTTTACAATACATACACACACATACCTACCTCACACAGTCTTTTCTTGGGGGTTTCTTCTTGATGTGTCCCCCTTCCTGCTGCTTTACCTCACTGCAGGGGAGGGGGACATTCGTGCTGCAGCTGAACTTGGTCGGCGTGCTGAGTGCCAGGATGTCACGTGACGACACCCTGCACTCAGACACGTGCTGCGCGAGGGGGCGGAGCTTGCAGTCTGTGCCATCGGCCATCGGCACAGACTTTACCCCCTCGCGCTGCAGAAAAATCGGATGGCAGCGGCAAGGGGACCATGAGGCCGACAGTACCCAGGCGCCAGGTCTAATTTCCTGGTCGCCATGGCGACCTGGCGCCTGGGGTTTGTCGAGCCCTGTGTTAATGGATATGTATATGTGGCACTTCCCTAACTTGTTTTAGGGTGAAAGCCACCCTTTTATATCCACAGTTGACAATGGTATATTGACAATCAATGTTGCCATCCACACTGTGGACATGAAACTGTACCATAATACATGCGACACATTGGTGCGAGGGTACATATAACTGCTGTTGACAGTGAACAATAGCTGGCATGGCATCGCTGGTATTTTTATACACAAGGTCAGTTATTGAGGTGTATAAAATAGCGTATGTAATATGTGTGTAATGTTGGTTGATGTTGTAATTGTACCATTTATGTTGTAATAGTATATTTTGATAAAATATTCAAATTATACTTTTTTTTTAAATGATTAAATATGCTATTACAGCATGTATTTAGCAATTTCCATGTCAATTAGCCATCAAAAATGTATTTTGATTGTGTTATTTGCACTTCACTTTCAATTGAAATGCCCAAAATGTGCACATTTTTACTGAATGTTGGCTAATTTCGGTAGTTTCAACCCCTAGGCCAAGTTCCCCCAGAACCAATTAGGGCCAAGCTTTCAGCACAAATTGAGGCCGAATTGCAGAGGGATTTCAGGCCAGTTCAACCCCCCAAATATTGTTTTAAACAATACAATACTTTACTTTGACATTGGATATTACAATACAATACAAAATAAGAATTGTGCTTTAATATGCAACAAGACCACCTATGCAAATTAACCCATAATCGACAAACCTATGAGACTGAGAAATGACCGATACAGAGCAGGCAACTCATTGTATATGCTCAAAAGTGTAATTTCTTTTTTATTTACTTTTTTTTCCTTTGCTCTAAAATTAAAAAAATCAAAAAGAAAAAGCAAGCAACGGAGTATTGTTATGCTCCAGATATTTACTCTTGGATTTAATCCTAATCTTTCATCATTTCTCAAAAATGAATGGACATTAATTCATTTTGATATAAATGCAGGAACAATACAGATTTAAAACACATTTAGAACTAGAACATATAAACATCACAATACTGCACAATATCCCACCCCTGGATCCAGTCCTATTTCCCCTTCATCCATTAAAAGGAATAATCCTACACCGGTATAAAAATAATAGCTGTTTTGTATTAGTGTTGTCCCTGGAGTTGTAAAATATTATCTTAAAAATGTTATAAAATTATACTGATCCCTTTAACTAAGCCAGGAGCAAGTTTTTGCTGAAATAGGCCACATTATCGGAAATCCTTATGTGTATTGGGACACATTACATTTTTTAATGTACAGTAATGGTAAAGAATAGTTTGTTAGCTAAAGTAAAATGTTTGGTTATTAAGCAGTGATAGAAAAACAGTTCAAAACAAGTTTAAATCAACTTTATTCAAACAAAACCCACACAGTGATTTGATTAAATATAGTCAGCACTCAGTATGAGCATTGATTACATTTAGACTGTTATTGCCTAGGATGGTTCCCTGTTGTAGGATCCACAGCAAAACACATCGCAGGAGACCCCGCATTTACAAATTTTTTTAAAGAAGACATCCCAGGGTATTTTGACACTTTTCATGCAGTAATTTTACCACTAATCGTTGACACGTTTTGGCGTAGTAATTTTTTGTGTGTTTTTTTCCCCAAGACACTTTGTACTTCCGTATGAATTTAAAGGGGTTGTTTGGTTTGTTTGCCAAACAACACCACAAAGTATTTTCAGCAACTTCCCCTGAGCATAGGTTTGCTAGGGTTCTAACTCTAGGATTAAGGTTTTGATAATCTCTAACCCTAACCCAAGGGTTAAGGCTAGCACGATAAAATTAAGGTTAAGAGTTAAGGTTAGCACAATAAAAATGTTATTAGCAAAAACCTGGGGGGCTGTATGTGCTTGGGGGGAGACTTACAGCACTATATTTAGTCTCTCCCTGCCCCACAATCACTGGAGCAGGGAGAGACTATTACTGTCAAAACAGGCACCAGCTTTGACAGCTATTAACATCCGGGCGCTGTGATTGGCTGTCACAGTGCCCAGATGTTTCAGGGGGGGGCCTCAGCCGACATGGCTGAAATGTCTTGGTATCACATACCGCGATCGGATCTGCATGACGGTCCTGGACCGTCATCAATCACCAAGGGAGTTTTTCCCCATGATGGTCCAGAACCGTCATCGGTCATGAAGGGGTTAAGAGGACACTGCTATCCTATGCCATCCCCATCATCGTTTGTGCCATGCATTTAACTACAGCATAGAACAAGGCAAAGGGTTTAGTAAGAATGAATGAGAATATTGGAAGTTAAGTCGGATAGGCAGGTGTTAGAAGACCCTGATTTAAATGTTGAGAAGAATTTACATGGTATCATACCTGCTAACATTTTACCATTGAGCTGTATACATTCTATGTATTTTATGTTATATACAGTAACTGATTTTTTCCTGGATAACATTTTGTTGTATATGCATTATAGTCCCCAACAATGCTTTTGTTCTTAAGGCAATTTCGTGTTCCTGGCTCCTATCACAGAGTGGCAGAGACCAGCTCACTTGTGGCGGTGCAGAGGGTTCCATGCACAATGCTATTTGATGAAATGTAAACCGTGTTTGCTTTGAGCGTCAGTTATATTTACCCTGTCAAACTGAGGTCACTGAAAGCCACTTAAAGATCCTCAGCACAGCTCATCGCGGCCCCCTGCTGTTCAGAGGATGTTCTGTGCTGTCCCCATGGTCATTTAGGAAATGTACTATTGGATGGCATAAAATGTTTATTTGTGCAATGTGGTTAATATTATGGAATACCATTTAAACAAATAACATTCATTTCACTATACGTAAAAAGTTTGTTTAGCATAAGTTTTAATCTTTTTCTCTACATCCCAAAAAATGAAACCATTAAAATGAAACTATTTTCCAGATTTGGAGGAGATCCGACTAAAAAAATCATATTTTGCATGCTACACTCTTATGGAGATATAACTACAGACGTATTAACAAACCTTTCTCTGAAATGACTTACGTTGTTTGCATTTTGTATCTCTGCTGGTTGCTCATTTTGTTCGTGCTGTGTACTTATCTGTGTTATGTTTTAACATGTTATCCTCGCTCATGCCTGTAGCCTGATTACTATATTGTAAACGATAGGAAACAAGAGGGCATTAGGACCAGGAGAGAAATGCAGTGTTCTCTAAAGTCTGGCAGTGCTGAAGCTATGTGTGAAGGGGAGGCAGTGACTGCCTATTTACATCTGTTCAGATCAGAGCGCAGTGTCACAACAGAGCAGAGCTCACACATCTGGGTATGGTTCCTTAAAAAGCAACTGTGACATGGAGCTGAATTTACACAGAACATGTGAAATTATTCCCAATAAAGAAGAGAGAATGCCCCATAAGGAGATCTGCTCTGTGATCCTCTGTGAAAAGGAAAAGAACCTTTAAAGAATTTTGGATTGTGTCTTTTTTTTATTATTAGTTTTTGAACTTTTTTTTTTTTATCTTGGAAAAATTCCCCAAAGCTTGTGATCACTGATATTTATTTAAATGACTTACATTGCCTGGAAGAAATAGTTATCAAGAGAGTTGTGAAATTAAAAAAAAGGAAGAAGGAAAAAATATCCACAGAGAGAATGAGTGTGCAAGTTGGATGCTTAAAGAGGATATAAAAAGACCTGCATGGGAAAAGTCGGAGAGGGAAGCTGATCAGGAATGAAGATTATTGCAAATACCATGAAGGTGTTTGTCTTATTAAGTAGCAAACAACATGTTGTTGAGAAAAAGATGCAGATCCCTGCTCTGTCAACTGCACATATTTATGTTTATGCTAGGATTACTGTTGCTGTTAGTGATGATGACAATGCTGGATCCAGAACCCCAAAGTGAGGAGAAAGTCAAAGATTTGTATCAACATCATGAAATAGTGGAGGATGACTGGTCGGTTCTGGGCTCGTTTGAGAGAGCTAGTGACAGACATCAGTATAAGGTGGAGGTCCTGTCACCTTTGTCTTCTTTAAGAGATGAGGGACTGATAGCAATGAGGATGTCTGGACCCAGAAGTCTTGATAGGGTTGGGAAAAAAACATACAGTATTGTGGGACAGCCCAAGAAGAAGAATGATTTGAACATGCCAACCCAAGTCAAGCAGAGAGGATTGGCACTGAACATTCATGGCTTCAATGAATATGCCAGTCAAACAATTCCCTTACACAGGACAATACCAGAGGGTCGTCACCCACTGTGAGTAATATGGCAGATTTTGGTAATGTCAGCAACCCTACGCGTGATTTTTTGGTTTCTCAGTTTTCCAGGTTACATTACATTAACACATATTTATATAGCACCAACAATTTGAGCAGCACTTGGTAAAGAGCATAGAAGAGACCAAAGTACTACGTAGCCACACAGAGACAGACTGATACATGAGATAGACAGCCCTTGTCACCAGCTTGAACACCTGTGGTCAAAACTTCTTGGTGCAGAGCTGCTAAATAGACACAAAAGAACACATATGTCAGGAGCATTTTACAGCATTAGCTCTATATTAACACAAAATATGTGTATGTTTGTCTAGAAATTAGATTATCCCATATGTTTGCTTGTTTCTAAGCAAGACTAGGTTTTTGTAACAAGTGGAAGATTTTGTGTTTGTTTATTTTGGGAGAATTTCCTGCGTGTGAGTGTTAAGGGGGATTTCAACGTGTGTGTTTAGGAGAATTCCCATATATTTATTTAGGAAAGGGATTCCCACATGTATGTGTGTACAAGGAGGATTGTCATTTATGTGCCTTTAAGAATGGTATTGCCACATATATCTAAAAGTGGGATATTCACATTTCTACAGGAGAAGGATTACAATGTTTCTGCGTTCACTACTGGGATTCCTATGTGTTTGTCGTGGGGAGATTCCTGTGTGTGTGCATGAGGAAATCCACATGTTAATTTAGGAAAGAGATTCCCATATGTATGTCAATTCGTGGGATTCCCATATGTATGTGTGTCTCTATTAATGGAATTGTGTGTGTCACTAGAATTTCCACATGTGTATAGGGGCGCATTACAACAATTCCCATGTGTGTCTGTCTGGAAGTGGGATTCAATTGAGTGTGATTTGTGTATGTGTTTCCTCAAGTGAAATTCCCATGCATGTGTGTCTTGGAGTGGGACTGAGCAGTAATAAATGTGAGGTGAATGTGAGGCACAAGATGGGGGAGGTTTGGGGGCACAGACGGGTCATGTGCTTCAGTAGTCTGGTAGTACAGATCACCTTTTACACCACCATGACACCACCATAAGCATTTTATAATATAGGCACCAGTGCATTATGGGGTGGCATGTAGAGCAAAGAAGCAGTATATAGTATCAGTACATCCTTCTAGTGCCCAACAAGGTTTTTATACTATAAAGGGAGAGCTGCGGGGGGGGGGGGGGGGCGCACACATCTATCTACTAGTAAGATGTTTAATGTATGTCTAGGATAGGAATTACAATGTCCGTGCGTCTAGTATTGGGATTGTCATATGCCTGAGTCTGGGAGTAGAATTCACAAGTGTCTAGTAGTGGGATTTTTAATATCTGTGTCTAGGAGTTGGGTTGCCATGTGTGTGTAGGATTTGCATGTGTGCGAACATTAGTGGGATTACCAAATAGGGTCTAGGACACTTCTTCGCCGCATTTTCATCGCTGACAGTTCAGCGCGGCAGTTAGAACGCTGAACTGTCAGCAATGAAGTATAACGCGGCCGTTTCACCGCGGCTGCAGCTATGTAAGAGCTGACAGTTCAGCGCTGAACTGTCAGCTCTTACAATCTAAAAGTAAAACGAAAATAACCCCCCCTAATAAATGATTCCTCCCCCCCCAATAGTAACACTAAACACTAAACCCCAATACTAACACTAAAATTAACCCCAATACTAAAATGAACCCCCGACCCCTAATACTAACCCTAATACTAAAGTTAACCCCCTAAACCCCAATACTAACCCTAATACTAACCCCCGACCCCTAATACTAAAATTAACCCCCTAAACCCTAATACTAACCCTAATACTAACCCCCGACCCCTAATAGTAAAATTAACCCCTAACACTAAACACTAAACCTAATTCTAACCCCCTAAACCAGGGGTCCTCAAACTTTTTAAACAGGGGGCCAGTTCACTGTCCCTCAGACCGTTGAAGGGCCGGACTATAGTAAAAATAAAAACTATGAAGAAATTCCTATGCACACTGCATATATCTTATTTTGAACAAAACGAGAACAAATACAATATTTAAAGTAAAGTTAAATCAACAAACTTACCAGTATTTCAATGGGAATAGTGTGCCAGTCAGAGCCCAGGAATATTATGCCAGTCAGATGCCCAGGAATATTATGCCAGTCAGATGCCTAGGAATATGATGCCAGTCAGATGCCCAGGAATATGATGCCAGTCAGATGCCCAGGAATATGATGCCAGTCAGATGCCCAGGAATATTTTGCCAGTCAGATGCCCAGGAATATGATGCCAGTCAGATGCCCAGGAATATGATGCCAGTCAGATGCCCAGGAATATTTTGCCAGTCAGATGCCAAGGAATATGATGCCAGTCAGATGCCCAGGAATATTTTGCCATTCAGATGCCCTGGAATATGATGCCAGTCAGATGCCCAGGAATATTGTGCCAGTCAAAGCCCAGGAATAGTGCTCGTTATCCCTCCCTCCTCCCCCGCTTCCCCATCACTTACCTCCAGCTGCTGTGTCCCCGGACGTCTCGCGCGGTGTCCTCCTGTGGAGGAGGGAAACAGATCCCGGATCCGGATGTGACGTAACGTCACATCCGGTTGCGGTGATTTTTTTTTTTTTCTTCCTGCAGCCGCATCCTTTGCGGCTGCCAGAAAGAAAAAAAAAAGTAAACAGTGCGTTGGGGGGGGGGGCAGCACCCCCCGCGGGCCACATAAATGTCCTCGGAGGGCCGCATGTGGCCCGCGGGCCGTAGTTTGAGGACCCCTGCCCTAAACCCTAATTCTAAACCAAGTCAAATCGGTAAAATACTTACCTTTAGCGATGAAATGTCCCGCGATGAAATCTCCAGCAATGATCTGTCTTGTGCTGTACTGTCGGCGTTGAAGCGGCTGCGCGGAAGCAGCCGTGATGAAGTGTCCCATCCCCTACCAAATATGCACCCAGTATTGGAATTCCACTGTTTTTTTGTTTGTGTCTGTCAAAGGCACTTTATGTAGGGGGTGTTTTAATGGTGTGAATCAATAACAATTCAAGTTTGTGTTATAGCTATCTGAATGTGTTTTTAGGTGGTAAGAAGGGAGGGTGTGTAGTAGTGCCTTTGTGTATGGTTCATCAGGAAGTTCAGTATGTATGGCTGCGTATTATATTGGCTCAAATATTAGAATGAATTGGTGTCCATTGAAGAGATATACTATTATCCATATATAGGGAAATAAGCATCCTATTTATATGATTTAAATATTGAATGTTGTTTACAGTATCTGCAATAAAGTGGGATAGCAAAGATAAACAAGATCAGTTAAAATATCTGTTTCTTTTCATTTCTTAGATGTTGAGATTATGAACAAGTTACCTGCATCCAGTTTAAACATTAATTTTATTTCCATTTAAATGTATGTAGTGTTTTTTATACATATAAAAGCTGCACTTTTTATTCATAAAGCTCAATAAAGGATACAAGATTGAATATGACACATAGAAGTCCTGCTCTTACTGTAAGACTTCAGTATAGAAATGATAATTATGTATTTATAACATGCTATCTTATTCCCCAGTGCTGTAGAAGGGCAAAACAATACATACAAGTAATACATAACATAATACTCCACTTCTGATAAACAGTATTTATCTTTCCCTGTAGATTAGAAGCTTCCCCACCCTTTAGTATCAATTTTGTCTTCACCTATCTAATTAAGTTCATAACACCCCTTTAACTTATGTACTAGGCACTGCTTGCTGGCGCAAAAAGATTAAACATTTATGTGATGAATTAAATTGTGACCCTCCTCGGATGAGCATGTGGACTATGAGGATCCAGAGTAGTATAAATTATATATAATGGTCTTTTTCTGCACAGCTTTGGAAATTGTGCATAATTTCCTTTGTCCCTATGCAGTGCACTTACACAAATTATATACCATTATTTTAAGATATCTATGTAAAGAAAATCCATTTATTTATTCGCTGCATATGTTTGTAATTGTGTAAAGGATTTTTTGGGTCAAAAAAGTGTTTTTGTTTGCAATTTTTTCATCATATTTTGTGATTTGTTTTAGTACTAAGTTATATCATATGAGGAAAATATTTGTATCTAAACAAAGACCTTTTTATGGTGATAAAACAGTATATAAAATGTGTGGGTATATGAATTGAGAAATAGGAAAATTACAGCTAAACACAAACACCACAAAAGCGTGAAAACTGACATTATCCATAATGCCCAGAAATGTTCCAAACGTACGGTCATGTTAATGACTAAATAATAATAAGTATTCTCTAAAGAATAAGGGAACAGCTACAGTTAAATTCTCGTGCAATTCTGTATATGATCACTACATAAAAGTAGTGAAATAAAATGCACTTTATTAAATAAATTCCTAGCTTGGACACTTGGTGGAGCCTATGGACACAGCTACCTATTATGTTGGAAATACATTTGTTTTATAGCAGGCTTAGATAATGAGAGTAGTAGGGAGATGGCACTGAAAAGATAAGATAAAACCACTTTTATTCAAGTAGAATTAAATTGCATAGGTTGATTCTGTTGAGAATAATATCCTAAACAATTCTTCCTACAAAACAGCAAAGGTCTTATTTATCTACATAGAAACATAGAATGTGTCAGCAGATAAGAACCATTCGGTCCATCTTGTCTGCCCAATTTTCTAAATACTTTTATTAGTCCCCAGTTCCCTATCTTATATCTAGGATACCCTTGTGCCTATCACACGCATGCTTAAAATCCTTGACTGTGTTTACCTCTACCACTTCCGCTGGAAGGGTATTCCATAGAGTCTACATAGAGTCTACATATACTGAGACTCTACTGCAATTTATAGTTTTCTCTGCTCACCATTGCACCAGCTTTGTCAAAATGGACTCAGGAACTTTATATGCTTGCTCAGTTTAGTACATCCCTTCCCTTATTTTATTTGGTTTGCTAAAAGCAGGTATGCTTTTCATGCACTTATATATGTTAAGGTAGATCAGGAGGTTGAAAGCATTGCTGCATATAACAAATTCTAATATAAGTAAAATGACCAGTACACATTTTCTAGGTATGGACTATTCATAGGAAACATAACATATAGCATGGTTGAAAACAGGATTAATTATCATTTTTGTTCCATACAGGTGTCTCCAGCAAATTTACAATGACAAACTCCCCACCGCCAGTGTTATTATCTCCTTTCACAATGAAGCTTGGTTTACACTGCTGAGAACGGTACACAGTGTGCTTGACAATTCACCAAGACATATTCTAAAAGAAATTATCCTAGTAGATGATCTGAGTCATCAAGGTAACCACTAACAAACAAACTCCATATTGGAGAGCCCAGTAATTATCACTTTAGATTTGTGGACATGTATGTAGATAATCTGTGTTTATCCATAGTAATTATTTTTCCCATACTTCACCTTTGTTACTCCAGGACCAGGCTGGTCTGTTTGGCCTTGCATATTTTAAAGTGGCCAGATTTTATCCCAAGCTTCCTAAGGCAGAGGGACTTCTGTCTGTGTGTATGTTTTTCATATGTAGTGGATAAATACAAGGATAAAGCGGATATATACTTTTCACCCTTTTGACTGATTGAAGGTGCACACATTAGTAAAACTCAGATGTCGCACAACTTTAATCATTGTAGAGAAAAAAGGAACTCTTATTTATCATATATTACATGCACCTTAACCTTTAACAAATATTATGTGTACAGTATTTTTACATGTCTTGTTGTAATTGTTATGTAATGTCTGTAAAAAGCAGCTAGAAGCCATATTCATTTTCAGTGAAATGTAACACCACTTATTTATGGATGTTGTAATTATTATCATGTTTATTACACACAGGACAACTCAAGTCTGCCCTAAGTGAATATGTCTCTAGAATTGGTGGAGTAAAATTAATAAGGAGTAACAAGCGACTTGGTGCCATTGGAGGCCGTCAGCTGGGAGCTGCAAGAGCAACAGGGGAGGTCTTGGTTTTTATGGACTCAAACTGTGAATGTCATATGGGTTGGCTGGAGCCATTGCTAAACAGAATAATGGAAAGCAGGTGAGATACTCTAGATTTCTACAATGGAGAAATGGAAGGATGGAAAGTTCTAAACCATTAGATCCCTACCTATTTCGCACCAAAGGTTCCCACCATGCACTAGCTGGGAAATGTTATCTTTCAATAATCTCTGATAGACCATAAGAGGATTCCGTCATGCACAAGTGCACAAGATAAGACTTAAGCATAACATTTGGGAGGTGGGGACAGGCATTCAGTGATCTTCTGCTTCTATCTTTGGTCAGATCACCAAAGATCTGACCAAAGAGTCTTCACAGATGGATATTCTCATTCAGTGCACACATATCTGCCTAGTGCAAGGAGTGAGGAAGATCTTAACCAAATGTGTAGGGTATCTGCTTACATAAGAGGTAGAAGTGCAATTAGTTGAGGCAGTCAGATGTAAACAGTTAACCATATGTAAACATCAAAAGGAAGATATATATATTGATTCATACACACCAAATAAAGACATACATGTATTTGTTTATATGTATTTACTGTGTGTATGTGTCACGTATCATCCCGTGTGCAGGCTATGTTTACTTTTTCCTTTTTTTCTTGGTTATTCTTTATACCGGTTCCTGCTTTTCCTTCTATCTCTGGCCTGTACCCTATCAGAGTGCTGTCTTGTTACATGCCCTACTGGAAGGCTTCCCTGTCCCATGCCCTGTCAGAGGGCTTCCCTGTCCCATGCCCTGTCAGAGGGCTTCCCTGTTCTTTGCACTGTTAGATGGCTTATCTATCTTGTGTTGCCTGTTATTTTGTACTGATCCATTCCTAGTTTTCCTTTCTGCTTTTATGCTGCTTCTTTATAAATATGCCCCAACTGTTTGTTCTGTTTGCTTCATTCCCCAGTCTGGCCTGCTACAGGTATGTCCTTTATTTCAATGTATGTTTTCTTGTTTCATCTCATGGCCATTTGGTATAATTAAACCCTCATCATTTACCGTCTTAGAGTGCTAGGCTAGTCCTATGTTTATGTCTGTGGTTTTGTATGTCTGCTTTAGTTCTTTTGCTATTCCCCATCTATCTGTCCTGTATATATGGCTTTGTCTTAAGCCCTATGTCTTGTATTTCTTATCTGTCTCAGTTTGGTTTCTGCCTTGCTCTGCTCCTGTCTGTTTTAGTTCTGCCATTGCTCCACAGTCTGCAAAACTGAGGTGGTTATTAGGATAATGACAATCCTTTTCAGATAATCATATTGACCAACTGAAGTAGCAGTATGATAAGAAGGAAAACCTTTCACATGTAAGTATTCGTAATTAATCAAACTGCTGATCCAGGAGAATGCTAATGTAACAAAAAGACTGTTTTGTTAGATTCTCAATTAAATATGTCATTCTCCACCATATACTATATGGCAATACCTACAGCCTTATCATTCTATTAAATACGCTTTTTGTTACAAAGTAGACATTAGGACACATTCTGCTTCTGCTAAAGGGTTTACACAAAGCTTTACTAATATTCTAAGCAACAAATCAGATAATTGACAATAACAACGAATTTTCTTTTCAATTTTAGAAATCGAATAGTCTCACCTGTTCTAGATGTCATTGACCAGAAGACACTCAAATATTATTACTCAGAAGATCTTCGACAAGGAGTGTTTGATTGGAATCTTGATTTTCACTGGGTATCATTTCCAAAGCATGAAGAGAAGGTACGCCAATCTCCCATCATTCCATTCAGGTAATCTTAAAATACTCACCCGGAAATAAACTTGTTTTGGCACTTTATATTAAGCCACAGAATAAACTGTATAATTCCCCACAAAGTCTGCTTTGTCTGTAAGAGTGCTAAAACAAGTTTATTTTTTTGCAACCTAGTTAGCCTCCATTTCAAAGGATACAACGAATAGAAGAAGAGCAAGTGAACCAACATGCACAGAAAATGCAGGATTGCTTCACCTGTGTACATAGGGTGTTACACTGTTTTCAGTCAGAAGAAAAATAATCATATACCTGATACAACAGTAAACACATTTTCCATGTCTGTATAGCAAGTGCACTTCATACATTTTGCCTTCACTAAAAAGCTCCACCCTGTGGTAACATCTTCTGAATCACTGCTCTAAATGCTATCTGCTGCAGCAGTGATACATACATATCAACTTCACCATCTGGGCACCTTTGGACTGCATGACAAGTACTTAGTGGGCCACCGCTAGGAGATTAGTGCTCTAACCAGGGGCATCAAACATGCGGCCCGTGGACTAAATGTGGCAAATTGATAGTAAGATGCGACCTGACATAAGAGTGTAGTGTTGTTTGAATAACGTAAATTTAAACTTGTTTGAATGACTTTTGTTTTACTGCTATAATTTTTCTATGGCTAACTAACTATTCTTCATAATCAATACACAAATGCATTTCTGCTTATGCGACCCACTTCAGTAAAAGATTGGATCCCCTCTGCTCTAAAGCATTGTTATAGAATTGGAAGGGCTCTTTGGATGGATCTTTTAAAGGGCATACTTATAAGTCAAGGAAACAAGTATAATCAATTTTTTGACATATTTGCAATTACTCCCCCTTATCAGGGTGTTCCCAAACATGTCATATGTTTTTCTATGTCCCTAAGCCAAATTGTATTGTGTTGCATTATTAAACAGCATGTGGCCTGTCCAGCCTATGTTTCTGAATAATATGTGGCACTGTATTGTACCACATACATTGCTAACTATGCTTACAAACCATTAGATACTACTCACCAATAAATACAAGTTTGGTTTATGCAGTTTGTCTTTTCCAAGAACCTGCTAATAAAGAGTTTTATTGCATAAGCCGCATTACTATTTTGATGGAGTTTGTGAAATTTGAGTTTGAGAACTTTAACATTGCAGACTATATCAGTATTTATTACAAGTGATTAAATAAGATCCTGGAATATAAAGCAATGTGTATAAACATTATTCATGTTTATGGAAGAATATACATTTAAACTTATCTTCATGAAACTTGAGAATGACAAGTTCAAATTTGTTTATCTGGATACACTTAATATACATGCCATAGATTAAGAAATATACTTTCCTGAAATGGACTACCACTTCCTCCAGAATGCATACTCGCCCTGCCAAGATGGAGTGTGAAACAGATACGCTCAAATATGTCAGATCCCAAAAGTGAAGGCGTGCAACAACTGTGGATGTGCACACATCTGTTTCTCCCTCCATGTAATTGTAGACTGCTGAGGCATTGCAGTAAGAATTAAAAATATGTCTACCACAATCTTTTTACCATGATACCATGTAATTTTTACATTTTGGAATTAAGATTGCAATTTCTTTTTACCTATTTGTGTTGAAGCATTTTAAGTAGAAATTCTTTAATGAAAGACTATAAATAAGACACCTTACTAAGCCCTCTTTGCTTGTATAGATCTATCAGGGGCAGACATCTTGGGCCAGATCCTCCTTCATCTGGCCCAAGATTCTGAACAAAATGTCCGCTCTGCCAGAGTTATACAGGCACAGAGGGCTCAATAGGATAATTTATTTGTATTCTTTTATTAAAGCATTTCTATTTAGAATGCATGTGTGATGCAATGTTTCAGTTACTTAAGTTTTCTAGACAGTTGTTCTTTAAAAGGATTCCCAAGGCAAATATATTAGCAAGGATGTGCTGCATGTGTTCAAAGCTGCAAGTGTAACCAATGCACATGCAGATTACTTCCACTATATGTACCAGAAATGTATTTACTAATGTATATCATTTTACCTACATTTAGAAGTCCTGTAATAGAAGGGTGTGTAGTGGCAGTTGATCGGCATTACTTCCAAAATATTGGCGGATATGATACGGGCATCAACTTCTGGGGGGTTGAAAATATAGAGCTTTCTATTCGGGTAAGTGTCAGTATCCATGTTCTTGCTTACAAGTTTATCTTAAAAAATAGTATGTTAACAACTAAACACGATTGCTTAGACATGAGGCACTTACAATTAAGATTCCAAGAATCCTCATTTAGACCACCTATATGGTACTGGTGAACAACTCAATTTATATATCAAACTCATTGTGGGTTATGTATAAAAAAATATGCCCTGCAAAGTGTCGTGAGTTTTATAAAAAAAAAGTTGCATCTGCCGTTTGTTATGTATTGGCGATTGTGTTTTTTTTTTGTTATAACTCCAGACAGTTTGCAGTACGGGAAAGGGACCTCATGCCAAACACTGATTCCCTGACACAAATCAGATTATTTTATACATGGGCTATAGCGGCGCAATAAGCGTCGACACAACTTAAATATAGACATTCGGAGTAGATAACGCAGACTCACAAAATTTGTCAGGCGTCTTCTTTATACACACGCCGATTGCACTACTATTTGGCGCAATCTGCATGTGTGCGGTGTTTCTACATAACCCCATACAGTTCAATATTAATAATAATGAACCGTTACATTAATACCAGAGGCAAGAAAATGCCACAAAATATATTAATAGAAATGTTTGCATAATTGTTTGCATTGTTTTACCATTTTTCATTGCATATCTACCTGTTTTAAAACATTTTATAAGCTCAGTTGGGCCAGGAGGTGTAGTTCAAATTAGCCTTCTAAGGAGACATGGTGTACAGTAACATATATGTCTGAATATTTCAATCAGAACAAACATGCCCTGAAATGGCAGTCGGTTTAAGAACGGGAGAAACTGGAATGTTCAGATTTATGTGAGAGAGACAAGTTACTTACAAGTAACTAAATAACAATTTGAAATGCAGCTATAGAGATTAGTCGTATTCGATTGCTTGTCAGTTGTAAGAGTTCTGTCATTGAGCAATTTGATATGTGGGTTTTCAAAGCTGCATGAGGAAACTAACAGGTGTATGAAAACTGCCAAATTATTGTAGTTGTAGTTGCATTGTTCATAAGAAATTGCAAAATTATTTGTGTCCTTTGAAGTCTAAAAAAAACATTGCAGCACATGCCAAACGTGTACAAACTGCAAAGACAGTAAAGAGGGCTAAAAAAACCTGGATTTATAGTACAGATGCCATTTGGAAACTCATATCAGAGGCCACCACACTAATAGATGACCTAGTAATAGCAGCCCAAAAACTTGACTAATGACCAATATTAAAAGTAGCAAAGGCTAATGAATCATTGTTCACCCTATTTCCTACATGTTCACATTTGGAGGAAAAAGATACTTTCCACCCAGAGGCAAAAGTTTCTATAATGGGCTGCCATCTCATGGGATTCATTGGGTCTAAGGAATATAAGGCCATTTTAGATGACCAGATGCACCCTATTGTTCTAACAGGGTTTCCCATTTTTATGAACACCGGGATGAAGTCAAAGGCCTTCCATCATCTCTCAGTCGCCATCAAGTGTCCACAGTGGATAGTGTGAGGTTTATTCCCATGTCCTTCACCACTTAAAAATGGGAGTCTTTTCTTATTTTAGAATGGGGCCAAAGTGGGCTAATGCACAATCTGTTGCAACCTCATGGTTGGAAGTTCACTTCCTGAGAAGGGATAACTCAGCCTTTCATCCTTCCTAGGTAGATAAAATGAGCACCATTAAATTGGGTAATAGTAACATTCCCAGGACCTACTTGAAAAACAGAGACTATCCAAGCCTACCATGATCCCTAGTGTTTTCAAAGACTGAATACACAATAAAACATAGAAAACACATGTGAAGAGAATGACTGGTGTGGGCGTTGGTTATTAATACGCAGCAGACAAAGCAATACATATAATTTAGAATTATTGCTATTGAGTTATATTTTTGTTACTGGATTTTCTCTTTAACTTTCTCTTTATCTTCCATATGGTTACTACTTTCCTGAAAGATACATTTTCCTCTATTGTTTATATTAAATTGTTTTTGATATATTTTCATAACCCTGTCTACTCTGTATTAATAACCAGCACTCACACCAGTTATTCTATTTGTATTCATGTTTTTACTTCTCTTGAACAAAAGAGAACTTGCTCTCTGGTGGCTGCTAGCAGAGGTTGATTATTCCTTCTACTGCTATCTCTATTTCTTGGTACTATCATTTTCACTGTCCTACTCCTCACTGGCATAGACGTAAACAGAGTTTTTGATAGAAAACAGATTTGACAACTCCACATTAATGAATGTTAATGTTATTTCTTGGTCACCTTATCTTTACAGGTTTGGCTCTGTGGTGGTTCAGTCGAAATCGTTCCATGTTCACGAGTTGGCCATATATATCAAAATCGTAGCACATATACCTCACTTCGAAACGAGGCAGTCTTAAGGAATAAAATCCGAATTGCCGAGATATGGATGGACTCTTACAGGGACCTATTCTATAAGCACATTGCAAATGCCTTACTGGTAAGGAGAATATGAGTAATAGTAAACTATATCTATGAATAGGGGATAAGATCTGTATTATATCATTATTATAGGGGCAGTAACAAACCTTTTTGGTGAGATCAGACTGCCCAACCTTTCAGAGAGCTGTGCATCTCTGGTCATGAAAACACTGCCAGATAACTCACCTTCCTACTTCCTCTAGATGAGTCTGATGAAAGAGATAATTGTTTACATTATTTAATTTGAACATTATGAGGTGGCTAAATGGGTTTTGGTGAAAAAGCAACATGCACTTTGCACAGCTGGAATTAACCAGTTAAGTACCGTAACTTGGGGAAGGTTGTAAAGTATGCAGAGTGCCATATGTGGCAGAGTATTACTTGTTTTTACATATTGTTGCACCCAATAGTGCTATTTACCGTCTTATCCTTTTCTGTGTTTAGCTTCAGACTGAAAAAATAGATATTACGGAGTGTGAGCAGTTGCGACTAAGGTTGGGCTGTAAAAGATTCCAGTGGTTTCTAGCCAACATCTATCCAGGAATCAACACTACCCTTTCAATGGTGGGATCCTCTGGACAGGTAACACTATTTTAGTTATGTAGTGAAGGTAAATGCCCATTAACCCCTTCCTGCTTTAAGGACTTTCTATGCCTTCCTACTTTTTAGTGCCTAGAGGCTCATTTAACAGATCATCGCGGCTCCGGGCTGCCTCTGTAACATCATGTCAGGTATCGCGAGATGTCGGCAGTGACCCACAGGGTCTGTGGAGACCCTGATTAGGTCTCTGCTGCTATGTTCCTGGCTCCCGATCTGGGTCAGGAGCACAAAGATGCTGGTTTGGTGCACTGGTCGTTAAGGACCAAAGCACCATCTGGCGGGAAGTAATTAAAACAAACACATATTGCTTATTTTAATATCTCATGAACAATAATTTTGTTATCATATGTTAATCTTACCCAGTTGTAAAGTTGTTTTCATGACACCAACCAAACTCCATTTCCCAATATTCTAGTTCACACTCAACATGACCCAATGTTACTTGATGAGTTTATGCTCATAGAAGAGTATCATACCTTCCAACATTTCAAATGGCCAAAGAGGGCCATTTATATTTTGTAGGATTGTCTGAAGCTGTGGCTCTTGGTGGGGCTTTACTGGAACATTGTCAGCAACTGTATGGGCAATTGGTAACTATTTTTGTAATTTGATAGGTCATTTAGACATTTAAAAAATATATATTTACTGAAGCTTAAGCACAATTTATTGGGAGTTTATTGCTCTGGAGCTCTGTGATACTGTTATACAAACGAAAAATTCTGAGCTCTCAGAAAAGAGGGACAATAGAGGAGAAAAGAGGGGCAGTCCTATTGTCCCTTCCAAATAGTGACACTCGGTGGTGGTGTTCTTAAAGCACAAATAATGGCAAAAGTAAGTTCAATTTAGATGAAAGTTTGCATCAAGTGTAGGCATTTTAAATATAAATGGTGTAATAAAAGAATACAAACAAAGTACCTTGTTGAGCCTTATTTGCTTATATAACTCTATCAGGGAGCTGACATATTGGCTCAGACATAGAAAGATCTGACCCAAGATTGTGCTATACAAGTAAAGAGGGCTCAATAAGGTAATTCAGTTATATCATTAAAGCATTTCTATTTGACATGCGAAGACTTGATGCAAACTTTTAATTCAACAAAGGTTATTTTTGTTGCTGGCATGTCCTTTAACATGAAAATAACTTTTGTAAGGCTAAATTTGTTTGAATACAAACATTTCTTCATGACTTCATCAAGCCTTGTGGTCTCAAATGAAAATACTTACATCAGCGCTGTATTTACCGCGAGGCATCCTAGGCGGATGCCTAGGGCGGCAAATTTTGGGGGGCGGCAGCGCCCCCCAGCACTGGAAAAAAAAAAAAATTAAAAAAAAAAAAAATCCGGCCCTTTAAAAAATAAAAAAAAAAGACCGCGCATGCAGGCAGAGACGGAGGTGAGAGGGGATCGGAAGATCCCCCCTCACCATCGCTCTGCCTGCCAGACTGCACGGGGAGCCGAACAGGCAGCACAGAGAAACCTCCGTGCTGCCTGTTCGGCTCCCCGTGCAGTGTGCCGACACGGAAGTGCCGACAGTCACGTGACGGGCGCGCTGACGTCATACGCGCGCCCGGTCACGTGACCTGTCGGCACAATCGCCGGGAAGCCGAACAGGCAGCATGGAGGGACCATGCTGCCTGCCTGCCAGGGAAAGGTAAGTGCTGATGGGAGAGTGTGTGTGTGTGAGAGGCTGAGTGTGATGGGAGTCAGAGTGTGTGTAATGGGAGACAGTGTGTGACTGAGTGTGATGGGAGTCAGAGTGTGTGTGTGACTGAGTGTGATGGGAGTCAGAGTGTGTGTGATGGGAGACAGTGTGTGTGTGTGTGTGTGTGTGTGACTGAGTGTGATGGGAGTCAGAGTGTGTGTGATGGGAGACAGTGTGTGACTGAGTGTGATGGGAGTCAGAGTATGTGTGATGGGAGACAGTGTGTGACTGAGTGTGATGGGAGTCAGAGTGTGTGTGATGGGAGACAGTGTGTGTGTGTGTGTGTGACTGAGTGTGATGGTAGTCAGAGTGTGTGTGATGGGAGACAGTGTGTGTGACTGAGTGTGATGGGAGTCAGAGTGTGTGTGATAGGAGACAGTGTGTGTTACTGAGTGTGATGGGAGTCAGAGTGTGTGTGATGGGAGACAGTGTGTGTGTGACTGAGTGTGATGGGAGTCAGAGTGTGTGTGATGGGAGTCGGAGTGTGTGACTGAGTGATGGGAGTAGGAGTGTGTGACTGAGTGTGATGGGAGTAGGAGTGTGTGACTGAGTGTGATGGGAGTAGGAGTGTGTGACTGAGTGTGATGGGAGTAGGAGTGTGTGACGGGAGTATGAGCTTGATGTGAGTCTGAATGATGGGGCATGTCTTAGGTGTGTAACGTGGGTGTGCAGCTTGGGTAGGGGGGTGCCCGGATTTTGTCTGCCTAGGGCAGCACAAAATCAAGATACACCACTGACTTACATATAGCAAAAAAGCGCAACTGCTTACGTTTTACATGAACACAAGACCGTTTAAAAGCATTAACACGACGTGCACAATTTTCTATGGCATGAAGATAAATGTATTTTTTAAACCTTTACTGGTATACAAAATGGGTGATACAAAGAATGCAGAATACTAATAAGCATATACATTGTTATTACATATGTAATATATATTTGTTATTACAATCCTCTAATTTTCTGTTCTTTAACCCCTTAGTGACAAGACATTTTTACCTTGACTTTCCCTTGTGACAATGGCTGTTTTAACATTTCTGGGGTGTTTGTGTTTAGCTGTAATTTTCTTCTTTCTCACATACTGTACCCACATAAATTCTATGTTGTTTTTATCGTCATAAGAAGGGCTTTCATTAGAGACCATTATCTTCATCATATCTTATAATTTACTACAAAAAAATCATAAAATATGATGAAAAATTAAAAAAAAAAAACACTTTTTCTAACTTTGACCTAAAATATAATGTACACAAATACAGTCATTAACCCCTTAAGGACAGAGCCTTTGAAGCATTTTTGTCCTTTCTGGACAATGGCTATTTTAACATTTCTGTGCTGTTTGTGTTTAGCAGTAATTTTCTTCTTCGTCATTTGCTGTACCCACACATATTATATATTGTTTTTATCGGGACAAAAAGGGATTTCTATGGATGCCATATTTTTGATCATATCTTATTATATTATTAAAAAAAATAAATAAAATATGGTAAAAAAAAAAAAAATACACAAATTTCTTTGTTTTTATTTGAAACAACTTCTCCTCATCGACAATAGCGAACGAAAAAACATGCTAAATAGATTCTACTATTTCTCCTGAGTACAGGGATACCACCCATGCATAGGTTTGTTGGGTTGTTTGCTAAAATGCCAAATTTGTGAGGTGCAGTTTTTTGTTTTCCAACTTGAAATTTTTACATGCAGACAGCCTGCACCCATGTCCCATTTGGGACATATTTGAAACCAGCCAGTGTATTTTACCCCATCAACCCATATATTTTTTAAAAGTAGACACCCTAGGCTATCTCAAATGGTGGTATTTTAACACTTTCCATGCACTATTTCTACCACCAGCCTTTGTCAAAGTTTGTGGTAGTAATTTTTTTGTGTTTTTTTTTCACAAACCTTGTACTTCAGACATAAATTTACAGATTTTGGTATGTGTCACTGCCAAATAACACCCCAATAAGTGTTCAGCAACATCTCTTGAGTACAGGGATACCCCCCATGCATAGGTTTGTTGGATTGTTTGGGGGGTAAAAGGCCAAATTTGGGAGGTGAAGTTTTTGGTTTTCCAATTTGAAATTTTGACATGCAGACAGCCTGCACCCATGTCCCATTTGGGACATATTTGAAACCAGCCAGTGTATTTTACCCCATCAACCCATATATTTTTTAAAAGTAGACACCCTAGGCTATCTCAAATGGTGGTATTTTTACACTTTCCATGCACTAATTCTACCACCAGCCTTTGTCAAAGTTTGTGGTAGTAATTTTTTTGTGGTTTTTTTTTCACAAACCTTGTACTTCAGACATGAATTTACAGATTTTGGTATGTGTCACTGCCAAATAACACCCCAATAAGTGTTCAGCAACATCTCTTGAGTACAGGGATACCACCCATGCATAGGTTTGTTGGGTTGTTTGGGGGGTAAAAGGCCAAATTTGGTAGGTGCCGTTTTTGGTTTTCCAAATTGAAATTTTGACATGCAGACCGCCTGCACCCATGTCCCATTTGGGACATATTTGAAAACAGCCAGTGTATTTTACCCCATCAACCCATATATTTTTTAAAAGTAGACACCCTACGCTATTTCAAATGGTGGTATTTTAACACTTTCCATGCTTTAATTCTACCACCAGCCTTTGTCAAAGTTTGTGGTAGTAATTTTTGTGTGGTTTTTTTTCACAAATATTGTATTTTAGACATAAATTCACAGATTTTGGTATGTGTCACTGCCAAACAATAACCCAATATGTGTTCAACAACATCTCCTGAGTACAGGGATACCACCCATGCATAGGTTTGTTGGGTTGTTTGGGGGCTAAAAGGGCCACATTGTGAAGGTGCGCATTTTCAACTTGGAATATTGACGTGTAGTCAGCCTGAGCCCATCTTTCATTTGGGACTTTTTTTTAAAGTAGGACAGTGTATTTTACCCCAAAAAGTATATATTTTGTAAAAGTAGACACCCTAGGCTATTTTAAATGGTGTTATTTTAACACTTTCCATGCACCAATTCTACCACCAGCCTTTGTCAAAGTTTGTGGTAGTCATTTTATTGTGTATTTTTTCCCACATACATTGCACTTTAGACACAAATTCACATATTTCGGTATGTGTCACTGACAAACAATACCACAATATATGTTCAGCAACATCTCCCGAGCACAGGGATACCACCCATGCATAGCTTTGTCAGCTTTGTTGGGTGTTGAAAGGCTACATTTGAGAGGTGCGCTTTTTGATTTTCAAACTTGGAATTTGAACATGTAGAGCAAGGAAGGGGTTAATAGCTCTTATAAGAGCCTTTGTAGTACTGTACAAAAAAATTAACCCCTAAAAATGCACAGACAAGAAAAAATGTTCTGCTGTGCAGTGATCAGTGGCATGGAAGGGGTTAATACACTACACTATACAAAGGGTATGGCTTTTATAAAAGCCCTTGGGACTCACAATTTTTTAACATTTTATTTAATTTATTACAATTAAAAAATTATGTTATACAGATCTGTCTCTTTCCCTCACTAAAACTCAAGTGAGGAGAGGGAGGCAGATCCATATGGGTCAGAACAATATTTACGAACCAGACGGATGGTGATGCTCATCTGAGAAATCACCAAACCACCTTTGCCACTGATCGGCTGTTACTGATCGCTATACACGCGTTCAGACAGCTTCAAAAGGAATACACGTAATCCCCTAGTGGGTATAACTAACCCCTAGCGAGTCTGACAAAAAAAATGCTGATAGCAAAAAAAAATCCTTCTGCGACTAGATTGCTCCATATGCACTGCTTAGGCAGTTACCATATGCACTGCTTAGGCAGTGACCATATGTGCTGCTTAGGAAGTGATATACGGCAAGGAAGGGGTTAATAGCTCTTAAAAGAGCCTTTGATATACTGTAATAAATCAAAGTAAAAAAAAATAACCCCTAAAAAAATGCACAGACAGCAAAAAATGTGCTGCTGTGTAAGATCACTGCGTACACAGCGATCAATTGCAGGGAAGGGGTTAAATACTGGAAACGGCTTTTATAAAAGCCTTTGGGTCTCAATTCTATTAAATATATTATAATTAAAAACTTACATTATACAGCTCTGTCTCCCTCCCTCACTAAAACTCAAGTGAGAGGGAGGCAGATCTACACGGGTCAGATCAAATATTTACAAATATTGATCTAACCAGACGAATGGTGATGCTCATCTAAGCAAACGCCAACCCGCCTTTGTCACTTATCAGCTGTTACTGATCGCTATACATGCGGTCAGACAGCTAAAAAAAAATTTTTTACTTTAAACGTAGTCCCCTAGCGGGTATAATTAACACGTGACGGGTGTAATAAAAAAGTTTTAAAAAAATTAAAAATGCTTCTGCAGCAAGATTGCTGCATTTGCGTCAGATCGCTGCTTAGGCAGTGATCTACAGCAAGAAAGGGGTTAATCTCTCTTAAAAGAGCTTTTTTTTATACTGTAATGAATTACAGTAAAAAAAAAAAAAATGAACCCCTAAAAAATGCACAGACAGCAAAAAATGTGCTGCTGTGTATGATCACTGCGTACACAGCGATCAATGGCAGGGAAGGGGTTAAATGGCTTTTATAAAAGCCCTTGGTGTTTAAAATTGTATTAAATATTTTTTTTATTATTTTATTTTATTTTTTACTTTATCTGATCTGTCTCTCTCCCTTACTAAAACTAGTAAGGTGAGGGAGGCAGATCAATACTTGTCAAAGGCAATATTTACTAATATTGCCTTTGACAGTATGGTAAGTGCTCATCAGAGCACTTACCATACATGCCTGCACACAGATCACATAGATCTGTTGTGCCGGCATCGACTGGCTCCCCCTAGAGCATCGGAAGTGAAATACTTTCACTTCCGATGCTCTTGCCATTAGAAGGGAATCGCTGCCTGTACAGGCAGCGTTCCCTTCTACTGAGCCGATGGGGTCGCTCAGGAGAGCGACCACCATCGGTTCTGGGGAGCTGGAAGGTGTTACTAAGTGCCTCGCTAGCGCAGATGCAGAACGTTCGCTTTCTAAGCACATGTGTGCAGCGGGCGCAGCCATTTTTAAATGGCTGCTACGATCACTCCGTGGAGTGATCGTAGCGCGCCCCTGCACATTTGGGGGGTGTTGCACAATGCCTCTACCTAGAGGCATTGTAGCAACACCGTTAGAGTAAAGAAAGCGACCGCTGGTCGCTTTCTTTACTCAGTTTAGTGCATGACGTGCCAGGCACGTCACCTGTCGGCAAGTCCTCGATTTGCCGTGACGTGCCTGGCACGTCATCTGTCGTTAAGGGGTTAAAAAAGACCCATCTAACTAGTTTGTAAATGCTGTCCTGAGTTCAGAAATATGCATGTTTCAGTATTTTTCTGTAAGTTATGGGGCAAAAACCAAAAATAGTGTTTTTTTCTTATATTGACCTTTTGATCCCAACCCGAACCCTAAATTTAACCCCAACTCTAACCCTTATGCTATCCCTTAATATATTTTAATTTAATTTTAACCCTATCCCTTATGCTAAAAATTATTTAATTTTAACCCAGGCTAATCTAACCATAATACTAGTTTTAAGCTAATTAAATCCTTTTTTTTTAACATTGCAATGTTGCTTGCTGCCTCTAGGGGCAGTCAAGCAACATATTCAAAGCGACGGAAGTGAATTTTCTTTCCCTTCCAAAGCTCTGACCACAGGAGGGCATAGCCATATTGACGGAGCATGCTGCTCCGTCAATATGGCGCCCAAGATAACTCTATGAGCCAATCGTGGGTGCCCCAGAGAGGAAATTTCGGTGCTTGCTATTGCCTCGACATCGAGGCAATAGACCAGCAACTTTAACCCCTTAGTGACCGAGTGCTATGTTGCATTTGATGTGCCTTGAAGACCAGAATTCCATTATTTTTGTCATACGTTTACTGAACTGTGAATTTCTTTCTTTGTGTTCAGTCCACCCACACAAATGATATATAATTTTTAAAAGGACAGATAGGGCTTTCATTTGATACTATTATTTTCATCATATGATATCATTTACTATTAAAAAAATATAAAATATGATGAAAATATGCCATAAAAAACACTTTTTCCAACTTTGACCTGATTTTTTTTTTTACACAATTACAAATGGTAAAAAAGACCCGTCTTTATATTTCTACTATTTGTCCTGAGTTTAGTAATATCAATGTTTCCTTGTTTGTCTATGTTTTATTTCACGTAATAGGGCAATAAACAATATTGGTGTTTTCTAACCATTTTCTTCTACAGTGATTTTTTTAACCCGAACCCTAAATTTACCCCAACTCTAAATTTAATCTAACCCTAAATTGACCCCCACCCCTTAATCTAACCCTTGTAATCATCCGAACCCCCATTTAACCCTAAGTATTACCCTATTTGTGACCCTAACCCTAGATCTAGGTTCAGTAGATCAAGGGTTAGCTTTTTCCATTTATTTATTTATTTAATGTATTTATTTATTTAATTTTCTATTTTTAACTGTAATACCGCCTAACTGCTAATGAGCGCAACACTACATGTAAACGGAGGACGTATATATACGTCCTCATGGTCCTTAAGGACCATGCTTTTCAGGACGTATATATACGTCCACATGCGTTAAGGGGTTAAAGAGGTTTTCGAGATCGTTGATCGCGAAAACCAATTGTTTCACCGCAGGACGTGCCTGACACGTCCATTGTCGCGAAGGGGCATTCACGTTAATATATCCCATATATCATATGTCACATGAGTGATACATAAGATGTAAGCATCACTATAACAGTTAAAGAAATGCAGACTTACAGATACCCATCTTAAATTTGCACTGAAACAAGTGTATATATTATCACATCATTTGGTCTGGAATAATTCATTTGTTGCTTAATAAGATTGATGTAATTTGCAATGCTATGCCCAGTTTAGCCACATGAATAATGGACTTATTAATCCACTCGTGCTTAACTGGACATATTTAAAATGTGCGGTGTTAGTAATTTTTTAAATCTCTGTGATGAAAGGTTACACTTAAAAGCTCAATTTACTTCCCTTTACAGATGTTTAATTCAGGTGTTGAGTCCTGTATAGAATATAAATTTAAGCAAGATGTTTCTGGTCAACCTGTTGAACTATCCAGTTGCGATGATACAATTACTCAGGTACGGTGACCATTTCATTCTTTATCTGTTAGTTTGTATAAGCATGTTTTTCTCATTACGGTTTCCCAAATGTGCCTATAATCCACAGACGGTTGAATATAATCTACAAGAAATCAAGTTTAAATCACAAGGGTCCCTCTGCCTTGGCGTGAGACATGAACATATTATTCTCAGAGATTGCACTGTCCACAGTGAACTGGCACCAAAGAGGTTATGGGACTTTACGGAGGTATGTATAAGTTTTGACAGCTTTTATAATAAAATGTTATAAAATATGTACAATCAAATATGTATAATCAGGAAACCAGAATCTAAAAATATTTTGTAAATTATTTAATTAGTACAGACTAAATTATTATTAATGATAAATATGCATTTTCTTGAAAATAGGTTATTTTATTTAAAGGACAATTGTCTGAAAAAAATTAAGTTCTGTGTAATTGAAAGATTGTATCAAGTACAGCAATTTTAAATAAAAATGCTTTAATAAAATAATACAAATAACGTACCTTATTAAGTCCTCTTTCCTTGTACAAGGGCAGACATCTTGGGTAAGATCTTCCTCCAATCTGAGTCCGGCTAAGTGAAGATCCCCCCTGCTGATCCCATGCAAAAATGAGGGTCTCTCTCTGCCCTAGCAGAGACAGCCAGTCGCCGACCAGACGGCTACCTGCTTCCTATGGAAGCATGGCAGCTGTCGGTCAGAGGATAAACTGGCGTGTACTATCAAAAGTATACGCCAGTTCATCCTCACTATAGGAACAACTAAAATTTCACTTGTGCTACTATATTAGAAGCACAAGTGAAAAAGAGTTTAGTGTCCCTTTAAATACATTTGAATTTCAGCTGTACACATGTAATCTTTCAATTAAACAGAACCTATTTTTTTTACCTACAGTTGTCCTGTAAATATACATTAAACATGTTATATCATGCTATAAAGTTTTCTACCTATATCAAAGATAACCTAAACACTCCAAATAGTCTTTTGATCATAGAGAAGGTGACTTCTATGCGATTTAAAAAGTAAAAAGGTTTCTGACTGATGCTCCGATGATTCTCAAACAATGAGTTGCAGTATGCCAATTCACAGAGCTAGTTCGCAGCGAATGGCCATTACTGATTGGTGTGCTGCATCTGTTAAGACGATCACACCACCAGCGGAGAAGATGATCACCTCAATGACCATAAGTGGCCTTCTGCCTCATTCAAAGAAAAGTTTTGGCGTTACCCTTTAATGTAGGGGGCAGTTATGAAAAAAGTGACTTTTTGCTGCAATTTTCCAGGTGCAAAATGTAATTTTAGTTCACAGAAACGCAGAAACTGTCTTTTGGTCCCATACGATATTGGCTACACTGTCTAGCACGGTTTACATTGTGGAACCCTGTTCATAATCCTTGGTTCCCCCCAACAAATTCTGCACACATGCACACACACATAGAAAAGAAAAAACACAGAAAAAGAAAGAACAGGTTTTTGCAAAATTAAATGTGCCCATTAAATAGCGAGAAGAGGCCCCAGGCAGAACAGAAAGGGGACAACCAGAGGAAAATAGGTAGAGGCAAAACAATAGACAAAATCACACTTTATTTACGAGGTTACGTTTTTTGTATTTTTAACCATGTGGCCAACTTCAGAAAAAACTTGACTTAGTCTATAGATATTTAACAGAGTACATGACCTCTTCACCAAAGGAAACAGACACGTCATCACTATACTATGCAATGTTACACAGGTTTTAAATACAACACACTTCATGTCATTTTTATAGTGCTGCAGATTTTATGAATTGAGTTTAGGTCTAAGAAATTAGGATTTATGGACTACTGATAGTTTGTGAACCCAATAAAAAGCCACTTTACAAGGCTTTCTACTTGAAAGTATCTCTAATCATAGAAAAAACTGATGTTAGCTTTGGTGTCCATTTTTGTTACACATGCAAATACTATCTTGGTGAAATTACAGTGTACAATGCTTTTTAGATGTCTCAGGATTGAAGTGTAAATTTCATGGTAGAGTATATTTGAAATGGAGGCCTATAATCTACTGGGCAGAGTTTACAAAGTACTAAAATAACAAAAAAACAGTATTTTCATCATAATGCATTATGTACCTTATCAAAGTCCCAACATATGGAAAAAAAAACACGGTTTCTAATCTTGACCTAAAAAAAAAATCTTTTACACAAATACAAACGGTAAAAAAATACCCCATCTAGGTAATTTATAAATTTTGTCCTGAGTTTAGAAGTATGCCATGTTTACATGTTTTTCTGGATATTTTTTTTTTGCAAGTTATAGCAAACTTATAGCAAGTTATAAGCAAAAGTAGCTTTCTTTTGTTTCCTAACTCTGTTGTCCTACAGTGACCCCATTCATCTCCCTAAACCTAACCCAAATCAGATCGCTAACTCTAACCCTAGATCTAGGGTTAATAGATATAGGGTTCATTTTTATCCATACAATGTTGTTGAATGTCTTGAATGTCTTTAGAGGCAGTCAAGCAACAAAAGTGATTTGATCACTTCTGTCACTCTTGTTTGATACAGAGAAGTGCCGTATTTGATGGGCATGCTGCTCTCCAATATGTCGCTCACGATCACTACTTGGGGTGATCGCGGTGCCCTGGATGGCCAAATTTTGGTGTTGCATGGTCCCTCGATTTTGACCTCTGCCTATGCGTGATTTACCCTTTGATTTAACGTGCTCTGGGAACAAAATACTGTTGGCGTTAACCCTGACCTGAACCCTACCCGTGAATTACAAAATGCTTAGGTTGTACACATAATATGCCCTATTTGCTCAAATATAAGATCCTTTGTCCTATATTCTAGGTCACCTAGAAACTGACCTCAATTAGCAGTTTGACTATAAGACTAGGATCCAGCTAGGAACTAGGGAGTGTCATTGGGGTCCTTGGCATGTTTGGGGATGCATTGGTAACTGTGGTTGCTATGGGGACATTAAGGAAAGGTTGATGATTTCTTTAGCACCAACAATGTATAGCAAAGAGAAAGAAGGGAGTTATAGACAACACCAGAAAAACAGATCTCCCATATTTCACTGCCAATCCATTAGGTTGACAGAAAATTATGGAAGATGTAGGCCATAAGCAGCTTGAAAAAAGCTATTTTATTGATATCATAAATATCATTTTTTTTATGATGCAGTACATTGATCCAAATATATACAACACTTTCTGCATGGAAAAACATTTGAAAGCCAACACATGTAACACTTTCAAACATCTACATATCCTCACAATTAGTTTTAGTCTGATGTTATTTAAAGATGTTCTGACTTGAATCATTTACTTTTGCTTTGTAAAGTAATACGGTTATTTATTTATTTAATTTTTCTTTTGACAGGCTGGATTGGTGAAGCATATTTCTACTGGCAAATGCATAGAGGCCATAAACAATGAGAAAGGAACAACTTTACACCTGAGACCATGCAATCACCAAAAAAATCAATTGTGGAAAATCATACCTCTTTGAACTGTCCAAATATCAATTTAGCATTCCTTCTTAGAAGAACTGAAGATCCTGAAAATTCAATTTTCAATCAGAGATGTTAGCCTTTGGTATCCTAGATGCTCTTTGTGGTGGTAAAAACCCCTATTAACTTACTTTCTACACACTGCAGTCAGTCAGCTTGAGAGTAATGGAATAACAAAATATCTACTTCTGCTTGTATGTATATATATATATATATATATTTATTTATGAGTCCACAAATATTGGATAATAGAAAAGAAATGTACATTTTATTAAACTATTTCCCTGAATAAGAAGCTTGTTTACTTATCACAAGCCAGTGTCTATGGATTAAGGAAAATGCAATTGTAGCTAATTTTCTTTGGTATTATGAGATCACCTAACCTGTGAGTTGGGAGATACAAATGACTAAAAGGACTGCATGCTTCCAAATGGAAGGACATGGTAGTGCTGCCTGGTGGCAAAACTGGCCGATATTGTTTGACAGAAGGAAAAGCACTGCACAATCAGAGAACTCTGGCACTGCATTGTGGGAATACTGTATCAGGTATGGAAGATACATGTTTACTGTATCTGTTCAGATACAATGCAGGGCAAAAATGTGACATATAGAAAATTAATAATCATAGTGATAATGGTTCATCCCTTTGTAATAAAACCTGCAGCTAAGATGTATTTGGAAGGTTATCCATTTAACTCAAGACTTAATCCAACAAAAATATTATTATTTTTATAATAAGATTTAAAAAAAAATAAAAAATCTAATTGTTGTTTAAATATATACTAATACTATATGGACAATTGGGACATATAGTATTGTATGACCATTACACCAACAGGGACTTTTATCGCATTCTAAAAACAATTAATTAATATCTAATTGGTCCCCCTTTGCAGCTTTAACAGCTTCCACTCTTCTGGGAAGGCTCTTGGAGTGTTTCCGTGGGAATTTTTGTCCTCCATTTCTGAGGTCAGGCACTGATGTTGGACGAGAAGGTCTGGCTCGAAATCTCCATTCCAGTTCATCTTCTGACAAATCCAGTTCATTCCAGTGGCCTTCTACTTCAGTTTTGCTGCAGTTCCTAGATGCTTCCACTTTCCAATAATACCACATGACTGTGGAATATCTAGCAGGGATGAAATTTCACAAACTGACTTATTGCAAAGGTGGCATCCTCGCACAGTACCACGCTTGGATTCATTGGGCTCTTCTGACCGACTTATTTTCTTCACAAAATGTTTATAAATGCAGACTGCATGGCTAGGTGCTTGATTTTATACACTCGGGCAATGGGTTTGATTGAAACATCTGAATTCAATAATTAAGTGGCATGCCCCAATACTTTTGCCCAAATAGTGTATTTTGTCAGGTGAAGGTGCCCGCCCTCCAGACCAGGACTCTTTTAAAGTTCCTGTCCGACTCGTTGCTCCCAGTATCAGTTATACGCTTATGTGTTTAGATTTGTCAGTTTCTGGAAATTCTGTCCAGTAGATCCAAGTATATATTTATATATGTGTCTATCCCACCTTTTTTTTTGGAGGTCATATGTACATTCTCCTAATCTCTTCCTTTCTTGGTAGCCATGACTTCAGAGTAAGGGGTTGTGTGGATTTTCAATATAGTGTGATTAGAGAATTAGCTATAGTTACGATAACTGCATGCAGTTTGTAGGGAGTGTTTTAAGTATTATGTATACATTATTCCAATAAGGTTGTATTATTGGGCATTGCCAGCAGAGATGTATCAAGGTGCCAGTGTCATTGCCACATCTCCACCAGAGTTTGTATTCATGAATATTTTCTGAAGAACCTGGGGTCTGTGGTACCAAATTTAAAGGAGTTTGTAAGATATTCATTAGTATAGTCTAGTAATGGCACAGCAATTGATTTTTGCTATTGCTGTATACCACTGATTGTCATTGTAAATACCAGTCGCTTTCCCAATATCACGTGGATAGAGGTAATCCTACAGTTTTAGGGTAGGCAACTGTCCCAAAGCCATGACGAAATGTTGTAGTTGGTGAAATTTGGCGGTACATGAGAATGAGTATGGTTTGGGTAGTTGGAGTGAGTAGGGGCAAATTATTGCTCCGGCATTTATTACATGATGTGCCTGAAGGGCTGATAAAGCTTTTGTGTAATATGCAGTGTCTAGTCCTGGGGGAAACACAGGGTTGCTTGTAAGCTTTGTCAAAGGGGAGGGATGTGGTGAGAACTTCAATGCAGAACATATCTGGTCCCAACATGAAAATGCAAGTCCTATAGTCAGATTTCTTGCCCATAAAGCTGGTCGGTGTTTAATGTGGTCTTTCCAGGCACCCATTTTATACGTGGTCTCTGTGGTCCAATCTTCTATCCTAACAAGGTGAGAGGGGGAATCATAGTATTGTATATGTGGCAAGACCAATCCTTCCAGAGTTTTTGTTCTACATAATATATCTTGAGCACAGTTGTGTAACTAAGATGCGGTGGTCAGTGAGGAATAAGGAAGTCTCAAAACAGGGGCTCTCCTACTCTGCCAGCATTGCTGGTGGCCCTATGGCTGAGGGTAACATGAATCTAATATGTCCCAGAGGAACGTGGAATGTAAACAGCCAAGGCCCGAAGTTCAGGGACTTGATAAGGTGATCTCTGATAAACAGAAGAGATCTAATTTAGCTCAGGGGACAGCCGACCAACAAAAATCAAACTCTAACAAGGGTCACCTTCCTCCTGCATAATAAGTTATACTAAGGTGGTGTAGGAAAGAGAGAAACTGACATACAATAAAATGGGGTCAAAATGTCTAACATTAAGGGGGAAGTAATAGTAAAGACCTCTGTGAGCTGTTTTTCTTAAACATATCTCCTCAGAGGTAACACATAAAGAGGGATAATAAAGTGAAATCGAGAGATGTGCATTGGATATATATTCAATACTAGGTTTTCTTTTACAATGAACACATTTTCCACTATATAAGTCTCTACAGTGACATCTGGTGGATGTTATATGTGTAGCACCCTTAAATATGTTGCGGAGATCTCATCATTTGACCAGTATAAGGCACAAGCATAGACGGAATTCTGTATCTGTAAAAGTTAATGGCAGTGTGTTCGGCTAGAATTACAGTTGCAGTACACTGTAGAAATTTATTGTTAGTCCTGCAATTAAATTATTTTTTTTCACTTGTGTGATGATCAGTAGGGTTAGTTCTACCGCTCTCTTAACCCCTTACCGACGCTAAGACATCCTATGCCATCCTGATTTTAGAGTACCTAAAAGACACTTGGACGGCACAGTACGTTCAGCGTTAAACAGCTTATCGCAAGTCCACGTTTTGAGTGGCCTCAGTCTGACAGGGAAAATGTAGCACCGGCTACATTTTACCTAATTGCACTGTGCCCGAACTTCCGGTTCTGTGATGTCACACGTGATGTCCGGAGGCATCAGAATCTTTTGGCAGGGACTCACAGGGTCTATTAAGTCCTTGATCGGGTCTCTGCCATAGTGTTCCTGGCTGCAGGACTTTGTAACAGATGTGGAGTGTGAAAATGATGTGTACAACATGCCTGTGGCTAAGCATTGTGTGGGATCCATTCTGAGATCAGTCCCCCTTCAATATAAAATAGAATCCACAAAGAATACACAAGTTCCGAGGCTCCATTTAGTATTGTCTAATCTTGAGGCTCCATGTCCGCTGATGCCCGGTACTTATCTTTAGGCTGAATATGGCTCAGCTTTCTGTGTTGCCACCTGGGTACCATGGTTGGTTTTGGAAGGTAGTGGTGGGTCCTCCAGGGCTTGTCCATTCAGCCAGCATCACCAAAGGTATTTGGAGTTGGTTGCAGAAACGGGGGACATCATCTGACTTCACAGTCAGTCTAGACAATCCTCTCCAGACAGTTATGTTGAATCCCCAGCAGAATTGCACACCCACATTGCCCAGTGGTTTTAATGACTTTCAGGCCTGAAGTATACTATATATTTTTCAATATATCAAAAGGGGTCTATCTAGGGATCTAATAATATCTGCTAATTTTGCCTGTAAGAGTGAATGCAACATATATTGCCACAGGGAACACCATGAGGCAGGCCTTTAAGCACTAGTAATGCATGATATGATCTATCTACACTGTTACACTGTATTTACAATTACACTGTATGGACAAAACTATTGGGACACACCACTTAATTATTAATTCAGGTGCTTCAGTCAGACCCATTGTCACTGGTGTATAAAATCAAGCACCCAGCCTAGCAGTCTATATTTACAAACATTTGTGAATAAAATGGGTCGTTCTGAAAAGCTCAGGGAATTCAAGCGTGGTACTGTGACAGGATACCACCTTTCCAACAACTCAGTTTGTGAAATTTCATCCCTGATATGTATTCCATGGTTAACCATAAGTGGTATTATTGGAAAGTAGAAGAATTTGGGAACAGCAGCAACTCTTCCATAAAGAGTAAGACTGCGTAAAGTCACAGATTGCTGAGACTCATGGTGCGTAAAAGTCACCAATGCTCTGCTGATTCCATAGCTGAAGAGTTTAAAACTTCCACTGGCATTAATATCAGCACAAAAACTGAATGGGTTTCCATGGCCAAGCAGCTGCATGCAAGCATCACCAAGTACAATGACAAATGGTTGGAGCTTATTCCGTTCAAGTCTGACCTAAAGTGTAACATTTGAGGCAGACTAAGACAATATCCCCCATTACATCATCTTGTGACTGCCAGTGTTTGGGCAACAAGGGTGCCTGATGGAACCCTGATTTGGCATGCCCTTGTCTACTTTGAGTGGTGGATGTTTAAACACAAGGTATGCCCAAAAATTGGGTTATATCCCAAATGGATATTAAAGTCATCAAAAGATACATTCATGAACTTTTTTGATAAAAAAAAATGGTACACAATTTAGACATATTTGAAATTTGCGATTTAGTTTCCCAAGAACGCCTTCTCAGCATCTTCATTTGATTTTTCTCAGATGTTCTCAACGCACAGTAATGATTACAGAAGTCCTAGAGAACTCGCAAGCTCCCACAAGGAGCTGTGTGGGTCCTCTGGCATTTCAATCTTCCATTTTGATACAGAAAAAAAAAACGTACAATGTATAGGTAGCCCACATCCAATTGCAGCAAAGTTACTTTACTGCCTGGAGTTTGTATGGTGTAAAATATGCTTTGGATTTTCAGCATGGATTGTCTGTAGTTCCCTGACCATTGAGCTGTATACTTTTACATCTTCCATTGTATCAACTGTATTTGTTTTCTTCTAGCTGTGCACAGCATAGGTCTTCTGTTTATTTAGTCACTGCATATTGAAATCACGTACCAGATGTGGGAATGATAAGCTGAGCTGTATTCATGGTCACACAATACACTCATTTGTTTTGCTTTGTCCTATGTAGGCATTGAAAGGATGGAAGTTTACAAAACGTACTGTGTTGGATGTTAGAGATGAGTCTTGTGGCTTTTAAACTGTATAATGTTTCCCACTGAAATTATGCCATGTAGTCAGAATAAAAATGGAGCTTACACACACTACAGGAAATTGCATACAGATGAAATATAACATTTGTGAATTCTTACATTATCTTGTTCCAATAAATATTTAATTTAGATCTCCAATTAACATTAAATTGCTTTACATTTGCAACACTAAGGATATACTTTGGAAATCATGTGTCATATTCAACAAGTTGATGATGTTAAAATAAACTGTGACTAGTGCAGTACTGGAAAAATAGCGAGTCCTTGAAAAATAGCCATAGTTTCTTGCTCCATTCTGAGTGGAATAATTATATTAAACATTTGGACAGCTCTTATCAGGACAAGATACGCTACACATTTATGTATACCACATAGTACTCTGAACAATTGAAGGGTCGGGACCCGTTACCCAAAGACTAACTCGGACAAAGGGGGACAGGGTCGGCGTGGGGTGACTCATTCTGGGATCTCTGGTTGGTGATTATGTATGAACTATGCGACAAACCAATTTCTTCCTTTAAAATTGCCTGAGTTAGTTACAATTTGTTGTTGTTTTGGTTATTGTTCGGGTATAATAGTGCTTTTGTGCCATTTTCATATCAACCACATACACCACACTGTTATTTAACTCTGCTAGAATACACCTGAAGTTTTTGTTTTTCTGTCTTATTTGTTTTCAGAAACCGACCCACCAGAAAGATGTGCTGTTCAGGTTGGATCATTTGTATCTAAAAATATGTTTATAATTTCTTTTAAAAAACCCATAAATTATGGCCAGTCAGTCATCTGTCAAATACATATATTAGCAAGTAGGATGGTGCCAAACAAGCTGAAGCCTCAACTAGGAAAAACAGAAAGAGCTCGTCACAATTCTATTCGATTCTGACAATTCAACCTTGAAATACTTAAGATAGTTTGAAAATCACTAAACTAAAAATCTGCCAATTCATATGCGGTTGTATTTAAAGTATAGCAAAAATGACATTATTTCTTTCATAAGTATATTTTCTTGCCTTATTTTGTAAAAATCGAGCCAAATAGTAAATGATTTTTACTCAACGTGTTTGCCATTTCTTTTAAGGCAATTCTCAGGCTATGAAATATATATAATGTAATCAGGCATTGAGATGGGGACAATTCAATATTTAAGTTCTAACAAGATATCACAATTTGCCCTAAGGAACCATTTCTACTTCTGTAATTTATTTATTTTATCAATATCCAGTACAACATAGCTGAAGTTATACAAGACGTGTAGCATTACCAGAATCACGTCTGCGACAAGGTTCCCTCCCTCCTGTCCCTAGCCCTATCATCTATGACGCAGACAAGTGATAACGTAATGACGTCACAAACGCGGAAGGCATCAATGTCACACTGTAACCTGGAACCGGCATATTATAGTTTCATCTTACTGGAGAAACCTGATGGTTGAGAGGGACACGTCAAGCACATTCACGAAATAATCGTGACTTTTTACACATGTAACCGGACCTACACGAGGTAATCTATATTTTAATCAATAATATGTAAACACTTCACCAGGCGGAATCACATATAAGAGGGCTAACTTTCTTGGAGAATGAGACACTAAAAGGAGCGACAGCTTCATTTTGGTTGGAGTGCTAGCTATAATTACTTACTGTACTAAAGTATCTTAATAATGGTAAATTAAATTACACGGTATACCGAAAAACCTCAGTATGTTAAAAAAAAAAAAAGTTTTACAGATAAAGGGACATTAAATAATGTAATCCTGAGGACTGCAAGTCCTTAATAGGGCCATGGATTTTTCTTACATGTGACCCCCCCCCCTTTAATACTTTTCTTCAGTTGTAATGTCAAACCTGGAAATTAATCATATTAAAATAATTTGTTATTACATAAAGTCCTTGTATCTGATTAAAGACAGGTGCCAAAACATGGATGTACAGTCCTATAATAGGTCTTAGTGGGTCTGTTGGACCAAGGTGACAATTTAATGCAGGGCTTGATAAACCTAATTTCGTTTTAGGAGCCAGACAATGGCATATCAATAGCCCAAACATACACACATAATCGCACACAAAGACAGTCACATACACACATAATCGCACACAAAGACAGTCACATACACACACAATCACGCACAGAGACAGTTACATACACATACACACACACAATCACGCACAGAGACAGTCACATACACACACACAATCACGCACAGAGACAGTCACATACACACACACACAATCACGCACAGAGACAGTCACATACACACACACACAATCACGCACAGAGACAGTCACATACACACACACACAATCACGCACAGAGACAGTCACATACACACACACACAATCACGCACAGAGACAGTCACATACACACACACACAATCACGCACAGAGACAGTCACATACACACACACAATCACGCACAGAGACAGTCACATACACACACACAATCACGCACAGAGACAGTCACATACACACACAAAATCATGCACAGAGACAGTCACATACACACACAATCATGCACAGAGACAGTCACTTACACACACAATCACGCACACACCTCACATACATCCAATATTCAGTCACATGCACACACACCTCACAGACATTCAGTCACATGCACACACCTCACAAACATCCAATCAGTCACATGCACACACCTCACATTAACATACAACATCCTCACAGACATTCAGTCGTGAATGCACACCTATACGCACACACCACAGACATAGTCACACACACACCTCACAGATATTCAGTCACATGCACACACACCTCACAGATATTCAGTCACATGCACACACACCTCACAGACATTCAGTCCCATGCACACACACCTCTCAGACATTCAGTCACATGCACACACACCTCTCAGACATTCAGTCACATGACAACACACCTCACAGACATTCAGTCACATGCACACACACCTCACAGACATTCAGTCACATGCACACACACCTCACAGACATTCAGTCACATGCACACACACCTCACAGACATTCAGTCACATGCACACGCACCTCACAGACATCCAGTCAGTCGCATACATACACAGCCAGCCACACGCACCTTACATACATAGCCAGTCACATACACACACAAACAAGTCAGCATAAAAAAATAGTTTCTTAACTCCTTTGCGCCAAATAGTCCTTTTGGTCCATAACGACCAAAGCACCAAACCGGCGTCTTTGTGCTACTGGACCCAGGAATATAGAAACATACCTGACCAGGGTCTCTATAGACCCTGTGGGTCCCTGTCAACATCTTACGATACTACACGTGTGTCCGAACCCAGAGGTTGGGGCACACAGGGATGCCGAAAATGTGCTACATTTTGTATGTCAGACTGAGGCCACTACTACGAATGACTTTTCCAGTCCGGGTCAGAATAGTGCAGGGTACAAGCCAGGCTAAGGAATACAGAGAGCAGTCAAATACAGGAACAGCAAGCCAGGTCTCAAAGAAGAATAGAGAGAAGTTAAGGGTTAGGTGAGCCAGAAATCAGGAAGTCCAAAAAGCATAAGCCGGGTCAGGAACATAACCTAATTTTCCTTGGCTGTTATATGAAAAATAAATGATCCAAAACAAGTAGAGTTGCGTAGAAAAAAAAAACGTTGTTTCCAAAACGTGCACTATATAGCTAGGTACCATAATCATTTTTTGTAAGTACACTCAGTATTACTGATAAGACACATGCATTAACCTGCTGATAATAGGTTGTGTATAGTACAAGTGTGAATGTTGCTCTTCCGCTTAGCGTTTAACAGCAATATTTGCACCAATAAATGGTGAATATGCATGTTGGTACTTGTACTATTGTTAGCTGATACTGGCATCACAGACTGCACCTCACCGCATCACAGACTGCACCTCACCACATCACAATTCATTATGTAGTCATAGTTTTGATTTTGATAAATGTGTTGCAGCTCCTGCAATCAGTTTTAAGTCTACTCCCTGCACTGTTATTTTCCAGCTTTGGGCAGACCAGATGGACCAAATGGTTCTTATCTGCCGACACATTCTATGTTTCTATATTTCTTGCTGCTTTTGCTAGTGCTAGTGCTGGAGTAGCTTATGGGCAGTTTAATTTCTGCTCTAACACATGTATGTAGGCATTTTTCATACCAAATTTGTTGTACTACCTGGTGTTTCTCAAAGCATTTTTGGGATTCCACATTAATGTTTTCTCTGCCGTGCCACTTCTTTTGGGTCTATTTCTGTTTTTTTTTTGTGTGTGTTTAAGAATGGAACTTTTTAATGTGGTTCTTGTTGTGCTTGAGATATATATATCTGTGTCACCTTCTATGTGTAGTATGTGTCTTCCTCAACATCATAAAAAAGAAACACTTTCTGTTTGAAACCGGCACTACTCACAGATGTTATGGGAGCGGGTGCTCCACTGCATTGATAAGACGTGATCAGTAGGGAGACACCGTATGCGTTTCGCGTGTTATAATGCTTAATCATAGGTGATATGATTAAGCGTTATGAAACGCGTAAGGTGTGGTCCTGTCCTTGCCTTTTTTTCCGAATCTGTCACCTTTTTGGTTTCTTTTTCACTTTAATAAAGCACTTTTTTACTTACCTGCATCAGAGAGGGGAGTACACATCTTTTTCATGTCTCCCTTCCTCACCGTCATGTCTTATCATGGACCTTGGAGTTTCAGGGTTCTCCGCAGTATCTTATCTGTGCTCTTCTACAGAGTGCTCCAATGTTGTTCCTGGAATATATTGGAATATGTTCCTTTCTTTTGCTTCACAGCTCTGAGTGCTCCTATCACTACTGTGACCCCTTTGGCCTTCACTTTCCACACTCTCTCCCTCCACAACAACATAAATATATATATAAGAGAGAGAGAGTTTATGTTTTTGCGAAGGTAGAGAGAATATAGCTGCGGTTTGGCTTTCGTTTCTTCAAAACTCCTTTTTCATATGGTGCCTCTGGTATTTATTTTATAGATCTACACTGATCAGTGTGTTTATAGATCTACACTGATCAGTGTGTTTATAGATCTACACTGATCAGCCATAACATTATGACCTCTGACAGGTGGAAAGCCAACGGAGTCGGTGTAATGCTTTGGCCAGTGTTCTGCTGGGAAACCTTGGGTTTTGCCATTCATGTGGATGTTACTTTGACATGTACCATCTACCTAACCATTTTTGTAGACCATGTACACCCTTTCATGGAAACTGCATTCCCTGATGGCATTGACTGTTTCAGCAGGATAATGCACCAAAGCACAAATGCTTCAGGAAAAATGAGTTCAAGGTGTTGACACTGTTAACGTCTTAGTGCCAGAAACCACAGCACACCGTTAGAGTTCTAGTGGAGTCCATGACGGGACAGGTCAGGACTGTTTTGATGTCAAAAGGGCAGGTTATCATAATGTTATGGCTGATCAGTATATATCGATCAATACCAAACCATACCTCGAGATCCATGATCTACAATAAAACATAATTTATCAAAGCTTAGTTACAGATTTGAGAGTTGTCTTAATGTGCCACAATCTGGCCCTAACACAGAGATCACTGGGATTTTTATTATTTTTGTTGCCCCGATTTTTTGTCATTGTTAATAGGTGGATTCATTTTTATTTTTGGGTGGCCCTTTTCCCTGGGCTGAAGATGAGGGTATTTCAACTCAATAATCAGATCTGCACTCCTGTATTTCAAGGGGTGTACAAGAAAGACTGCACCCAGCCCTATAAACAGATAAATAATTAAACAAGGACTCGGCAACCAGTGGAAGGAATTTTATTTCCAGGTTTCAACTCGCAACGAGTCTATTTCAAGCCTAATTGGCAAGTGTTTTAAAGTCAGCTTTATATACAAAATGTCAAAATGAAGAGGAGGGCATAGCTGGACATCAGGCACCCTTTGTGTGTAATTTTCACTGGCCACCCTCATCGTGCACAAAGGGCTGTTTTTTTGTGTTTTTTTTTTTTTTACAGGTAATTGATACGTCTCCCTCCCACCTGGGATAGATATGGGGACAGGTAGTGAATCATTTTATATTACATTTATGGGATTCTGGGAGCTTCGGGCAGCAAGTAATTCTGCATTGTATGTGGGCTGGGAGACATTTGGCTGGGCACATTCCCATTTATTATGGGGGGGGTCAGGGCTACTTGATATATATACCACCATGATTGTTTTAGGGACCAGAAATGTATTTTTTATTTATGGGGGTGGCTTTTTAAACTTTGATGGGAAGGATAGAGGCTACTATTTCTTTGATCCGAGCTCCTGATTATTTTCGGCAGGAAAATCTGCCACAATGGCCAATTTTAATGGCAATTCTGAAGCACTTTGGTGCCCGAGTAGCCCGAATTCATGAGCTATTCACATCACCAAAGTGGTTCAAAACTCGGAGCTCCGATTTTCTAGTCACGTAGGTTGGAATGATATTACAAAATTTCTTAGCTTATGTAGGATATTTTTCATTAAAATTTAAAAAAATATTTTTTTTTGATCAATGATGCTTTTGGGACCAAAGTTATTATTATTTTTTTAAATGCATATATTTCCTGTTCTGCAATCTGCATCATTACACTTCCATGCTAATGTCCTTTTTATTATTCGTGCCAGAGAAAAATTCTTGATTGAAGAGACCCAACTCTTGAGAGCTACGCCTACCATTTCCTATAATTATCTCTTTAATGATACTGCAGATTGTGTTCAGTGTTTGATTTCTGGGAGACTGAAGAGAAGCAATGTTATGCAGGGACTTAGCCCTACTGACATTCGGACTTGCCTGCACAAACTTGTAGGAGACCTTATTAGCTGTGCATACAATTTCACATTCCTAGTAATTGAAGGGTCACGTGATCTTGATAAGTGCTCTTTGGTTTTCAATAACTCATAATGGCCGCTGTCACCTAGCAAATGGTTGCTATTCATGCATAGAACAGAACATTATGATCCTTTCAGAGCTCTGATGGCCCTGCACAATCCACTACACTGGAACCTGTGACAATATAACTACTAAGAAATGGCATCAATTGCAAAGTGCTTTGCAGTTTGATAAGTAGCACACCTATCCGGCACACTGATGGTTAAAGCGGGTATAAAGCCGTCACAAAAACAAATTGCTTTCTGTTCTTGCTTTTACCCTATTTCAAATAATACGAACATATAGGTTGCTAGGCAAAACACAGCAGTCGTGACTTCACGAGTAACTAGTAAGCATTTAGCACACATCACCACATTTTCTTCCTCTATTATGGAATAGAGGCTTATTTACTCTGGATTTGGATGAAAAATGATTATTTTTTTTAAATGAAAACATTTCAGGTTACATTGGTGATTATGAGAGATTTATATGGCAACTGATTTCACAAGGTCTATATAATAATCACAAATCTTGCAACAAGTGTAAGTACATAAATACTTGTACATGACTTGCGAGAGATACATTTACACCTTTAAACCGTGAGGTCAAGTAGTTGTTTGTTAAGTGTGCAAATATTTGCATACATTTTTCTCCCACCTGTACCTCATCCCTTTTCCTCCTCCCTGTACCAAGTTATTTTCTCACCTTTTTAGCGATGTATAGCATGGAACAAGTACATTTTAAATAAAATGTGTATCTTTCTTTGAGTACATGTGGAATTCTGTGATCCAATGGCTCCTTCCAGTTTAAACCGGAAGGAAGAGTTGCATCACAATGCAATGCCCTGAATCCTCAGAATTGCATTGTGATCAGACTTCTATCCCACTATGATTCTTGGGACACGGAGCACTGCACTACAATAGATTTAGCTTTTCAATGGTGCGCTACAGTCCACTGTTTTAAAGTCACAGCACTGTGGCAACCCCGCCTTAAATGTTGGGGAAGAATCAATAATCTAGGGTCTGCTCAATAAACAGAGAACGGCACGGAACTGAGATGGGAATTTCAAACTTTAGGCCAATGTGGCTAAGTTGGAAAATTCTTTAATGCATCTGAATGGGAGAATTTTTTCCAACACTGCTACTTTGGCCATAAGTTTGAAATTCCTGTCAGTTCCCTGCAATTCTTTCTTTATTGAGTAGACACTTGCGTTGTGGAGAGAACCTATGAATGTTTAAACTCATTAACTTAAAACATTCTGTGTCTGGTGGATATTTCTGTAAATTTTTAAAATATAACCTTAAAGAAACAGTCTTGTCCCTAAACTCACTTTGGTGCAAGTTGAAGACTTGGCTTTTTTTCCAGTGTGATTTGATGCAGGCATAAATCACATTTTTTATTATTTTACTCAAGCCCCCTTCATTGATTACTCTGCATTCTTACTGCAGATGCGACAGCACTGATTATATAGAAACCAAGCATATAACGTTTTTAGTTTCATTTAGTCACTTCCTGTGCTGCTGGAATAGAGTACATTGCATTGAATCTAAGTGACCTTGGATCTCTTAACAGTGTTTAATGACATCACTAGAGAAACATGATATTTCATTAATTTGAATTAAATTATTCTCATTGGTTCCTGCAGCAAAAAAAAGGAAATTGGCTTTTACTCAGCTAGTGTGGGTAGTCCTGGTTTCTTGCAAACTGCTATGTCACACATGAATCTAACTGTACCTTTTTTTAGATTTTATGCAATGCAAAATGTAAAACATGCATTTTAAAGTACTTTAAAAGCACATTAATATGCATTAACATTTGGAAGATGCATTTTGAGCACCCTTTGGGCATTTTGGGTTAGTCCCTTAACTACAGTATTTGCTCGAATATCAGACGAGGTTTTTTTCAGAGCAAATGCTCTGAAAAATACCCCTCGTCTTATATTCGAGGTCGTCTTATAATCTGACCTCAAATTGAGGTCAGATTATAAGACATGGATCCAGGTCCCCAGCAGAGCTGCAGGGGACCTGGATCCCCCTCTCTAACAGCAGGGGATGTCTGCGCGATGAGCGCAGACTCCCCTGCTTCCGCCCGGCACGACCGCCGGGGCTTCTGTGAAGAAGCCGGGTACTTCCGCTTTCGTCACAGAAGTCCCGGCGAGCGTGCCGGGCGGCAGCAGGGGAGGTCTGCGCTCATCGCGCAGACATCCTCTGCTGCCCCACTAGCCACCAGGGTAAATCGGGCAGCTGGGGGATGTCTGCACGATACGTGCAGACATCCTCCATGCTGCCCGACACGGCAGACTATTATGACGGACCAGCTGTCCGTCATAATAGACTGCCGTGTCGGGCAGCATGGAGGATGTATGCACGTATCGTGCAGACATCCCCCAGCAGCCCCCACTAGCCACCAGGGAGAGAATCAAGGTGAGGGGGAGAGAGGGGGAATTAGACAGACAAGGGGAGGGGGAACAGACAGACAAGGGGAGGGAGGGGGGAATTAGACAGACAAGGGGAGGGAGGGGGGAATTAGACAGACAAGGGGAGGGAGGGGGGAATAAGACAGACAAGGGGAGGAGGGAGATAGATAGACAAGGGGAGGGAGGGAGAGGGGAAATAGATAGACAAAGGGAGGGGGAGAGAGGGGCCGCATTGGCACATAAAAGGAAATAAAAACAACAAATGCATTTGTATAATATCAATTTTTTATTAAATATTAAAAAGCAATTTACATATATACAAGTTAAACTTTTTTTCCTATAGGGTAGTCTTATATTCAGGCTTTTAGTTTTTTTCCTAAAGGAATATACAAAGTTTGGGGGGTCGTCTTGAAATCAGGGTCGTCTTATAATCGAGCAAATACGGTATTAATTTGTGTGGGGTTAAAAATCTTTGCACATTCTATATCCACAAGAGATGGTGTATGCACTTACTGAACAGATACCATTTGTAAATGTTACAAGTCTGTGTTTTATTTTCACCTCCCATTCCATGGCTTATTTCAACTGATATTTAATTAATACTATTCTTTCAGGACACAGGTGGACATTTCTACCTCCGCAATGGCCTTTGCTGCTGTTTCTGCCACGTACCAAGTGCTCAGAGGGACTACTGGAATTTTCACTAGTCAGTCGGCATCATTGCTGTTGAGGGCCCGTGCTTTGTATGCTTGTTCCCTGAATAGGTGGGTGATCTGTCTACAGGCACTATTAAATGTTGTCTGCAAAGTGATGTGATGGCAGTTCTGTTGTTTTAGGAAAGAGATGCTCATCAAACTCTCAAACAGTAGATCTTTGTTGCTGTTGTAATGGGACAGAGGCCTTTCGTAAGTAACTTTTGTACGTGTTATTCAGTGTTAAATAGCTGGCACAATTGTATCCGACAGTGGTGTTAAAACAGCTCATGTCTGGTGGGTTTGCACTGAAGGGCCTCTTACTGCCCTATTGTAGAGTTCCTCTTTTATATTATTTTTTTCTTCACATTAAAATTAATTCCCCATCAGCTTGTATGTTGGAGACCGAGTGTTACTTTATAACCTTGAAATCTGGATTTATTTGAAATAGACGGAGAATGACTTCACAAAGAAAAACCGATCACCTGGAGAGAACAGCAAATACATTCAGGCAAGAGGTAAGTCATCTCTTTTACAACTCTTTCCTTGAAAAGCTGAAACAAATTTCAGGTTATCCCATTATTTCTGTCTATTTATGTCTGTTTACTTAATTAAGTTTTTTTTCTGGTGCTTTTCATGTGCATTTTGTAAGTAGGCGAACATAATTAAATGGGGGAATTTAAAAATAACAAAAAAAAACCCCAACAAGCATCACATCAATGAATGTTAGAATTCATTCATATTTCTGCATAAATAAGATGGGTTCTGAATCTCACAGAGAATCCACATATTGTGTAAAATAATAAAATATTTTCAGTTCTGCACATTTATATCTCTTACCGTAATAGTTAAAAAGACTTGTCACCTAAACATTATTTGTACCGTGAATGTGTAGCATTAATAATTTTCAAAAGGCTATATGTTGTGTTAGCAGAATTACAAGCCAATGCTTACAAGTTATATAATGTTTGTTTTTTTAAATCTGTCTATGGTGTCTCCTGTTTATAACATCATCTTAAGCCATTAGTGTTTTTTAAATGTCTGACAGTCTGTAATGCATAAAGCTTGAATAAAAATGTGTAATGTATTCTGTAGTGTGCAGAAAAAGGAGGTTTATTCATAGTTAGACAATATTTTAATCACCACTGTATTTTTCAGTAAGACCCATCAGAATTGTAACGAGAGTACTCTACTGTCAAATAGTGTTTTTAAATTCCATTTCAGCTTTTATATTTTGTGACTAATTAATTAGTGGATTGAAAGTGGATACATGAAGATACTAAATAAAATTAGAAATATACATTGAACCATAGAATCAATATGCACATACACAAATACATCCAGTCAGACACAAACATACACACACAAACACATCCAGTCTGACACATACATACATACACACACACACACACACAAACAAACACATCCAGTCAGACACATACATACATACACACACACACACAAACACATCCAGTCAGACACATACATACATACATACACACACACACAAACACATCCAGTCAGACACATACATACATACATACATACATACATACACACACACACAAACACATCGTCAGACACATACATACATACACACACACACACAAACACATCCAGTCAGACACATATATACATACACACACACACACACAAACACATCCAGTCAGACACATACATACATACACACACACACAAACACATCCAGTCAGACACATACATACATACACACACAAACACATCCAGTCAGACACATACATACACACACAAATACATCCAGTCAGACACATACATACACACACAAATACATCCAGTCAGACACATACATACACACACAAACACATCCAGTCAGACACATACATACATACACACACAAACACATCCAGTCAGACACATACATGCATACATACACATACACACACACACACACAAACACATCCAGTCAGACACATACATGCATACATACACACACACACACAAACACATCCAGTCAGACACATATATATACACACACAAACACAGCCAGTCAGACACATACACACACAAACACAGACAGTCAGACACACACACACACACATATCCAGACACATACATACATACATACACACACACACACAAAAATTCACCTATAAATGACTGCCCTCCATGCTATTACACCTCAATGCAGGGGAGGAGCAGTTCCGTTCCAGCCTGGTGGCAGTGAGCAGCTTCCCTGCTGAGCTCCCCGGTGATCAGCCCGATAAAGCGGTGCACGAGGGGGCGGAGCAGGAAGACTGTGCAGACGGTGTACACACTCTGCTCCCTTGCGCTCCGCTGGATTAAAGAGAAGAAAAAAAACGATCCCATTGCCGAGGGCACCATGCGGGGCTCACGATACCCGGGCGCCAGGTCTGATATGTCGATCTGGCACCCGGGGTTTGTCGAGCCCTGATCTAACGTGCGGTCTCCCATTTATTAAATTATCTTGTGGCTTGATATGCAAATGAACTTCTTTAAAATAACATACCGTATTTTCTCGAATATAAGACAAGGTTTTTTTCAGAGCAAATGCTCTGAAAAAGACCCCTCGTCTTATATTCAAGGTTGTCTTATAACCTGACCACAAATCGACATGGATAATAAGACTGGGATCCAGGTCCCCCGCAGAGCTGCAGGGGACCTGGATCCTCCTCGCTAACAGCAGGTGGATGTCTGCACGATACGCGCAGACATCCCCCTGCTGCCGCCTGGCACGACCGCCGGGACTTCTATGATGAAGCCGGGTCCTTCATAAAAGTCCCGGCGGAAGTGGCAGGCAGCAGCGGAGGATGTCTGTGCGTATCGTGCAGACATCCTCCGGCTGCCTCCACTAGGCACCAGGGATATTTGGCAGCCGGAGGATGTCTGCACAATAGTGGGGGGGAGAGAGACAAGGGGAGGAAGGGGGGAGAGGGAGAGGTAGAAAAGTTTGGCGGGAGGGAGAGACAATGCGGGAGGGGGAGGTAACATTGGCACATAAAAGGAAATAAAAACAAGAAATGCATTTGTTTAATGTCATAATTGTTATTAAATATTAAAAAGCAATTTACATGTGAATATATACAACGTAAACTTTTTTCCTATATGGTAGTCTTATATTCAGGTTTTTAGATTTTTTCCTAAAGGAATATCCAAAGTTTGGGGGGGGTCGTCTTATAATCGGGGTCGTCTTATATTCGAGGAAATACGGTGTGTGTATATATATATATATATATATATATATATATATATTGACATTCAAGGTAAGGGTAGGATCTGAACAAATATATCCTTTAAATCCTGTCCTAAGGAATTTAGAATTTATATGTATTCCGATGCCAATCAATTCTATATCATTGGTTGCCTGTGAATACACAAGCATACATATAATTCCCTTGTATGTATGTGTGTGTGTGTGTGTGTACTTAGAGCTATGTAAATATTGTATTGTCGGCATAAAGTGTAGATAAATGGTCATGTAATGGAAGCACCCATTGCCTCACCCATTTCACCTACATAATATTGTTTTCAGATTATTTCACCTGCAAAAGTCTGTGGAATCACTAATGAGTCTGCGACTGTCAAGAGAGTGCGACTTACTGTTGCCAACAATGAATTTTCATTTAAAGCGGGACAATGGTAAGATGTCTTTCTGTGTACACGGCGCTATTCCTTATTGCTTTTTAATGGAATGGACGAGATTATCAAACGTTGGCAGTTTCTGCATCTGTATACTAATGGAATCTACTTCAAGTGTGTCATTGCTGGAACCGTGCACAAAAAAATAAACATTAGTGGCTTTTTTAAAGGAAATATAGTTCTTATCACTGATGTGATAGGAACATGGAAAATAAAGTACCGTATTTATCGGCGTATAACACGCGCCGGCGTATAACACGCGCCGGCGTATAACACGCACCTAATTTTAAGAAGGAAATTACAGGGAAAAAAACTTAAGAACTTAAATTAAGAACTTTGAAGCCCAATAATCCATTTTAATATGCCAGGATATTGCCCCCAATATGCCATTTAATATGCAGGATATTGCCCCCAATATGCCATTTAATATGCAGGATATTGCCCCTAATATGCCATTTTAATATGCCAGATATTGCCCCCAATATGCCATTTAATATGCAGGATATTGCCCCCAATATGCCATTTAATATGCAGGATATTGCCCCCAATATGCCATTTTAATATGCCAGATATTGCCCCCAATATGCCATTTAATATGCAGGATATTGCCCCCAATATGCCATTTAATATGCAGGATATTGCCCCCAATATGCCATTTTAATATGCCAGATATTGCCCCCAATATGCCATTTAATATGCAGGATATTGCCCCCAATATGCCATTTTAATATGCCAGATATTGCCCCAATATGCCATTTACTATGCAGGATATTGCCCCCAATATGCCAGGATATTGCCCCTAAGTATGCTCGTTATGCCACCCTCCTCCCCCCCCTTCCCCAGACCCCAGTACTTACCTCGTTCCTGCTCTGTCCCCCGGTGCTCTGAAGCTGCGTGGCTGTGAGGGAAGTGTTGTGAGCTCCCCTTCAGCCGCGCGGTCAATAAAGTTTGTTTTAAAAAAAAAAAAAGACTTTATTGACCGCGCGACCGGAGGGAAGCTCACAACGCTTCCCTCACAGCCACGCAGCTTCAGAGCACCGGGGGACAGAGCAGGAACGAGGTAAATTTTAGATTTTTTTTTTTTTCGCCGTATAACACGCACACACCATTTTCTCCCTATTTTCAGGGAGAAAAAGTGCGTGTTATACGCTGATAAATACGGTAATTCTTGTATCAAATGGGGAAGTTAATAGTAATTTAGCCAGTCATTTAATATACTGATGAAAAGTTATTCTAATTTCAGTTTACAACTTTATTCTTTAATCAGTCAACATATATGTTCAATCCCAGCATTCCCCTAGGTATCCGTGACTACAAATATATAGATTAAATTGTATTACCTACCAATTGTGTGTACGCTTCTGGTTTGCTTGTGTATTAACACTTGTAAAGATAGAAAATATATTACCACCTTAGTTTATGTACGTGATTTTTAGTAAATGTTTTGTTTATCTTTCTTTGCGTTGCGCCCCCAGTTTTAAATAATCTTTGTAGTCTGGTACAATAGTCAGGTTGTGCTGTGTGTTTTCCGTTTCCTTTTTTTTCTATTTACAGTAAGAATGCACCTTAAATCTCCCCTAGTTCATAACACTTGTCCTATGATAATACTCATATGATATGAGCACAAGAGCACAATATTACTGTTCCAAATACAGTCACATTTCCGGCAGTAGAGTAAACAGGATATCCCTCTAGGAAACGGACACAAGTCTCATTAGAATACTTTGGAATGTCTATCCCTGAAGTCTTTGGGCATATCGTGAATATTGATAATTTGCAGATTTCATAGTTATGTTTCACAATAATCTTCATAAAATATATTATTATTGTTGGTTTTAATTGTGAACTAAGAAATTTCCTAGAATATTCTTATACTACTTTTAAACACGTTAAACCAGTCTTTAATATCCTTGTGAAGTTGAATGTGAGATAAAACGTTACACATTAGATCCTTTGTTGGTTTTTAAATCCAACACTTTTTTCACTTTTGATGTCACTACTTAATTAGCTACTGCTGTAACTTTAAATTATTCTATGATCACTATACATTGCTATATACTCTCTATGAAACAGTCAGTCTGTGTGACTTACAATGAAAGTACTACAAAATTAAAATATGAAACTAAATAAATTACATTTTCTTCTGACATGGCTGCTCTCTATAGGGGGAAGAACTTTGACCTAGCCATACTGCTGCCCTATGCATAGGTGTAAAAGTTGTTTACATCTACAGGGTGTCCTATACGTCTGGAACCATAGGAGCAAAACACATCAGATTATAAAATCTGTTCAAAGTGTCCACTGTAGCATACACACTCCAGAACATCACTGACATGCCTCCACTATGCACTGTTTCAGATGGATAATGCATAAGCCCTATGGTTCCAGACTGGTGGGACACCCTGTGTAAAAGAAGGAATACATATTCAAATACCTAAAGTGCTGGTGAGTGATACAAAAAATGTTCTTCTTTGTGATCCTACCATCTTTTCTTTTTATTGGCCAGTCTGAGCTACGGCTTTTTCCCTGCAACTCTGGCTAGAAGGCCAGCATCCTCTTCACTATTGACGTTGAGACCTGTGTTTTGCGGGTGCTATTTAATGAACAACGTACATATTGTGACCACGAAAACTGTAGACTGCTTTTCCACCAGTACCTAAGTTTAGGTAAACGCCCGAGGCAGGGGAACAGGAAGACTCACAACACCTCTGCTAAAGCTCACAAAGCTTCCCTTACACAAATACATACGCCAGGCAGTGTGAGTCCTTTTGTTTCCTGCCTCTGCTGTTTTCCACCTTCCGTGCGATGACTTTTTTGCATAAAAATGTTCTTTTTAGTTGCACTTCTGACTTGGAATCCATTATTTTTGCTTGTGGAGTAGCTATCGGAAAGTGCCATTGAAACACAGGAGTTATGGCAGCTGATAATGAGCCTTAGTACGCCTATGTAGATATTAAAAACCAGCCACTTCCAGCAACAATACTCTTTTACAACATTAACAGTGTCTTCGCCCATTTGATGTTATACACCTGTGTGTGTGTAATCACATCCACAGCGTAATGTCCCTGAATGGAAGAAATAAAGTGTGGTTACCCTAAACGCTGATATCAGCGTGCAGGGGTTTATTCATGAAAGAGGGAATTGCAAACTTAAACCCAAAGTAGCAGAGTTGGAAAAATTCTCTATTTCAGCTTAATTGTAGAATTTTGCCAACTCAGCTAATGGTGGGACATTATAGTTACAATAAGCATGTAGTCAGATATTCACAAACAACGAAAGCTACAGCCAGCTACTACAGGTGGAGTGAGATTATATGTCCCATGATTCTTAGCTAGCCAAATGGGAAATCCTTACCTTGAATTTTAGCAATTCGTGATAACCCAGGATGGGCAGTGTCTGTACAAGGACACCAGTGTCAGTGGCTAGGGCTGTGAAGGTTCGAAGAGCATCATTAAATTTTGGCTTGCAAAGTTCAGTTAATGTCCCCAGTGAACAAGGTCATTCCCTGCTTCTGGTAGTGGTTAGTGACAAGGATTAGTTGGAGCTCATCCCTCGTGGGCCCACACTTAGACTGGTGCCTAATGTGAGGCTGGGGGCAGAGATATCATATCCCTGCACTCTCTTGTGACATGGAAAGCAGTTTCACTGTGCTCTCACACTCTTTAACCCCTTCGCGACCGATGACGGTCCTGGACCGTCATAGGGAAATCTCCCTTCGTGACCGATGACGGTCCAGGACAGTCATGCAGGTCCGCGCAAACAAAGACATGGGGGACAGCTGGGGCCACGGTTCCATATCTAGTGAAGGGGGGCATTGCCGTCTTCTAACGAAGTCAGTGTGGAGAGGTAATAGTCAACACTTCTGGTTGCCATAGAAACTAGGATGCTATCTAAATATTGGAACCGAACATACCTTCAGATTCTAAACTCTTGAAAGCATTTTGGTTTCTTTGGCAATGGGAAAGTGGCATTTAATTAGCTCTACACCCCCAAGCAGCAGTGACACAGACATATATACTGAATTTTCTAGCAATGCTTTTCCAGACTGGGAAGTCTAAACTGCACAGTGCATTCCAAAAGCAGACGTCTAGGCAGCCCAATATAGTAGGGGTATCCTCTAGCTAGATCAGATTTGTCAGCCACTGATCTCGTCTACTTTAAAATTAAATTTGCACAAAAACTGTGTGGCAGGAGCTTTGTGGAATGGATTTCCATGGCCGAGCAGCTGCATGCATGCCTGCCTGCCTCACATCATCAAGTACAATGCCAAGCAAAGGATCGAGTGGTGTGCAGTACGCCACCATTGGACTCTGGAGCAGTGGAAGCCAATTCTGTGGAATCTTCACTGTTTGGCAGTCTAATGGGCGCGTCCGGGTTTGGCGGATGCCAAGAGAACATTACCTGTCTGACTGCATTGTGCCCAATTGTAAAGGATCTGTATGTTGTATAAAATTGCAAGCCAATGCATAAAATAAGAGAAAAATATGGTTAAATAGGTCTGTCATGTCTCCTGCTTATGACATCACCTTGTGGCTTGATATGCAAATTACACATTTTCCATTGAAAACAGGTGATGTCCTATGCAAGAAACACGACAGACACATTTAAAACATATATTTCTCTTATTGTATGCATTTGCTTGCAATTCTGATAACACAATGTATAAAAAATTTGTCACCAATTTTATTATCTGCATTCTAATTATAAGCAGTATCCTTTTAACATAAAATAGTTGAGCAATATGTCAAGCACTTTACACATTTGTTGATGATTACTCTAAGGTTGTTGTTTAAAAGCAGCTATCCCAAATTACCACAAAGTATTTCTAAGTGAAGGAAGCAACACGAGCACTGGCACATGTGAGTTACAGTAGTGTGGGGCTTTCATTTTGTAGCAGATGGTATATGTGGATGAGAAATTTTCAAAATAATGAAAAAAAATGCAATTAAAGCTAGGAATAAAACTATAAATATGGTTTGGGTGATTACAAAGCACTGATTTAATTAATTAAATGTGTCGTTACAGTAGCTATACCCTCGTACTCACAGCCATAGTAGTACTGAGTATTTTATGGTGTTATTTTTTCAAAAATGTATATATTTTTTTCATTATTTTAACTTCTAAAACATAAATCTAAAAATGTAAACCTTATTTTTACCAGTAGAGGGCACTGTAACCTATGCTATGTGAAAAACACTTAATTTTTTAAGGAGCTTTTTTGTAACATGAAGAGCCAAGTTAAGTCATTATTCTTTGGTAACTGTAATTATAATGTATGTTAGAAGGTCTTTTGTTGGTTTCTATTTTTGCTTGTAGCTTGCAATGCATTAACATTATTATTACTATTCAAAATGTCCAAGGGGTTTATAGAAAATACAGTTGAAAGGTGCTAAGTTGGTTCACATTTTTATATCTTTAACAAAATGCCAACAATCACAATTTAACTTAAATTTTTATCACAGACTTGAGGAATTTCTGAAACCTGGTGGTACAATACCTCCCATGTATTAAGAAAGGCCCAGTGCAATATTTCTATATACAATGCTTGCCATGTATTATATGCTTTTTTTTTTTTTTTTTTTTTTTTTTTTTTTACATACCAGCGGCATTGCATTGCTTTGTGGTTTTTTTTTTTTGGTTTTTTTTTTTAAAGTCTTTCACAGTATTATACTTTTTTCAAGTAAAACCAAATTACTTAAAAAAGCAGCTTTACGTCATTGAATTGTAGACTGTTAATCATTTTTTATACCACATGTTTTCCATTAATGTAAAAAAAGACTAGTATAATTTGCCAATTTAAACTCCGTGGTAAAATGAATTTAAATGGTTTACTTTGTTTCTTTTATTACATTAAGAATGCCTCGACTTTTTTTGGATGGAAGCCCTCCTTTCACTGCAATTAAATGTTGGTTTATAAAATGTTTGCAGCCAATTGAGAACAATGGACATTCAGAAGATAGAGCATTGGTCTGTCTCACACACCCTAAGTGTGCCACAACTGTTGCACATTGGTTGATAGCCTTTAATGAGGGGTCTATTCATTAAAACCATAGATGTTTGCTTCTGAATACTAGAGGTAAACACTCGGGTGATATTAAGTTGACGTCCTTTCCGATGTGCCTTCGTTGATCATCGACTTGCTCTCAGCTCTGCCGAGTTCAGCGCTAGAGTCCTCCTTCATATTTAACAGGGGCTGTATCTAAAGTATTGATTAATATGCCCCACATGTAAGGTAACTGCACTGTGTGAGTGTCTGATTTAAAGAGGGACTAAATTCTTAATATATTTTTAATCATACAGCAGATAACTTCTGCCTGATAAAAGCTCTGTAAAAGCTGAGAATCGGACCTTTAAAGATAAACAGCTTTTGAACTTTTACAAACTAGGATCAAAATATATTTTGAGCAAACAGAAGTGGCCTTTTGAGTGCATTTTTTGGGGAGCAGTTGGTCTCTTTTTAATGAATACAAGTTTGGGACTTTACTACTGTGACATGGCTTTTATGTAAGCAGGAGATTGTAAAGAGCAATTTCCTAAGTGACTAATGGGTTAGCTACTCATCCAATTACCACTCTTTTTCTCAGTGAAAGGTCTTAGATGTACCTGTTCTAGTGTATTACAAGGTGGGCTGCTAAGAGAGATGGGATTTTGTTGAAATACTGTTAAATATGTGCTGTTTGTTTGTTATTTTTTTTTTGTACTGGGAACCAGTTCTTGGATAGTCAGGTGAAGTAGGTTTATTTGCTCTATTTTGTTTCAATAAAAGCCTGAAATGTCCTACGTTACACTTGAAATGTTTATAGTGTGTAAACATAAAATAATATTGTGTTCTTTATCGCTTTATCTGAAGATAAACATAAAATGAATGAAGTAATGTCCTCCAACCACTCATCAGATGAGAACATACCACAGCAATCCGAAAGAACTGCATGAATCTGTATTAATAAATGAAGGTGCACCCCACTGCCGATCAGTTATCCCAATCTCTTCTTTATTCAGGCGTCTCACAATTTCTTCCCTAGGATACAATCTTGTCTCACATAATTTGGCAACAATTGTAGTAATATCGTCTTTCAAGAAGTGTATTAATCATTCTCTAGACAACTAGTCTTATGAGAGTGGCCATATGGTCTGACTCAAACCTGTTATCAATGTAGCAGTCTTGTTCCTTCTTTCACCTAGAATTACGTGCCATGTAGTATAATAATGACCCAAAATAATGGCTGTGCAACCTTTACTCCATACAATTACAGCGGTCTACTTCATTCATTAAAATAAAGTGATCAGCTATATGTCCTCAGCATAATGTATTTACATGTATATATCTTTCTGCCTTCTACCTTGCTTATCCAGTGACTTAAAATACTTGCTCTCAGCTTCTGAAAATTCAAGGGATCTATGTTGTTTATTAAATAATGAACACTTTCTCTACATGACCTGGTGTATGAACCAGTTTAATTTAAGATGTGCTATATGGGAGAGTTGTTGACGCATTTTACAATTGAATTAAAAGCGTCAAATCTGGTGGGGAGATCAGCTGCTTTTAATCCTGAATGTCTGTCTGAATAAATTAGGTATATTTACCTATACTTTTTTATTTTTTTTAATAAAACACAATAATCTGTAAGACCACATGATTCTGTATATGTAATTTGATATATGAGCTACTTTGATCTGGTTAGTGATTTCTAACAATAGTTTCAAACACCCCACATTTACACTTTACATTATTTGCAGGGTGGATTTCTTTATTCCTGGTGTGCCCAAAGTTGGAGGCTTTTCAATTTGTTCAAGTCCTGGTCTGCTACAAAGAGAAGGGATATTAGAGCTTGCAGTTAAATATAACCTGCATCCACCTGCACATTGGATTCACACACAGGTAATAGCATGTCTCATTTCATATAGTTACATTTAAATAATTTTATACCTTGCATGTTATGGTGGGTTGACGCCACCACCCATTGGAATCTGCAGGGCTATAGTATTTGGTTGTTTCTGACTTCCTGTTGTATATTCCAATCCAAAATGTTTATATTCACAACAGTATAAAATAACCACACTTTTTAAATTTAACAGAGAAATTGTGTACCAATAAAAAAACTATATTTTTATATATATATATATATATATATATATATATATATATATATATATATATATATATATATATATATATATTGTGTGTATAATATTGTTTTGTATCTTTTTTTGTTTCTTTTTCTTTTTTCTTCAATGAAAGTTGAATTATATTTGCCAAGTCCTTATCTGTTCCTCCCTCACTCCCTCCTTGCACCCCACCCCTGCTTGCTGCACTAGAGCACTGTTTCCAATTAACTCCTAGCTGAAAATGACAGTCTATTATCCTCAGTATGATTGAGACATTCAGTGCTGTTTTCATGATGTTTTTACATTCAAAGCTTTCTACTGGTGCAGAGTACCCACTATTGTTATCTCAGTTTCCTAATCTACTTGGAACCTTTTTAAAAACAACATAAAAAAGTATATATATTTATTTCTACCACTTCAGTATTGTATGCAAAAGCTTACTACTTGATGCATTTTAGGGGTGTAGAGAGAATCACACTGTAGGTAAAATAATGCTGCATGCTGGAGGATGGGGGAAATGAGACCAAAAACTCTACCTAGGTATAAATTTGACATTACATTAAAGAGGGATTATATCCTCCAGAACACTTTCTGTAGGATTAAAAGTGTATTTAAATTATGTTCCTATGGATAAGAGACTCCAGGCTAAGCATGCATCACATTAAGATTTATACAACAACTTACATAGCTAGGTACAGAACATATGGGGGAACTACATAATAAGGGAGGAGCTATTCATTTCCTCTACCACTATTGGCTGTTTACAGGGTGATTGATGAGCACATAGACCAATGATGGAGATAATGTTCCATGAAACCTCATAGTCTTTGCTTTTGCAAAGATTAAGGCTGAATATCCTTTGAATGGTGCACAAGTCCAATTGCAATTATAATAAAATAGAAGTTACTTCTGCTTCATCAAAGAAAAAAAATCAGGGTATATTCCCTGTTTAACAGAACTATGTAGACTGGGCGTATCACCAAACTATAAACTCTGGTTCTTAAAGCCAAGTTTCGTCTGTCCAGTTTTTAAAGAACCATATAATCGGAACCTTGTGTGTGCCCCATATGGTAGGAATACAATGACAGGCAGTAAAAGGCAGACACTTCACCTTTGCTGTCTTTTAGTTCATCATCAAAGAACCATGCACCCACGTCCAGGTCATGCTTATTAAGCCGGCTGTAAAAACACATTGATGACTCCCTTAAAAAGAGAGAGAAGGCGAAGGAGTTGCCAAAACATCAATCGTTGTCTGAATAAAGTACAGAATTGTATGCAGGAAGCTTGTCTTTGCATGGTATATAATTGTTCATTTCCAAGGCCAAACTTTGCAGCTGATACAACATTTCTAAGATGATTTAAGAACTCGGGAAAATTCATGTGATGAACTTCAGATCTAAGGTCATGGTTGACTGCTGGTATAATTTAGTTTTGTATTAGTGTGAAAACCCCCAATAAACTATCTGCCAGTTTTTATAATATTTTGACATTTTCAGAGGTTAACGTGCTTGTTGAATTCTTGACCCCTTACATTTTTCTTCCTGCAAATCAACTATAAAATCATACAAAACGAATAAAGAAACACCATTAAATTCTGATAATGCTAAAAAAGATAATGAAAAAGCACATACAATGCTAAAACATGTGTCCACCCGTATTCAGACTGCAGGAGGCAAATATTCTAGTACATCAAAGGAGTTTGTATGGTCACTAGGCCAAGAGAGAATATTGTAAATTAATATTTTCCAGCACCGAACATGTTACGTGGGCCTCACATTAAGAAAAGGTTTGGAAACAATGGTAACCGTCTTGTCATGGCAGCCATATGAAATTGCATTGTTACCAAGGTCTGGCCTCTAACTACTCCGTAGGTGTTGATCAATTTGTTGCATTTGCTAACTTTTAAAAATAATTGATATTTCTGTGTCCACCTCACACAGAAGATGCTTTATTATCTGCTGTACCTGCTTCAGGAGGATATTTATAAATTCAAATACATGTTATTTGCATTATTAGTCTCCCAGGATATCAGTTAAATAATACTGTGTATTTGGCCTGGCAGACAGAAATACACTGCATGTCCTTAGTGACATCTCCATTAGGAATTTGCAGTTTATACATCTCCCAATCCTTTCTGTTGCATTTTCTTTATCCCTTTGCTTTCAGTATTCCTCCCACATAACCAGTATACAATGCATTTAGGAAGTAGTGTTAAGAATTTTAGTGAGGCCAGATGAAAGTCAGTACTATAATTTATAGCTGATCTAAACACTGAATATATATTTTTGATGCATTTTTTTAATTAAAAGACTTTTCTATAATGTGTTTTAGCCATTTAGCATAATTTTCCGCACTGTACAAAATACATTTACTGAGATACTGAATGTGCACTTGGCAAGTGTGTCTTGATTATTTTCAATGGGAATGCACTGGGCATGTGTTGTTCTAAGCATACAGCTGTACACATGGAATCTGTAAAATTAATGTAGGGGTGGAGCATGCCTACTTAACTGCATGTGCAAATCATCTTTGAACATGAACAAAATTCGAGCTTGTTCTATACAATATACTCCATTAAATGCATAAAAAAAAATGTGATTGCTTTGGTCCTCTATTTGCAATTGTTTTATGGTCCTTTTACTTGCTGTTGAATTGTTACAAACATGTTCATGTTTGAGTATATGAACTATGCAAATAGAATACATATAGAGCTTACCTTTAGAAAAAAACCCATCAATGAATGATCTGTAGTCATACACAGGAAAATGAACAACCATGTGATCCAGATTGCTAGGTGACCACAACTAAATCGTTGGAGACAGCCTGTGAAGCCGGGTGAGATTGTCCCAACTGTAAGCAGATGCTGCAAAATGTGGTTGGAGCTAAACTTTGCATTCATCCCTCCATTCCCAAATCTAATGCATGGGTCCAACCTAGAAAATGTTATCATCTCTGTGTATTTATAGATAAAAAAATAAAAAAAACCCAACTCTCTGAGCTTCCTCACCACTGTGAACTACAGAGAGTCCAACACAAAGTACACTTCCCATAGTTTACTATGTGAAAATGTTTAAAGTTGAATGTTCTCTTTTGATCCACAGTGTTCTCTTGGTTCAGAAGTTGCTCTAAGAGTGGGAGGCGAATTCTACTTTGATCCACAACCCTCTGACTTTCCAGTGGATCTGTTGTTAATTGCTGGTGGAGTAGGAATCAATCCTTTGTTTTCAATATTGCTCCATGTTGCCGATCTTCATGAAACTCAAAAAACTACCGGACAGGGAGTCCAAATGGGCAATGTAAAACTTTGTTACTGTGCCAAAAACACCAGTGAGCTGCTATTCAAGGTAAATTTGTAGCATCCTTTGTATAGATAACCTTCCTTTACTATACTTTGATCCTTACAGATAAAAAGTCTTGAGGGCCTATTTTATTATTAATAATCAATGAAACATGTTCTTTCTATGTACTTCTAACATTGATCTGACCGAGAAATTCACAAATCACCACAAACACACATTGATTTGTGTTTAAGTGTATATTTATGGGGTTTGTTGTTGTGTATATGTTTTTTTTTTTTTTAATAACTGTTTAAAGTAAAGCCTTGTTTTTTTTGCCTAGTGATTTTTTTTTTTTCTTTTAAGATATTCTCATTTAATTGCAGTTTTGCTCTGTTTCTTCTATGGTATGCTTAAACACATTATATTGTTGTTTAAAACAATGGGCAAACTGGCCTGACATATTTTGATTAGCAATCTGACCGACATATTTTATTGGACACCTGACTGTGGCATATATTAATGGTAAAATTAACTGGCGTATGTTAATGGCCAAACTGTGTCATGTTCAGTGGGGCAAAATAACATTCTATAGGGCAAAGTTACACTGTGGCATACCAAATCGTGTGGGGCAATATGGGTGCATGCCAAGTGCTGGGGATAAAATATGGTGCTGTGTCAAGTCTATCAAGGTGAAATGTGGGTGAAGAGGAAGGAAATAACATTTTAAAAAAAAGACACATTTTTTTCAATAACATTTATATTACATATGAAAATTGTTGAAAATATTAAGAAGTTCATATAACTATAAATGCTCATATATATGTATGTATATGACAATAAATACAGGTTGAGCATCCCTTATCCCAAAAAAATTTGGTTGTGGCTAAGTTTGGATAAGAGATACTCCACTTCCTAGCTTCCTGGTGTTGAAGCTCCTTTGCTACACCCTCCCAGGCACTGTAAATGTGGAGCTTGCGTTCATGGGAAATGTAGTTCCCAGAGATCTGCGATAGGATGGAGAGACTACAGTGAGACGTCAGATCATTTTGGCAGCAGCGTGGAGCAGGTAAGTTCACCAGCTCCACTGCAGGACATGATCCATATGGTCGTCTGGTGCTGGTTCTGTTGAAATGATCTGTTAACCTTAACTATCCATTAACCGAAATGCTGCCGATCCCAAGCATTTTGGATAAGGGGTACTCAACCTGTGTGTATACGTGTTTGTGTGTGTATGTATATGTGTGTGTATATATATATATATATGTGTGTGTGTGTGTATATATATATATATATATATATATATATATAATGTATGGATATATATATATATATATATATATATATATATATATATATAATGTATGGATATATATACCGTATTTGCTTGAATATAAGGCCCCTTGTCTTATATTCAAGGTTGTCTTATAGTCTGCAGGTGGGGGCAGCCAGAGGATGTCGTCAAATCGAGGTCAGACTATAAGACTGGGATCCAGGTCCCCAGCAGAGCTGCAGGGGATCTGGATCCCAGTCTTATAGTGTGACCTCGATTTGACTACATCCTCCAGCTGCCCCCAATACCCACCAGGGATATTTTGGCAGCTGGGGGATGTCTGCACGATAGAGACAAGGGGGAGAGACGAGTTGTAGGGGGGCGGGGGGAGACAAGGTGAGGTGGTGGGGGGCAGAGGTGAGGTGGTGGGGGGCGGAGGTGAGGTGGTGGGGGGCAGAGGTGAGGTGGTGGGGGGGAGAGACAAGGTGAGGTGGAGGGGGGGGAGAGACAAGGTGAGGTGGAGGGGGGGAGAGACAAGGTGAGGTGGAGAGGGGGGAGAGAGACAAGGTGAGGTGGAGAGGGGGGAAAGAGACAAGGTGAGGTGGAGAGGGGGGAAAGGGACAAGGTGAGGTCGAGGGGGGAGAGACAAGGTGAGGTCGAGGGGGGAGAGACAAGGTGAGGTGGAGGGGGGGAGAGACAAGGTGAGGTGGAGGGGGGGAGAGACAAGGTGAGGTGGGGGGAGAGAGAGAAAAGTTTGGGGGGAGGGAGAGAGAGAACACAGAGGGAGATAGAGAGAGACAACGCTGGGGGGAAGGGGGGGGAGAGAGTCAAAGCTGGGGGGAGGGGGAGAGAGCGGCAGCATTGGCACATAAAAGGAAATAAAAACAAGAAATGCATTTGTTTACTATCATTTTTATTAAATATTAAAAAGCAATTTACATATGAATATATACAAGTTCAACTTTTTTCCTAAAGGGTAGTCTTATATTCAGGCTTCTAGTTTAATCTTACAATCAGGGTCGTCTTATATTCGAGCAAATACGGTAATGTGTGTAATCTCCTTTTTATAATTGTCCTAACAAAAACATTTTATTACATATGAAAATAGTTGAATATAGTATAGTTAGACCTATAGATTATATATATATTCTGGCCCCCGAATGTAAAAAGTTCACTGAGCCCTAGCACCAAGGAGCCCAGCTGCAGCTATTTCTATAATACTGCCCCCCCTTCTAGAAAGATGGGGGGAATTATGGGGTTTGTAGTTCTGCAGTGGCTGGAGGGCCACAGTTGGACACCTAGGTTCTTAGGTGATTTGTCTCTGGTTTTCTCCCTTAGTACTGCCTAACGTCTGCCTAATAAAGTTGAATGTAACATTTAATGGCTTTACCTTTTGGAATTTTCACTACTGACCATTGATGTATGAGCTATGAACTCATACAAACCCACATACTGCATCCAGTTAGAGTGGTGGTCCCCAACCACAAATTGCTATCTGCGCAGTTAGGAAGTTTCAGCCCAGGTAGGATGTGGTTTAACCTTTTCTGTTAATCTGGTAGGGCTTTTTTAAAATCATTTTCTATTTTAGCCTAAATATACCTTTTTTTTAATAATTGTCTTGATTTTTGGGAGACTAGAAATTGCAGTGGGGCGGGTATAACCAGATCCAATGCCACAAGGCAGATAGATGCTGGGAAGCTGTCCACGTTGCTCTGACAATACTAGTAGTTAATTACTCTGTGGGGCATAACTTATACCTCTACACAACAGAGTATTGGTGGCAAAATTAAGCATTAAACAAAGCATATGAGCGGTATGAATGTCTTCATTTTAATGTAACAATTTTTTCAACTTTTTTTTTTTGCAAAATGATCGATGATGTTCTTGGTTTTTCCACTGGAAAAATGGTTTGTAATGCCTGAATCACAGGCGGCTGTGCTTCCTCTGGGTTTTTTTCCCACCAAACACAACGGCATTGATGATAGATGTGTGAAAAGTGTCTGATATAAAACTGCATTAAAGTCACTTTCAAGATGAATTAACTAAATATGCATGGCTCATACATTTTGTATGTAGGTAGCTATAGGAAGCTACTGCCTGTATACCTTTGTTCTATGCATAATGTTTCAAATTAAAATAATGATGGGGCTTTTGCTTCACAGTGATACATTTAGTATCTTAATCAAAAATTTCCTCTCAAAACTCTATGGTGCCCAACTACTGAGATCATAACCTCACATTAAATGTCTGCTTTTGTATAAAACTGTACGTTTCTATGTAAACCCAGACATGTAACAATGGTCATTACATTAAAGTGAACTATGTATCATTTTAATATTCAGTTTCATATCCAAACCATTACTAGGTCACAGCAGAGGAATTATATGATATCCCAATGTCTTACATTGACCACCTTCATTTAGGCAATGTTGGGGATTTCCAGTTGGCCACTCATTATCTTTTTTTTTTTTTTTTTTTTTGAGTTAAAGGAAAATTAAATGTTGTTTAAGCCTTGCTTCCTTAAAGGTAGCAAGGGTTAAACAATGCATGTGCTGGTAGAATTTAGTAAACCCGACGTGTATCTTAATAGATACACGCAGGTTTACTTTCAGCTGTGTCTCACATGCGAGACACAGCAGTTCCTGGTTGTCGTGTGCAGACAAACATCAGCACGTGCACAGGCAATCAGAGCGGGGGATCGCCCCACTGAATGTGAGGGTCTCTCGCTGCTATCACATTTTTGCATGGGATCAGCCGGGGGGGGGGGGGGGGCAGTTAAGGTCCTATGGAAGCATGGCAGCTGTCGGTCAGAGGATAAACTGGTGTGTACTATCAAAAGTACACGCCAGTTCATCCTCATACTAGGTACTCATACTAGGGACAACTAACTTTTCACTTGTGCTTCTATATTAAAAGCACAAGTGAAAAAAAAAAGTTTAGTGTCCTTTTAATGTAATGGACCTTTTGAAAAGTTCATTTCTAGCACACAGTTATTTTTTTTTCATTTGGATTATTTGTTTTGCTATTAAGCCTTGTATAGGTTTTGCTCAGTAAACCAGCACTATGGAGAAAAAATAACATTAATAAGAGTGGCTCTGTGTGCTTATCTGCAGACCACGTGCTCTACTTTAAATGGTGGTATTTTTGCTTCCTTCATTATCCTGTGATTGCTGTTCCTGAATCTTAAATGGGGGAATTCACAACCAGACTTAAAGGATCAGTATCACCTAACCATAGCTTGTACTGTGAATGTTGACCATAACATTGAAAATGATCTGTACATTGTGTTTGCAGAATTGCAAACAAATACTAACTTGGTAGGAAAATGTGTTTCCAAATGTGTCTGGGGAGTTTTCTTACGACATCACCTGTGGCCTGATATGCGAATTACATATTTCCCATTGAAAGCCAGTTTGTTTGCATATCAAGCCACAGGTGATGCCATAAACAAGAGATACCACATACACATGTTTTTCCTAATTCAGATATTTGCTACTTTTATACTATCCACATGCACATTACAAACAGTAGCATTCTATTTGTGCACTTGTGATGTCATATTTCTAGAATGTTTACTAGTACATCTTCTCTCTGTGTTAGTATGTGGGAAACAACTCCTCTAATTGGCTGCTTGGTGTAGCTCTGATTGGTAATTACCGTATTTGCTCGATTATAAGACGACCCCCCCAAACTTTGTATATTCCTTTAGGAAAAAAACTAAAAGCCTGAAAAAAACCTTGTCTTATATTCGAGCAAATAGGGTAATCTTTTCTTTTTCAGCTTGATCTGTGCAAACGTGGGTAAATCACTGGCTTATTCATGCATGTTGTATCAAAAGATCTATGTGTGCTCTGTACTCTGTACAGACACTTGGACATTTACCTGGTGGTGCTCAGGATTTACAGCAGAATTAGCTGATTATGTTGTTTCGAATGCTGTAAATTCCACATATGGAAAGTGCCACTTAGCTCTACTCCCATAATATATTTCTTCCATTTCTAATTTTCAGAGACAAAAATAAGATAATTTGATCGCTGAGTGTGATATAGTATGGGTACTTCATCAGAGATGCTGATTGTAGAATTGCCAGGAAACTGGACACCCTACTAATTGAGCTCAAAAGATGATGGCCATACGAATCTTAATCCCCCCCCCCCCCCCCCCCTATAATCTCTCCATTCGGTTTTCCTTTAACGAATTCAGATTTTTATGTAGCAAAGAATTTTCATTATTTTTATTCTTTTTTTTTTTTTTGCCATTGTTTCGTTATCTTTTGTAGACTGCACCTGGGAACCCTTGCAGACTGGCACATAATCCAATACATCATTTTTCTAAATACCACAAAGTGGATGCAACCATTTCTGCTGTTGCTTAAATGGAGATATAAAGTGATATTCAAAATGGTACAGACCTTATTTTGTGTGATTATTGAAAAAAAAATGTCAGTGTGCATGCTATGTGGGCACCAAATAGTGGCATTTGTCTTTTTAAGTTGGAATATAGATCAGCACCATAATGTCCTAACGAGAATTTTAAATGCTAGGTAACATAATTTCCAAGTGAACGCACTGATTTATTCCTATATTTAGAGATTGGCTTTTAGTCTTTAATTTTTTATTTTTTTTAATGTCCTAACGGAGTTTATTATCGACAAAAGCTCAGCCTGGCTGCCTGTTTTATTGTATGTGTAAGTAGTGCCCAGTGGGATAGGGAGAAGCCATGCCTGGGATAAATGGTGCGAACAAAGGAATACAAACTGCTTTCTACAGCTCGTTTGTTGACGGCATTCAATTTGGAAAGAAATGGGCTGGCTCTGCCACCTTCACAGCTGCACAGAGGAGAAAATCAACAGCTTCCAAGCTTCAAAAACACAAATCTCCACTTTTATCAATAGTTATCAGCAAGGTAAATCGAGTACAGCTTAAAATTTGAGTCCATATTGAGGCGCTTTGTATTGCAATTTTTGGCCAATTAAGAATATGACCAAAGGAGTGTAATTTTATAGATCAATGAGCATTATGCTGCTACTTTATAAAAAAAAAATATAAGATATTATTTAAAATAATATATTTGTGCATGTAATCCTATTTTATCATTCAGCTGAACTTTAATATAATTATTTCTCATCTGATCTCAGACACCAGGGAGAGTCAAAATTAGTATAATGAAAAGTATAGCTTGGGAATTGTAAACAATTAGGAAATTGTTCTAAACTTTAGCGTTAATTACATCTACATCCAATAGTCATGTAGGCAAGTACTGGACATTGGTAGCGTATGGCTATTAATACGTTTACTAAGGTCACAAATGTTTGTAGACTTTAGGAGCCAGGGAAATGGGACTTCCATATATGTATGGAAAAACAATCACAAAAGCCAGCCCTCAACCTGGTAACACAGCAAGTGGCACTGGCTCATGCCATTGCAGTGAGTAAGTGTCAGGTGTGACCAGTAGTACACATCAATCGGAGTGTCAAACCTTACACATCACAAAATATCCTGCAAAGCGCGCAGTACTGCTCCCCATAATTTCTGATTGCAACCCTGATCATTTCATTGCCCATGAGTGGATGACGTTCTCTACACTCCTCAAGCACTATAAGAGGTTTGTTTTTTTTGTTTGGTTTTTTTTTTTTAAATAAGACGGTCATTACAGAATCCTCACCAAAAAAAACGGCTTACTCCATTCTACAAAGATATCAAAATAAACTGACAGAGAAGAGCTCCTTCTCCCACAGACGGGAATCAGTTTGGTCTTCTTGTGATAACTGAAAGAGCTGGATTGTTCCCATTCAATGTCAATCTTGCTTTCAATGTTACAGGCAGATTTCCATAGAGATCATTCAATTAACCATGCAAACAATTCATAGGATTTTAAAGATTTCATTTGCATGCAAAACACTAACAAGCAGTACATTAATAATACTAATGGATGTATTAAAGTTCATTTGGTGGCTGAAATATCCCTTTAATGATTGAATTAAAGAATTGCACTTACCATGGCCCTTTCCTGGAATGGAAGTGAAGCTCATTTTTGGATGGATCTATTTTGGTTTACTATAATAATTGTATTGTGCTATCAGACTTTGCCACTTATGTTAACAGTATTTTGATAACACAATGGGTCTATTTCTACTGCTGAGAAATAGCTGCAGCAGTGCACAGACTTCCATACATTTTAGTATTTTCAAGATAATCCTGTAAAGGCAGGACACATATTGGGGGGAGTAATAAGAACACAGACCATGTAGGAGAAGAGATTTTAGTATAATGTTGCACACAACAGTCTGGTTTGTACAGAAATAATGGCTACCAAAACATTCAAGGTAGGTGAAATGTGATATTACATAAATGCCTTTGATAACTGGTCCAAAACCAAAATAATAGTACATCCTGTTTTGCATTGACAGAGATGTAAAAATGTGACAATTTCCAAAGATGACCTATCTATCTATCTATCTCATTATCCAATATATATATATATATATATATATATATATATATATATATATATATATATATATATATATATATATATATATATATATTGGATAATCATTATATACACTATATAATTATATAGATTTATCTCCATATACAATATATATATATATATATATATATATATATATATATATCAGTGCTCAAGATACATGCTGTTACAAGCCATAGAGAAAGATGTGCCCAAAGAGACCAAGTGACAATTACTAATCACCAGTGACATCACCAGGCATTTTAAGACCATCACTCTGATCAGCTCTGTCACTGTGGCCCCTGCTCTGTGATCTCATTGCAGCAGCATGTGTGACAGGCAGCTACATTGCTGCTGCTGCTGCTGCTGCTGCTATGTACAATAATTCTCTACTGATCTGCAAAGAAGGAAAATGTGTTTTTCTGTCTGAATTTATTTCAAGACAGGACACAGTCTTCACAGAGGACTTTGTGCAAAGGAAAACTCAACTCACACTGAGGGAGATCCCAACTGTCGCGATAGTCCTTATCGAAGCTCTAATATTTCTGTGTATAATTTCATATTTAATAATGATATCACAGAAAAGTCCTGTCTGTCTTTTAACAATATAAAATGTGTACTGCAACACTAAAAATCACAGTAAGGGGATCCTGGTTGAACAAGCAGTAGTCAAAATTGTCACAGAAGCTCTTGTTTTTGAGGGGTCTACAAAGCAAGCTCCTTTGTCATGAATGGGTTAAGAGACACCATAAAGCCACACGTTCTCACTGGATAATATGTAGATGCAGCTGATTGGCAGGGGTTTAACAGTACACCATTATCTTGCTCATTCTAGGCCCTGCAGGTAGCCATTTTTACTGTGTGGCAATTTTCTATTGTACGAATAGCAATGATTGTGCCTCCAGTGACTGAATACATTCTCCAAAGGAAGACTTGTATGTTGTGTTTGGCTGATCTCTCTGGATATTCCCGTTAATCATCACTGTCTGTTTAAATTTGCAGAAGAACATTCTCAGTTTGGTAAACAGTTTCCCTGGGAAGATCACGTGCAATTTCCATGTCACGCAGCAGAATTCACCAATTTGCCTCGAGCTCCAGCCGTTTATCACTGGTGAGTTGCCCCTGGTTTCTGGAGGAAGTAGACGTATCCATCATGAGCTATAGAGATTCAGTCCTGAGGAATGCATTCAGTGTATATAATGAGAGACGTGCTTCATAATAATGATTTGTTTGTACTATACATAATATGAATATATTAATCAACTGAAGACAAAACCAGTTTGTTTATACCAGACCTGAATAAAAGAGGTAATGTTATAGTATATTTCAATCTAGTGGATAGATACTGTGTGAGTATGCAAATTCCCTGAAGCATGTTAATGTCAGTGAGGATTTTTTTATTCATAAGTCCAGTGTATATTTCAATTAGATTACATTTGTAATAATTCTCATGGGCAGTTTATAAAACATTCGTAACAAAAAAAAGCGAGCTTTCCCTTTTTTAAGAAAATCTCTTAGAACCATGTTTTAAAGGACTTTATTTTTCACTTGCATTATAATATAGAAGCACGAGTGAAAAAGTAGTTGTCCATAGCTTGAGGATAGTACATGCCAGTTCCTCTGACCAGCAGCTGCCCTGGTTACCTGTGAAGCAGGCAGCCAAGTCTGGTCGGCGACTAGTTAAGGTTTGTGGTTGTGCACACTAACACTGTCTGCTCACACCAGCCTCCAGTCCTGCTGTGAGACAGCAGAGAGTTAACACATGTGTTTCTATTAAGATACATGTTAGCTTTACTTAGAAGAAGCAGAACATGTATTTTAACCTTTTGCTTCCTGTAAAGTTTTTTTTTAAAGGGTAATTGTCCTTTAACCCCTTCCCAACCTTGGAAGTACCAGGTACGTCATCAAATAAATGTCGCTTAGTGACGAAGGACATATCGGTATGTCGTGTGCTAAAACCCACATAGGCAGCGATCAACAGTTGTTGCCTATGTTTTGCCAATGTAGCTATGTTGCCTTGATGTCCAGGCATCATGCAGCAATGAAAGTTGCCCGCGGGCGCCAATGTGGTGCTTGCCCATATCACTTTTGTTGCTGGACTGCCCCTAGAGGCAGGTGGCAACTAGTGTTGAGCGAACCCGAACCGCACTGTTCGAGTTCGTACTGAAAATTACGGTTTTCGTACCCCCAACCCGAACATTTCACTGTATGTTAGGGTTGGAGTTCGATGTTCGGCAATAAACCGAAAGTCTATAAGCCGAAAGTCATTCGTTTATAGACTTTCGGTTTATAGAATAGCAATAGCGTTAAATGTATTACATAAACCGAAAGTCTATAAACCGAAAGACATTCTATTGCTATTCTATAAACCGAAATAGAGTCCCCATTCATACAAATAGGTCAATTGAGTATTTGACGGTTCAGTTTAGTATAAACTGAAAGAGAATACCCTGCACTCCAACCCTCTCTGAAATGGATAATTCTGTTGATCCTCCTGGCAGCCATGCTTTAGATTTAGATTTATGTTCTTCCAAAGCTAAAATCAAAGATTCCATCTAGTGCTATTTTATGGCTCAGCTGTATTTTTAATTTGTATGTATTTTATGTTTTTTGAAGTTATTTCCCTATCCATATTTGTTTGCAGGGCACTTGTCCTACTCTTACCCACATTTTAATTCCTTTTGCAGCCCTCTAGCCCTTTCCAGGACTTTTTTAGAGGCATTTTAGTGCCCAAACGTTTGTGTCCCCATTGACTTCAATGGCGTTTGGGGTCAAGTTTGAGCCCGAACCCGGACTTTTTTCCGAAGTTCGGCCGAACCCGAACATCCAGGTGTCCGCTCAACTCTATTGGCAACATTACATTGAAGAAAAAAAGGGGGGAAAACTAACTAGGGTTAGGGTTAGAGTTTTACTTACGGATGAATTAGGGTTAGTGCAGGAGTTAGATTTAAGGTTAGGATTGAGGTCAAAAGCCCACTGTAGGAGAAAGTGGTTTGGAAACAAAAAACTCCTTTTGGTTATTGCCCTAAAACATGCATGTAAACATGGCATATTTTTTAAACTCCTGACAAGATTTACAAACTATTTATCATTTGTAATTGTGTAAAAGATGTATAAGGCCATAATTTATTGATTTTTTATTATAGTAAATTATATGATATGATGAAAATAATGGGATCTAAAGAGAGCCTTTTTTTATGGCGATTTAAAAACAGTATATAATATGTGAAATTAGAAAGAGGAAAATTATAGCTAAACACAGTTTACATACGAACCTGCATGCATTATTTGATTCATTTGTCAACACTATCTACAGGTCTGTGCTTACATGTGTTCTTTTGAAAGCAAACGTTTACAATCGTTGGTGTCTGAGGTGAAGAACTTCACACCTTTTTTCCAGGCCATGCTAGCAAATAAACAAGCTTTTTATAGCAACATATGGCAGCTTTTTAGTGGCTGCACACTGCTGTACTTAATATAACATTTTTACTTGTGTTTAATAGACTCTACAAGTGAAGTTTCTCAGCAAGATTTATTTTGTGGAAAGTAGCTTAATTTGCAACCTCTTTCCCGAATTAATAGGGTAAGATTGTTATTCTGCACCTTATTAACAAAAAAAAAAGGGAAACGGCAATTCCTGAGACGAAAACGTTTTAGTAACCACTCAGAATTGGCATTTAGGCCTAGCATGCTTTGAAAACTATCAATAGGAGCATTTTAATGATTCCAAGCAGCAAGCTATCAACAGGGTCAAAGTGGTAACTATTTCAACCTATTTTTGTAAGCAGAGCAAAATGTAAAATGTCATATTTTAATAACTTGTATGGTGATGCTCCATTATAGCTTGTGCAATTTAATTTTTGCAGATATTTCTGATTTTAATTTTTGATAACAAATTTTTCTGCACATACATTGCACAGTCGCACACAGTTTATGACCCCACATCCATTAATTATTATTTTAAGCAATTCCTCAACATTACAACAGTAGTAAATTTGAATTTGTAACCAATTGAGTATAATTCTGCTTTTTCACTAGAATACCTAAACAAATGCGTAAGTTGACTGACACCTTTTTAAGGATATAGCTCTGCATTACCAGTGCCTCACTGACATTTTGTTTAACAGAAGGAATGTAAAGAGCTATTTTAATGAAAGAAGGAATTGCAGGGAAATGACAAGGGAATATTGAACTTTAGGCCAAAGTAGCAGAGTTGAGCTGAATTGGAGAACTTTCCAACTCGGCTACTTTGGCCTTAAGTATGACATGTGCTTGTCATTTCCAGTAAATTCTTCTTTTATAAATAAAGCCCATAGTCTTCTGTCTGAACGTACTTGCAAACTCATTACTAATGATATTATTTTTTTTCCCCCCAGAGGGTAGAATTTCTGAAAATGATCTAGCAAAATATGTGTCCAGTGATCATCTGTGCTACATCTGCGGACCACCTCCAATGATAGAGTCCATGTGTCAACAGCTTGAAGGCCTTCACATACCAAGAGAACAGATTTATTTTGAAAAGTGGTGGTAGTGTGTGCTCTGCCGAGAAACAAAAACTACCGTCTGTCCCAATACTCCATTTTTTAAGGCAAGGTTGCCCAAGGCTCTTCAAGGTGGTTTAGAATTATTGATGGTCTAGTTCTTCAACTTGTGTGGAACTAAATTTGGCTGACCCACGTTCTCAGGAATATCGCTCGAGTCCTCCGCAACTTGACACTGCCCTGTTGTTTAGGAGGGGGAAAAAAAATAAGGTGAAGCAGCAGGGTATAGAAAAGACCATCATATCAGGGACTGAATGAAACAGGATGGCTTTATTGTAGTCTATAAACATTTTATTTCAACTTGGTTTAAATTTACCCTGCTTGCGTTAAAGAGGAATAAATAATGGGGTGTTTTTTTAGTCATTTGATGTACAAAAAAATGTATTTTATTTAAATACAAATCATAACATTGGCTTTTGCAGTCTTATTTAATCATCATCCCCAATCCCAGCATCCTGGAAGCATTTCATTTCAAGGTGGCATCTTAAGAAATTGTATGATCACGGTGAGTAATCGTGCAAGAGGTTTTCCATTTAATTTGCCTACCTGGATAACAGTCTCATGTCCTCACCAGCTGTAATTTTGTCGTCAAATTTTGATTTAGTTTTAGTCCTAGTCTTTTGACTAAAATGTCCTTTTAGTTTAGTCGTATTTTGGTCAGCTGAATTGTTTCTAGTGTTAGTCGACTAAATCTCCAACAATGAGAGAAGGAACCAGTCCCCAGAGTCAGGGGATTGGGCTTTGGCAGAGATCCAAGGGGACCAGAAGTACAAATAAGTAAATGCACTAGTCAGTCCCTAACATTTTTGTCAGCTGTCAACAATTGCCATGGATTTTTGTCTTAGTTTTAGTCATATTCCCTTATAAAACATGCAGTTGAAAAAACTATGATGAAAATGTTTAGTCAATGAAATTAAAACTGGTTCTCACTGGTTGATTCCGTAAGATAGTGTTGTAAACCTTTTTTAATTTAGAAGGCCACTGAGCATGATGTAGGTTTGAGGGCCAAACATTATTTTCATGAGGTAATAAAATCGAACCTGTGAGCTTCTTACCCAGCACTAGAGCCAGGAAAAACACATAAGGGCCAGAAGTTGGACGCACACAGGTAATACATTTTGGAGCAGGTAGTTTAACATGTTTGGCAGAAAACTCCTACCACCTTTCAATGTTGTCTGCACAATCTTCACCCATTTCAGTCGGCATTTAGCCCATGTATTGGCGCACAAGGCGCAAATAAGAATTCCATGGGGATATTGTTGCCGTCACTTTTTGTTTGGGTTATTCTGTTGTTATTCACATATAAGATAAGATACAGAGGTGTGTTCATCATCTGTCCGTAGATAGTCAAGATTTTCTGCAATGCACGTGGATTAGCTTCTCCTTCTATACTTTATATTCAATCTGTTGAGTCCATATTTCCAATAAAATATTGGTGTTGCCATATAACTTCATTCAAGATAACAGCCCACATACACTTCCCTAGCCGCTCTATTTAAGTGCTATGCAAAGGGGCATCTTTGAATGACCAATGCTTTGCGAATTGAAGCAGACAAACATGCTGGCTTCCCCTCCGGTCAGCTAAGAAAAGGAAGATAAATCTACAGTAGGCCCCTGATCACTGAAATTATTTGAGAGATATATTAGTCTGAAGAATCTTGAGCCCTGCTGCTGCATACTGATGGTAATCATTATTTGGTGAAACAGCATGAAACCATCAATCCATCCGTTTGTCCCCAGATCTTAATCCAGTAGAGCACTTTTGGACTGAGGATGGACCAGTTTGCAGCATGAATGTGTGGCCTAAAAATCTACAGAAACGGGATTATGCTATTGGGTTTTCATGAACCAACATTCCTAAAGAATGTTTCCACATCCTTCTTGAACACATGTTGGAAAGAATTCAATCTATTATTTAATCAAAGTGCATTCAAATCTGTTACTCTATAGATCACTATTGAGTTTACATGAGTATTACCTATGTGTGCTATTGAGATCCCTCCTTGGGGGTATAAACATATGGGGGTAGATTCTGTGGCCCCTGTTAATTGAAAAACTGTGGTTAGTGGAAAGCCAGTGAAAAAATGGCATGGAAACACCCTTTGATGAGTTAATTACTGCACCAGCAGTGTCTCTATGCCAACCTTTCCCCTGGGGCCAGCGATCTCCTGCTGGCCCCATGAAAAAAAAAGTGACTGCGGGCGGTGCCTGCAGACCCTTTAAACAATATATAATTGCCCCACACTGGGGCTTTATGAACAATATGCCCCCATAGCCCTGTATCAATGTTTATTTAATTTTTTTTGCAATCATTTTTTTTATTTAGATATAGGTGGATTCATTGGGTGAGGGAGTTATTTTATTTATTGTGCCAGGAGCATTTGGACCCAGTGGGGGACAATTTTTTATTTTTGTTAATGTGCTGCAGGTACTGTGCCAGTCTGCAACCCCAGAGGTGGTGAGGGATACTAGGGGACGGGGGGTGTCTATTATACCCCCAGTCTCCTAGCTTTATTTTAACGGGGTAATGGGGAATATCGGTGATTCTATCGGAACGCAATTATTCCCTTAGCGCTGTACCTCTGCTTTAACACACAATACTTGAATGAATCGCATTGTATTCTAATAATGTGCTGTGTCAACACTTAATCTTTTGCCAGCCTTTTGTTTTTGTTTACAGGTTTGATAGCAAGTCTACTAACTGAAATATAGTAAGAGAAATACATTACTTGGTACCAAATTCAGTAAATTGTACAAGGAGGGATGGGGGGGGGCATAGTGTGAGCAAGGACAGAAGAAGAGATTAAGAACACACAAATAGTTGTGTCGTTGGGGAGATGAGGAAGCGTATGTTTGCTCATATAAGGATTTATAATCATAAATTAGGATAATTAAAACCATCTTTCGGTTAATTTAAAGATATAATTAAAAGTTCTAGTGTTCCTTTTTCCAATATGACAAGACTGTGAGTACAGGGCAGCTTGTTTTCTCCAACCTATAAGTGCTTTAGCAGCTTTAAGAATCCAGATGATAGAAGATCTTTTGTGTGCCCATATAGGTTTAACACAGACAGAATGCTCTCCCCTTCTAAAAGCAACAGGATTATGTCTTATTATTAAACAAAGCTTATTTTCTTGTTGTGATTATATAATATGATAGTGGTCTTCCCAGATGTGCTTTATTACCATTATAATGATATATAAATTGAGTATGTGGGAGATGTATGTGAATATATATTACATTATTTATATTTTATTTAATATTTTCAGGCAGGGATGGGTTAAAGAAGAATTACATTCTTCCTCAAAAATTCTGACCTTGGTAATGTTTAGAGTATTGGAAAATGTAACTATTATTAGATCATTGTGAGGATGAACCTTTTAACTCAAAACACTTCAAGTTCATGTACTTGAAAAGATCCATCTGCTTTCCTGCCAGATTGGAGTGTGTGCTATATAGAAAGCTATAGATGTTATGTATCTGTCTTCCCAGGGACAAGAAATACATCACTTTTTATGTTTGATACTTATAGTTGCAAAATATATGAGAGCTATATTTTGGTACATGCTATTTCTACACTTTCTGAAAAGCTACAATCGCCATAAAATAAAGTTAAGATTTGGGAGATAGAGGAGTGAACCTAACTCCTAACCTAATTGAGGCATCTACTTCAATGTCCATCTTCTCCATCTAACCCACTATTCTCTTGAAGTGATCTCTGTATTGCCATCGGCCCCTTTCCCATGCATATCTTCTACTCAGCCCCAGAATACATATAAGGGTCCAGTCAATAAAGAGAGGATTGAATTGAGAATTAACATGGAAATTTCAAATTTTAGGCCAATGTAGCAGAGTTGGAAAAATTCTCCAATGCAGCTGAATGTGAGACTTTTTCTAACTCTGCTACTTTGGCCTTCAGTTTGAAAATCCCATCTGAATTATTATTTTGGTGTAACATGTTCTAATGTAAGGTGGATATCAAAGGACTATACACTCTTATTGAAACGGCAGCTTTTGTTGGCAGAAATATTGGAACCAAATGAATCATGTCAGACTTTTTTTTTCTTTCACTTTTAGTAAAACAATATTTAAGTGAAAACTAAATGGATTAGTTCTAGGACAAATGGTTTTAAAAAACCCACACATTAATATGCAATTGGTAGCACTTTTCGCTTTGATTATAGGACAGGTCAATTTCAGTTAAGGAAATCAAGATTTGGACATTTTATCACACTTGCAAACGTGGTCAAATACAGGACATCTCTTTAAGGCCATTTCACTGATTTTCTGACTTGGTCATTGAGACATTGTGTATGCCTTTTGTAATCCATTCCTTGGTACATGTGTCACTGTGACTGCATCGTTCTTACAGTGAAGGCTGAAATAATTTATTTTCATATTTTGATATCCCCTCTATTCGCATGTAATAACTGACTTCCTATTTCAAGTTCTGTGTGATTGGTTTTGTTCCTTCGTTACAAGGTAGACCAGACTTCCTGTTCTTTTATTGCAGGCAAACCTCAGGTTTTGTTTCTTTGCACGACTTCCTGTGTAACACATGTTGGTTTCTGACACACATACAGGTGCAAATATCCGATAAAGGTTTCATTTACCACACTAGTGTTCACATATATTAACTAGGTTACTTCTAGCTAAATGATTATATATTGAAGGTGCAATTATTTGTATTATTTCTTTATCTTATTACATGTAGGGTTGCCACCTTTTCTTCAAAAAAAATACCGGCCTTGGTACGGTCTCCATAGACTTAACATTGGCCTGATGACAATATTTAACCGGCCTGCCGGTAAAATACCAGCCAGGTGGCAACCCTAATTACATGTAAAGTTCAATAAATGATTCGTATCCTTTGTGTTATTAAGGGAAGGGTAACTTATGTGCAATTGGAATACAATATATTATGCAGAGACAGAGCTTGTCAATTTTAATTTCTGTTCATCTTTCCCATCATAATGAATTACTTTACTGTCACCAAAATTGAAGCGTAGAAGAGCATCAGAACATACCTTAAGCCAGGGTGCTGGGTGTGCTAGACTTGGTGATGGGCCGTTTGAAGGTCCAAGGAGCATCATTATAGTGTATGTCAAAGATATGAACCAACACTATTGGTCCCTTAATACATGAATATATCAACACTTCTGAACATGTTTTTAGTAGTGATCAGCCTTACCCATGGTATTTCTGATTGCCTGGTAATGATTCCAGTTTTAATTAATCCATTAGCTGTGAATCTGGATAACTGGTACAAAAATCATTATACAGGCAGAACTGAAATATAATGGAAGTTGGAATGTATGATTTAGTTTAACTTTCTTCTGCTGCATGTTTATTATCTTTGCTACTTTTGTCACGATTGTGTTTCCTTGTGAATATCTTGGCATTGTGTTGTTGCTACACGGTTTCTACAAGGGATGAACAATAAGATTGAATTGTAAACGTGGGGCTAGACTAGCATTCAGAATCTTGGATTAAATGCACTCTGATGTACTCAGCCAGGTCTAAGAATTACATGGACAATGGAACATTATTTGGTGGTGGTTTTTATCACTAATTGGGAGTGATCTATCACTAACTGGTGCTATCTGTGTGCTCCCCTATGTGTTACAGATATTAGGAGAAATCTCTTCAGGACACCTACCGCTTGCAGTCAAGGGCACTTGAGAAATACATTTGTTACTTTAGAGAGGGCAGTAGTATAACTCATTTCCCTCTTGAAACTCAGGGTTATCCAAAATCACAGGGATCACCTGCTTACTCCTCTTCAACTATATAGAATTCTCTAACTAAACTCATTTTGAATTATGCACAGACCATTCTAGTTATGTACTCCACTAATTCTCTAGAAACTCTACTTGTGCTGATTTACTAAACCACTCTTCAGGTCCTTCTAAGCTGTTACTTACTTCTGGAACCTTTTGTGTCTGACACTACAGCCTTTATACAAAAAAAAAACCATAATCTGAGAAAATTCTTTCTCTTTCAGTCCTTAACTTCCTCATTTGCTCCCTGCAGGAATGGACGCAGGGCCTCTGTTTTGTAAAAAGGCACATTCATTGTGTAAATATACCGTATTTGCCCTTGTCTCAAATTGAGGTCAGACTATAAGACAGGGATCCAGGTCCCCCACTGAGCTGCAGGCGACCTGGATCCCCCTCGCTAACAGCTGGTGGATGGCTGCGAATGCACGCAGGCATCCTCCGCTGTCACTTGGCAAGTCCATCTGGACTTCTATGATGAAGCCGGGACCTTCCGGCTTCATCATTGAAGTCCCGGTGGAAGTGCCGGGCAGCAGCGGAGGATGTCTGCGTGTATCGTGCAGACATCCTCCGGCTGCCCCCCCTAGCCATCAGGAGATTTGGGTAGCCGGGGGATGTCTGCATGAACGTCTGCATCCTCCATGCTGCCCGACACGTCCGTCTATTATGACGGACCGGCTGTTCGTCATAATAGACGTAAATGTCGTGCAGCATGGAGGATGTCTGCACATATCGTGCTGACATCCCCCGGCTGCCCCTACTAGCCACTACTAGACAACGTTTGGGGGAGGGAGGGGGAATACAGACACAGACAACGTTGGGGGGAGACAGGTACAGACACAGACAACGTTGGAGGGAGGGGGGGGGAGACAGGCAGACAACAATGGGGGAGACAGACAACGTTGGGGAGACGGACACCGTTGGGGGAGGGAGGGACAGCATTGGCAAATAAAGGTAAATAAAAACAAGAAATGCATTTTTTTTTATATTATAATTTTTAATTAAATATGAAAAAGCACTTTACATGTGAATATATAGAAGTTTAACTTTTTTCCTAGAGGGTAGTCTTAAATTCAAGCTTTTAGTTTTTTTCCTAAAGGAATATGCAAAGTTTGGGGGGTCGTCTTATAATCAGGGTCGTCTTATATTCGTGCAAATACGGTAGTAGAAGTTCACTACAAAATTGTTAACCGCTGGTATTTGGTCCCTTCGCGATTATGTTGGATTCAGTCTCAGGTTTCCCCAGACTGCTGGCGATGCGGTAGGGCAATTGGCTCATTCCCGCACATATGGTGGGAATGTGAGGCTCTGGATACTTTGAAAGATGCCCTGTCAAGCATTTTGAATGTTATCTTCAGGAGGAGGGTTAATCTGACAGCACATATGTTTTTGTTCCACTTTGGTCTGCCCTTGGGGAGTGCTAATAACAAAATCCTTCTGGTCCATATCTTTATGGCCACTAAGATTGTCATGGCTAGGAACTGGGGAAACATAGGTCCCATATATTGGACAGAAATACAATCACAATTGAACTTCCAGTATAGAATGGAGAAAGGGTTCTACCTGGAGAGAGGATATATAGAAAAATATGAAGATATCTGGGCCCCTTGGGTTGACTTCAGTGGATTGGGTGACTGATCACGGTGCTCCTGCCTTGACCCGCCCCCTTGTCGCTGCCATTTTGAGAATGGATGTGTATGGATGGTGAGCGGTTACAGGATGAGTGGAACTTCTGGACTGAATACTGAGATTCTGGGAGGCCTAGCCAGTTATGGAGATAATCACGCTACCATTTATCGCACGCTAACATCTCTCACACTGTTATGCTATTATGTATTTTTCCACCTGTGACCCTTACGCTTATCTTTGTTCGAATGTGATGTTATTTATGAATGGTATACATGGTAAGCCATATCTTGTTTTGTTTTTTCCTCTTTTTGTGTGTTTGCCTTTGATAACATTTGAACTGAAAAAAAGAAAACTTGAAAATAAAGATATATTTAAAAAAACTTCCTCACTCCAATATCATTAGGGCTTTACCCCTTCCTCTCACGACTGAACAACAACTATGACCTAGCAATAGTTAGACCATTTAATCTCCTTTCATTTGCCACAACGAACCACAAGAACATCATTAAATTGTCTGTCACAGACCTCCAGTAAAGTTCTACCTTGAGCAACCGTGGTACTTAGCCCTTATTATTAGGCCATCATTTAGTTCAGAGTACCAGGTTTACAAGTTAGAAATAGGGTTGTATTTTGTATAATTCTCAGTGGAAGACATTAAACTGAGCACAGCCTTGACAGGATAAAAATGCTAATACAAGTTTATGTTTCCGAATTTTCGTTTTTGTTTTGCATTTTTGTGTAGAGGAGCAATCTCAGCAGCAAGGAAGCCTGGACATGGCATCCATCATCGCGGATAAAGTCAGAGAATGCACGTAACAATGCCGGGAAATATTCATCAATCTCCACAAGCTGGGCAATGTCTACAAAATATTCTCTAAAAAGCTCAAACTATCCGCATGTGCTTTGGCATCCATTACTGAGACACTCATGACACTGCATACTTGCTTTTGTGCCAGAAAGTGGACTGAGCAAAGTTTGGTCATTGTGAACTAGATGGATGGACACTAAAATTATTTTGGAAAGCAAATGTAAACAACATTTTTCAGACATTTAATTTGCATAGATATATAGAGGTTAGTTATAAAAGTCTATTGTTGGTGACATTTGTTCTAGACTGCAGGATTATTCTATTGGTTATAGGAAAGGATCATTCAGTTATATGCTGGTTGGTGCATCACATTGTAATGGGTGAGATTGATACATTATGGTGAGGCACCTTGTTTTAGGAAGTCATAATTTAGTTAAATGCTCCGCCCTTTGTCCCTCCCCTTACCCGTCTTCGTATAACAGCTAGACAACCGCGCATCAATCATGCAAACACACACAGTCTCGTGGACACATTTACGCACACAGAGACACACGCCACCATTTTTTTGTTTCCTGTTAAAGAAAAAGTACATTTCTCAATGTGTCCCCGTCTGTCTCCTCTCCCCCCTCATGTCTGTCCCTCTACCTTTCTTCTGCCTATCTTCCTCTCCTCCCCCCCATTGTATCTCTCTCTCTCTCTCTCTCTCTCTCTCTCCCTTCCCATTTCTTTTGTCTCTCCTCTCTGCACACATGTCTGTCTTCCCCCCCCCCATATCTGTTGTCTGTCCCCCCTCACTCCAATGTCTTTTGACCCCCCTCCCATGTCTGTCCTCCTGCCCAAATCTGTTGTCTGTCCCTCCCTATATCTGTTTTTTTGATCCCCTCCGTACTCCCATGTTTGTTCTCCTCCCTCCTCTACAGCCCCCTCCTCCTTTAATTTTTTTTTTTTAAGCTTTGTGTGTTTCTGGGAGCAGCGGCCAGTACTAGCTCTGTGTGTTAAAGACACACAGAGCTTAGACAGTGCTGCTCACGCTCCTCATGCACACTGATCATTCAGAGCATCGTAAATACACTGTGAAGCCTCGCTGCTACAGACGGGTGGGGGCTGACCTCACCTTGCAACCGGTGCGGTCTTCTTCCCTCCACATGCCACAATGGCTCCTCTCTTCCTTGCACGCAGGCTAGGAAGCATTCTAATGTATATTTGTGGTGGATGTACTGAAACCAGTTACAGTGTAAATGCAATGTTACCAACCAGAGGACCGGATTCTAAAATAGTTATTACTCCAGCTGTTGAGACTTCATTGTCCATGACTCATTCCATGGGAAAGAGAGTACCCATCAATGTGGTTACAGTAGGTCTACAGTACAAACACTGACTTTTATTGACTGCATCAACAATAATATTCAACTAGCCATATTGCTACCTTAACTTTATGGGATTTGTAGTTTATAGTCTGGGACGGTGGTGGCCTACACTATACACTACACACTAACTTGTTGACCACAGCTCCCATGATATACAGCCAGGCTGAACACCATAGGAACTACAGACTGAGATAGTAGTGGCTAATCTTTACCACCCCAGCCAGCTATTGTAAACTTCCCATGATGCTCAGGTATATGCTGGTCTGTTAGCTATTACTAAAATGGTCATGTAATTTTCCTATTAATGGGTAACTTTTATAGCATTTGCCTCCAACCAGGAATCCCCTCTCCTGAGCCAACAAAGGTAAAACCACTGGGGAGCAGATATTGGGGGTACTGGGAAAAATATAAAAAAGGAGAATTGAAATGACACATTTGTGAACTCTTCTTAATAAACTACTTTTTTTCTGTACCCTGGAGAATTTAAATGATACCTTTCTCCATTTTTTCAGGAATATCATGTTTGTGAGTCTTTGTTTAATTGACTTATCGCAAATAAAAAAAGCTGCAACTGTCAGAGATCTCGGCTAAATAATCCACAAAACACCAAGAAGGTCATGGAGCGTGTCAGTATTTGATTAACATTATGTGTGTAATTGATTTTTTTCTGTTTCAGAAAACTATTTATATTATAACTGTTCAAATAGATGCAGTACTTAAATGCGACTAGCAAGGCAGACATAGGTTATTTTGGACACAAAACATTAAATGTACCAAAAAATATAAACAAAACAATCAGAAATTCAATAACAATCAAACAAGGTAGGTCTAGATCCAACTTGAATACAATCAAATTACATTCAGTGTCTTGATAATATGTAAGAAATAAGTTGCAATATGAAACTGCTAGATTAATATTATTTTTGGCACTTCAGGGAAAGAGCAAGATAACACATACCATATGTTCTTTTCAAAGTTCGGTAATCATTATGACCTTTTCAAAGTAACTATAGAAAATTTCTGTAATTATTTACAGATTTTTTTTATTTTTTTTATATCTGAATAGAATAATCATTTTAAAGGTTTTCTGTGCTTAGTTTTTTTTTCTTCGTATCTCATTATTGGATATCACATATTTATTATCCTGCCCTGCCATCATCTTTCCTACTATAATACTACCTCATTATTTCCCCCCTTGTAACTCTTTTAGGCTCATCACTAAATCACTTGGTTACAGCTCAGTAGATCTGGAGCAGAACATAGTTTGCCACTTGCGGGAATTCTAAATTCACGCAAGTGGCAAACTATTTCTTGCAAAAATCTACCATTCACTTGAAATCTTATGAGCTCAATGATGGGGTCATTGTACACCACAATTGTACACACAGAAAAACATCAGTTATAACTAAATTACCTCAACCTCTGTGTGTAAAGTACTCTGTAGTTCCATGATTCACCATGCAAATACTCTATGCAGTAAATTGCAAAAAGACCCTCATCTTCCCATCTTAGTTACTATATAGTTCAATTAAATTCTTGATTTTTGACAAAAGTGTTTAAAATCCTTACAAATGTTTGCTCAGCCCAATAAATGTCCAAGAAATACTATCAGCCAATTTCAATTAAAGGATTCTCATTTTAGGAGTAACTTTGTTGCAACTTTCCAGTGAAAGGTCCATTATAAATAACCCCTTATTTTTTCTCATCTCTTTTCCCCATGTCCTTACTTCAGATTTTCCCTGTATATATTCATTTATAGGGCATTTTACCAGGACAAATATATTTCCACCTGAACCATTGTGCAAGTAAAAATATTAACATATTTAAACATCTGAAAATAAAACACATGTACATATATTTATAATGTGGTCACCTCACATATTAACAGGTAATAAAGGTACATTTTTATTTTAAGCATGAAATAACAGCTGCTCAATAGACATCATATAACAGGCAACAAGCCTATTGAACAAAAAAAAAAAGGTTTCTGCAGAGTTAAAGAGACTCTTATTAAACTTTAACCCCGTTAACAGTTTTTGGAATGTTGTGAGTTAATGACCGTGGATGTTTTGACACTTCTGAGGTGTTTGTGTTTAGCTGTAATTTTCTTCTTTGTTATTTGCTGTACCAACACATATATATTGGGGGGGGGGGGGGGGGGGGTTTCAGGACAAGAGGGGCTTTCTTTTGATGCCATTATTTTGTTCATATCATTTATATTATTATGAAAAATAGAAATATATTGGGGGGGGGGGGAATGTATAAAAACAACACTTTTCCTGACTTGTATTTGTAAAATCTTCGACTAAGCTACAAAAGCAATAAAAAAAAACCTGCTCAATAGATTCTTATATTGGTCCTGAGTTTAGAAATACCCAATATTTATATATATTTTTCTTTTTTTTTATGTTATAGTGTAATAAATACAAGTAGCATATAGCTATTTCAAAACCATGTTTTCCAAAATTAGCGTTACTGACATTGTAACACCGATATCGGCCATGAATCGCTGAATCAGCACCGTCTGTACACATTTTTATAAAGTAGACATCCCAAGGTATTCAACTTGGGGTATTTTGACACTTTTCATGCAGTAATTTTCCCAACAATTTTTGACAAGTTTTGACATAGTAATTTTTTGTGTGTTTTTTCCCCACACACTTTGTATTTAGGTATAAATTTAAAGGGCTTGTTCGGTTTGCCAAACAACACCCCAATATATGTTCAGCAAGTTCCCCTGTGTATAGCGGTACCCCACGCAGTGCTGTATTTACCGCGAGGCATCCTAGGCGGATGCCTATGGCGGCAAATTTTGGGGGGCGGCAGCGCCCCCCAGCACTGGAAAAAAAAAAAAAAAATCAAAAAAAAAAATCTGTCCCTTTAAAAAAAAAAAAAACCCCACCGCGCTTGCAGGCAGAGACGGAGGTGAGAGGGGATCGCAAGATCCCCCCTCACCAACGCTCTGCCTGCCAGGCTGCACGGGGAGCCGAACAGGCAGCACAGAGAAACCTCCGTGCTGCCTGTTCGGCTCCCCGTGCAGTGTGCCGACACGGAAGTGCCGACAGGTCACGTGACGGGCGCGCTTACGTCATACGCGCGCCCGGTCACGTGACCTGTCGGCACAATCGCCGGGAAGCCGAACAGGCAGCATGGAGGGACCATGCTGCCTGCCTGCCAGGGAAAGGTAAGTGCTGATGGGAGACTGTGTGTGTGTGTGTGTGACTGAGTGTGATGGGAGTCAGAGTGTGTGTGATGGGAGACAGTGTGTGTGACTGAGTGTGATGGGAGTCAGAGTGTGTGTGATTGGAGACAGTGTGTGTGAATGAGTGTGATGGGAGTCAGAGTGTGTGTGATTGGAGACAGTGTGTGTGAATGAGTGTGATGGGAGTCAGAGAGTGTGTTATGGGAGACAGTGTGTGTGACTGAGTGTGATGGGAGTCAGAGTGTGTGTGATTGGAGACAGTGTGTGTGACTGAGTGTGATGGGAGACAGTGTGTGTGACTGAGTGTGATGGGAGTCAGAGTGTGTGTGATGGGAAACAGTGTGTGTGACTGAGCGTGATGGGAGACTGTGTGTGACTGAGTGTGATGGGAGTCAGAGTGTGTGTGATGGGAGACAGTGTGTGTGACCTGTGTGTGATGGGAGACAGTGTGTGTGACTGAGTGTGATGGGAGTCAGAGTGTGTGTGATGGGAGACAGTGTGTGTGACTGAGTGTGATGGGAGTCAGAGTGTGCGTGATGGGAGTAGGAGTGTGTGACTGAGTGTGATGGGAGTAGGAGTGTGTGACTGAGTGTGATGGGAGTGTAAGCTTGATGTGAGTCTGAATGATGGGGCATGTCTTAGGTGTGTAACGTGGGTGTGCAGCTTGGGTAGGGGGGTGCCCGGATTTTGTCTGCCTAGGGCAGCACAAAATCAAGATACACCACTGACCCCACGTGTATAGTTTTTCTAGTGTTATGTGGCAGGCAAAGGGCCAAATTTAGGATACGGTCATTGCAGCTTTAAAACATGTATTTGTTATGTAATGCTTGTGACTACATTTCCTATCATGCTCAGCCAGCCAAAAGCAACCTTAGCATCATAGGAAATCTAGTCTTTAGTTGAAAGCACACATTGTTGCTACCCTTGCTATCCTGCGGCTGCATGGATCAATTATCCTGGACCGTCATTGGTCACTAAGGGAGTTTTTCCCCATGTAGGTAAGGATATTGAGGAATTGTTATGATCATTTTTATTAACTTAGATTTACCAAAATGTATGTTTTGCTATGTGTTTCTACAAGTACCTCAGTAAGATAAGGCACCTATATCCACTTTTTTTGTTGTTATACATGGCAAACAGGGCACATGCCAGGGGCCAAAATTCAACAAAGATCACCTGCAACTGCTACTTAGGGAAAAGAGGAACAAGACTTACGAAGGAGGACTTACATGCAGGTATATCAGATCTGGACACCCGTGCAGCCGGTGTTCTGACGAATTACTCGAGCAAATTCTCCTGCGCAATCGCAGGAGAAATTGCTCACTGCGCATGCGCATAAAGTTACAGCTGATAACTCAGCTGTAACTTTATGTCCACCGCGCATGCGCGAGCTAACCAACCCACATCCCGCCCCCCGCACACCCCTTCTTCTGCATAATACAGCAGGAGGATCACAACTCCCATGAAGATGAGGCAGCCCTCACCAGGGTGCTTACCTCTCTGTTGGCTCCTTTTGTCCCCCCCCCCTGTTACTTACCAGCGTTTTGTTTGAATCCAGCCACAGACACAGCGCATTCCCACACGGCTTGATAGCCGCGCGCATGCGCTGTGTACCGCCGCTGTCCGATCAGCTGGTAAGAAGGGGTGTGCGGGGGGCGGGATGTGGGTTGGTTAGCTCGCGCATGCGCGGTGGACATAAAGTTACAGCTGAGTTATCAGCTGTAACTTTATGCGCATGCGCAGTGAGCAAATTCTCCTGTGATTGCGCAGGAGAATTTGCTCGAGTAATTCGTCAGAACACCGGCAACCCCCCGCAGCGCATCGCACTGCTGTACTTTTATTTTTTTTCCACTGGATACGGCTGCCAAAAAAAAAAAAATCCCTGCGACGTCTCATCCAGTGTCTGTGTTTTCCTCCTCCGTGCAGGAGGGAAGACTGCACGGTGGAGGCATCCGGAGACACTGAGCAGCAGCCAGGCAGTAAGTACTGGGGAAGGGGGAGGAGGGAGGAATAAAACGAGCACTGTAACGACACAATATTACTGTCATCTGAATGGCACAATAATACAGGCATCTGAATGGCACAATAATACAGGCATCTGAATGGCACAATAATACTGGTATCTGAATGGCACAATAACACAGGCATCTGAATAACACAATATTACTGGTATCTGAATGGCACAATATTACAGGCATTTGAATGGCACAATATTACTGGTATCTGAATGGCACAATAATACAGACATCTGAATGGCACAATATTTCTGGCATTTGAATGGCATAATATTACTGGCATCTGAATGGCACAATATTACTGGCATTTGAATGGCACAATATTACTGGTTTCTGAATGGCATAATACGTATGGCATCTGAATGGCACAATATTACTGGTATCTTAGTGGCACAATATTACTGGCATCTGAATGGCACAATAATACAAGCATCTTAATGGCACAGTATTACTGGCATCTCAATGGCACAATATTACTGGCATCTGAATGGAAAAATAATTATGGCATGTGAATGGCACAATATTACTGGCATCTTAATGGTGCAATAATACTGGCATTTGAATGGCACAATATTACTGGTATCTGAATGGCACAATAATTATGGCATCTGAATGGCACAATATTACTGGCATCTGAATGGCACAATAATACATGCATGCGAATGGCACAATAATACAGGCATCTGAATTGCACAATTTTACTGGCATCTTAATGGTGCAATAATTGTACGCAGTACTGGAGACCGTATCTCCAGAAGGATATTGATACTTTGGAGAGAGTTCAGAGAAGGGCTACTAAACTGGTTCATGGGTTGAAGGATAAAACTTACCAGGAAAGGTTAAAGCATCTTAACATGTATAGCTTGGAGGAAAGACGTAATAGGGGGGATATGATAGAAACATTTAAATACATAAAGGAAATCAACACAGTAAAGGAAGAGAGTTTATTTAAAAGAAGAAAAACTACCACAACTAGAGGATATAGTCTTAAATTAGAGGGGCAACCATTTAAAAGTAATATCAGGAAGTATTACTTTACTGAGAGGGTAGTGGATGTATGGAATAGCCTTCCAGCAGAAGTGGTAGAGGTAAACACAGTAAAGGATTTTAAGAATGCGTGGGATAGACACAAGGCTATCCTAGCTATAAGACCGGGAACGGGGGACTAATAAAAGTATTAAAAAAAAAATTGGGCAGACTAGATGGACCGAATGGTTCTTATCTGCTGACACATTCTATGTTTCTATAATACTGGCAGGATGAAATCCAGGGGGGTGACACCATGAGTTACTGCACCGGGTGACACCAACCCTAGTGACACCTCTGGATCTGGAACAGATGAGTGTGATGTAGTGTTGAACTTGTAAGCGTGTGCCAGCCTGTGCCAGGTAAGGGGAGGATGGGAACCTATGCGCACCATGTTTATGTCTCAAGCATGCTGTATAATGTCGGAAGATGTTGTAAGGAAAAAAGAAAAGGAGAGGAGGGAGAAGGGGAAGGCACCCAAAGGCAGCATAGATGGAGACATGTCGCAAGGGCATAGTGCAAATAGCGTAACAACATAAGTAAAAATGAAATAAACATACCAGGTACAGCACACATTGTATATAATTGAAAAATGCGGCACAATATTTATGTCACCATTTTTATGTTTTTGATACACATCTATGTTGCACTCAGTTTGATGTCAATGTAAACTTATTTGTTGCTCTCTCTGCTTGATACTTTTAAAAAAATTATAATATTGTCGGAAGCTATACAGGACTTTATGTATGTCTCTGGCACACTGTATGAATCACCATGTATGTATGTGCCTGACAAAGTGTATTTACAAAACAAATGTATTTCAGGTGTATAAAGGAAAACGGATTAGGATGTGTCAGAGATTGGATCTGCCCTGGGTGACAAACATGTTAGCTATGCTTCTGGGTAGCAGTATGGTGCTGGGACAAACGATGTGGAGGCACCCTGGTGTTGAGGGAGCAATATGTTGCTGCTGTGTGTGGGTGCAGTCTGGTGCAATTGTTGTAGAGGTAATTGAATGCTGTGAGTACTCTCGTGTATTGTGGCAAGTGATATTGTGGCAAATAATGTGGGGGCCATAACTAAGGGAGAGCAGAAGAACTGGAACGAACAGAAATTAATTTTTTATTAAATTTGAAAAAAGGTTACATATTGCTCTCTCTCTCTCTCTCTCTCTCTCTCTCTCTTGAACTCTAAATATACACATACACACAAGTTTCAATGTCTTATCCAGAAAATCACTAAGTAAAGATATGGGCAGTGCTCCAAATTGTCACTTGTCTGCAATTTGAGATTTAATACATTCTTTTTGGAAAAAGATCCATGAGTGCTTCAGTTGAAACATTGTATTATTATATGTTATTATATTAACCTGCACATGAAGGCAGAACTACTTTAAGGGACAGAAAAGGAAAAAAAAAAAAAAAGGTACAATCACAGCTCATTATGTCTAGATTTTTTTAATAAATCCCCACACTTTTCAGTGTAGGGGGGAGAACGTTCGTTATCCAGTGTTTGGAGGAGGTTCTCTGACACTGATTAGACTCCTTTTAGTGCCTGATTTTTTTTATACATGATGCCAGCACAATAGATGCCGGAGCAAACCTGGAAGAAACCAGTGAGGGCGGCGCAGACTCCCGAACTTTGTCAGATTTATACATAGGCGCACACGCCGATAGTGGCAAATACTGTGTTCATACAAAACACCCTTTGTGTACTTGGAATGCAGACAATTTAAACATAATCTATACATTGGGTTAGAAAAATTCATAAATCAAAATGGCCTAGATCCCCTCTTATACAAAAAAATGGCATTAGTGGTAAAATAATGGGCATTCATGATTCAATGTCCACCATTAACTGGTGCAGTAAATTTATTACCACATCCATTAAATAAGCCTTACACTTACAATAAAGGTTTACCTTACCTGGTAACAAAAAAATGCCCTTTAAACACAGTTCTGTGCAGTAATTACCGCAAAAACAGTGATTCAGTGATGGCTGGTAAAAATTAACAGGCAGAAAAAGATCATTAAACTTTGCCCATTAATTTACCTCCAAAATAAGACAACCTGAATGTATGTCGGCTGATATAGGGAACACTAACAGTGCTCTCTTCAGCACTAAAAGAGTAATATATATATAAAAAAGAAGCAAATGTTTGATCAGTGATGGGGACTACCCCAAGTCTCCCCTCAATTAAAAATAATTTTTAAAAAATAATGGCCCCCTGGGAACAGCAGCTGCCATGTGCCACTGGCCCCTTTAAAAATAAAATATTGCCTCCCACCCTTTTCAATGATTTACACTGCCTACCCTCAAAAGGATGTTATTTTTTGCAGGTATACTTATTTTTATGGACTCATCTTCCCCCTACCTGGGCAAGGTAGAGGTAAAGGGTAGGGGTTGGTCGTGAATTTTTAATGTTTTTAAATTTTAATTATTGTATTGTGCCAGGGGCATTTGGCGATCCGCTGGCACAATGGGGGGTAATGGATGAGGCTATGTTTATCATAATAGGGGACCAGAGGGACCTGGTCAGCCCGCGATCCCCCCAGAGGTGGGGGGGTTATTCATTTTATTGAATGGGGCTAGCGGCATTGAAATATTTTATTAGTGGGGCTGCATGCACTGGCCCACAGCCCCTGGGGAGAATTATTTTATTTTTAATTGGGTCAGTGGCACTTTGGCAATAACCCCAGGGGGAATTTGTTTTATTTTTAATGTTACTGCAGGCATAGCACCTGTCTGCAGCCCCTGGCCAAGTTTTTCTGCAGAGGGCCACTTCACCAGAATTGTGTGTGTGTGGGCCACATTAATTTTTCATTGAGAGAACATTTTATATACCGTATTTATCGGAGTATAACACGCGCCGGCGTATAACACGCACCTCATTTTAAGAAGGAAATTTTAGGAAAAAAAACTTAAATTTCAAATAAAGAACTTTGAAGCCCAATATGCCATTTTAATATGCCAGGATATTGCCCCCAATATGCCATTTAATATGCAGGATATTGCCCCCAATATGCCATTTAATATGCAGGATATTGCCCCCAATATGCCATTTTAATATAATATAAGGGGTTAATGGGTTTTTAGGGAACAATGGTGTGTTGTTGTTTTTTTTCAAAACTTTGTTATTCCCTTACTGCAATACCTGTGCTGTAGTGCATTTGTTTGCGGTTCTTTTTTTACATTACATTACTTTGCCATTTATTTATATAGCATCAACAATTTACGTAACGCTAGGTACAGAGCATAAAAGGTAACTACATACTAAGTTAGACAAACTAGAACAGACTGGTACATGAGGTAGAGAACCCTGCTCACAAGCTATTTTTTAAATTATTTCCAGGGAGCATTGTATGAGAGAACTATTGTTTCATCAAATATTCAATTGTACAGCTAATGTTTATTAACAGCTATAGGGGTATATATAAAATAGTTGTATATGGAGTTATTGCTGCAAGCACCAATATATAATGCTAGCTCACAACACATATTGAAAGTTAATGCTATATGTATTTCTGTTTAGCGCTGGCACAATACACACATAAAAACAACAACAATTTTTTTTAACATATTTAACAAAAACCTATGATTGAGAAAATGCATTTATTGTTTTGATTTCCTTTTATTTGACAATCTGCCCCTCAGACTGTGCCAATATTAGCCTGCCCATTACTATGCCACAACCAATTTTTCGATGAATATGCCACTACTAGTCTGCCTCTTAAAATGTCACTAAATGTCACTTTGTATGCCCATTTATATGCCACAGCCAATTTTCCCATTAACATGCCACTATTAGTCTGCCCATTAATATCCCACTATTATTATGCCCAGTAATATGCCACAGCCAATTTGCTCATTAATATGCCACTATTATTATGCCCAGTAATATGCCACAGCCAATTTGCTCATTAATATGCCATTATTATTATTATGCCCATGAATATGATACAGACAATTTGCCCATTAATATGTCACTATTAGTATGCCCATTAATATGCCACTGACAGTTCGCCCCCCAAAAAAACTTTTAAACCCCTCCCGAGGCCCCAGTACTCCCCTTCCTGCTGCTCTCTGTCCCTCTAGGACTGCAGCTAAAGGCCCATGCCTTAATCCGACCGATGGAGGAAAAAAAGATTGCCACAGAGGTACTGGCTGGGGAGATCTCCACCTTGCCAGCTCCTTGTCGACATGCAGGTAGCATGGAGTCTGTGCACCTGGGCAGCACACAGTCTCCATGCTGCCTGTCTCGTACTCCCCCGTCGTTCTCATTGTAGCAGGTCACATGATCGCCACGGGCAAACCAGAAGGAAATCTCAGCCCTGGAGGGTTGAGATTTCAGAAGGCCTCTGATTGGATGACTCTGTCAGCCCATCAGAAGCATCCTTGTCTCAGTCCTATTACTGGCTGGTTTTACAACCAGCCTACTATTGGCTAGTATGAAAATCCTTGGATGTCAAAGGCCAACTCTCCTCCCAATTCGAACTTCCTTTGGGTTTTTACTGAAGAGCAGGTTCTATTGCTTTTCATTGAAGAAACTTTGAGATGGGAGATCAAGATGGACTTCGGCAAGGTCAGGGAAGAGGGAGGCCGGGTATCATGTAGTAAACAGTGTGAGCAGATCAACTTTTAAAGTGAAAATCTACCTCCCAAGATGACCTCCTTGCACTATTCTTGAATGAATGAGTGAATAGACCCCATGTTTGTTTGTTTTTTACATCGCACAGATCATAGAGTTTTGTTTTTCAATTGTCAGGTTCTTTTAAATCTATTTCCAGTGTATCACTGACAGACTCTCAGAAAAAGTGTTTAATCATTTAAATAACTACATTATTGTAGAAAGTTCTGCCAACAAAAATTCATTGCTGGGGGGCGTGTCCTGCCGTTGCTGAAGATGGCTGCCTGAACCTTTAGCTCCCGGCCTTCCCAGCCAGAGACTTAAAAATCCGCGATCATCGGCAGACATGGGCAGGAATAAAAAACCCCAAGGAGACCAGGAGACCCCAGGGGTAAAGGGGAGACACATTTCAGCCTCCCTGAGGGAATATTTTCGCACCCCAGCGGACTTCACTTCTCAACCGCCAGAAGACCACGAGGCCTCAGCCGCTCACTCACCTGCGTCCTCCATGGACTCGGATGATATGCCTAAAGCCCCACAGAGACACTCTACAGAGCCCTCAACCTCAGTGCCGGCGCATGATATTTTTTCATCTGCCCCATGGAAGGAGGACTTCGGGACACTGATCTCTGAGCTCAAACTCACGATCACGGAAGCTATATCCACGCTCCGGTCGGACCTAAAACACGTTGAACAAAGACTAACCAAACAGGAGACTGAAATCTCCAAACAAACACAACAGCTGTCCCATATATCAAAAGCCTCCCATCAACAGGCATTATATTTAGCTGATTATGCACGACGGCTGGAGGACCTCGATAACCGAGGAAGAAGGCACAACATCCGCCTTAGAGGAGTCCCTGAACTCCCTCCATCAGAGGTTGAGGACACAGCGAGAGTGGCATCATCTATCTGCAACACCCTTCTGTGCCTAGCTACAGAGGCAGAATTTAAAATGGACAGAGCACATCGCGCTCTGCGCCCCCGTGGTCCAGCCGGTGCACCCCCACGAGATATCGTCTGCTGCATCACAGACTTCCACCTGAAAGAAGCGGTACTACGGAAGGCTAGAGAGGTGGGCACTTGGACATACGAGAACACCGTGATCTCCTTCTACCAAGACCTATCGGACTTGACCCTACAAGCCCGCAGGGCTCTTCGCCCCATCACACAAGAGTTACAGCACAGAGGTACTCAATATTTTTGGGGCCACCCGTTTAGTCTCCACGTCCGAGAGGGTTCCACTACGAAAACGCTCCGTTACCATCAGGAGCTCCCACGCTTCCTAGAGGAATTAGGGCTCCCGGAGATGTATATCGCCGATTGGAGCCTCCCACAACTTCGGCCGCCGACCTCACGAGCCCCTCCACCCTACCGACAATGGGCCAGGTACGCCACCAGGCACAGAGGCCCCATGGGCACCCCCAGGGGCACATCGAACACCGCACAGCCCATACCTAGAGAGCGGGAAGAATGACGCTTCTATCAGTCCACTGCTCCAGTTCCTCTAGGTCGGCTTACTAGGGAGATGTGACATTCTGTCAAAAGGGTTACAGGACTGCCCAGAGACATCTCGTGCAATTTTTGGTTGTCACCTGAGACACATATGATTACCTATCACCCCCTTCTCTTTTTGTTTCTTGGGATTACGATCTCATCGCCTGATCGCTGGACTTAGCTACAACACTGCTGAGAAAGGGACACAGGTTGTATAATGCCTATGTACACGAAACTGCCCTTATTTTTCTAGCAACACGCTATCACGGTGTTTATGTTAAATCAAAGTCACACATAGATCTCCTGATGTAAATGTTTACTGCCCACAAAGTGTTAGTTCCTGACCCTACACGGGGGCGATACCTGTTTATTCATATAACCCCGGTGCACCCATGGAACATCAATAATGCATATTACACTGTGACACCGCTGAGATGTAGACACGAGATGTATCTTTACTACACACGCTTCAGGCTCCCCCCCCCCCCTGTTCCTGTTTTCATATGATGCTACGTGTTCCCTAAGTCAATGTTTTGAAGATAACTTCATACTTACAGCATCCAACATGGGTCCCCAGAATCCATGTGACATGTCCATTTTTTTTATTTTTTTTTTGGAAACTGCCATATGGTATCTGGAGTACATTTATGCTTACCTACACAATAACGACCTGTGCCACAGATATAATCATCATATTACAAGGACGTGGACGCTGGTTGTCTGTGATACGCATAGAGTGTATTAGTCGCCCCACGACCTTTATATCTATGTTAGATAGGTACATGTGTTGACACCATATTCAGTATAAGTGTCTCTGTTCTAGTTGATACCCCTATAATGTTTAGTTATCAGATCTGGAGAGAGGACTCAGTTGGCTCGCCAGATAATAGCGCTATACTCCAACTATGAGGTATGGTGGCTCACTCTGGCAAAAAAAAAAAAAAAAAAACACCCTCCCACCACCCACTCACCAACACCAATTTTCTGATGGCTAACATTGCAACTAGACCACTAGCCCACCCCCAAGTTAACACTATTAGCATTACCAATGATGTTCTGTTCTCCACTACCCAATACAAAACTGACCACAAGCCGCGGTCAGCTATTAATAGATGTCTGATACTGTTTCATGTAATTATATTGCAATGTGGATTCTAATTGCTAATGTTTGTATTTGGAGTTTCTCTGTCTGGGAAGGCCGAGCTCCATACTTGATGTTATAACAGTTTTTTGTTGATTGTTACTGACTATTAGTCGGGCCGCTAGTTTTTAGTTGACGGCTGACACCCACCCTCAACCCTTTGGCGCCCTTGAATTATTGTTAGGTATCTGGGTTTTCCGGAGGTGGCTTCCTCTGAAGTAAGAGGCCATCGGAACCCAGTTACCCCCCAATAGACGCCTACGGACAATTTCTACATAATTTTTCCACACCCCCCTCCTTTCCATTTTTCTTTTTCTTTTCCCCAATCCCCCTTTTTCCTTCCCACCCATTGTGTTATCCGACCTTCCTCCCACGGGGACAGTACAGTACAATGACCAACCCCACGGGACACACACCCTACCAACCGGCGGAGCTAACGCTTTTTTCTCTCAACGCCAAAGGCCTGAATATTCCGGAAAAACAGTCACATCTCCTCCGAGACCTTAAATTCCATAAGGCCTCAGTAGTGTTCCTTCAGGAAACGCACTTTAAAGCCCCTGACCACCCCAAACTTACCAATCCAAATTTCCCCCAGGGATACTACAGCAGCGCTCCCAACGCTAAAATTAAAGGGACTGCTGTCCTTTTCTCCAAACATGTACAATTTCAAGAGATTGCACACATAGCTGATCGGGACGGGAGATATGTATTTGTGAAAGGCAACATTGCTGGGCAGGTATATACATTCGCAAACATATACCTCCCTAACATACAACAACACAAAATATTAGCCAAAGTCCTTTCTGAACTGCGTTCTTTTCAGGAAGGGCTCCTTATTGTAGGAGGTGATTTCAATGTGGCACTTGAACCCCATATGGACACCTCTAATGGCCACACACGTCTACCTGCACGCGTTACCACAAAAATTAAGAAGTTACTACATGAGTTTCAATTGGTGGATGTATGGAGAGCCTCCCATCCCACAGACAAAGATTATAGTTTTTTTTCCACACCGCACAACTCATACTCCCGCATTGATTATTTTTTCATTCCTTACTATCACTTATCTCTGTTACGTAGGACTTCCTATGGCCCCATCACGTGGTCAGACCATGCTCCACTCACGCTCACACTCCAATCCCCACTAGTTAAATCATCGCAAAAATCATGGAGATTAAATGAGTCTATACTCTTAGATAAGACACTACAACACACCACTACTACATTTCTCACAGATTTTTTCAAACACAACTGCACACCAGATGTTTCATTAACCACCGTTTGGGAAGCCCATAAATGTGCAATTCGTGGTCATTTCATTCGCCACTGTGCCACTTTGAAACGACAGCAATCGGCCGCCCTAGCTTCACTATACTCCCAAATCACTACACTGGAATCCTCCCACAAACATTCTCTGGATCATAAAGAATTCCTACAACTAACCAAACTAAGACAGGAGCTACACACTATCTTAAACCTTCAAGCCCATAGATTGTTCACTCAGCTTAAAGCGATATATTATGAACATGGGGACAAACCCGGCAAATATTTGGCCAGAGCTTTACGTACACGACGAACCCAACACTATATCCCCAAGATTCGGGATAAAAAGGGACAACCCCATTACCTCCCAACTGAAATATCAAAGGAGTTTGTATCCTACTATTCCCATCTGTACAATCTCACCCCGACCCTTACGCCAGACATGCTAGCCCACAAAAGAACAGAGATCCGAAAATATTTGGATTCTCACCTTCACCATAAATTGTCCACAGAAGATGCTAACTCAATAGAACTCCCTATTACACCACAAGAATTGGCTTGGGCAATAAAAAACACAAAAACAGGTAAATGCCCTGGACCCGACGGCCTCCCAGCCTCCTACTATAAGAAATTTTTAGACACCCTTGGCCCCCAGTTCGTACAGGTTTTTAATAGTATACTTGAAGGTGCACACATCGACCCTTATACATTATCTGCTACAATTTCACTGATACCTAAAGAAGGTAAGAACTCTGAACAATGTGAGAATTTCCGCCCGATTTCTCTGCTTAATGCAGACATCAAATTGTTCTCAAAAATTCTGGCATTAAGAATTAATAGACTCCTGCCTGGTTTAATACATCCCGATCAGACAGGGTTTGTCCCGGGTCGGGAGTCCAGGGACAGCACTATCAGAGCTTTGAACCTGATGCACCATGCAAGACAACATCTACGGGCACGATCCTCCTGTCGACAGATGCCGAAAAGGCCTTCGACAGGCTGGACTGGCATTTTATGCTGGAAGTCTTGCAACAGATGGGTTTTGGGTTTTTTTGACCCACAGCCAGGATTAGGATCAATGGCGCACTGTCTGATTCATTTCAGATAACTAATGGGACGAGACAGGGGTGCCCGCTGTCACCTTTATTATTTGTCCTTGCGTTGGAACCCTTCCTAGATGCGGTACGCCAAAACCCAGATATCACGGGCCTTGCAATAGCTGATAGCCATCATAAGGTCCTAGGCTATGCAGATGACCTGTTATTTCCCCTGACAAACCCCCAGATATCTCTTCCAGTCTTACTAGAAGAATTCCGTGTGTATGGCGCACTGACTAATCTGAAAATTAATTTTACTAAATCGGAAATCCTGAATGTTAACCTGCCCCGCGCTTTGGCCAATACGTTAGCGCACTCTTTCTCATTCCGGTGGTGTGAGACCAAAATCAAATATCTAGGGATATGGCTCACAAAAGACATCTCCCTATTATACACCCATAATTTCCTCCCAATATTGCCAGCGATACAAAAAGATTTTTTTTATGGGCACCTCTTCACATTTCATGGACAGGACGGATTAACACAATTAAAATGAATATTCTCCCACGACTTCTCTATCTGTTCCAAACTATCCCAATCAAAATACCACCAGCTTTTTTTATTTCATTGAAATCTTTATTCATACGTTTTATATGGGCTGGAAAAACTTCCAGATTAAAATTCGACCTACTGACACGCCATAAGCTCAAAGGGGGGCTTGGCCTCCCCTGTATACGGACATACTACAAATCGGCCCATCTGATGCGGATTTTGGAATGGGTATATAAACCCTCTCACAGACTATGGATACAAATTGAGCAACACGCCCTACACATCCCCATTACCGGGTTACCATGGGTCTCCCCATCTAAAGCCAAATTAGAAGCAAAAACTCACCCATTTGTAGCGGCTTCACTGCAAGTACTACACACCAATCACCGGTCACTTGATCTCACTACCTACCCCTCCCCTCTGACCCCACTTAATGGGAACCCTGATTTCATTCCAGGTATGTCCACTAGACCTTTCCTTGTCACCCCAGGAGATGGCCTACATAAATTAGCTGATTTCCTCAAAGACGGAAAGCCTAAATCAATAACCGAGTTACTCCCAGACAAACCGCACACGTTTCTGGACTTTTTCCACCACAGACAACTTTCCAATTTTCTAAAACAAATCCCAGGTAAACACCAATTACACAGAGCACTGACGGGTTTTGAGGAACATTGCTCCAGGGACGCCCTACCTACACACGCAATATCCCAGTTATACAAAACTCTGCAGAACGGAGAAGCAGGCCCGCTACCTGCATTTGTAGGCCGATGGGAAACCGCTCTACAACTGACACTAACAGTCCCTCAGTGGGAAAATTTTTTTGCTCTCACCCATAATACTTCACCTCACAATAAGACACAAGAGATGTCATACAAATTTCTATCCCGATGGTACAGAACTCCGTCTGTACTACATAAAATGTTCCCAGAGAGCCCCGACATCTGCTGGAGATGTGGGTCTTCTCCTGGCCACATGCTACACATCTGGTGGGACTGCCCCCTGATCTCCCCGTTCTGGGAGAAAATCTACAAAACATTACACTATTTCACGGACACCCCGCCAGCATTTTCGCCTGCAGCTTTGTTATTACACCACACTCCCGTCCCGATCAGTTCATACAAAAAATCGGTGATTAGACATTTACTGAACGCTGCAAAATCATTAATACCACTCCATTGGGGTGAGACTTCCCCTCCTTCCATGAAGGAATGGATAGTAGCTGTAGAAGGAATACGCCGAATGGAACAATTGAAAGCAAGTTCTGATGACCAAATTGACCGATTCACCCAAATGTGGTATCACTGGCTCGACTTTGTGGATAACCCACAAACATCCTCAGGGGACTGACATGACCTCCCTACCCGACATTTTCTTTATTTTCCATGTTCTGTGGCGTACATCCCGCAATTTAAGGTTTTAATTATTGTTTCAATGAAGAACAAGGCCGAGTTTATACTCTAATGTTATATCCATTAACTATCGAATTGTATTGATGTATCGAAATGTGCTGTACCCCTTCCCCTTTTGTTCCCATTTCCGATAACTGAGGTGCCCTTTTCAGCAAGTTCCTCACACCCTCCCCCTCCCCCCCCCCCCTACCCGATTTATTTTGAATGTTAATGAAGAAAAAAAAAATGAAAACCAATAAATACTGATTTGAAAAAAAAAAAAAATTCATTGCTGGTCGGTGAGCAAAACAAACATTCATCTCAAAAATACATTATAAATAGTGCTAACTGGCGGCCATTGCAGACAGAGTATTTGCATTGTCTCCACTTTAAACTTAAAAGGCTAGTGATGTGTTTTGTCCTTGTGACAAATGATTAGAGAAATAAAAAAATGCAATGGATAAGCAGCCTTTTATTTTAATTTCTCATCATCAATAAACACATTTAAAAACTTTTTTAAAAGTTTATTTCTATGCCTAAAACACACAAAGACACACAAACACTGTGAGTTATGCATAAAGAGCAATTTTGGAACTAATTGCTAAAAGTGAAGTATTCCCAATTTAGACCAAATGAATGGTTCTGTTGATTGCTATACATTTAGAATTTTGTTTCTTTCTCTATGTATGCTGTTTACTTTTCCATTGGGTAGTGTTGATTTTAGAAAAGGTTTAATATAGAAACGGATCAAGCACTCCTCGTTCTCCAGTGAAAAATATGTTACAACGTATGCTATGTTTACAAATGTGAGCAACTAATGCAATGTCCAAAACAGCTAACGCATTTCACTACAACTTAAAGGAGCATAAAAAATAAAGTGAAACCAGCGCTTTAGGTCAAAACCTTAGCAGCACTTAGAAAGTGTGTCCCTAAAACCACACATAAATACAATGAATAGGAAAAAAAGAATACTGTAGTGCGCTTTAGGTATACTGTAGTAATATTATGAACACCTTTTTAGTGAAACACAATATAGTGATAAGTGGAATCAGGAGAGACTTATATGCTCTCCTCGAGGAGATACACTCACAGACTTTCTCAAAGATTCCAGCGTTTCAAAACAGGGATCTGTGGTCAGTAGGAGCAATCCAACTCCTTGATATTTAACTCGGATGTAGGAGAAATGATCACAGATAATCCAATTGGTATCAAAATTACAAATACATTTAATAGATAAAAATATCTGCTTACATATAGGTACTCCCCCGAACCCTAATACTAACCCCCTAAGCCCTAATACTAAAATTAACCCCGAACCCTAAATACAAATTCTAACCCCCTAAAACACATTAAAACTCACCTTCAGCGATGAAATGTCCCGCGATGAAATATCCCGCAACGAGCTCTCGCGGGATGAAGAGACGACGGTGAAGCGGCTGCGCTTATGCAGCCGCGATGAAGTGTCCCATCCCCACCGGAGGTCCCTTCAGTTATCTTTAGAGGGGCACCTAATTTTAAATGGAAATTAACTACCAACTATACGAGCAAGTTAAAAACACCAAAAGAAACATCTAGCCACTTTCTTACGAGGAAGTCGGGTTTTTATGGCTGTCTTAACTGCATAGGTTGCAAATCTACCACACGAAAAAAGTACCCCATTACTAATTTTACCTCCTCCAAAAATGGACAAAAGTATGATATGAAAAGCTTTCTCACATGCTCTACTGTAAATGTGGTTTACCTAATAGAATGTCCATGCGGACTTCAAAATGTTGGAAGGACAACAAGAAAATCAAAGAAAATAATTAAAGAACATGTGAGAAATATCAAAAATGGTTTGTTAACACATAGTCTGTCCAAACACTTCATGGAGCATCATCCAAAAACCCCGTAAGGATTAACATTTTGTGCCATAGAGAAAGTTGAGAAATACTGGAGAGGAGGTGATAATATTAAGAATTGTGCAGAATTATTAGGCAAATTAGTATTTTGACCACATCATCCTCTTTATGCATGTTGTCTTACTCCAAGCTGTATAGGCTCGAAAGCCTACTACCAATTAAGCATATTAGGTGATGTGCATCTCTGTAATGAGAAGGGGTGTGGTCTAATGACATCAACACCCTATATCAGGTGTGCATAATTATTAGGCAACTTCCTTTCCTTTGGCAAAATGGGTCAAAAGAAGGACTTGACAGGCTCAGAAAAGTCAAAAATAGTGAGATATCTTGCAGAGGGATGCAGCACTCTTAAAATTGCAAAGCTTCTGAAGCGTGATCATCGAACAATCAAGCGTTTCATTCAAAATAGTCAACAGGGTCGCAAGAAGCGTGTGGAAAAACCAAGGCGCAAAATAACTGCCCATGAACTGAGAAAAGTCAAGCGTGCAGCTGCCACGATGCCACTTGCCACCAGTTTGGCCATATTTCAGAGCTGCAACATCACTGGAGTGCCCAAAAGCACAAGGTGTGCAATACTCAGAGACATGGCCAAGGTAAGAAAGGCTGAAAGACGACCACCACTTAACAAGACACACAAGCTGAAACGTCAAGACTGGGCCAAGAAATATCTCAAGACTGATTTTTCTAAGGTTTTATGGACTGATGAAATGAGAGTGAGTCTTGATGGGCCAGATGGATTGGCCCGTGGCTGGATTGGTAAAGGGCAGAGAGCTCCAGTCTGACTCAGACGCCAGCAAGGTGGAGGTGGAGTACTGGTTTGGGCTGGTATCATCAAAGATGAGCTTGTGGGGCCTTTTCGGGTTGAGGATGGAGTCAAGCTCAACTCCCAGTCCTACTGCCAGTTCCTGGAAGACACCTTCTTCAAGCAGTGGTACAGGAAGAAGTCTGCATCCTTCAAGAAAAACATGATTTTCATGCAGGACAATGCTCCATCACACGCGTCCAAGTACTCCACAGCGTGGCTGGCAAGAAAGGGTATAAAAGAAGAAAATCTAATGACATGGCCTCCTTGTTCACCTGATCTGAACCCCATTGAGAACCTGTGGTCCATCATCAAATGTGAGATTTACAAGGAGGGAAAACAGTACACCTCTCTGAACAGTGTCTGGGAGGCTGTGGTTGCTGCTGCACGCAATGTTGATGGTGAACAGATCAAAACACTGACAGAATCCATGGATGGCAGGCTTTTGAGTGTCCTTGCAAAGAAAGGTGGCTATATTGGTCACTGATTTGTTTTTGTTTTGTTTTTGAATGTCAGAAATGTATATTTGTGAATGTTGATATGTTATATTGGTTCACTGGTAAAAATAAATAATTGAAATGGGTATATATTTGTTTTTTGTTAAGTTGCCTAATAATTATGCACAGTAATAGTCACCTGCACACACAGATATCCCCCTAAAATAGCTAAAACTAAAAACAAACTAAAAACTACTTCCAAAAATATTCAGCTTTGATATTAATGAGTTTTTTGGGTTCATTGAGAACATGGTTGTTGTTCAATAATAAAATTAATCCTCAAAAATACAACTTGCCTAATAATTCTGCACTCCCTGTATAGGCAAGAAAGAAAAGCAGTGGGTTTTTAATCTAGACACCCTTAAACCCCAGGGTCTCAATGCAGAGTTTGATCTCTATAATTTTATGTAACATGCTGTTATATTGCGTATGTAAAGCTATGAGAATATGTGAAGGTCATATACTATGCTATCAATTTGTCATGATCAATAAGAGAAATAGTATACTGTAGCTATATTTTACAATTTGGTTCTCATAAATTACCATTCTAATCACATAATCCATTGATTTTAATCCATGTAGATTTTACTCTTTGTACCCACCTATCAACAGTATTAATATACTTGCAAATATTTTATCCCTTCACATATACTCATAAAGATATTCTATAATATTTTCCTTGTTTGGGATAAAACACTTGTTTTTTATGCTTATCTCCTTTTCATGTACATTATTTGTGAGACACTGTGTGATAATAGCACTGTGAACACGAGAGAAACCTTTTCCGCGATTGAAAGAAAAATCTTCAAACCTTCAAATCTTCCCAACTCTCGCGAGAACGTGACCTACCCGGAAGCGACTTCAACCGGCAACAAGATAAAAGCTTCACTTTATTGCAGGGAGTCCAGGCGCTTAGTCGAAGCCCAGTGAAGGGCGAAACGCGTAGCGGTTTTAGACTCTTCCTTCATTTTCCTTCCAGGGACGCCTACCTGTGTATTTCTAACATTAGTTTTAATATTATACTGCTGCCAACAGAGGACACTCCGTTTTACTGCCTGTGTGACATCCACATCGCGCTATGCTGAGTACCTACATGTATGCAGATATTTTTACTATTAAATGTATTTGTAATGTTGATACTAATTGGATTATCTGTGATCATTTCTCCTACATCCGAGTTATATATCAAGGAGTTGGATTGCTGCTACTGACCAAGATACCTGTTTTGAAACGCTGGAATCTTTGAGAAAGTCTGTGAGTGTATCTCCTCAAGGAGAGCATATACAGTGGATATAAAAAGTCTACACACCCCTGTTAAAATGTCAGGTTTCTGTGCTGTAAAAAAATTAGACAAATAATTTCAGAACTTTTTCCACCTTTAATGTTACCTATAAACTGTACAACTCAATTGAAAAACAAACTGAAATCTTTTAGATAGAGGGAAGATAAAATATAAAAATAAAATAATGTGGTTGCATAAGTGTGCACACCCTCTTATAACTGGGGATGTAGCTGTGTTCAGAATTAAGCAATCACATTCCAAATCATGTTAAATAGGAGTCAGCATACACCTGCCATCATTTAAAGTGCCTCTGATTAACCCCAAATAAAGTTCAGCTGCTCTAGTTGGTCTTTCCTGAAATTTTCTTAGTCGCATCCCACAGCAAAAGTCATGGTCCATAGAGAGCTTCCAAAGCATCAGAGGGATCTCATTGTTAAAAGGTATCAGTCAGGAGAAGGGTACAAAAGAATTTCCAAGGCATTAGATATACCATGGAAGACAGTGAAGACAGTCATCATCAAGTGGAGAAAATATGGCACAACAGTGACATTACCAAGAACTGGAGCTCCCTCCAAAATTGATGAAAAGACGAGAAGAAAACTGGTCTGGGAGGCTACCAAGAGGCCTACAGCAACATTAAAGGAGCTGCAGGAATATCTGGCAAGTACTGGCTGTGTGGTACATGTGACAACAATCTCCCGTATTCTTCATATGTCTGAGTGGCAAGACGAAAGCCTTTTCTTACGAAGAAAAACATCCAAGCCAGGCTACATTTTGCAAAAACACATCTGAAGTCTCCCAAAAGCATGTGGGAAAAGGTGTTATGGTCTGATGAAACCAAGGTTGAACTTTTTGGCCATAATTCCAAAAGATATGTTTGGCGCAAAAACAACACTGCACATCCACCAAAAGAACACCATACCCACAGTGAAGCATGGTGGTGGCAGCATCATGCTTTGGGGCTGTTTTTCTTCAGCTGGAACTGGGGCCTTAGTTAAGATAGAGGGAATTATGAACAGTTCCAAATACCAGTCAATATTGGCACAAAACCTTCAGGCTTCTGCTAGAAAGCTGAACATGAAGAGGAACTTCATCTTTCAGCATGACAACGACCCAAAGCATACATCCAAATCAACAAAGGAATGGCTTCACCAGAAGAAGATTCAAGTTTTGGAATGGCCCAGCCAGAGCCCAGACCTGAATCCGATTGAAAATCTGTGGGGTGATCTGAAGAGGGCTGTGCACAGGAGATGCCCTCGCAATCTGACAGATTTGGAGTGTTTTTGCAAAGAAGAGTGGGCAAATCTTGCCAAGTCAAAATGTGCCATGCTGATAGACTCATACCCAAAAAGACTGAGTGCTGTAATAAAATCAAAAGGTGCTTCAACAAAGTATTAGTTTAAGGGTGTGCACACTTATGCAACCACATTATTTTATTTTTATATTTTTATCTTTGTCTCATTTTTTTACAGCACATAAACCTGACATTTTAACAGGGGTGTGTAGACTTTTTATATCCACTGTAAGTCTCTCCTGATTCCACTTATCACTACATTACTAAAAAAGTGTACATAATATTACTACAGTATACCTAAAGCGCACTACAGTATTCTTTTTTTCCAACTTAAAGGAGCACTATAACTTTAAGCCTGCCTTTTTTTCTTGCATATTAATGTTCAATAATTTAACATGTATTCATTAAAATTTGAATAGCCGAATTGTAACTAAGCTGAATCTAATGATTTTATCGAAATGCAGGAACGCACCTCACATTTAGTGAATATATCCTCTAGACCTGATCCTGTAGCTCTATTTGTTTATATTTAATAAGAGAAAACAGCATGGTTTGAATTAGTTGTCAACTCATTGCTATTACGTATTTATTTGCTCTTTTGAATGCTTAATTTTAGAGTGCCCTGAGTGATATGAAGTGTTCTAATATTAGACAGTAATTAGATGTGTTAATATTTCTAATCTCTGTCTAGTATTTCACAGGATAGATCAAAGGGAGAGTTATTGTTCAGTGATTAATAAACTCTAGTGAAATATTAATTAAAAAGGTGCAAAACAATATTTTTAAAACCTGATATTTTGCAGGCAGATCATTTTTGTTTGTACAGTTATTACAAAATGAGACTTGTCAATAGACTGTTATGCATAGTGAAGTTAAAATTAGTCAAGTATAGGGCTAAATAAATTGCTAGAAATCTGCATAAATGTAGAAGAATGTAACCACATATAGCAAAAAATGTCATTGTGTACAGCAATCAGACTTACTTCAAAAAATATTGATATTTAGGGTTGGAAGTGAATTTAATACATAGATACCACCATTTTTAGCATCTATATGCTGTGCAATTATTGAAGCATGTCATATAGCCATTAGGTTGCAACAGCATAATGAAGTGCTCTATAAACGCACGTGCCAATATGTCAACATAAGGCAGGACCATGTTTAATGTTAGTGGGACCCAGGACAAGAACATGCATACCTTGTATTATTGTGCTTCACAGTATTTTTTTTTTAACAATACAATGTTTGTTGCAATCCTGCGTCACGCAAGTCTATTAGCACCTTTTTTTCCAACAGTACGTGCTCACTTCCTATCTCTGTGTCACAGTCAGTTAAGGTATGTACATTGTTTTTTTTTTTTTAGACATAATGCTATTACACACTTAACAGACTACAGAATAGTTAAAACATAACTATAATATGCACTTGGAAACCTAAACAGTTGTGTGACTCTCTTTATACACCGCACACAATTCACCACATTTCACAACACTCCATATTATATTTGTTTGTAGTAGCAGAATCCCACCCTTTGACTGCCAGAAGGACATATAATGCCCCTTCTGCCATTGAAAAGGTTCAAATCTTACTTTGCTGGACAAGTTGAGAGAAGGGACAGTAAGAGTATCCACAAATCAAAGAAAACATGAGTAAATGGGAAGGAACAAACAGAAGACATTGTGCTGCCTGGGGCGAATGATAAAATTCTGCCACCCCCCACACATCACTCCCCCCCAAAAGAGCGTTTAACGATACAAGAATTCTTTAAAAAAAAATGTCCAGAACTTCCCCAACACCTAGATTTGCACTCAAGACTTTGCCCCAACATCCACCCTACACTCAGGACCTTGCCCCAAAATCCACCATGCATTCAAGACCTTGCCACAATACCCACCTTGCACTCCGGACCCCGCTGCCAGCGCACCGTCTTTTCACTGAGCACTATGGTGACCACATTTTATATTATATAAATTATCTGGAAGCCTTGGGAACCATATAGATTTCAGATCGAATAATATATATATAATATAAATGCCGTCATTATCAGACACCTCTATCAACATGCAGAGGACTTAACCCCTGGATTGCATATAGGCAGTGTCAGAGGACTTAACCCCTGGATTGCTAGATAGATATAGTGTCAGAGAACTTAACCCATTACTTTATCCATTACACACACACTCACATACACAGTCTAACACATACACACAGTCTGTCACTCACACATATACAGACACACGCACACAGACACACAAACACACAGGCTCTCACTCACACTGACACATATAAACTGTCTGCGATTTTACCTTACCTGGTGCAGTCAGCTATAGCTTTAAGCTCCACGTGAAGGAGTATCTGAGCCAATCTGGAGAGGCTTCTGAACTCTTAGCTATTTAGGAGAGATAAGAGGTCTCACCTGATTCGCTGAGATCTCCTTCTACAAGAGCTCTCAAGTTGGTACTTTGCAATGTCCCAGACTGATGCTGCCCAGATCACACAAGAAAAAAAAGCACTGCATGGAGAGGCATAGTGCCATATCTGCCAGGGTGCCACCTGGGTGTCAAAAGTCAACCCGCATGCAGGCTCATCTAGGCTGTATCCAGGTATTTCTGTATCCAGTATATTGAAATTCCTGGACACAGCCTGGATGAGCCTGCATGCGGGTTGACTTGTGATAGTACCCCCTTCTCAAGGAGTGACCTTCAGGCACGACCAGCAAAAACTCAAACCAGGACAAGGAAGTTATCTCATACAGGTTCCCTGGTCTGGATGGAGATCCACGCCGTGGGAGGGGTACAGAGAGCGAACTAGGAAAGACCCAGGAACCAGCATACTCAAGAAGCATCATCTCTTCTCAATGAGCCACATCTGGACATGAACACAGAAATCTTCACAGAATGACTTCTTCAACAAGCAATGGACATGTCAATGAAGTCCTCTTGACTTCCTCAGGAAGCAAAGATCCACGCATGTGAAGTCCTCTCTTTCAGATACTCAGGACAGAATGAAGATCCGCTCTGCAATGGGGCTTCAGACATGGAACTCGGATACTCAAAACCTCAGACTGGAACAGACTAAGCTGGAGGGACACTGGAACTAGCATGGATCAAAAACAGACACCAAACAGGAACAGCTGAAGTGTCTGCTTGCAAGACTCCACTATGCGACCTCTACATTGGACCCCGAGTGCCTGAGTAGAGGAGCCACGGTGCAGGGGTGGAGACAGGGCCTTGTGCTGGGTAACTGCACTTCCATTGTAGCTTGAGGCTCCAGGTTTGTTCAGCCACATACAGAGGCCCTGTGGAGGCAGCTTCTGTATCCAGTATATCAAGGCTAGGACTGAGAAACCCTGCAAACATCCTGGAGAAGGAATGGATAATAACTCAACAATAGTGTTGAGCGAACCCGAACCGCACTGTTCGGGTTTATACCGAACATTACGGTTTTTGGACCCCGGATCCGAACATTTCACTGTATGTTTGGGTTGGAGTTCGGGGTTCGGCAATTTAATGGCATGTTTTGAAAGGCTGCAGGGCAGCCAATCAGAAAGCCCATAGAATTACATACATATACATTGTATGTAATGCTATTGGCTTTCTATAAACCGAAATAGAGTCCCCATTCATACGAATAGGTCAATTGACCTATTTGTATGAATGGGGACTGTATTTCAGTTTAAAGAATAGCAATAGCATTACATGGATTACATAAACCGAAAGTCTATAAACCGAAAGATATTTGATTTATAGAAAGCCAATAGCATTACATGTATTCCATAAACCGAAAGTCTATAAACCGAATGTCTTTCGGTTTATAGACTTTCGGTTTATGGAATACATGTAATGCTATTGGCTTTCTATAAACCGAAATAGAGTCCCCATTCATAGCCTAACATTAAAGATGGAAAATGCTAGGGGTTTGGTTACATCAACTGGCCACAGGACAAGTAAGCTTGCCAACAACATCAAGGTACCCCACAATAAGGCTAGTCCCTAATTATAACAGAATCTAAAGAGTTACATTACACAAACAAACCTGTAGACTGAGCTGCACAGGCAGAAACAGGCATGGTTTATATAGAAGCAGAGAGACAAAAGTGGAGACAAACAAAACCCGGAATGGAACAACAAATATCTAGCAGAGAAAAATAGAATGATAAGTGTCAGAGCTGCTATCAGACCTGGGGACAGACCCACCACTGGGTCCACGCTACTAGAGGTAGAAAGATCCTACCTTCGTACTGCCACAAACCAATGTCCCCTGCTAGTGGGATGCAACAATGCCTCCATGCTGGAGGTGCCAGACCGGCAACTCCAAAAATAACTTCCCCGTTCCAGTGACATGCACACATCCGTCCTCCCTCATGTACACATCATAGAATGTATCCATGTTGCTCCAGAGAGTTGCTATGGCAACACGGTGCTTGGCTCCACCCATCTTCTGCCTCCACATGCCCACAACCTATACTTTAAAGACCATGAGCACCGTTTAATGGCTAGTGTGTGATAGCTAGTGCTCCCTGTTCCCTAGTGTTTATTTTGTTTCCCTGATTTTGACTCCTGACTTGCTAGTTTGACTCCCTTCTGTTCTGACCCTGAACTTTGGCCAGGGGCAGATCATACCCCTGAGTGACAGGTGTGCTGCCAGCCCGGATCACGCCTGTCACTCGGAGGCACAAGGTCTTTCGTGTATTTCCGGGGGTTTGTGTGCTGTTAACTGTTATTTTTGGATATTCTGATCTCTAGCTTCTTAACTATGTGGCTCCTGTTTGATTACTCTCCTCGTTGGCTTCCTGACCCTGGCTTGTTTTTGGATTTCTCTACCTTCTGGCATCCCGACCTCGGCTTTATATTTGTTGACCTTCCCTGACTTCTGGCATCCCGCCTCCGCCCATGCTTGCCATCTAGCCATCTTACAAATAAACATCTATACTGTTATGTTATTTTTGGTATACTATTTATTGTCTTCATTTCTTTTTAAGTTCTACAGCAGGTTTTTATGTTACAAGATTTCTAACCAGGATGTTCCTTTGCCATCTTCTAGGTATAAAATCTCCAGTTTTAAACCTTTCTTTTATGTAATAAGCTTCACAAAGATTCCACACAGCGCTATTCTAAAATTGTGTGATGATGCAGGGTGCCCAAGTTGTCCAGGGAGAATGCAAAGGAACATCCTGGTTAGAAATCTTGTAACATAAAAACCTGCTGTAGAACTTAAAAAGAAATGAAGACAATAAATAGTATACCAAAAATAACATAACAGTATAGCACATGATGACAGAGCTCCAGTCTAACACAAAATGTTATACTACACTACATATAGTATAATGATACAGCTAATTCTATAATATTGCTATGATAGATTCCATTCCAAACAATATTTCAAACAAGTAAAATGCATGGTTTTCAAACCCTCCTGTAAAACTCATACAAAATAGCATTTTTTCTGTGCTACCACCCAAAACAATGCAGTCTGCTAGCAAACCGACTGACACCATCAAGAGCTCTGTGCTACATCTATTTTTATTCAGCATGAAGATTGGAATTGTGCCTAACAGCGCTGCAAGTTTTAATTCTCACAGATCATTACAAGCTCAAAGGGAGTGCTGTTTAAACAGAATTTCCAGCTGGAGGTGAATGACGGGCTGGAAATGAATATTTTTTTTCATCTTACAAATCCTTTTGTGTTTTTATATATTTTTTTGAAGGTGAGGTTACAAAGAGTTCAAACCTAATCATCAAACCTCGTTTACTGTGTTTTGTCTGTGTAGTTATTCTCAAGGTGATGTTTATTTGTAATTGGCTTCGGCCTTTTTAGCCCTGTACTGCTTTTTGTAATAATGTCATGTAAAAATGAAATGGCAAAGCTGGAGAATTCATTTTATACAACAAGAATTGTCTCAAAGTGGTTAGAAAGTGGAAGGAGAGAGGCTGACACACCACTCACATTAACCATTCCGAGGTACAAACAAGGGATTTGCAATGAGCAAACACCCTCATTCTTGAACATCAATTCCAACCAAGTCGTGCAGAGATAATAGTCTCAGTCAGAAGGTTAGTAATTTTGAAAACAGCCATATGCAATGATGATACGGGCCTCGATGCACACATTTAAGTTCAATTGTATTCAGTATTATTCTAAGGTTTCACAATAGAGCTAAAAAGGGGTGTACAGAACATTACACTATTTTAAATAACTGCATCCACCGAGGAAAAGGGCATGAAACATGCAAGGCAATGTGAATTAGAATAGGGTTTTCTTCTTAAAAAAAAAAAAAAAAAATGCTGGCTTTGCTATTGCCTCCATAGACTTGACATTGGCTTCTAGTAAAATATTAGCTTGGTGGCAACACCTACTTTGAATTAAGAGAAACAAAGACCAAAAATATATATAACCAGCATATGCGCCAATAGTTACAAAAATGCATGCACCACAGTTCTGAAGGTCAACATAATATGCAGTGAAAATCAGCCCTGAAATGGGTGGGAAAGTGGATGTACTCCGTTTTGAAGTACAGTTCTTCATTGTTTGCCTGTATGTATTGCTGGGTCCACAGAGGACACTGGCTCAAGGGATCATTGCCCCAAATAATAAGAAACTGGGTGACAGCCTGTATCTGATGTGATGTACTCCTTAACTGTGGCGACCAGGGCCCTTAGCACTAAATCAAGGCACTGTTTAACAAGTTTCTGACTGATCCCAACCTCTCGCCCATAAACTGTCTGGAAGGACGTCGGGATCAGTCAGTAATACTTTTTACATTACCTTGATTTAGTTCTATGTGAACCTAGCTGGTGCGGTACCCCTAACAATCTCACCAGCCTAGGTATTGAATTGTTCCTTCAAGTCAGAGGTTCCAGATCCTGTCTTATGTGCTTGTATAAATCCAGGATGGCCACATGGCAAAGTCTAACCACTTTGAAAAGTAGGTGGTCAGACTAAATTTCCAGGATGTCACTGGGAAGCATGTGCTTAGGTTCTGACACCAGCTGGATCAGCCAGAAATGCTCCCTGGCTGTTAACTATCTGGGCTCCAGAGGCGATTAAGGAGGGAAAAATATAAATTAATAGACATTCATTGAAACATAAAGATATACTTTGTGATAGGCAGCCAGGAACATACAAGCAGGCACCCCGATCAGGGTCTCATATAGCGTTCAACATGCGGCCCGCGGAAAACGGAGGTGCGGCCCGCGGGAAAGTTGAAGTGGTAACCACTTCACCAACCACATATGTAAGCTAGACGCAGCGTTCCCCGAAAGAATGCTGCAGATCATGTAGGTCGCATAATCCCTCCTCTGCCCTGCGCGTGGCGTCATGCGCACGGGTCAGAGGGAAGGAGAAGACAAACCAACATCACTACAAGCGTGGAGAAGCAGCCCCATCCAGAGCCGACAAAAAAAAAGTATCACTGTATGTAAGTGTGATGCTCTGTGTGTGTAAGTGTGACTCTCTGTGTGAGTGAAAGTGTGACTCTGTGTATGAGTGCAAGTGTGACTCTCTCTGTGTGTGAGTGCAAGTGTGACTCTCTCTGTGTGTGAGTGCAAGTGTGACTCTCTCTGTGTGTGAGTGCAAGTGTGACTCTCTGTGTGTGAGTGCAAGTGTGACTCTCTGTGTGTGAGTGTAAGTGTGACTCTCTCTCTGTGTGTGTGTGCAAGTGTGACTCTCTCTCTGTGTGTGAGTGCAAGTGTGACTCTCTCTCTGTGTGTGAATGCAAGTGTGACTCTCTCTCTGTGTGTGAGTGCAAGTGTGACTCTCTCTCTGTGTGTGTGTGCAAGTGTGACTCTCTCTCTGTGTGTGAGTGCAAGTGTGACTCTCTCTCTGTGTGTGAGTGCAAGTGTGACTCTCTCTTTGTGTGTGAGTGCAAGTGTGAATGTAAGTGTAACTTATATTTACACACATTCATTTAAATCAGCAATACTATATCGTGAACCAGCATCTCTTCTAATTATAAATTGCAGATTAAAAAAACAAGCCCACAATAAAGGAGTTGACCAGCGCTATTTAAAATAATAAATCATAAATAAAACAATAATTTATCCACAAAGGACTGAGAAATAAAAAACAAAACAAAACATAGAAATGAAGAAAAACAATAATTAAAACTTCAGTTTATTTATTGCAAATACTTAAAGAGGAAAAAGAGTATTATAATATCCTTAAATATGTATTTGTGTGTGTGTGTGTGTGTGTGTGTGTGTGTGTCTGCGTGTATATGTGTGACTGTATGTATGCAACTAAGTATCACAGGAATCTGTGTATGTAACTGTGTCTGTCTATTTGACTGTGTGTTTATTCGTGATTGGCTGTGTGTTGTTTTGCTGTGGAGTCTGTGATACACTCACATACTGCAAGTCACCATGAGTTGTATTGTTGTTGAGTCTATGATACACTCACTACACACACGGATACATATTTATGTATGTATATATATATATATATATATATATATATATATATATATATATATATATTTATATTTATAAATGTATATGTGTGTGTACTTTTTTTCTCAATGAAAAATTAATGCGGCCCACGCACACATACATTTCTACATACATACATGGCCCACTGCCAAAAAAAACTTGGACGCCCCTGCTATAGACCCTGTCGGTCCCTGCCAACATACCCTGATTCTTTGTGATGTCAAGGAGGCATGCCCGAACCCGGGCATACAGTTATCCCGGACATATAGTGGACACTCGGTTTGAGGGTACGCTACATTTCCTATGTCATACTGAGGACAATCAATGTGGCCTCATCTGTTCCTACAGCAGAATCCGCACACAGCTTATCGAGGGGGGCCACAATGAGCTGTTTAGTACAGGACGTTCAATGTCGTCTACATTGAGTCTGTAGGCACTAAAAAGTAGGACGGCATTGAATGTCCTACAAGCGGGAAGGGGTTAAATAAATGAGAAAAAATAGTTTTACTCCCTCTTTAACCGATAATCACCAACACCAGAAAACTACTATACTGATACTCGCACCAAAACACATCGATATGTATAGGAAGCATAGCAAACACTAAGAAATTCTTCAGATATAAATGCATATGCATGCACCTTTGAAACTTATCATTTACTGTGAAAAAAATAACAAATAAAACACATTTTCCACGTGAAGAACAAATTTATTGATCACCATAAAATGAAGAAAAGAAATGCAGTGAGCTAGCAAAAAATAACCAACCAGTGGTCATCAGTTTTCAGTATCTATATATTTTCTTAATAGCTTTAAGCTTACTTAATTCTAGGACACGTGTACTCTAGTACATTCCACAAGGAATAAGTCTAAGATCACTTATTAAACACATTATAGCATGGTACATAGAATACAGTACCCAGTGGCAAACATTCTCAGATTTTGCTTTAATACAGTACATACATGATATATATTAGCACACAGTTTATTATGACAATCCACTGCTTTATAAGCTTTTAAAATGTCAAAGGCCATTTCAATAATCTGAGTTCAAGAAGGATGGAGCAGACGGTAATAATACCTCTTATTAAAGTCTAGGTACAGGTCAGAGGTTATGCTTTTCAACCCTTTGAATGCCAGTAAGGTAAGAGACCAAAGCAAATATTTAAATGATTTAAACTAGTATAGATTGTCTTTTCCTCTTGTTACTAGCTGAGATCGTCCGGTTACAAAAAAAGGATTCATGTATTCATATTAACATATGTACCAATCTGAATATATCTTTATTTTTTTCCTTTAAACAATATACATATTTAAAAAGCCGAAATATTTCCCTTTACATCTGTAACACAAAGTAGAAGTTTATCTTAAAATATCAAAATTGACTTAAATAATATGCACTGCATGTTTTTATTTTTAAAGATAGCAATACGACTGACATTTGATGTTGATTGATTTACAAGGACATTGAAGCAAACTTTTGCTGGATGATATTTATTGCTGTTGTGGAATTTTACAATCTGTATTGTGAGAAAGGTGTTTTCCGAGCCACATTCTAGAAAACAAATGAGGTGTAACCTGAAGTTAGATGAAATGGTTGTTTGCCTACATGACTCCTTGATGCAAACTAGTTACAGCTGAGATTGGCAACCTGATCATTATCCAGTAGACATCAAACTGAGGAACATGGAAGCCATAGTGCATCACCAGTTCTAATAAGATCAATCATAATGCTCTACAGCAGTGGTGGCTAATCTTGGCACTGCAAATTTTTAAGGACTACATATTGCGTGATCCTACATCAGCCTTGAGGGTGACAGAGAATCAAGGGACATGTTGTTTTCCAAAATCTGACATGTGATTGAAGACCAGTGATGGCTAACCTTGGTACTGCAGATATTTGGGCACTACATAGCCAATGATTCTCTGTCAGCCTTAACACTTTGTGTCAAAGGCGGATGACAATCTCTGACTAAGACTTCCACGTTGCGAAGCTGAGTATTCTTCAGGGAACAAGCAGAGAGGATGTGTATATATATATATATATATATATATATATATATATATATATATATATGTTCTTATAGTCCGCAAGAACCATTCTATTTCAAATGCAGAACGGTGTTAAGACTAATAAATAATAAATGCATATGTAGTTCTCAAACAACTGCAGTGCCAAGGTGAGCCATCTACACTCACAAGTCCCATGTTCCGTGCATTATCCATAAACAAAGGATTTTCCCTGTTGCTTATAGTTCGCACGCGTGAAGCATGTGATGGTGGTGGGCAAAGGGACACTTAGCAGCTATTTAATAATAATCTCACGTTGGAATTAATAATGACAGAACACAGATATTGTTTTAGTTTTCTGGTGCATTTGTGCTTTTCTGACAGCTGTATAGTTCATACATCAAATTGTGCATAACAAGTAATTGCCATGATTTACTGCAAATGTTCATATGTATTAGTAAGTGGTACTGGATTTCATCAAGTTTGGTGTATTGTTTCAAAGCATGAATGGGTTACTCATGTTCCCTGTATTTAAAATTGCTTGTTACCAGCATCTGCAATTTGCATCAAACCCGTTGAGTATTAAATGCATTGTATATAAAAAAAATCCTGCCCAATAGATAATGCCACATGTATCTGTCAACAAAATGTATTTACTACAGAGTCCTCTACACAAACTAAATACATTATGTGCTGTAAGGCCAAATGTAACAATAATACCAGTTTTTTTTCTATAACTGATAGCTAAACCTGTTTTAATACTGAATATTTATTTATACAAAACAATAACCAAAACTATATCAATGTAAGAGGAAGTGCAACTATATGCAACACTGCTTGCAAAACAATTATGTTTAACTAGTGCAGTTAATGTGTGTGTGTGTGTGTGTATGGTTAGACATTCACACATATAAGTATATATGTGTGCATGTTTATATATATAGATATGTTTATGTATACATGGGGTAGCCATAGAACATGAATATCTCTCCAGCTGCAAGCGAATGACTGAACAGGTGCTGAGAATTATGGGACCTGTTCTTCAGCAAACCGTTGTGGGCCGCCTATTGGCTATAAATATATTTAGATGAAGCAGAGAATGTAGCGCACCTTTCCATTTTCTATCATGGTGCTAACATGAAATCATGTGGACAGGTTTATGATTGCATGTCTGAGACAACTTAATTACATACATTTCCTCAGGTCATCAAATGATCTGCATCATTGTAAAAGTGCGCAATAAGTCTTTAAACGGCCAGGTTGACCCTTGAGGTTATTTTTCACTGCTCTCTTCCGCCGTACAAATTTCTCTTTCATCCTCAGACTTCTTAACAGTGATATCTGTTTCCATTTTGTCTCCCAATGGTCCGTCATCCATGATTTCCTCGAAAAAACTCTGGATATTTTCGGTGCAACCCAAGTCCTTTAATTCGTTGGTCAAACCTTCCACATGCAATGAGGCACTGTCAATCTTTGTACTGGCCAATTCCTGTGATTCTTCAACATCATCAGTATTTGGTGGGACTATCACTTCTTCAATGAGACCATCACTTTTGAGGTGAATCCCTTCATCCCCATGGTGGTCTCCATGTATGCTGCCATCAACTGTCTCATCAATTTTTGGCAGCTCCTCGTTTTTCCTGTTTTTGTCTGATTCTATCTTTCCATCAGTGTGCTGGTTCTCTTTGGAATTTGCCTTCCCTTTCACTTTCTTCGAATGCTTGCTGTGCTTTTCATCTTTGGAAAATCTCCACTGAAACTGAAATAAAGATAGGAAAACATTACAATAATAACAGAGGTGCTATACTTCAAACATCCTGGATTTCAATTTAAAGCAGAACAAAAAGTGAAAGACATTGGATATGTAGAGTAGAATAGATGTAAATGTACAGCTGCAAGGTAAAGAGATATGTGAATAACTATACTCCCTGAAAGGTTTCATAGTCACTATTAGCAAAATGCTTTGATATGTATGCAGCAACACCTTGTGTGTGCTAGCTACTGGAGAGCTTGGTTACAAGTTTGGTTGCTAATATAACTGACTTTGGGGAGCTGTCTGGGTACATTTCAGCATGTGTGCAAGTAAGAGCAATTTCTTTTTATTATTCAAAATTGTCAAGTTTACAAAATATCCCCAAATTCATCAATAAATGAAACAGAGAGCAGCACAAGCTTTCCCTTGATATCCATCCTTACAAAAATACATTCCTATATCAATTTCTATTAATATTATCACAGTGTTATACTGTAAAATACCCACAGTTATCCTTTTCTCCCAGAAATATTCATATAAATTTAACTCTATTTCACCCAAAAACTAAAAACACAAATAATAACAATACATTTCCTCCACCTCTTTCCCTACCTATATGTAAACACAAACCGTTCTCCTCTTCTTGCCTTAAAATCATATCGCCCCTACCTCTCTGACCTCCTAATATGGGCATCACTCCTGTCTTGCCTAGTGAAAACTCCATCCTCCATCTCTCAATTAACCCCAGCCAGTCCCTATATTTTGGGGCCTGTTTTTGTTGCGGAGTGATCAACTTAACTGCATTAATAATATAATTGTTAGGGAGTTAGTGTATATCTTGTTATAGTATTTTATTTAATGAATCAATAAGTTTAGAAGATACTTGAGATTTCAAGTATCTTCTAAACGAAGAAATCTTTATTTACTGGCCACCATATGTGTAAACACATCCCCTCCTGAGCCAGACACCGACCAACGTCTATCTATGTGGTATTTTAAGTATAAGGTAACTGGTGCCTTGTTAATAACTTAAATGCATTCTCTTGAATATAAGTAGGTATTGAACATTTGTCTGACAGTTGTGAAATTTGAATTCATTAATCTATTCGTGAGCTTGATATTACAATCTTTTCTCACTTTACAATAAAATATGGTTTACTATCTGACATGTCTTCTAGTATAAGTTTATATATCATATAAATAAGACTAACTTGGTTCTTTTGAGACCAGCATATTTTCTCAAACTTTGATCATATTGTCTCTTAATACCTAAATATATAAATAGCTTGTTTTTTTTTTTTTTTGTCAGTGTTGCCATTTCTCCCTTTCTTGCTCATTTCCTATTTAAACTGATAGAAAATGTTGAAGTCTCTGAAAGGGAACCTGAAGCAAAAAGTATTATTTAAGAAACCCCTTCTCCTGACCTGGTATAAAGGTCATAGGTGTAAGCATTGAGCTTTTATTTATTATTTCACCTTTGGCCTGGATGTCTCTCAGAACTGCCATTGTATTTCTGACTGTGTGGAGTTCCTTATCATCAAAGGTTTTTCACTTTCTACCCAACGATGGTGCAACCTCAATAGGAATATTAAAAGCTTCCTTCTCCAGGTTTATCCATGACTTACTATTCCCAATATTGTTTTAGTTTGCCACTCTAGCCAAATTAACAGATTTATAATATGTTTCTAGGTCTGAAAGACCCAATCAACCCTTTTCCTTCAGTTATTAAATATGAGCATCCCAACCTACAAAGCTTACCCTTCAATATCCATATTGCCTTCCTGTAAATATTAATTAGCATTTTAGGGATTTCTAAAGGAAGGGTTTGCATTACGTACAAAATCCTTGGTGTAGAATTCATTTTTATCATATCAGCCCTGTGATACCAGGAGATAACTGATTTGGTCCACTTATTTAATTCCGATGGATGGAGGTTCAGTTCCACTTTATAGACCAGGCATTCGTGTTTGATAAAACTTGTGTTGAGATACCAGTTCTGCTCAGAACATTTCACCAAAGTCCTGTTTATGTCACAACTTGTTACAGGAAAAACACTGTTACTGTCTGACTAAGATGATTTTTCATTAAGAGCAGATTGCATGAATAACATCATCTTGATCGAGAGGAGAATTTTAGTTTTTTTAGAATATTTGACGTACATAGTTTGGTTTTTTTAGAATATTTGACGTACATAGTGTCTAGATGTTTTGGACCTGTTACTTCATTTATTATAATATAATAACATATGGCATTATGGCAATTTTTTCTTTCATGCCCATGTAGAAGAATTCGACGTAGAATTGTATGCAGGCTTAAAGTAACAGTGTCTTTTTTTAGTATATATGGAAGTTAATGATTCTACAATGGTAATCACTTTTGGTAATTTTGGATTTTGTTGTGCAGTTGTGGCATACACTGTTATTCCTATATAAGAAATGGGAGATGTGATTCAGCACACAGATTATTTCTTCTCGGTTTACATGAGATTTTGGTCTATGCCCCTTTAAATCTGGACACTCAATGGGATAAATTCATGAGATATTTCCTTCCTCATATGATTCTGTCCTTATTCATTCTTCATAAATCACAGGGCAATTATAAGGGACATATGTGCTGTACGAATAGGGATTGGGACCTCTTAATTATATCAGTGCAGCCAAGAGATATCCCCTAATTAGCCCATTTTGTGTACTGTGTGAGTGGAGGAAAATATTTTTGCATACCCCCCAGCGGCACAGACCTCTATTATTGCTGCCTTACTTCCTAGTGAGTGAGATCACCGGTGTGTCATGTGGGATTGTTATGTTCTGATTCACTGAGATAAGTAGAGGAATGTGACTGCAAAGAGATAGGTTTCTCCAGAGATGATGTGGATTGCACTACTATTAGCGACTGGATTTCACTTCATCTGGCCTGCCAAAACACTGACCATAAGGTACTCCGTGAATTGATTGGAAGGGGACGTTCATCTCATTTACCAATCTGCCATGTCACATGTTGCGGACCGGGGAGGCAGATTATTGGGAGGGGCTGGGCATGATCCAGCGGTCATAGTACACATTGGTACTAATGACAAAGTAAATGGTAGGTGGGGGGTCCTTAAAAATGATTTTAGGGAACTAGGAAAGAAGCTAAAGGAAAGGACCTCCAAGGTAATATTCTCTGAAATATTACCAGTGCCACGCGCTACGTCAGGGAGACAGCGGGAGCTTAGGGAGATTAATGCGTGGTTACGAAGGTGGTGCAAGCAAGAGGGATTTGGGTTCTTAGAGCACTGGGCAGACTTTGCAGTCGGCTACAGACTCTTTGGACGGGATGGGCTGCACCTCAATGATGAGGGGGCTGCGGTATTAGGGGCGAGGATGGCTAGAGGGTTAGATGAGCTTTTAAACTAAGCTCTGGGGGGGAGGGTCAAGATCAAAATGAAGCAATGGCACCTAGAGTAGATTGGAAGGTGGGTATAGCTATGGCAAAGGAGGAGGAAAGCGATGGTGGGGTTAACATAGACCATAGGGAGGTACATACAATTAAACCTGCGGGCATTACGTGTTTGTCAACTAAACAGAAAATGGGTAGTAATCTCAAATGTCTTTTAGCAAATGCAAGAAGCTTGACAAACAAAATGGGTGAGCTGGAGATACTGGTAAGTGCTGAACAGTATGATTTAATCGGAATCACGGAAACGTGGTGGGATGAGACCCACGACTGGTCAGTTAATTTACAAGGCTACTCACTTTTTAGAAAGGACAGAGTAAATAGAAAAGGGGGAGGGATATGTCTATATGTAAATCCTAAACTAAAGCCCAGTATTAAGGAAGGTGTGCATGACGTAACTGGAACTGATGTGGAGACACTGTGGGTGGAGATTAGCTTAGACACTAAAAAGAATCGCACATTACTTGTAGGTGTATGCTACAAGCCACCAAATATTAGCATTGATGGAGAAGATCAGCTTTTATTACAAATTGAAAAGGCTGCAAATCTGAATGAAGTTCTAATCATGGGAGATTTTAATTACCCAGATATAGATTGGAATTGTGGAACAACTAGTTCCGCTAAGGGCAGCAAGTTTCTGAACCTGCTTAATAACACATTTATGGAACAACTAGTAGACACCCCAACTAGAACGGATGCCTGTCTGGATTTAGTAATAACAAACAATGAGCAGCTTATCTCAAACATCAAAGTAAGGGAACACTTGGGCAATAGTGACCATAACATGGTTTCGTTTGAGATTAATGCAAAAAAGCAAATTGGTAACTACGCCACCAAAACACTTAATTTTAGAAGGGCCAACTTTGATGGACTAAGGGCATCAATGGAACATTTAGACTGGGAACGATTGTTTTCTGGACTAAACACAGAAGACAAGTGGAATGCCTTTAAGCACACATTACAAAAGTACACATCCCAATATATACCTTTGGGAAACAAATACAAAAGACACAAATCAAAACCAATGTGGCTTACCTGTACCGTGAAACAGGAAATGCAAAACAAGAAAATGGCATTCAAACATTATAAAAGCAAGGGATCAACATTTTTTATAAGTATATAAATGGAAAAAAGCTAAAGAGGGAAAATGTTGGGCCCTTGTTATCCCAAATGGGAAATTTGGTAAGTGAGGACAGAGAAAAAGCAGACATTTTAAATACTTTTTTTTCTTCTGTTTATACTAAGGAAGAACAGATGGATGAGCCCCTGCTACCGGAAGTTACGGAACAGTCACCACAAACATGGGATTGGCTGACACAGGAAAAAGTGTTTATGCAATTAAACTCTGTTAAGATAGACAAGGCCCCAGGGCCAGATGGTATACACCCAAGGGTCCTTAGAGAGTTAAGCATAATTCTGGCCAGACCAATATTTATGATCTTTAGGGATTCGTTCAGTTCAGGTATAGTGCCAACAGACTGGCGAAAGGCGGATGTCATTCCAATATTTAAAAAGGGATCAAAATCTCTGCCTGGTAATTATAGGCCAGTGAGCTTGACATCTGTAGTGGGGAAATTATTTGAAGGATTGCTAAAGGTGTACACTCAAGAATACATCTTGAATCAGAATATAATTAGTAAAAGTCAACATGGTTTTGTGAAAGACAGGTCTTGTCAAACAAACTTAATAACATTCTATGAAGAGGTCAGTAAAAATATAGATCTAGGTGTGGCAGTTGATGTGATCTATTTGGATTTTGCTAAAGCATTTGATACAGTTCCACACAAAAGGTTACTCTACAAATTGAGAGAAATAGGATTGGGGGAAAATGTATGTATTTGGATTGAAAATTGGCTAAAAGATAGAACACAGAGGGTTGTTGTAAATGGTAAAGCTTCAAATTGGACCAGGGTAGTGAGCGGAGTACCTCAGGGGTCTGTTTTGGGACCTCTTCTTTTTAATCTGTTTATTAATGATCTCCCACATTGTGCTGAGTGCCATGTCTCAGTGTTTGCTGATGACACAAAATTAGGTAAGGTAATAAAGACTAATCTTGATGTTTTTTCTTTACAGGAAGATTTGGACAGAGTAGGGAACTGGGCAAGAAAGTGGCAAATGAGGTTCAATATAGACAAATGTAAAGTTATGCATTATGGGAAAAATAATAACAAAGCAACATATACGTTAAATGGTATTTCCCTGGGAAAAACTACTAACGAAAAGGATTTAGGAATCATTGTAGATAACAAACTTGGCAACAGTGCCCAATGCCATTCAGCAGCTGCAAGGGCCAATAAGATATTGGCATGTATAAAACGAGGTATAGATTCACGGGAGGAAGACATCATCTTGCCTCTTTACAAATCAATGGTAAGACCTCACCTTGAATATGCAGTACAATTCTGGGCACCAGTCCTTAAAAAGGATATTAAGGAACTAGAAAAAGTGCAAAGGAGAGCTACAAAATTAATAAGGGGATTGGAGGATCTTAGTTATGAAGAGAGACTTAAAAAATTGCATTTATTTACTTTAGAAAAAAGGCGTCTTAGAGGGCATATGATAACATTATATAAATATGTGCAGGGCCAATATAAGGAGCTCTCCAGGGACCTGTTCATTAATAGAAATGTACAAAGAACAAGAGGTCACCCCCTGAGACTGGAAGAGCAAAGATTTCATAGGCAGCAAAGGAAGGGATTCTTTACGGTAAGGACAATAAAATTATGGAACTCACTGCCAAGAGAGGTAGTGCTATCAACCACAATAGATGCATTTAAAAATGGTCTGGATGTTTTTTTTAGAAAAGCAGAACATACAGGGGTATTAATAATAGAATGAGCATTAATAATAGAGCTTTTTGATCCAAGGAGAAATCTGATTGCCCTTTTGGAGTCAAGAAGGAATTTTTTTCCCCCTAGGAGGCAACATTCGAAAAAGCTTCCTTAGGGTTTTTTTTTGCCTTCTTTTGGATCAAAACGCTGAAATGATAGGTAGAAGGGTTGAACTTGATGGACTTGTGTCTTTTTTCAACCTAAATTACTATGTTACTATGTTACTATGTTACATATTTAGGTGACCATAGAATTAATCATTTCTTTGAAAAGGAACTGCATATATTTTATAAGACTGTGGGGGAGGGGGGGATACCCCCAATGATCATCCACCAATGATTACCGCCCATGCTACTGCCTCCATAGACTTAACATTGGCCTCAAGCCATTTTTTTACCAGCCAGGTAGTAACCCTAGAAGGAAATGAGTGCAGAAGGCATCTAGTGGTGGGTAAATTGTACGCGGTATAGTTTTTTTTTGCATGCAAATCTATTCCAGAGTTTAAATAGATGAAACTATTGTAAAAAAGGTAAGTTTTCAAAACTAAAACAAAAAAAGACAACTATTACATGTATATTTACTTTTAAACTCTCTAATTTTGCAGTTTTTTCCCAGACTGGAGCCTTATGATTTGAGACAATTCATGCAAATTTTAATAAAATTGTGTGTGTAGTAGATAGACAGGTCAGGTATCCCCACAACCAGAGCGCAGGGTAGGAGAAAGGGGCTCATGACAAAGGATGGAGTGGCTTGGCCTTGGGTGGGCATATAAGCCAGGGTTTCTCTTATATCCACTAAATCATACAGAGTTTTATACAAATCTTGTTGTTATGCTATTTAGTTGTATGTTATTATTTGCAATGTTAATAAAGCTGTACCCCATCGCACTTTCCAACAGATCTGTGTCCTTCTATTGTTTGGGTTAGGGCTCTGGTTCTGTAATATAACAGGCGAACAGACTATCGTGATGTAATGTAAGGCTATGACTTAAAGAAGAAGAGGGATTTGCGTATAAGAAGAACAGATTTGGGCTATACCACTTAATCCAATTGAATCATTAAATCTTTAAACATTAATAATTATAACCATCTGTTAGAAAGAAAAAAAACTTTTAGAAAGCAGGTTTTTCGTCATTTGCGGATTGTTGTTTCCCCCCCCCCCCCCCCTAATTTCTCATTTTGCTTTTTCCATAGGGAATTTGTGTTTTGCATAAACATGAGACATTTAGAAAAATGTTCTAGTTTAGTAGAAGTTACAGACTTTCTTAATTCTCTACAATTTGGGGAGTTTACACTAGGGCCTATTTAGATTACTATCACATTACTTATTATTTTATGTTTAAAACGTCATAATTCTCATCACTGTAACTTTGAAGAGTAAATCCAAGGCTGTTTGACTCTATATGTAAATGGTGTAAACAAGCAAACAATGGAGATGCCCTCCCGAGCAGGTACAGGCTGTATTGCTGTCTGTTCTTGGTGAGTTTGTGCTCCCCCCCTTTTCTCACCAAAAGAATTTCTGTATTAAAACTACATGCCAGTTTATCCTCATATTAGAGGCTTAACAAGGTCCCCCCTGTTGATTCCCTTTGAAAACCAGCATCTCTCTCTGAACCCGAGAGAGAACACCGAACCCAACAGACAAAGCTGGACATGCCCCAGCTCTGATTAGCTGTGCCAGCAACCACCAGCCTCCAGGCAGCTCTGCCAGGACAGACATCAACACACATTTTCAAAGGGGATCAACAGAGGTGACCTAATTAAAGATGAGAGAGACCGTTGCCGACGAGACCGGGCTGCCTACTTCGCAGGGAAACATGGAATCTGCTGGTCAGAAAATAAACTGGCATGTACTTTCAAAAGTACATTACAGTTTATCCTCATAGTAGGGACACTACATTTTTCACTTGTGCTTCTATGTTAGAAGTCAGAGAAATGGTTCTGGCGGCCTAGGGGTTTCTCTGTTGCCCTGTGCAATACCCTTAGTACAATTTTCAAATGACTTGGAAGCAGAATATAGATTTTTAAAAACCACATCTCTGTGTGTACTTAATTTCTACCTAAAGTGTTGCCTGGGTATGCTGCCACCACTGTATTAAAGCATATACCTCAGTAATTTGAGAATTACCTGTAAAAAAAAATAATGGCTATTGTTTTACTGAGGACAATCTAGTATTACCTGCAGAGAAGCTATTTATCATGCGGTGAGAAATAAATGCACTCTTAAAATAAAATAACATAGTATTTCTAAAACAGAAAGTAGACCTTCAGGTTTAACCAACTATGCATGAACAAACAAATTATTTTTCTATTTTTCCTTATTTTATGAATACAATGGAGCACTGGGATTTAGAGAGGTTTTCTTTTTGCAGATTTAAGACTATACTCACAGCATGGCAAGTTAGCATTGCATTAATTGCTCATTCCCACTTTTTTCAACTATATAGCCCATGTTTATCTTAAAGGGATACTGTCACCTTAACATAATTTTTACTGTGAGTATAGAGCATAACATAAGCTATATATTGTTAACAGAATTTCAAGCAAATACATAGGTTAAGAGAGTCTATGTTGTCTCCTGTTTATGACATCACCTTCATATGCAAATTACACATTTCGCATTGAAAGCAGTTCATTTGCATATTGAACCATAGGTGATGTCATAAGAGTAGTCACCCCAGACGTCCACATTGTGGATTAAAACACACTTTTTTAAATTAATGTATCCATTTGCTTTCAATTGTGCTGTATGGAGCATATTTCATTCTCTACATTCATGATGTATCGATTACTTTTTAGGTTAGTGAGTAAAAACAGGGTAACATTTTTACTACTGAAAAGGCATCTAAGTTCATCACAATCTAACTAATCACAAATACCATGCGTTCTTCCAAGTCCACATTAACTTTAACAATGACTCGGTTTGTAGAAACTCAAGGAACAAGCTTTTTGTGAAAAAGACTCATTTAGAAGGCGAAACACGATGTGTGTGGGAGGCGAGCACCTTAGGAGAAACTTTCTACAAGATTTGTACTTCATGCACTTTCTGATGGATATTGCCTTTTTTAATGTAAGATATTAATATATATGTTATGCACAATAAATTTGATTTACTTAAGGTATATTTCCTTCCCCTGTCATTTTGGTTGCATACCGGTATTGGAATTCTTTCCTGGGACAACAGTTGATTCAAGACCCAGCGAGGGGCTCCCGGATGCTTGTTATACTGAGCAGATTACTGCTCAGTAATATGTGAGTGGACTTCTATATATTATTTTAAAGTCACAATTATTCGAAGAAATACCGTATTTGCTCGATTATAAGACGACCCTGATTATAAGACGACCCCCCAAACTTTGGATATTCCTTTAGGAAAAAAACTAAAAGCCTGAATATAAGACTACCCTATAGGGAAAAAGTTAAACTTGTATATATTCACATGTAAATTGCTTTTTTAATAAAATATTATATCAAAAAATGCATTTCTTGTGTTTATTTCCTTTTATGTGCCAATGCTGCCTCTCTCTTTCCCTTGCCCCCATCTTTGTCTCACTCCCCCTCCCTTTGACTCCCCCCTCGCCTGTCTCTTCCCCCCCACATGTTTCTCTCTGCCCCCTCCCTCCCTTTGTTGCTCTGTCCCCCTTCCCTCTGTCTCTTCCCCCCTTCCTGCTCTGTCACCACCTCCCCTTGTTGCTCTGTCTCTTCCCCCCTCCCTCCCCTTGTCTCTGTCCCCCCCCTCCCCCTGTCTCTCTGCCCCCATCCCTCCCCCTGTCTCTCTGCCACCCTCCCTCCCCCTTACCTCGATCCCTGGTGGCTAGTGGGGGCAGCCGGGGGATGTCTGCACGATACTTGCAGACATCCTCCATGCTGCCCGACACGGCAGTCTATTATGACCTATTTTCCCTGATGGCTAGCGGGGCAGCAGAGGATGTCTGCGCAATGAGCGCAGACCTCCCCTGCTGCCGCCCGGCACGATCGCGGGGACTTCTGTGACGAAAGCGGAAGTACCCGGCTTCTTCATAGAAGCCCCGGCGGTCGTGCCGGGCGGAAGCAGGGGAGTCTGCGCTCATCGCGCAGACATCCCCTGCTGTTAGAGAGGGGGATCCAGGTCCCCTGCAGCTCTGCTGGGGACCTGGATCCTTGTCTTATAGTCTGACCTCAATTTGAGGTCAGATTATAAGACGACCTCGATTATAAGACGAGGGGGATTTTTCAGAGCATTTGCTCTGAAAAAAACCTTGTCTTATAATCGAGCAAATACGGTACTACACTATAATATTTTATCAAATTTGTTTCCCTTTACACAACACGGAGAGGATTGCCTCATTTTAACCCCTTCGCGACAATGGACGTGTCAGGCACGTCCTCCCGGGAACTTAATGATCGTGAAAACCGCTTTAAAGGTGCTGGTCTATTGCCTCGTCAATATGGCTATGCCCTCTGCAGGTCTGAGCTTCGGAAGTGAAAGTAAATTCACTTCCGTTGCTCTGAATATCCTACTTGACTGCCCCTAGTGGTAGCTAAGTAGCATAGCAATGTAAAAAAATTAGAATAAATATTTAATTAATATAAAACTAGTTATATAGTTAGATTAGCCTATAGGGTTAAAATTAAATTATTTTTAGCATAAGGGATAGGGTTAAAATTAAATTAAAATATATTAAGGGATAGCATAAGGGATGGAGTTGGGTTTGAACTGAGTGTTAGGGTTAAATTTGGGGTTTGGGTTGAGGTCAAAAGGTAAATATAGGAAAAAAACAAAAAACACTATTTTTGGTTTTTGCCCCATAACTCGCAAAAAAATACCGGAAAATATGGAAACATGCATATTTCTGAACTTGGGACAACATTTAGAAACTATTTAGACAGGGTCTTTTTTAATGATTATATTTGTCTAAATTATATTTTAGGTCAAAGTTAGAAAAAGTTTTTTTTTTTTAATTTTTCATCATATTTTATGATTTTTTTTGTAGTAAATTATAAGATATGATGAACATAATGGTATCTAATAAAAGCCCTTCTTATGACGATAAAAACAACATATAATTTGTGTGGGTACAGTATGTGAGAAAGAGAAAATTGCAGCTAAACACTAACACCCCAGAAATTTCAAAACACTCATTGTCACCAAGGGAAAGTCAAGGTGAAAATGTCTTGTCACTAAGGGGTTAAAGGGCAATCAAAGTGAAGTGTTTGGGAGAAGCGCACAAATTCACGTTTTTTTGTAAGCTCTCTGTGTGTTTCGTTTCAAATTCAGAGCACAGATGGAGCAGTATTTTGTATTCAACTAGAGTTTCACTGTCAATTGGCAATATATTTGTCCCGAATACAGTCTTGTGAATTCCCTATATGAGCCAACTTTTCCCTGAACAGACAACCCTATGGACTCTAGTAGATGTGAGAAATAGCTGTATAAAACCTTTAAAAGATGGATAGGTCTTCAGGCTTACATTCTGTTTGATTCACAATGGCACCTACAGTGTCCAGTCTTTGACAGGGAACAAAATGAATGATCACTGCACACTCTCTTCTCCTTCATGTCATCACCTTTGCCTCCTTTCATCCAATTCAGCCTGTTTTCCCAACCTCCACAATAGCTTTATGCCCTATAACCATTCCCTCCATATTATTCCAATCCTCTACATCTGCTCCCTTTCTTCCCCCATTAATATTAGTAACCCTACTGGTTATTTTTCCCTTGCAATAATATTCTCCATCCTAGATTTCTATTGGCTGCCTTTGAACCAATAATCCCTAAAATAAAACACATTCCCTCAGTGCATGGCATTTGTTTGGTCCTCCAGTTACAGATGGAGAGTACCACCTCTGGGCGCTAACAGTGGGCCCCAGTGCCATAAGTTTGTCACTGGAATACAATATAACATGCTTGATTGTTTATCCATGAAACACAAAGGAATTCAAATCATCCCATTGATGTAGTTTTTGCCATGTGGTTAAAGAGTTAAACGGAACAAAATACCTTTGGTTCTTTTTTCTTCATCTTATGAGGCAGTGCTGGTCTCTGCAGAAACACAATCTGCTTGGTAGTGACATTCCCATCCCTGGAAAACAGATTCATGAATACGTTAACATGTCATCACATTCCATAATGTAAGGCCCCACATAACCTAACAGCATCTGCCATTACCCACACAGAGCCTGCATTTCCATTTATATTACATAGATTCCTTGTCATAATGGAGATGGTCAGAAATCAGGAAATTTTCCGTGAAGATATTAAAAAAACATTTATTTTCAGTATACATATGCTAATATAAATATATTTAAATCTAAGATGCAATTTTATCATGTTACCTTCATGTGGCTAAGACTATTGTTAGACTATTACTCCCATTATCCTCAGCTAATATATGCCAGGATAAAGGTAATAGGAGCCCAAGAACATCTTGCGGGACTGTAGATTCCCAGCCACTATCTTGATATTGCAAATATTGCTTTTTCCAGAGATCTTGGTTAAAGGAACAATATCTTGAAACCTTTATATCATCCTATTAAACTTTAAGAACAGTCTAAATAGTTTTTATATTCAATGGAATTTAGCTGACGTGCATTAAAAATAACAATAAAAGATAAATATTAAAATTCAACATTATGAAGCAATAATGTTCAGAAAAGAGCAGTCATTTAATCAACACGTTCTCTCCCTGGTTCTATGACATTATCTGCTGGATGGAAAACGAGAAACAACCTGGAAATGTTAGATCACTAACACTATTAGCAATCTTACCAGGGCACAATACAGAAAAATGTGAAAGATGGGCGGAATCTGTAAAGCAATAATGAACTCGGTGGAAATAATCAATCGCTGCAATGCATATCTCCACATCTATATAGATATCTAATTTAATAAAACTGTTTCGACCTCTTTATATTGTTGACTCTGGTATGTAAAACCATTTGACAGTAGGCCTTATCAGAAATCCCTCCTTGATAATATTATGTATATGAATATCTGTTACTTCACTGACTTGCACACTGATCAAGGAAAGAAAAAGTAGAACCAGGTCATGATTAGCTAACAAGCCAACACAAAACAATATATAATACAGGATTACATTTTAAAGTTGAATAAAACAATATATATATAAATATATATACATAAAATATTTGTAAGCTCTTTCTGCTTCCTTTTAAAATGTGCAAGTTTCATCTCCTCTATTAGTGCTCAGTTAGGTGTCCCCGGACTGCTAAACAAAGCCAAGAGGCAAGCTATCAATGCAAATGTCATAGCCCAGTAAGCACACACTGAAATTCCTTGTGCATCTCCAAAAAGAATCATGGTGCCATTTATGCACTTTGTGTTTGCAGTGTGCACATGCATACACTTATCTCCACACTTGCCCCATGCATGTCCCTATTACAAAATAAAATCAGTCTGTCCCTCTATCCTAATGTCTCTACTTTTTGTAGTGCAGCTAGGAGCAAGTTGTTAACTATTTAATACACCTTTTTGATGATGAAAGAATTATCTAACCATTCATCCATCGACCAATCCAACCCAGTTTTTTGTAGTGCAGCTAGGAGCAAGTTGTTAACTATTTAATACACCTTTTTGATGATGAAAGAATTATCTAACCATTCATCCATCGACCAATCCAACCCAGTCTGTCTATTTCTCTCTCTACAACGATCCTCTTCAAACCAACTGCTGAGATGCATTTGAACAGTACCATTCTAAAATGGATTGCTGGTCTATCAGATAAAGACAGCCATTGGCTGCACGCTGAAGGCAGTTCAGCCAATTACATGCACTGTTTACTGAGGTGTTAGGTATCACCTAGCAACATGACAAGACAAAGGAAACTACAGTTGATGTCCTTCATCTACTACCATGTCAGTCTCTGGCATGGACTCTATGGGGGTCATATATCAAACAAGCGCAGTGGGAAAATGAATAGGTAAATGTTTGGAATAATTTGTGAATATTTTTAATGTTTTGCAGGGTTTTTCTGTTTGCGCCTCTTCCTTATATTTTTATTTTGTGCGTATTTTTCTGCTTGTACTATTATTTTGTAATAATATTTGCACACGCTAAAGACTTGTGAATGTTTTGTGAAAATTAATTCTTATTCTGCGTGTGAAAATTTGCAAACATGTCCATTTTTATTCGCATATAAGCCTTTTTAAAAATTATTTTGCACATAAAAAAATGCATTGATTTTTTTCTTAGTACCTGCCCCAAAACCTATCCGCCAGTCAAGGAAGCACACTTAAAAACACTGAGGAAGAAGGACATAGTGGGCAGGAAATGGCTGATGGTGAGTGTACCTAATCCCTCAGTCTACTAGATGGGCCATAATTGATCAAACTATGATTATATACAACAGTGGTTAAAATGATTCCTCTTATTTCCAAATATGTTTGATTAACCTATTAAACCAAAATCAGTTCTGATATAGACGTTTTACTAATCTGACAGGTTATTCTAAATATGAAATCTTAATCTGGTTGCAAATATTAAAGATTATAACTACCAGCAAGAATGAGTCTTTACATTTAAAAATCATGATTTATATTGAGTCTTACTGACTTAATCAAAGCCACCCTGGTAGCAATCGAAAATATCGCAAACACAAACCTTTGACATTAGCCTGACAATTCTATTTTAAAGTCTAATATCAGAAAAAGGATATGTAAGAATATCATAAATGAACAGACCCATGTTAGCATAGCAATGGTGTCAAGTGTTTTTATAGCACAACTTAAAGGGACACTCCCACCAAAAAATAATAAGGGTTTTTTTTTTATTGCACTGTTGATTTAGTATGTGAGTTTATTTTATTAAATATTTTTCTAAACAGTGTGACTAGGTGCCACCATTTAATATATATATATATATATATATATATATATATATATATATATATATATATACATGTTTGTTTTAAATGCACAGGTAAACTAGTTACATCTTATGTAAGTGGCAGTGTCCCTTTAAGCCCCATGAAAATAGTTGAACAATGTTTGAATGACACATTATTTTATGCCTGAAGAAGGGACTTGAAAGCTTACAATCAAACTCTGCATTAGCCAATAAACTGTATCATTTTACCTCTACTTGGTTACATTGTACATACACATTGTTGCAAAGTATGCACCAAGTTACATAGCAAGTAAAGTATCTACCTATAGAGCTTCAGACGGTTCTGAAATCCAAAGTGGTTCGAGTTGTAGCTAGCTAGGTATATCAGAGAGAAAAAGCTAGTTAGACTTTGTGGACTCTACATTCTTTCATATCAATGTCTTTCTTTTTAGTGAAAATTAATAAAACTGTAATTAGACTATGTCTGCTGGTGGGAGATACATTTTTGGCAGCAGATGGTTAACCGGGCTACAACAAATCAGACTTTTAGGGAACAAGTATGATGAGAAACATTCTGACAATTATTCATTCCACTTATGGATGATGAACTTCAATTTACCATGTGCTTGTGCTGCCTACGGATGTCCTCACATAATGACAACTCACAAATGAGTTTCACTTGACCTCTGCCTACCAACAGCAAAATGATTCAGTAGCTATGTACCAACGGTAAGGAAATATATTTTTCTGGGAAATTGGTTTGTCCTCATTTGATAAGACAGACTTACACTGACTTAATGAACAGTAGTCCACAATTACTTCATTACTGTTATACCATGTAGCCAATTTAATGTTACACTGAGGCAGATTCTGATATAAAACAAGCTTTTTTTCCCCCTAACATGTTCTACAAGCGTAAAATAATACTGCCATCTTCATTCTACTTACATCTCTAGTCTTGAAAGCTTGCAATCCAATTCTCATTTAGTTAATAGATAACTCCTGGGAGCCATGGATTTTTCATAGAACTATTAAGACGTGCAATTTCCTTGGCTTTAAAAATAATTAGGTGGACTGACGAATTGATCTGTTTGGCTATTAGAAAAGTGCTCGTTGGCATACAAACATTTACCATGTTTAACAGTTTTATAAATAGCATAATATTTTGTAGCATGTGCTGCTGTTAGGTTTAGTGTTTTGTATATTTATGTAAACATGTTTTGTATATGTTCATATCGATGATGAACTGTTGTGTGTATGATCAGTAAGTTAGGTCACTGGTGATATACACAACACTACTTACAGATTACATCAGGCCCTTTTACTGTGGAGGTTTATCTGTGTTGACTATAGATTTCACATGACTGGTGCAGTTTGGGAAGTAAACATTTAATGAGAAATGCCAATCTGATATTTTATCATAACAGAAATGTTAGCTGTTTGGTCATTGTTGTCAGGGTACTAGACTAGAATAGATCTAATAGAAAAGAAGTCCTAGTTAAGGTCCCCCCTGCTGATCCCATGCAAAAAGGAGGGTCTCTCAAAAGTACACATCAGTTTATCCTCATACTAGGGACAACTAAAATTTCACTTGTGCTTCTATATTAGAAGCACAAGTGAAAAATAATGTTTAGTGTCCCTTTAATATTTATCTTGTCTCTTGTATCGTACATTGATTTAACAAAGTACCAGCAATGATGTCATGTCATTTTTATGGGCAGGTTTGTCGAAACATTACAAATCTGGGTGGTGCCTGTATCAGTTCTCAAGCTGGTTGGAAGGAGCAAGCAGCAACGGCGGAATGATAAATGGACAGTGTGGTGTATCCATGACCAATTGTATCAATTATCAAACTAATACCAATTTAAACAAAAGCTATATTATTTGTTAATATTGAAATATTCCGTAGCGCTGGACACAAAGAAAACAGATGACATTACACATTTAAAAACAATGTAACAGAAACTAATATATATATATATATATATATATATATATATATATGTGTGTGTGTGTGAGTGTGTGTGTGTGTGAATATGCATAGATATATTTCAGCTGCAAAATAATGTATATTTACATGTAAAATAGACATGCTATGCCAAAGCCCTGTTCTGTGCTTCTGAGTTTCACAGAGAGCTCTAATTTTATGTTGACAATTTAATTAGATCATTGCTCAGATTAGAATAAATGAGATCTGATTCAGCCTCACATTGGTGTTTTAAAGCTGTGCACCGAGCGATTATTTTATAACAGAGAATGTCTCATTCTTAAAGTGGTAAATCACATATCCAGATGGCATATAATGAATATTAATGAAGGGCAGTGTAAAATACGCTATGACAGGCACTGCAGTATTTTGTCCCTCTTCAGTCCTAGGAAAGCCTAGGACTGAATGGCATAATATGGCAGACTTTCCAAAATGCAAGTAGGTCATGTAGGGGATCCCATGGAGCTGGAGTAACTAAAGTTATTCATGTATTAAGGAGCACTGTATGAAACATAAGAATAGTATGGACAAATCAGAAAACTTTAGGCATCACAATAAATAAACATGAGCACAGTAATGAACCAAGCCACAAGCTGTTTCGATAAAAAATTATGATCTAAAAACACAGAATAAAAAGTAATACTAATCAATGGAAAAGCATATCTAAAACTTCAGAAAAATAGAAACACAGAATGTGTCGGCAGATACGAACCATTCCGTCCTTCTAGTCTGCCCAATTATCTAAATACTTTTATTAATCCTCAGTCCACTATCTTATATCTAGGATAGCCTTGTGCCTATCCCATGCATGCTTAAAATCCTTGACTGTGTTTCCCTCTACAAGTTCCGCTGGAAGGCTATTCCATACATCCACTACCCTCTCAGTAAAGTAATACTTCCTGATATTACTTTTAACTCTTTGCCCCTATATTTTAAGACTGTTCTCAAGTTGTGATCGTTTTTCTTCTTTTAAAAATACTCTCTTCCTTTACTGTGTTGATTCCCTTTATGTATTTAAATGTTTCTATCATATCCCCCCTGTTACGTCTTTCCTCCAAGCTATACAATTTAAAATATTTGAACCTTTCCTTTCCTGGTAAGTTTTATCCTTCAATCCATGAACCAGTTAAGTAGCCCTTTTCTGAACTTTCTCCTTCTGGAGAAGGACAATACTCCAAGTGAGGTCTCACCAGTGCTCTGTACAATGGAAGGAGCACTTCCCTCTTTCTACTGCTTTCTCCCTATGCAACCAAGCATTCTGCTAGTAGTTCCTGCCTTACTACCTTTAAGACCTCTAAAATTATTACTCCTAAATCCCTTTCCTCAAATGTTGCGGTTGGGACTGTATCAAACATTCTAAATTCTGCTTTTGAGCGTTTACGCCCGAGGTGCATAATCTTGCACTTATCCACATTAAATGTCAGTTGCCACAGATCTGACCATTCTTCTAGTTTAGCTGAATCATTTGCCATTTGGCTTTTCCTCCCTCACCCCAGGACTTACCCTTGTCCCTGGTGGCTAGTGGCAGGCAGCATGGTGTCCTACCATGCTGCCTGTTCGCCTCCCCGCTCTGCGTGTACAGATGTGACCTGAGACCTGGTGTGTGTCTGACGTCAGAGCGCCGGGTAAAGTGACCTGTCAGCACGTCCCCGTCATACTGCAGGGGCAGCCAAACAGGCAGCAGGGAGTTTTCTCTTTGCTGTCTGTTCGGTTCCCCGTGAAGCCTGCTTGCAGGAAGAGTGGTGGTGAGGGGAGATCTTCTGATCTCCATAGCCACCATCTCTGCCGGCAAGCAAGTTTTTTTTTCTTAAAGGGGCGGCTTTTTTTGCATTTTGTGCAGCCACCCCAAGGGCAAACAAGGCAAGTGCCTAAATACAGTGCTGTATATTGCATCAGGGCCCATCAACTTATTTGTCTTTACTTTAGACAGCTGAAGTAAAACCTCTTCCTCTGTAAACTTACATGCATCAAAAGACTCATTAGTCTTTTTCCCTAAAAGAGGTCCCTTTCCCTCATTTTCATTTGTAAAAATTGAACAAAAATATTCATTAAGGCAGTCTGCTAGGCCTATAATGTAATGTAGATATAAAAAATACACATGGGACTGTGGAGATACACTATTTATTTCAGATCAGGTGCAATACATAGCACAAACATGTCATCTACAATGATAGCCATACTACATGATTCTGGTTCAATCAATTTTAAACAATCCCTTATATCCATTTATTAATGTAATACTTTGGGTAAATTCCCCCAGAGAGCAAACATTTAGTGGTAAATATGGAACGCAAGGGAGTGTTACAATTAAAATCCTACGATAAATATCACCAGGAACCAGGTCACATTAGAAACCGTGGTGGGCTACACATGCTACATTCTATGACATTTGTTAAATTAGATGCAACTTTCCTCATCTCTATTAAGATTTTCTTTTTTTAGGTATGTCTAAGAAAACCATGTCAATATTGAACAAGCAATAAATAATAATTCTAGGGCAGGTATTTTGTTATCTAGAGAAAACAATTGTTACAGAGGCTGACATTTCAATTTCAGTTGAGACTCACTGAGTAACGAGCGGGGTCCTGGTGGCTTGGGACCCTGAATGCCCTAGCACACGAGCTACGTGGCAGATGTGTACAAACACTGTTTGGTGCTGGGTAACTGCATTCCCCCGGGACCCCAGGTTCATGCGGTCACATAAGAAGGACCTGTGGTAACAGCTGCTGTATCCAGAAAACCAAAGGCAGAAACTAGAGAAAACCTGAGGTCTTCCTGGAGCAAGCATGAAACACAACTGTGACAGGATGTAGTAAATGCTTTAATATCTGAAGATATGAATTAAATCCCACTCTAGGTTGATGCCCTTCGGGTAGCGAGTCTGGAGTGAAAAAAGCCAAAACATTTCTTGTTTGTTAAGTAAGATTTGTTTGTTGCCCCCCTTTTGGTACCAGATATTTTGTCTATGCCCTGAAAAATCAGATGCCTACCCTCACCTGCACAGCACGATTGAAAGCGCTTGTTAATTGCAAATGTCTTTTCATTGGTAGCAATATCATTTAAGTGTTCACGGATTCTTTCTTTTAGTGGTCGGATTGTTCGACCTACATACTGAGCCTTACATTTGCTACATGTTATTAGGTAAACTACATATGACGTGTTGCAATTGATAAATTATGATAATGTAATTGTTGGCCTTTTGTGTTGCATTTCTGTCTACTCCTGCAAAGTGACTAGGTGAAACCCTAGATTGTAATGTGTGTGCCTTTCTAGCTATGTGTGTTAACCCTTTAGAAGGTAACCCACAATTAGGCAAGTCCCTAACTATGACCGAATCTAAAGACTTACATTGCACAGATACACAGACACAAAGAAAACTGAAAGATGGAGCTGCACAAACTAAAGACTGGAGACTGCACCAAGTGGAAACAAAATGAGGAAACTGAACAAACGGGCAGAGCAGAGTAGGAGCAGAGAGACAAAGATGGAACAACAGACAGCTAAGAAGCAGAGAACAATAGGATTCTATGAAAGGACTGTACTCTATGATGGCTGAAACACTATGATAGGTCATATGACAGGGCATCCCATTTAAGGGACTCTATGATAGGGTATTCCATTTAAGGGACTCTAAGAAAAGTCACTTCTTTTACAGGGCTCTGGGCATCCCAATTACAGGGCTCAGGTCCCCCATTTTACAGGGCTCAGGACAGGCATGTGCCAGTCTATGGCCAGGCTTGTGCAGATATCAGACAATAGCTAGACATGGACAGGTACTGGTATATGGCAAGACTTGGGCAGGTGCCAGTCTGTGGCTACGCTTAGGCAGGTGGCGGAAAATAGCTAGACTAGCAGGTAGCACTCTGGGCAGGTGAATGAACTAGGGAAGTGAAACACAAGAATACAAAGAACAGACAGGGACCATGATAGATCATAAGCTATAAACAAGCACTCAAAACAAGAAAGGATACAGAAATGCCTGGACAGAGTTTGGATGAGCCTGCATGCGGGTTGACTTGTGACACATTGCCAGTGACCAGTGCAACCAACATTGGTCAGCACGTCACTTAACTATTCAGGTATAGAACACTTATGGCTGTGGTACATACATATCTTAACCAGGACTACAGTGACAGACCACTGTCTGATATTCTGTGTGACAGGTGCTAATGAAACTTACAACTTGGCTCTATAATCCAATTACCATTAATTTCAGCAACAAAGAGTTATATATAAAAAGGAGCACATAGAAATAGTACCACATAGGGGCACCACTGCCACTTGCGCCACAATATAATGCTAATCCCGACACATGTTACATGCTCTAGGTCTGGGCACAGACTAATAAATTGCTTGTGCACATTTAACACGTCACAACCTATATATAAACTAATGTGGAACTAAAATGTAGCAGAGAACTTCTGCCAGATGCATTTTGGCAGAGGAACCAATACCGCACGCACAAGTGATGGGATGTACAAGAAAGGCTCACTGTTTTACCTCACAAATAGAATTAGCACCTTTCTTTCTTTTTTTTTTTTTTTTACCTTCCCAACACTTTCATGTGTGGGACTTTTTATACCTAACCCCATAGTCACTTGGGCTGCCCATATACTACCTTCCATATAGATTGTCTTCCACTCATTTTCCATACTTTAATGTCTCCATTTTTGTAGTTACTATTTTGTGATTAAGTCTTTGGATACATTTTACTTAATCACACAAACAAACTTGCTAATTAGCTCTACATGATGAGTAGAGATGAGTGTAGCTAGCATGATTTTCAAAACAACCCAGCAGCTTTGTGATTGTGCCAAGTTGAACTGTCATCGGGTAATTTTACACAACAGGTAAAGTCAGTTAACCCCCTACAGGATGGATTTCTCATAGTGCTCATTTAACACTTTTGGTACTTGAGTGTACCACCTTGAATGAAAAGTGGAGAACAGTAATTCCATTATTATTCAAAACAAGGCACAATTGCACGATGTACATGTCTGCGGCAAGTTGTTTGCAAATTACACTTTCAACCGACGTCAGGGAAAAAAATAGATTTACTTGCTGTTTCTAATGCAGTACTTATCTTCCATAGCTGCACCACTTACAGGTGTCATCTGGTTTGCATACCCTATGGCACATGCTCCTCCATTGAGCAAATACCAGGACTGCATTAAATATTACAGACTGCAATAGAACAATCTGAGGTCAAACCAAATACTGATAAGTGATAACCCAGATCACTGAATAGAACCCATTTTATGTTATTGTGACTAAATGATGCACGATAGCCCATTCTATTCCATCCTAACAGACATGGTACAACTGCCCATGAGGATGCCATAGAATGTCCTCTGAACAGCAGCTTGTTACGGCCCCTCAGGATTTGCAGAGGGATTCCCTCTGTCAGATGAGGTCACGTTAAGTGGCCTCAGACTGACAGGCTAAATGTCCATAACAGATAGAGGCATAGGGCCATACACAGGAACCATATCACATGCCTTATGTGCTATCAGAGATTAGCCTATGCTGATTGCGTGAAATTAATCAACAAAGAATTAGCATTACAAAGACATGCTTTTCGCACTACCAGCGTTTAGTCATAGGCAAGTTTGAAGTACTTTAGCGTAGTGGTGGGCTAAGCATAATATGGCCTTATATTGTGACTAAATCTCCAATATTTTTTTCATCTGAGCTAGGTGCTTTTAAAAAAATCTAAAATGATTTAACCCCTTAGTGACATGACCTTTTGACCCTGGTGACATGGCTGTTTTGATATTTCTGGGGTGTTTGTGTCTAGCTGTAATTTTCTTCTTTCTTCCATTCTGTACCCACACAAATTAAATATTGTTTTTATCTCCATAAGAAGGGCTTTCATTAGATACTATTATGTTCATCATATCTTATAAATGACTAAAAAAAAATCATAAAATATGATGAAAAAATAAAAAAAAATGTTTTTCTAACTTTGACCTAAAAAAATACCTTGTCTAAATTGTTTCTAAATTTTGTCACAAGTTAAGAAATATGATTGTTTCCATGTTTTATGTTGCTGACTGCATCTAGGTGCAGTCTAGGAACAGCATCAGAGCGACAGCAGTGAATTTTTTTTCACTTCTGACACTCTACCCACAATAGGGCAGCAGCCATATTGAAGAAGAATGCTGCTCTCTAATATGGCGCCCATGAATTGCCACGTGGATCGCTGTGGGTGAAACATTTCAGTGCTGCCTAATGCCTTGACATTGAGGCAATAAACCAGTCCCACCATAGCGGTTTTCGCAATCATTGATCGTGAAAACCGCTTGATCCACCTCAGGATGTGCCTGGCACGTCCTTTGTCGCAAAGTGGTTAAAAATGTAAAACATAATGTTAAGATAATATGTTGTATAAATGCACACTAAATTTATGTATTGCATTGTATGCATTTTGGTGACTCTAGTTGTGCTCTATTAGACATATGCCTGTTCTGGGGTTGTGTCCAAATAATATTTTTTGTATGTATATATAAAGCCTGACCAGATTCTGGGCATGCACCCCACTCACAGGTGCTCTATATAGGATGTCCAGTGACATTGTATAAATTATAGTTTAATATAGATTGTCAGAGTGATTCAGTACCAAGTAAGTAAGCTATAGAGATAGGACTCACCAAGTTTGTGCTTTGGCTTAATGGTGGGCTAAGAAAAATATGACCATATATTGTGACTAAATCTACAATATTTTTTCATAATAAGCTAGGTTCTTTTTAAAAAAATCTAAAATTATTTAAAAAATGTAAAATATAATGTTAAGATAATTTGTTGTATGGCTGCAATATGTATTGCATTACATGTACAGGCAGGACAAATATAATGACAGATAAGGTACCGAGATTGATAGACAGACAGAAATACAGCTAGACCAGAGGCGTCCAACGTGCGGCCCGCGGGCCAAATGCGGCCCGCCGGGCATCGAGGTGCGGCCCGCCTGAGCTCTGCTCCGGTAGCCGCACCTCGAACTGCACATCACACGAGAAGCTGTGTAAGGAACTTCGTTGCCCGATACAGCTTCTCGTGCGGTGTGCAGTGCACATATCCCCTCCTCTACCCTGCGCGTGAGGTCATTCGCAAGGGTCAGAGGGAGGGAAGAAGCGCACCGGGAGTCCACAGCCACGTGTGTGGGGTAAGTGTATGTATGTATGTATGTGAGTGTGTGTATCAATGTGTGTGTGGGTTAAGTGTATGTATGTGAGTGTGTGTATCAATGTGTGTGTGGGTTAAGTGTATGTATGTATGTATGTATGTATGTGAGTGTGTATAAATGTGTATTAGTGTGTGGGGTAAGTGTATGTATGTATGTATGTGAGTGTGTATAAATGTGTATTAGTGTGTGGGGTAAGTGTATGTATGTATGTATGTATGTATGTATGTGAGTGTGTATAAATGTGTATTAGTGTGTGGGGTAAGTGTATGTATGTATGTATGTATGTATGTGAGTGTGTATAAATGTGTATTAGTGTGTGGGGTAAGTGTATGTATGTATGTATGTATGTATGTATGTATGTGAGTGTGTATAAATGTGTATTAGTGTGTGGGGTAAGTGTATGTGAGTGTGTGTGTGGGGTAACTGTATGTATGAGTGTGTGTGTATAAATGTGTATGTGTGTGAGTGGGGTAAGTGTATAAATGTGTATCTATGTGAGTGCATGTTAAGTGGGTGTGGGGTAAGTGTATGTATGTGAGTGTGCGTATAAATGTGGATATGTGGTGGTTAAGTGTATGTATGTGAGTGTGTGTATAAATGTGGATGTGTGTGGGGGTTAAGTGTATGTATGTGAGTGTGTGTATCAATGTGGATGTGTGTGGGGGTTAAGTGTATGTATGTGTGTGTGTGTGTTTTTAAATGTGTATTAGTGTGTGGGGTAAGTGTATGTATGTGAGTGTGTGGGGTAACTGTATGTATATATGTGAGTGTGTGTGTATAAATGTGTATGTGTGTGAGTGGGGTAAGTGTATGTATGCGAGTATGTGTATAAATGTGTATCTATGTGAGTGCATGGTAAGTGGGTGTGGGGTAAGTGTATGTATGTATGTATGTGAGTGTGTGTGTATAAATGTGTATGTGTGTGTGGGGTAATTGTGACTGTGTGTGTGGGAAGGAGGGGTAAGTGTGACTGTGTATGCATGTGTGTGTTTGTAGTTAATGTGACCACTACACATTAGTGTAATATATATATATATATATTTACATACACACACATGTACATAATTATATATATTATTCTCTGAATGAATGAAAAATTAATGCGGCCCACGCACGCATACATTTCTAGCGAAGTGGCCCTCTGCAGAATAAACTTGGACACCCCTGAGCTAGACAGACAGGACAGATATGTTGACAGATAAGGTGCAGAGACAGACAAAACAATTAAGGGCCTACTTAATATAGAGAGAATTGCAGTGAATTGAGACAGGAATTTCAAGTGTAAGGCCAAAGTAGCTGAGCTGGAAAAAAAATCTTCCATTCAGCTGCATTGGAAAACTCACCTGCATTGGCCTAACTTTGCAATTCCCATCTCAATTCCATGCACTTCTCTCTATATTGAGTAGACCAATTAGTGCTACACAATTAGTGCTCCACAACAACTCGAGGCATGCACTACACTAGACCTCTGAAGGTGTGCTGTGGTATCTGGCACCAAGACGTGAGCAGCAGATCCTTTAAGTTCTGTAAGGTGGGGCCTCTGTGGATCGGACTTGTTGGTCCAGCACGTCCTACAGATGCTTGATAGGATTGAGATCGGGGGAATTTAGAGGCCAAGTCAACACTCGTTTGCATATTGTCCTGCTGAAAGATGCCAATACCATCAGGGAGTACCATTTGCATGAAGGGTGTACATGGTCTGCAACAATGCTTAGGTAGGATGTATGTGTCACAGTAACATCCACTCCAAATGAATGGCAGGACCCAAAGTATCTAGCAGAACATTGGCCAGAGGAGTGCATTAGAGAAAACAAAGGTGATAATGTCAGCTAAAAAACACCTTTACGTACCGGTTTGTTTTCACAATAGGAGTTGAAAGGACACAAGTCAGTTGCCATCCGTACACAGCCAAAGAGTCCAAAAGTGGAGTATAGTCTGTGTGTACTTCTAAGCCCTGAAAAAAGAAGGAGAATTTACAAAGTGCCCTCATTTTCCACATAGCTGTACAATAGGACAGGGTTACAAGCAAGCTGACAAAGTAAAACATGAGGTTAGGAGATAAAAATAAGTCCAAGAATGTGTTGAATAAACCTTTTTAACTTATATATTTCACATTTACAAATGTTGCACTATTTTCTTTTTTAAATAGAAAAGTAGTCCAATGATTTGATTCTACAAAATATAGTAAAGAAAAAATTGTGTGGAAAAAAATTTGCCATTAATACAGTTGCATGTTTGCACTCAAGAGATTCAATTTTGAACAGGAGGAATCAAATTTTGCACATAAGAATTTTCAATTGTAATTAAATGTTACAATTTAATTATTAAAAATGATTTATTCCCAAATAGAAGATCCCTCTAGTGACAGTAAGCAATTTGTATTTTTTAGTTTATTCTAAAACTACATAAGATGTTTCTTATGTGATTTGTAGAAACTTCATTTCATCATATTTATACATGTGCAAAGTTGCAAACAAGAAATACAGGAAAATTATCAGTTTACTACTGCACGGGTGATTATTCATGATTCCTGTGTAATTTCATGGGAAGGGCCTTGTCAGCAGGACAACTGTCTGGTGTTTCTATTTCTTAGGTTTCTATTAGACCCTGCGCACCCAGCCAATGACAACCCTCCAACGAGCCCCGATGGACATGGAGGAGCGTATTAGCTGACCGCACCTCCACCCTGCAATCCGCAACTCTGTAGGAAGCAGTGTCGGGATCTTAAGTTTCATGATGCTGCACAGCGCGCAAACCCTTCCCTTCCTCTCTCCTCAACCCTGCCCATAGGAGGGAGGGAAGACCCAGGGCACCTGTCATCGCGAGGAGCAGTCCCGTGTGCAGCACGGTAAGAAAAAAAAATCTGTGCGTGTAAGTGTCTGTGTGTGTGAGTATGCATGTGTAAGTGTGTATATGCATGTGTGAGTCTGTGTGTCTAAGTGTCAGGCTGTGTGTGTGTGTGTGTGTGTGTGTGTAAGTGTGTATGCATGTCTAAGTGTCAGGCTGTGTGTGTGTGTGTGTGTGTGTGTATGCATGTCTAAGTGTCAGACTGTGTGTGTGTGTATGCATGTGTGAGTGTGAGTATGCATGTGTAAGTGTGAGTATGCATGTCTACGTGTCAGACTGTGTGTGCGTGTATGCATGTGTGAGTATGCATGTGTAAGTGTGAGTATGCATGTCTACGTGTCAGACTGTGTGTGCGTGTATGCATGTATGAGTATGCATGTGTAAGTGTGTATATGCATGTGGGAGTCTGTGTGTGTAATTGTGAGTATGCATGTCTAAGTGTCAGACTTTGTGTGACTCCGTGTGTCTAAGTGTGTGTATGCATGTGTGAGTGTGTGTATACATGTGTGAGTGTGTGTATGCATGTGTAAGTGTGAGTATGCATATGTGAATTTGTATGTCTAAGTGTCAGACTGTGTGTATAAGTGTGAGCATGTATGTCTAGGTGTCAGAATTTGTGTGTGTGACTCTGTGTGTGTAAGTATATAGGGCCACCATCAGGAGGTGACAGGCGATACACCTGTCACTGGCTGTGGCATATTAATGGGAAAACTGGCTGTGGTATATAAATGGCCATACTAACTGTTGCATTTTAATGTGCATACTGACTGTGGCATATTAATGGGAAAACTGGCTGTGGAAATTATTGGGCAAAGAGTGGCATATTGGACATACTAGTTGTGGCATATTAGTTGGAAAAGAGTGGCATATTCATGGGCATACTGTCTGTAGCATATTCATGGGCAAACTGTCTGTGGCATATTAATAGGCATACTGGCTGTGACATATTTATGGGCAAACTGGCTGTGGCATATTAATAGGCATACTGGCTGTGCCATATTAATGGGCATACTGGCTGTGGCCGGTGCGGTATTTACCACGAGGCTAGGGCAGCAAATTTTGGGGGTCCGCCCCCCAACACTGAAAAAAAAACCTAAGAAAAAACGTACAGGCAGCCTGATCGCAACGATTGGGCTGCCCATGCATTTTTTTCTTAGGGGGGGCGGAGTGATGACAGGTCACGTGACCCGGCACTCTGACGTCAGACGCGCGCCAGGTCACGTGACCTATAAACACTCACCGCGGGGAGCTGAACAGGCAGCATGGTAGGACACCATGCTGCCTGCCACTAGCCCCCGGGGATCAGGGTAAGTCCTGGGGTGAGGGGGCATATAATTGGGGTAATGGAGGCATATAATGGGGGTGATGGGGTTAATGGAGGCATATAATGGGGGTGATGGGGCATGTAATGGGGGTGATGGAGGTATGTGATCGGTTCATTTAATGGGGTGATGTGGGTTATCGAGCATGTCGTGTGTGCAGCGTGGGTCGGGGGTCCCAAAACCAAGATACACCGGCTGTGGCATATTCATGGGAAAACTGGCTGTGGTATATTTATTGGCAAACTAACAGTGGCATATTAATGGGGAAACTGTGGCATATATTGGTCAGACTGTGGGAGTCTGTGTAAGTGTGACTGTGTGTGAAAGTGTGTGTGTGTAAGTTTGAGTATGTGTGTAAGTTTGAGACTGTGTAAGTGTGCATGTATGTGTGACTGTGTGTGCAAGTGTGAGTTTTTTCAAGTTGACACAGTTTTTTTTATACAAATATATATTTTTACATATGTATAAAAACATACATGAATAGGGGATCAACAATTTTCAATAGTATGTATTTCCCCTAACATTCACTCCCCTTTCCCACCTCCCACATGAAATACTGTTTACAAATTCTACAAGTTACAAATATTCTTGAAAACATTACAACAATTTGTGGGTGTTTTTTACATTTTAAATTTGGGGAGGGGTGCCAAATCCAGGATCAGCCCCGGGTGCTAAATGCTCTGGGTACGCCCCTGATAGGAAGAACCATTCAAAAGCGACTACCGTTAGACTGGTCAAGGCAAGTCAACTTGGAAAAAAGAATTCCAGGCTGCCATGGCAGCTGTAGCTCTGTGACATGGAAACAGTGATTGGTGAGTAGGCACAGAGGACTCCAAGAACACCTCCTGCTGGGAGGATCATCTCATCCACAGCTATTGGATCCATGCCACTAGTGGATGAACTATTCAGTAAAAGTTAGATGCAGGTGAGTTTAGGTGAGATGAACATATCAGGGACAAATCTGGTGAGTTTGACTAGCAAGAGAAGCCAGGTTTGTCCCTGCACAGTTAATAGTTAATTTGGTGAGACTCAAGTCACCTGCATCTCACTTTTAGTGAATAGCTACCAATGTTTTAGAGAGTCTAAAATGTAATAAACACATAGGTCACTGAGGTAGTTTGGTATCAGAGCGATCCATAGTTTTAACCATAATATACCTTCCCCGTTCCCATCAGATCCTGGTCCCATACACTCATGACACATTTATAAATTAATTTGCCAGTGAATAATAGTTACAGAGATATTCTACTCAACTTATAGTTCTGCTGTTTACCAAACATTTTGGATTGCACACAATCAAAATCAACATCTTTCAACTTGCTAGTGTTTACTTTTAAGTTGGCTGATGGTAAATTTGTAGAATAAATACTTTGCTGATGCTGCTTCATTGAAATAATACAATGTACACAGTTGATGAGTATTTCAAATCTTAGTAAAACGTATTTAAGAGAATAGCTAAAGGAATAGTGCAAAAAAAAAAAAATAAAACCTGGTCAGGTTGCATGTTGTGGACACGTGCGTTTATTTTATTTTATTTTTTTTCGTTTATATAATTTAAATATAACAATAGACATCTATGTTTAGAAGTTAAGTACCAGAATTTGAAATCCAGTGGAAATGCAACCCACGCTAATCTGAAAACACACATTATATATTTATGTTTAAAACACGACTTGTTGGTGGTGACCACTGTTTTCTGAACAATCACAACATTTAGTTTGTGTTTAGTATATAATTTAACTGTATGATTTCACTGATTGGGAGAAGGAGCCCCCCACTGACTACTCTGATTGCTCTTTCAGATATTATTTATAGTGTTGGACAAGTCGCTGATTTCAACCAGAGAATAAAGAAAAGGTTTAAATGACTAGTGTAGTACCATGTTATTATCTTCTGACACTGCGAGGGAGGTAAACGTATATGAGAAAGAGACTTTGGGGCTTCAAGTGGCCTGTCTCACTGATTTTTAACTTGGCAATTTTGCAAATTATCAAACAATCTTAAAGGGACAGTAAGGGCTAAACATTAGTTGGTCTCATAGCAGAGATCATGTTTACTAAAATAGGAATAGAAACTTAGAATATGTTAAAGAAGGACAAATCCACATTTTTACACAAACTGTGCATCATTCAAAAGATATTCAGCCCTAGCCTTTGCAAAGACTAGCTCTTCTGTCTCACAGAGCATCACTACATGGCAGCAGTGAGAGATGGTCCAGCGATGGTCACTGGTGTTTATGCATGTAACAGCCTAAAAGTCTCAGTTTGACTTCCAAAACAAATCAGAACGGTGCTTCATAGGAAAATCATTCCAAAGGCTTGTCTTATTAGCCAGAAATAATATATTGTCTGATTAAAATATAATCTTGAAAGTTTAGTCCCTATTTAAATAAAATGTGGTGCGATTAATATGTATGCATAATCATAATGAAGAGCTACTAATAGAGATGATCTCCCAAGAAATAGTGATGGAAAACTGGTAACTCAAAAGAGGAGATGGCCAAGATACAGGCAAATCTATGAGTTTAGGTTGCTGTAGAGTACATAACATGCAAATATTAGTAAAATGAGACTCAAAGAGACTTGACAAGAAATAAAGACAGCATAAAACTAGTGTATTGTAGACAACATTGTTGGAGGTACTTTTCTGTACTGGCATCTGTTTAAAATAAAAACATGACCACAAAAACAAACAAAAAATATTCTCTGGTGTAGGGGGATAGATGATCCACATATAAAGCAGTGTATATGTGTATTTCTACTCACATCAAAAAGTAGACTGGCGCTTTACGGTCATTCTAAAGAAAAGTTCATTTGTTACTCAGTTACTGAGGCAGGCCTGATAACGCTGATGTTATCTAACCGACTGATGTTGAAATCAGGTGGGCTAAGATTTTTTTTGTTACAGCGCATTTTTTTTTTTGGAATAGATCCCCTCTGTTGATCTCCTTTGAGAACGAGGGTCTCTCCCTGCACTAAATTACTTAAACATCTTAACTGGGAAACACCCCACCTCTCTCCCAAAGATTTGCAGTATGTCTCTGTACAATAGCAGAGATCCCCCACTACATTCAGATTCCAATCAGAAAAGTGAGGCGAGTTCACGCTCTGATTGGCTGAGCAAGTGCTGACTCTGTCAGCATGTGCTTGTTTTCACACCAGCTCTGCCTCACAGCTGAGGCAGAGTCACAAGTAAACCTGTGTGTCACTGTAATATCTTTATCTGCGTGTATCCTCTAAGGCAGTGGTTGTCAACTAGTGGGTCCCGATCCAAAAGGGATGGGTCACAGACGTAGGGGGAGGAACGATGATGTTGCAAGACAGGCTAAGTTTACTGTCTGATGCTGAAACGTCCGCCAAAGAACGGATGGCATTGTTTCAATAGTGTCGCTGATATCACCTCCAGTAACCCCTTTAGACATAGGAAACACCATTCACCGTTTACTTTGGGGATAGAATCTCAAAATTCATGACCAAGTGAAGTATGTGGGATTGATGCGGCAGATACACGACGGTGAATGTTTAGTGTACCTGTCTTTGTGAGAATGGCTTCTCAGCTCTGGTCCAGCTGAAGGCAAGATATAGGAACAGAATGGATATTAAATACAACTTTAGTTTTGAGTTGCTTTGTCTACAATCACCCCAGTCTGTGAGACACTTTTTAGGAGCAAATGCATCCCCAGCTTTCCCATTAGTCTCATGTGTGTCAATGCCTTTTTATTTTATTGGGTTTTTAAGCTTTTCATTTTCACTTGCCATGTAACTATTCATTTTGCCAAAGAAAAAACTTTTATTTTTGGTTTCATCTTCTGAACAGCACATATATACACTGGGAATACTGAGTAAATTGTTTTGTGGAATAAATTATATTTCAAACATTTTTTGAATTTTTCTTTTTGTGTTGTGATTGTGAATTAATGACCAAGGACAAATGTAGGTCCTGAGGTTAGACAGGTTGAGCACCCCTACTCTGAGGAAGCAAGCGTTACACTAAGTATTTGTTCTTTTACGTGTAAAAGGTGAGGAACAATTCTTTGCTAGTAGCTTTATACTGATTTTGCAGTGACCTATTATTCTTACCATGGCAGGAAATGGTTATTTATAGAATAAATATTACATCCTGTATGTCATGACTTTCAGACCACTAAAATGCTTAGCTTTAGTTCTCTGGAAACAGGAAGTGTGCATGAAAAGTAGACCTATTCAAGTACATTATATTACCATGCCTCTGAGTTACAGCTGCAATCAGAGAATTGCTTTTGAATAGGTTTTGACCACAACAGACAACACATAGTGATGGATTATGGCTCACAATTAACAGAATATAATGGGTACTTAGAGATGTGCCAACCACCTCTGCATATATTGCTTTGGACCAGATTGTATCGATGTATAGAAGTAATATAACAGAGCCATGCATTGGGGGCCATAGGATTTATTTCTGACAGAAACAGTAGTGGCATAACAGTAAGTACAGCTGCAATCAGGAGAATTGCATACCTCCCAAGAGTCCCGCTTTTCGGGACAGAGGTAGAGCTCAGTGGGACAGCAGGACTCAGGACCAGAATCCTGGGTCCTATTTGTATTCTCTGGTGCTGCAGCACTGTGCGCATGTGCAGTAGCGATCCTGGCTTCTTTTTACAGACGGTAGCACTATAGGCAGTGCAGGCCTCTGAGGGCACAAATCCATCCTTTACCAATCCAAAGTAAAACTGACTAAGGGCACTCCATTTGAACTTCATTTTCCAACATGTTCAATCACTGCTACCACAGTAGAAGTGAGGGAGGAGAGGCATTATCATGTACATATGACAGAGTATTGATGAGAAACAAGTATTGTAGTATGAGGGAGAATGGTTTAAAGGGACACTACCACTTACATAAGATGTAACTAGATAACCTCGTCATTTAAAACAAATTCATATTTAATTAATATGCCACTGTTTTTTTTATATGATTGAATTAATTGCATATAAAAGGAAAAATTAAATTAGGTGTTTATCTCCTGGCTCCATTTTATGAATATTTCTAATGACGCACCATCGTCCAAATTTCTTCCAGTCAGTCTCACTTTACAACTGTGGCGAAAGCCTGCATGATGATGTCATAAGATACACTCCTGCTCTCTTACTGGCTCCTGTGTATCATAGTGGGCAGGACTAGGTGGCTGTGTACACCTTTTTAATTTTTTTTTACCAGCCTTCCAACACAAAGAGAGGAGATTGAGCTGATCAAATAAGATCATAACTCTGCCCCCTTATGATGTAATCGTAACATTACCCGCCCATTCAGTACAAGTCTATGATCCTTTTAATTTTTTTGGTGGGAGTGTCCCTTTAAATATTTTAAGGACAGAGCCCTATTGGTCCCACAACTGATCTTAATTTTGGCCTACTAAGTATCTACCCTAATTTCCAAGTATTGCAAGTGACATACTGTATAACCAGAACATGTCAGAGGTGTGATGGTATACATTCATGGAAGGGACATGAATTGCACACATTTGTTTATATGCAAACTTTCAGCTGTGGCAGCTGGCATTTAACTTTTAAGTGTCCGCTGGGAAATCTGGCCCCCTTAAAAGCCAATGAAGATCATTATTCAGTGCAACAACAATTTATATTTGGTAAATCTGGTTCTATTTATGCATCAAGCGTAAAAAAAAATCTATTTAGAGAACATTTGCAGATGCGTAAATAGGCATCTAGTTGAGACACAGTAAATTCACGACAGAAACGGTTTGAAAGCTTCTGAGTTGCATATCAAGGATAGGAAAACACAACAAAAGGAAAAAAACACCTTGTTTGCTTAAAGGGACTGTCTAGTGCCCAAAATGCATCTTCCAAATATTAATGCATACTAACGTGCTTTCAAAGTACTTTAAAATGCATGTCTTACATTGTGCATTGCTTAAAATATAGAATACTTACATCTTGATGAAATTGTGAAATTACAGCAGTTTGCAAGAAACAAGGACTGCCCACACTAGATGAGTAAAGTAATTTCCTTTTTTATTTTTTTCTACTGCTGGAACCAATGAGAATAATGCCATTCAAATGAATGGAATATACTGTCTCTCTAGTGATGTCATCAGAAAATGTGTTGCACTGTTAAGAGATCCTACTGTGTACGCAGTGCTGTATTCACCGCGAGGCATCCTAGGCGGATGCCTAGGGCGGCAAATTTTGGGGGGCGGCAGCGCCCCCCAGCACTGAAAAGAAAAAAAAAAAAATGTAAAAAAAAAAACGCGGCGCTTTAAAAAAAAAAATAGACCGCGCTTGCAGGCAGAGACAGAGGTGAGAGGGGATCGGAAGATCCCCCCTCACCATCGCTCTGCCTGCCAGGCTGCACCGGGAGCCGAACAGGCAGCACGGAGAAACCTCCGTGCTGCCTGTTCGGCTCCCCGTGCAGTGTGCCGACACGGAAGTGCCGACAGTCACGTGACGGGCGCGCTGACGTCATACGCGCGCCCGGTCACGTGGCCTGTCGGCACAATCGCCGGGAAGCCGAACAGGCAGCATGGAGGGACCATGCTGCCTGCCACTAGCCTCCAATGAAAGGTAAGTGCTTATGGGAGACTGTGTGTGTGTGTGTGTGTGTGTGTGTGTGTGTGTGTGTGTGTGTGTGTGTGTGTGACTAAGTGTGATGGGAGTCAGAGTGTGTGTGATGGGAGACAGTGTGTGTGACTGAGTGTGATGGGAGTCAGAGTGTGTGTGATAGGAGACAGTGTGTGTGACTGAGTGTGATGGGAGTCAGAGTGTGTGTGATGGGAGACAGTGTGTGTGATGGGAGTCAGTGTGTGTGTGTGACTGAGTGTGATGGGAGTCAGAGTGTGTGTAATGGGAGACAGTGTGTGTGGCTGAGTGTGATGGGAGTCAGAGTGTGTGTGATGGGAGTCAGAGTGTGTGTGATGGGAGTCAGTGTGTGTGTGTGTGACTGAGTGTGATGGGAGTCAGAGTGTGTGTAATGGGAGACAGTGTGTGTGGCTGAGTGTGATGGGAGTCAGAGTGTGTGTGATGGGAGTCAGAGTGTGTGTGATGGGAGACAGTGTGTGTGTGTGACTGAGTGTGATGGGAGTCAGAGTGTGTGTAATGGGAGACAGTGTGTGGCTGAGTGTGATGGGAGTCAGAGTGTGTGTGATGGGAGTCAGAGTGTGTGTGATGGAAGACAGTGTGTGTGGCTGAGTGTGATGGGAGTCAGAGTGTGTGTGATGGGAGACAGTGTGTGTGGCTGAGTGTGATGGGAGACAGTGTGTGTGTGATGGGAGACAGTGTGTGTGGCTGAGTGTGATGGGAGACAGTGTGTGTGTGATGGGAGACAGTGTGTGTGACTGAGTGTGATGGGAGTCAGAGTGTGTGTGTGATGGGAGACAGTGTGTGTGACTGAGTGTGATGGGAGTCAGAGTGTGTGTGATGGGAGACAGTGTGTGTGGCTGAGTGTGATGGGAGTCAGAGTGTGTGTGATGGGAGACAGTGTGTGTGGCTGAGTGTGATGGGAGACAGTGTGTGTGTGATGGGAGACAGTGTGTGTGGCTGAGTGTGATGGGAGACAGTGTGTGTGTGATGGGAGACAGTGTGTGTGACTGAGTGTGATGGGAGTCAGAGTGTGTGTGTGATGGGAGACAGTGTGTGTGACTGAGTGTGATGGGAGTCAGAGTGTGTGTGAAGGGAGACAGTGTGGGTGACTGAGTGTGATGGGAGTAGGAGTGTGTGACTGAGTGTGATGGGAGTAAGAGTGTGTGTGATGGGAGACAGTGTGTGTGACTGAGTGTGATGGGAGTCAGAGTGTGTGTGATGGGAGACAGTGTTTGTGACTGAGTGTGATGGGAGTCAGAGTGTGTGTGATGGGAGACAGTGTGTGTGACGGAGTGTGATGGGAGTCGGAGTGTGTGACTGAGTGTGATGGGAGTGTGTGTGTGATGGGAGTATGAGCTTGATGTGAGTCTGAATGATGGGGCATGTCTTAGGTGTGTAACGTGGGTGTACAGCTTGGGTAGGGGGGTGCCCGGATTTTGTCTGCCTAGGGCAGCACAAAATCAAGATACACCACTGTGTGTACGAGAGCAAGGTTACTCAGAGGCCACATAACAGATTTAATATGAGGAGGACAGGAAGTGACTAAATGAAACAAAACTTTATATCCTCAGTGTCTTTAAAATCAGTGCTGCCGCACCTGCAGTATATATGCAGAGTAATCACTGGGGAGGACTTGAGTCAAATATTAAAAATGTAATTTGTACAGAATGCCGGCATCAAATCGCACTGGAAAAAAGCCTGTGCACTATACAAGCAGTAATCTTCATCTTGCACCAAAGTGAGTTTAGACTGATCCTTTAAATTTACGAGATCAATATGGTATTATTATATTTTGTGATAGTAGTTTTTAGTAATAAGGTGCTCTAACATACATGAGGTGAACCGTCTCTCCCACCACAAAACAAATAACATTTCTCATATCAGGTAAATTGTGTGGTGCTTGCAATTGTTCCTCTAACTGGAATTAGCTTGCTCTGCACTACCATACTGACCATATATTCGCCACACTGACCAGGGAAGTTGAAAAGAACACTTTACAACTGCTGCAAAAAAGTGAGAGCGGCATTTTGTAAACTGCAGCCATTGTCTTCAATACAAGGGGAACAAGATAGAATGATTGACTCAGCTTCATAGAAGTTCTCATATAAAAGCTATCATTATAAAGCAGGAAAACAGAAGGCATAACAACTCCACGTTTTGATTCTTTTTATTTTCCAGCATGGCTGAGTCTGGATTTAAGTACTATAAATGAAACACAACTTGTTGGCAAGAATTATGTACCAGAATCATTGCACAGCTTTGTTTATCCATCTGGTCGGATTTGAATTCAGATCAATTAGCGGCGGATTATTGGAGAAAACAGATAATACGTTATTGAATGATATATTTTCTATTACACATGGAAACATGCAATCCATCACTGACTTTGATAGTTCTAGTGTAAAAAGTTTTCGGCGGCAAAATATTTAAGGCTGGACATATGGAGACCAAGGCCAGTTGCTCCTATCCCCCATCTATTATCAGTGTTTTCACTTCCCATTTATACTGTGACCTTGTCTGCTCATTGCTACCAATCCACTTTGGCATTTCAATCTCTTGTGCCTGTCTGAGTAGCTCAAGACACCTGAGCATGAGATCTGAAGAGGCAGTAAACTGATCTTTCTTTAATAGAAAAGTTATCAATGAAGCAATGTTCCAGACCATGATCCTTTCTCATAATATACTTGATGCTTTCTGGTTTGACTACGGACTGCCTGACTATTCCTTTAGGGCATCCTTTCTGAGTGTATCACCTTTGCACAGTCCATTTCTTGATATATACGTCCTGGAACAATTGACAGCCTCCAATCTTGCACGATTGAACCTCCTTCTTCCACAGCTTCAGAGACCAACCTTTGTCTTTTTCTTCAAGAAAATACCGGCCATCCTTTTGCCTCCATAGACTTAACATTGGGCTGATGTTGGCTAGGTGACAACCCTACTCCTGACAAAATACAATCAGCCATTGCAAGCTATGTTTATGTAGTGAGAACATAACTTAGAGAGATTAATGATTAGTGAAACTAATGGAAAGGTATATGGCACAGCTGGGTAGTGAGGCCTCCTCTGATGATAAAGCAAGAGTCTTCAAAATACTCATAAATGTTTTATTCTTTCAGAAGTAGTTCTACCCAAGCACCGCCATGTTTCACAATGCCTTGTTCATAATATATACAACATTTGCTCATTATGGTGTTATTTTTGAGTAGAGGGCCCAGAGATGTGAATCTAGAACTTCTGTGAATCTTTGTTTCTACAGTACAATCAGAAAGAAGCAGTTCTAAAGGACCGATGCAAAATAAAGGACCAAAAGGGCCAAAAAGAAACATGCTTGTACAAGTTAGCATAAAACTCTACACTCACTTTTTAGAAGTCCCTCCTCGGTTACACAGTATACCTTTACACCCTGTTCCAAATTATTATGCAAATTCTATTTAAGTGTCACAAAGATTAAATATTTTGTTTTTCAGCTTAACTCATGGATGGCATTGTGTCTCAGGGCTCTTTTGATCACTGAAAACAATCTCGGACACCTGTGATAATTAGATTGCCAGGTGATCCCAATTTAAGGAAAAACTACCAAAGGAGGGTGTTCCACATTATTAAGCAGAGCACCATTTTCATGCAATATGGGGAAGAAAAAGGATCTCTCTGCTGCCGAAAAGAGTGAAATAGTTCAATGCCTTGGACGAAGTATGAAAACATTAGATATTTCACGAAAACTTAAGCATGATCATTGCACTATTAAGAGATTTGTGGCTGATTCAGAGCACAGATGGGTTCGTGCAGATAAAGGCACATTGAGGAAGTTTTCTGCCAGATCCATGCATCGGATCAAGAGAGCAGCTGCTAAAATACCATTACATAGCAGCAAACAGATACTTGAAGCTGCTGGTGCCTCTGGAGTCCCACGGACATCAAGGTGTAGAGTCCTCCAGAGTGTTGCAACTGTGCATAAACCTTCTATTCGGCCACCACTAACCAATGCTCACAAGCAGAAACGGCTGCATTGGGCAGAAAAATACATGAAGACTAATTTTCAAACAGTCCTGTTCACTGATGAGTGCCGTGCAACCCTAGATGGTCCAGATGGATGGAGTAGTGGTTGTTTGGTGGACTGCCACCCTGTTCCAACAAGGCTGCGACGTCAGCAAGACGGTGGTGGAGTCATGTTTTGGGCCGGAATTATTGGAAGAGAGCTGGTCGGCCCCTTTAGGGTCCCCGAAGGTGTAAAGATGACCTCTGCAAAGTATGTGGAGTTTCTGACTGACCACTTTCTTCCCTGGTACAGAAGGAAGAACTATGCTTTCCGTAATAAAATCATCTTCATGCATGACAATGCACCATCTCATGCTGCAAAGAATACCTCTGCATCAATGGCTGCTATGGGGATAAAAGGAGAGAAAGTCATGGTGTGGCCTCCATCCTCCCCTGACCTCAATCCTATTGAGAACCTTTCGAGCATCCTCAAGCAAAAGATCTATGAGGGTGGGAGGCAGTTTACATCCAAACTGCAGCTCTGGGAGGCTATTCTGACATCTTGCAAACAAATTCAAGCAGAAACTGTCCAAAAACTCACATGTTCAATGGATGCAAGACTTGTGAAGCTGCTATCAAATAAGGGGTCCTATGTTAAAATGTAACGTGACCTGTTAAAATGTTAAAAAAGTTAAAATGTTGTTATAAGTTTGATTGAAATAGCTTTTGAAGACTATACTTTCAGGGATCATTTCTATAGTTTGTAACTGGTGAAATGCGCTCTAAAGTGTTCATACTCAGTACCCACGAGGACGAGCTTCAGTGTTTTCTCCTGAGCGTGAAGAGGGCTACCAGTGTTGCTTTATTGCAGCTGCTGGTTGCTGTTGATGACCGTTCCTCTCTCCTTTGATGGAGAGTAGGAGGGAGAGAACACAAGCTGAGTGGCAAAAAAAAAAAAAAAATAGCTTTTGATTTCAGTAAATATGCTGCAAACACAACAAATGACAATTTAAAGTGTTTTGAAACTTACTGTGCGTAATAATTTGGAAGAGTGCATTGTAAGTTTTTTATGTTTAAAAAAAATACTGTTATCATTAGGAGGTTTGTTCAATAAAATTTGAATTGTACTCTTAATAGTTGATAACATGAGAATTATGCTGACTCTTATTTACATCAATTATTTAGGTAAATGAGAAAAATATAATTTGCACAATAATTTGGAACAGAGTGTACATGTACGTAATGCCAATATTACCATACTTTTGGCACATTCTATAGCAATAAAGTTATATTGCTATGATAAATGACTGAACATCATGTCTGATGACTGTACAGGGAGTGCAGAATTATTAGGCAAATGAGTATTTTGACCACATCATCCTCTTTATGCATGTTGTCTTACTCCAAGCTGTATAGGCTTGAAAGCCTACTACCAATTAAGCATATTAGGTGATGTGCATCTCTGTAATGAGAAGGGGTGTGGTCTAATGACATCAACACCCTATATCAGGTGTGCATAATTATTAGGCAACTTCCTTTCCTTTGGCAAAATGGGTCAAAAGAAGGACTTAACAGGCTCAGAAACGTCAAAAATAGTGAGATATCTTGCAGAGGGATGCAGCACTCTTAAAATTGCAAAGCTTCTGAAGCGTGATCATCGAACAATCAAGCGTTTCATTCAAAATAGTCAACAGGGTCGCAAGAAGCGTGTGGAAAAACCAAGGCGCAAAATAACTGAGAAAAGTCAAGCGTGCAGCTGCCACGATGCCACTTGCCACCAGTTTGGCCATATTTCAGAGCTGCAACATCACTGGAATGCCCAAAAGCACAAGGTGTGCAATACTCAGAGACATGGCCAAGGTAAGAAAGGCTGAAAGACGACCACCACTGAACAAGACACACAAGCTGAAACGTCAAGACTGGGCCAAGAAATATCTCAAGACTGATTTTTCTAAGGTTTTATGGACTGATGAAATGAGAGTGAGTCTTGATGGGCCAGATGGATGGGCCCGTGGCTGGATTGGTAAAGGGCAGAGAGCTCCAGTCCGACTCCTGGAAGACACCTTCTTCAAGCAGTGGTACAGGAAGAAGTCTGCATCCTTCAAGAAAAACATGATTTTCATGCAGGACAATGCTCCATCACACGCGTCCAAGTACTCCACAGCGTGGCTGGCAAGAAAGGGTATAAAAGAAGAAAATCTAATGACATGGCCTCCTTGTTCACCTGATCTGAACCCCATTGAGAACCTGTGGTCCATCATCAAATGTGAGATTTACAAAGAGGGAAAACAGTACACTTCTCTGAACAGTGTCTGGGAGGCTGTGGTTGCTGCTGCACGCAATGTTGATGGTGAACAGATCAAAACACTGACAGAATCCATGGATGGCAGGCTTTTGAGTGTCCTTGCAAAGAAAGGTGGCTATATTGGTCACTGATTTGTTTTTTTTTTGTTTTTGAATGTCAGAAATGTATATTTGTGAATGTTGAGATGTTATATTGGTTTCACTGGTAAAAATAAATAATTGAAATGGGTATATATTTGTTTTTTGTTAAGTTGCCTAATAATTATGCACAGTAATAGTCACCTGCACACACAGATATCCCCCTAAAATAGCTAAAACTAAAAACAAACTAAAACTACTTCCAACAATATTCAGCTTTGATATTAATGAGTTTTTTTGGGTTCATTGAGAACATGGTTGTTGTTCAATAATAAAATTAATCCTCAAAAATACAACTTGCCTAATAATTCTGCACTCCCTGTATTTCCAATGTATTTTTATGTAGCCATAATTATATTGTTTAATTTCGTTTGGAATGCCATTTTTATGTTGAGTTATGACTGATTTATTCACATTCAGAAAACCTTGAAAATGTAACCATTTAAGATAAAATTGTGGAAAAATATTGTAAGAACCATGCCTGTCGTAGTTCAGAAACATCTGGGGGGCCACCACTGGACACTTAGGATCTACAGTAACAAATTTTAGAATTTCAAATTGATGAACTTAATGGACGTTTCATTTGTGAACTCTCTGATGTGGCTATGATATTTATCTACATGCAATGGAAATACTAATTATTCATTTACAATATTTTATCACCACTGTGTCAGAGCAGCAACTTATCAAATTCACGGAAAGATATATCCACTCTGTCAGATAATGCGTGTTGGTATGCAGACTTTTTAAATGTATTAAATGGAACCAGATGACAAAACATTTTGACAATTGCCACACAGTTTTGATGCACATTTGCTCATCAAGATAACGCACGCCAAAAATAAATAATTAAATCTGTGCATTAAGAACAGCATATTTGTGTGTGTTTTCGGAATCAATTTTTATGCAGTCATCTGATATTAATCAAGTCAAGATCAATACACAGACAAGCTTGGGGAAAAGTCTGTCTTGTACCAATTAAGAACAATGCATGCTTGTAATGCTGTTTAATGCAGGACCTGCAGCCTGTAGCTGTTAGCTGAGGCGCACTTTACCGTAACAGGAAATCTTCTACGTTTCATAACAATATTTCTGATGCTATTCCTCATTAAACCACAAATCGACATGAATAATATCACCCAGACTGTGGTGCAGTCTATTTTTTGATTAACTTCTAAAAAAAAATTCTATAGTGTTATATTGAAGTAAGTAGAATTAAATGTGACTATCTCAGGGGCTGGAGATGAGGGTCAGTCTGAATTTCAAGCTAATAAAAAAGATAAGATACTATTATTAAATTACAGTCCTGTTTTTAAACATGATGAACAAAATTGCTAACAATAAACAAATTCAGCCACACACCAGTTGATGTGATCCAGTGGCCATGCAAAATGCTGGGAGAGTGGCTTAGGAGTGGAAGTGTCAGCACTACTCAGTGTCGGAGATGAAGGGGGAGAGGACCACCCTGGATGCCGACATAAACGAGGGTGCCAGTCTCAGCAAAAACAATGGTTCATTGGGGGGCCCCGGTAACATCGGTCATCAATACTCGTGAGGTGTACGTATATAACTGACTGAGGTCTGAACTTGTCAAACACACAGACCTGAAGCTGCCAGCGGCTCAAGGTAAAAATGGAACGAGGCATGAGGGAAGAAAAAGAGAATAGTAGTTTGGGGAGCGAGAGATACGTACAAGGTGGGTTTGTGGAGAGATACACAGATAAGGAGATACGGAGAAAGACGGACAAGGAGGGTTAGGGAGAAACAGACACTTTTTGTTTACAGTGTCCCACACTGAAACTTCATATTTTGTAAAATACGATTATGTTAGACGATTTTTCTTTTACCCATTCTGTTTCTAAACGGATACAAACTCTCTGTCTCTAAGTATCAATTTAACACATGGAGGATTATTAGTCTTCTTTCCTTGCTCTTACATGCTTTTCAGACTGTAATTCCGGTAACCAGTACAAGTTATCTTAGGCTCATTAGCTATAGGTATGTACATCCTGAAGCATCTAGTGCAACTGATAGGACTGGGTGCAGTTCAGACCACCTACAAGACATTAGCATACCAGCTATGTGGTCTTGATACACCCCACATAAGAGAGACAGAAAAGGGGAGGGGGGGAGAGAGACAGGACAGGAAGGGGGGGGGGGGGGAGACAGAACAGCAGATGGGAGAGAGAGACAGAACAGAGGAAGGGGAGGAGAGAGACAGAACTGAGGGAGAGGAAAGGGACAAACGTGGGAAGACAAAGAGGGTGGTGGGTGCTACAATGCCCGAGAACAAACAGTACTGCAATAGTCTGTCCTGTAGGATAATACCTACTCGGGAGAGCGACTCCATTTTTTGCCTGATCAGTCTGATATGCTAATGGAGTGGTTCCTTTGCACTGGTGTAAGCAGGCAAAAAATGGAGTCGCTCTCCCGAGTAGTTATTATCCTACAGGACAGACTATTGCAGTACTGTTTGTTCTCGGGCATTGTAGCACCCACCCCCCTCTTTGTCGCCATGAGTAACAGGGTATGCCTACGGCCGTGGGGCCGTGGACCTAGAGGATCATCAGCCATACCACACTGACGAGGCCAATGTAGGCCGAAACGTACATCTGTGGTTTGCTGTGTTCCTCGTGTAGAGGGTACTAGCCAAGCATTTCGGATCTGGACTGCCCTTATGGGTGGGATCAGTCTGATATGCTAATGGAGTGGTTCCTTTGCAATGGTGTAAGCAGGCAAAAAATGGAGTCACTCTCCCGAGTAGGTATTATCCTACAGGACAGACTATTGCAGTACTGTTTGTTCTCGGGCATTGTAGCACCCACCCCCCTCTTTGTCAACAAACATGGGAAGGGAGAGAGACACATACATAGGGGGATGAAAGAGACAGGGGGGTCGCCACGGGGGAAGCCCACACAGGGCACCGGAACACTTAAGGCCAGCCCTGGACATGAGGGTTGGGAAAAGTGACAGACATATAAGGGGTAGGGAGAGAGACAGACATGAGGTGTATGAGAGAGAGACAGATGGCATGGGGAGAGACAAGCAAAGAGTGAGTAAGGGAAGAGATACAGGCAAGGGGGGTGGGCTAGGGAGACAGAGAAAGGGGATTGGTGTAGAGGGAAATACAGGGAAGGATGGCATAGTGAGACAGACAAGAAAGAAATGGGTTAGAGCATGACAGACAAGGGGAGATGGGTTAGTGCGAGACTTACGAGGAGAAGAAAGGTTAGAGTGAGACAGACAAGAGGAGATGGGCTAGTGAGACAGATAAAAAGAGGGATGGAAAAGAGAGACATACAAGGGAGATAAATATATGGAACCACGTGTATCTCTCTGACACACTCTATACTTAGGAAAGCTATGCAACACCGTGTGTCTGTCTCTGGCACACTGTATACTTGGGGAAGAAACGCTGGCACACTGTATTTAAAAAGTAAAGAGATTTGGAATGTATAAAGGAATCTGGGTTTGGGGGTGTCAAAGAGAGGACCAACTGAGCATGCACAGAATTCATTCTCATCTGGTTCAACAACAGGTATAAACTGAATCAAGTGCACCACGTCATTATGCCCCCAGTTAATGCCCATTTCAATGGTTTAAGAAAAGGTGGCAACGCTATTCTCGAGAGCCTCAGTAGCTATCAGTTATCCTTCTGTAATGCACTTCAACAGGGGGTCACTTGATATCAGAGAGTGTTGCTGTCATCAGATATCAGCATTCTGATGTCATGTGAAGTTGGTATGAAATGCACCCAATGGAATGTCAACTTTACATAGGGTCCATATAGCTGTTGTAGACAGTGTCAAATATACTTCGAGTTGGGCTTAGTAAATTGCTTAAATTTCTCATAACCCCCCTCATGCCAGCAGGTAACTCTTCAGCTACCAAACCAAGTATAGCCATCTTTTCATCACCATAAGCTGGGCTTTTCAATACTTCACAATGCTCTGGCTCCTAAAATGTGTACTGCTGGCTCCTCACTTTTTTGATTGTTTTACATAAACCTCTATGGAAATACCAATTGTCCAGCTCCTAAAAAAGCACTAGTATGGCTTCTAAACTGGCAGGGTTGGCTTCTACAAATATTTGTTAAGCCTGATCATAGAATACTGTTTTCTTACATGAACATGTAATGCCTATTCCAGATCAAGTAATGTACATAGTGAAGGAGATAAAATGGAAAACAGGACATTCAGTTTTATGTAGAAAAGAAAATGTCATGACTAACCGCCTGTTTGCAACAAAACTGATTACACGACTGGGAACAGATAGTAGAAACACAGCTGTCTACATATTTATGGAAAGAAGCATGGCTGCTGTGGGGAAAAAAAACATGCAAAAATGCTAATTATGTAAAATATGGCCCCCATATATAAAAGCACTTGTTTCACTTTACAAATATAATGCCAGATATTTAGTAAGTTCTATTGCATAATTATAGGTGGCTACACTGAGGGAATATTGATTAAATTGCATTAAATTAATCTAGTTTTATTGGGTATGGAATATGATGAGCGTTATGTATATAGAAATTCTAAGGCGAAGATCTGAAAGTGGAGCAGTTGCCTTGGAAACTAATGGAATGTTGCTCCACTTTTAACTCTCAGCCCTAGAACTTCTCTTTACACATAATGCAATTAGAAAGGTGCAATAGTAAAGCAAATGTAACATATTTTTCTCTAGTACATCACAAATAATATTCTGCATGTAGGTAGAGATCACTGATAAAAGCACTGATTGTGCAACAGGCACCAGTATACAGTAAATAGTCAGCGTCTTTTCAAATATAAAAGGAAGACCATGCACTCAATATTATTAATTATGGTTTTGATAATTTAGAAACTTAACTGCACAATTATCCTTTAAAGTGACAGTAAAAGGAAATTAATGTCTTAAATGAAAGCATACTAATGGGGTCTATTCACTAAAATTCGACTTTGGAGGTCTTTCATTTTAAAATTGGGCACCCGAGTTTGACTTACAACAAAACTCAGGTTCGAATCTTCCCCATTGAAAGTAATGGAAGGTGAAATGATCAAAGCTATTTTTTAGACTAAGTCTAACTCAGGTGCCAAATTGAAATTCGACGATGATTGAAAGTTGAATTTTTGTGAATAGACCCATAAGTTGAGGAAAATGCTTTTTGAATGTTGTTCCTTTGATTTATTACGGATGAGACAATAAATCTTTTCTGCAGAATATTCTTTGACACAAGTGTTGCTCTTCCAGTGGCCTCGCTAGGTGTCAGAACTTACAACATCTGCTGGAAGTACTTTTATTTTTCAAAGGAAGACTGATGTTTTTATGATATATAAATATATTACATAGGCCTTTGCAAATGGGTCTGAGTTGAAGGTGTGAAAATATAAACATTAAACAAGTTTAAGAACATTTCTATGTAAACCATACTATTTAAAATGGAACCTCTGATTGTCCTAAGATTTCATCTGATATATGTTATCTAATACACCCCTGATATGCCTGCCTCCCCCCTCCTCCCCCTTTACTTCTTTTCATTCCTTCCCTTTCCCTCCCCTCCCCATTTTCTGTGTTTGTTTATGCATTCTGTACTGTAAAAAAAATGAAAACCCAATAAACATTTATTAAACAAAAAAATGAAGCCTCTGATTAGAAAATGCTTCAAAGAAAAACCTAATATCTTGTAAAGCATTACTGATTGACAAAACATTTTTAAAATATTGAATTCATTCTAATATAGCCAATTATTTCAGAACCAACATTTTGTGTTGCTTTTTAACGTTACACTAACTTGAAAATAATGAATTATTTTATTAATTAGCTTATTTAAAATAAAAACAGAATACTTAGTGTAGCCTCTTACTAATGACACAATTGTATTAGCATTGACTAGTTCATAATTTTATTATAAACTGCCAAAACACTCATCAGAGCTGTAGAAAGGGCAAATAGATAATGGTTGAAATAGCAAAATGAAACACACTGTGTAATAATAAACTTTGTGGGAAATAAAGTAAAAGTTTAATTATTTATTAAAGACACAGCGTCATGTGCCCCAGGACATACTTGAAAACGAGAGAAATCTCAATGTATTCTTCCTGGTAAAACCCTTTCTAAATAAATAAATTAGTAAAGTTCTGTCATGCAATTAGTTAAAATGTGATATCAGAAAATAGATAATGTATACTCACTTGTAGCACAGTCCACTGCTCTACGACAATTGCGTCATAACGCTTTACAGCTCTGGGATCTTGTTCTGGATAGTCTTCAAAAATAAACACACCATCTGTAAATTCTGATGAGATTCCTGTGCAAAAAAAAAAAAAGCAACAAAAAATAACATTTTTAGCAACTTGTCAGTAATGTAAGTGACAGAAACAGAGCGTACCAATTCTGATAACATTTAAATAAAGTGATGTATAGCTGTCTGTTGAGTCAGATCACATTTCTTAAAGTGACAAAACCTCCTGACAAGTGTTTCATTATATTAATCTGGGACTATAGTAACAACAGTATTATAGCAGAATGTATGTGCTAACTCACACCAAGTAAATATAAGACAAACGCTATAGTATCTGTCATATATAGCTCATCTCCGAACACAGACAACGCTCTATATTCAATTCATATGTTAAGATATGACTAGGTTACAGACACATTCCAGAGGTCAGTAAAGTCCACAATAGTTCAAATTTCATGCGCGGGACAGCCCCGATTTGGGAGCTATGTCCCGCTGTCCCGCTTTTTGGGAAAGAGGTAGAGATGGGTGGGACAGCGGGACTCAGGACCGCAATCCTGCGGTTCACATTCTCGGGTGTCCCAGACACCCGAGAATTCTTACTGGGCATGCGCAGCATTGTACACATGCACAGTAGTGATCCTGGCTTCAGAAGCCAGGATGAAAAATGGGTGATAATGTTACTGCACATGATCAGTAGCACTGACACCCCCTCCCCAGACTCCGCCCCCTGTGGCCTGCCCCCTTTGATGGGCAAAGTTGGGAGGTATGGATTATGTGTAAAAATGAAGATGATCTCACTGCACTAACACCTGGATCAGCCTGAATGCTTCACAGTCAACATGTCAGCGGATCAAATGGCGGGTGTAATTAAATAAGAACATGCCATTTTATCCTTACACTTGGGCCACTGATATTTCATTTGTGCTTCCAAAGTAGAAGCTCCATTGGGTGGGGAGGCTAATATTCTTTAACTGTGCTTGATAAAAGAACAATTATACATATATTTCAGACCAGAGGGAATAATGTAATACATTTTACCATTTAGGAATCATAAGCTCCCTAAACTAAGTGAAAATATTACATAAGAACTCAAGATGTATTTTATGAGTGAAAAGTACTGCAACACCAATACAAAATTATGCTAATATAGACAAAAAAGGATTGAATGGAAAACAAAACCTTTTTTAACCCTTCCTTCCTTACAGGAAACCCCTAGGCTTGGTACTCGCCCCCTGCTATTCACATAAATGATCTGCCTAACATCTGCAAAGCCTTAAGTTTACAGATGCATGCAGATGACACCATAATCTATACTAGCAAACCAAATCTACCACTTCTTGAGGTTTTGCTCCACGACCAGTCCACAGCAGTAGAAAAGTGGATCACAAATAAACACTGTCAAAACTGTCTCAATGCTCTTTGGAACATTACCTAAATTAAACAAATTACAAAATGCTCAGCTATGCATGAAGATCAAATCAAATAGAATACTTGCCGCAGTCAGTTAAAAAAAAAAAAAAAAAAAAAGGTATGTGGCTAGTCCCCAATATATTTTTTGGCCTCCACATTGAAAGACGTTCATTGAAACTTCATCTCAAAATTAGCTGTACAGAAAGAAATTCTGCCCAAGGGCCACAATAAGCAAATAGACAGTTTTGAAAAAGCCATTATATGTCCCATAGGCTTGAGTACTCGGTATTAATATCCAAGTAAGATTAGTTTCTCACAAACATTTATGAAAAAAATATATATAAAGTTGATGGTCTATTCATTTTTTCACTTTTTAATAACAGAGAATTGGGGAAGGGGCATCATTTTAACAGGATTCCCTTTATTTTTGTAGCAGACGTGAATGTAGCCGACTGTGGATGTGTATATCTGCAGGCGAGTGTGCCAAAATTAAATGGATTTAAATCATGCTAGAGTGAATCAACTCCATAAATGTAACAAATAAAATCATGCCCTTTGTCCTTGTTCAGTGAGTTACCATCGCATTTATTATTAACATTTACATCTATTTTACAAATTAAACAGAAGCATCTTTATGAAAACGACAGCCTTACAATGACTGAACATTGAAGCATGTAAAGTCCTCAGAAAAACAATGAACTTTTTATTTTCTTAACCTATAAGCTTTATAGCACAGGCAACACTCATCCTTTTATCATTAGCTCAATAACAATCTGCTCATTATTTGCAGCAGGAAGTTATGTCAAATGACTGGAGGGCAAGTTGGTGAAGTTGCTGTATATGAACAGTGGCCTTTGAAGATATCTGCCCTGTGGGGATAAGAGGCACTTGGCCGTAACAGTTAGCATGCTGCTTAAAATGTACAAAAAAAAAGAGTATTGTATGTTTTATTATTGTAAAGTTGTTTTCAAGGGTCGGGTTGCTTAAAGCATAGTTGCCAACAGTGCTGGATTTGTTGGGATAGTCATGTTATTGTCAAATTCAGGTTTGTTCCAGCTTGGCTGCTGGCACACTGCAATTAAACTAGGTTTGTCTATGAAAAATATTTAGCCTAAACGTGAATAAGTTAGATCCAGATACACAAGTAAGCTGCAGTTCAATCTTGAAAAGTAATTACATACTGAAAATTCTCTTCTTCCATAGGTAGGTAGTCCACCTACACATTTATATATCATTTTTTTAACACCTTAGTGACAAGACATTTTCACCTTGACTTTCCCTTGGTGACAATGGCTGTTTTGACATTTTTGGGGTGTTTGTGTTTAGCTGCAATTTTCTTCTTTCTCACATACTGTACCCACACAAATTATATGTGGTTTTTATCGTCATAAGAAGGGCTTTCATTAGATTCCATTGTGTTCATCATATCTTATAATTTACTACAAAAAAAATCATAAAATATGATGAAAAATTTAAAACCCCCCACTTTTTCTCACTTTGACCTAAAATATAATTTAGACAAATACAATCATTAAAAAAGACCCCATTTAAATAGTTTCTAAATGTTGTCCCGAGTTCAGAAATATGCATGTTTCTATATTTTAACAGAGCGACGGAAGAGACCATGCTTTGTAGGATAAGGGGTTAAACAATGTTTTCTGAATGAATAATATTTTCTTCCCACAGAGAAGGCTTTTGGATCCATTTTTCTGCAAACTATGCTGGCACATGGTATGAATGTTGACTTTGATTTAGTATGTTTCTTATAATATCTTATTACCGTATTTGCTCGATTATAAGATGACCCCCCAAACTTTGGATATTCCTTTAGGAAAAAAACTAAAAGCCTGAATATAAGACTACCCTATAGGAAAAAAAAGTTGTAAATTGCTTTTTTAATAAAAAATTATATAAAAAAATGCATTTCTTGTTTTTATTTCCTTTTATGTGCCAATACTGCCTCTCTCTTTCCCTTGCCCGCAGCTTTGTCTCTCTCCCCCTCCCTTTGACTCCCCCCTCGTCTGTCTCTTCCCCCCCCTTGTTCCTCTCTTCCCCCTCCCTCCCCTTGTTGCTCTGTCCCCCCCTCCCTCTGTCTCTTCCCCCCTTCCTCCCCTTGTAGCTCTTTCTCTTCCCCCCTCCCTCCCCTTGTTGCTCTGTCTCTTCCCCCCTCCATCCCCCTGTCTCTCTGCCCCCCCCTCCCCCTGTCTCTCTGCCCCCCCCCCTCCCCCTCACCTGGAAGTCGATCCCTGGTGGCTAGTGGGGGCAGCCGGGGGATGTAAATACGGTATTATCATACAGTATACCCCTATGGATCTTTAAACCTTGGATAATGGTTAGATATCTTTAAGTCCCTTTTATTGGGGTGTATTTTAAAAGTTTGCAAGGGTCAAAAGGGAATGCTGTTCCATTGTTCTGCATTGTAATAGATGGTTAAAGGGACAGTCTAGTCCCCAAACTCACTTTGGTGCAAGTTGAAGACTACTGCTAGTATAGTGCACAGGCTTTTTTCCCAGTGTGATCTGATGCAGGCATTCTGCATAAATCACATTTTTAATATTTGACTCAAGTACTCCCCCAGTGATTACTCTGCATTTATACTACAGGTGCTGCAGCACTGATTATATAGACATTGGGCATATACAGCTCTGTTTCATTTAGTCCCTTCCTGTGCTGCTGCATTTAATGTATTGTGTGGAATGTAATAAACTTGCTCTTGTATACAGTAGGATCTCTTCACAGTGCAACACACTGTTTGATGACATCACTAGATAGACAGGAAATTCCAATCATTTCAGTCAATTGAAATTATTATCATTGGTTCCTGAAGCGAAAAATTAAAAAGGGAAATTGACTTCTACTGTAGCTAGTGTGAACAGTCCTGGTTTCTTGCAAACTGCTGTAATTTCACAAATTCCTCTAAGTATACGTTTTTTATATTTTAAGCAATGCACAATGTAAAAACATGCATTTTAAAATAATATGAAAGCACATTAATATGCATTAACATTTGGAAGATGCATTTTGGGCACCAAACAGTCCCTTTAAATGCATTTTTTCTGATGTAACATCGGTGTCAAGGATAGTTCCTCTCCTATTCTATTTTCTTATTTGTTGCTATTGGGTCCTGCTTATTGAACTTTAACACCTGTTCAACATTATTGTTGCAAGCAATCTTTGTTCATTTTGGAAAGCTATTGGAAATGCATTTTGTGTGTGATATTTAAAATACATGATCTACATGTATCACATGTTTAACAATTATAAACTATGGAGCTTTTGTTTTTTTTTCCATGTTATACATGGATTCCAACAGCCTCAAAAAAACCCCATATATTTGTAGACATTAATATAGTTTCATACTATATTTGGATCAAGAGTGAATTCCACTCATACCATCCATGTCAAATATAGTGTTGTGGATACCTGGGCTCTGGTGAATTTTACAAGTTCCTTGAAAAGCAATATTACCAGCTCAAGTTCAGAACAGCAGGCAGACAATGCGTTCTCATTAAAACAGGCTAGACAAACAAGGCAGCGGCACAAAAACGTTTTTTCTTTCTTACTGTTCGCCTGTTGTCTTCCAAGTGCCCTTTTCACCTCCTAGCGTCATGCAACTCCTGACTACTTTGGAAAGAGAAAATCTTGGGGACTAAAAGGCCAAATCACCATCTACACACTTTTAAAAATGGCCCAATGCCACTAAATATTTTATTAAGGGAAAGATGCTCCCCTACTGTGCACAAAAAGCTATTTTCACCAGGGTCTATAAATACTTAATGTAGTTCTGTTGGCTAAATGCCACTTTAATGTTCTGTATTTTGATTTATAGGATAAGTATGGGAAATATGAATTCACTTTTACTGTCTACTAAGCAGTAGCTTACAAGCGGCTAAACCGAAGATGAATAAAGCAGTGATGTGCAAACTCTGATTGCTACCTACAGTTTCCTACTGTTGTCAGTTAAAGTTGACTCCACTGATCTATCTGCAATTTGCTCAGCATCACACATCATTTCCACTGAATGTCAACTCAGAAATGGCTGGTTCAGAGCCTCAGGTCAGGAGACAGACATGCTTTCAAATTGCAATGCAGATTATCAGGAAAGGTGCCATCATCCTATGTAATTTCTAGCACTCTAACAAAGGCAGTGGAAATTCCTGCTCAATCATATATATTAGTCCTGTTTACATGCAGTATGTGGTTGTGGGGGGTTTGGACAACTTAATTTAATTTCCCCCTCAATTTCATGAGGTAATACCAGAACATCAACATTATAGAAGACTAATCAATCAGAAATTCATGACAGTACCAGCCTGGCCAGGTTGGCAACTGTCTCTCGGCTGTCGCAGAAAGAGACCCTGTGTTTTTCTGTAGAGGGGACCACAATATTTAGACCCTGATCAGATGAACAGACAATGGCTGTTTTGACATTTCTGGGGTGTTTGTGTTTAGCTGCAATTTTCTTCTTTCTCACATACTGTACCCACACAAATTATATGTTGTTTTTATCGTCATAAGAAGGGCTTTCATTAGATTCCATTGTGTTCATCATATCTTATAATTTTCTACAAAAGAAGTCATAAAATATGATGAAAAATTTTAACTGTCTCTCTGCTGTCGCAGAAAGAGACCCTGTGTTTTTCTGTAGAGGGGACCACAATATTCAGACCCTGATCAGATGAACAGACCTTGCCCCACTCTGATTGGCTCAGTGCAGCTTCAGATGAGGCAGAGCTCAGAGTAAACCCGCGTGTACTCTACCTCATGTATTAGTCCGTTCCTAATCGTCTAATATGGTATGTAGTTCCCTTCTATGCTCTGTACCAAGTGCTAGGTAAATTTTTTGCGCTATATAAATAAATGTTAAAGTAATGTGTATCTGTAAAATTACACACTGGGTTAACTTTGGAGAAGGGGGACACATGTTTTAACCCTTGTTACAGGATTTAAAAAAAGTTTAATTTCCTTTAAAAGAAGCTTTGCTTTGGGTCAGAAACTAATTTCTTGATTTATTCCAATATATATAAACCAGAACACATTTGGGGTTAAGGCATTAAAGAAACTAGTGGAATCTCACTGCTGATTGCTTGTTAGAATGACTCATTAAACAAGCCCATCTGAATCATCAATTCTCCCATAGTTAATACTGCACAATTGTTCCATTAACAAAAATATATTTGAATATAGTTATGTATAGTTTAATTTTGTATGTCTTATAATCTGGGTAAAGAGTAATAAGGGAAATAGTAAGGACGTCAACTGTGTCCCTTTAAGATTGCTAAATGCTCTTTGAATTATCTGTGCTTTAAAAAGTAAAACAAAGATATGTCAATAGTTAATAAGACAGCCATCATGTCTTAGTGTCTGCTACGTCCAAAGCCTTTAACAAGTTGCTAAGACATGTTTTCACCGATCAACAGAGTGCTGACTTAGTGAATTTAGAACTTACAAGAGAGCGTTTTACACGTAAGCTATTGACACTGCATAACCTAACTGCCAATCTCTTTGGTATACATAATAGACAATATTACATAGGATAATAAATAGGACTGACACAAGTTGCTTATACAAAATAGTAGAAGTGTATTATTTCATGTGGACAACATATAGGAAAGCCACAAAGTGGAGATTAGGAAGTCCTGCCATCTTGGAAACACCTTACACCTATTCCACTTACCAAAACTAAAACATGTCTCCTTTGCAGTTATTTATTGATACTATTTTAAGTAAACTGATATTTTCTGACACTTTTGTCCAACTGGCAGCCCCTATTCTGGCTAAAAGGCACAGGGGTTCTATTGAATTACCTCATGAAACAAATAATGTCTGACCCTCCAGCCTAATTCACAGTATGCTATGCTCTCTTCCACATAGGGTTGCCACCTGGCCGGTATTTTACCGGCTGGCCGGTAAAAAATTGTCATCAGGCCAATGTTAAGTCTATGGAGACAGTACCAAGGCCGGTATTTTTCTGAAGAAAAGGTGGCAACCCTACTTTCACATTAAAAATGTTGGGCAACATGGGTTTAGTGAGTCCACGTAATAATATTTCACATATGTATTAAAAACTAAACAGCACCCCAAATGCATTTCAATTAACTCATAAATGGTTGTTCCATACAAAATGGCTGTTGCCAAAAAAATATAGCCCCTGCTACTGCTGATCTGAAATTTCACTTTGCTTTTAATATGGCTTTTCTGCTTTTTAGTTCAGTGTTGGTGAACTTTATCCTTTTGTGGCAGACATTTATCAAAATATACAGCAGTGCTGCATATTTATAATTTCCTATATTTTGCAGCAATTCTATTCTAACTATATTTGATGTAATCCTGCCTGATTATGGATTCCATTAGGCAACAAAGCAAATGTCTTCTTTTAGCAGTTCTAGATCGTAATAAAGCCATACAATATTTCAACAGACTCATTATATCTAATTTCCTGTTTCTGATACAATCTTTAAATGTACATGCTTGGGAACATTTTTACTAATTCATTACTCAAATTGAATTTCTTTTCTGATATTAGTCACAGCAGCATTATTGTATCACTTTACAGACTTGTGGTTTATTGTATCTAACCAAATTGTTATGTGTTTGTAGAGCTGTGTGTGCTGGGGAATCTACAACTCCCATCATGCCACACACAATTAGTTTTCAGCCTGACCATGATACATGTTGCACAAAGGCAGGCTCTGTTAGCGTTGCTATACTTCTGTCATATTTGTTGTCGATTTTGTAAAGGCATTTAAAGGAAAAGTCAAGCATTTGGATGCATAAATTAACGCAACAGTTTGCCAGTGTATAACGTTAACTTGGTCACTGGTAGGATATTTGTCTAATCTTGGTCAGTAATAAAGGCATTTATTGTAATTTTAGTTTTGCTCTGGTGTTTGAAAGCAGTAGAGACAAAAGGGAAAAATTGTGTCAGCAGCTCCATATTGAGACTAAAGATATTATTTATATGTAAAAGTGCACAGAGGAGGTGCAACTGGGCAAAGTAGAGGGTGGGTGCAAAGTAACACTCCCTGTGTCTGGCAACTGCTTTTCTCCACAAAGACCAAGGAACTGTCAGAACATGACAAAGGATTGGAGAATAACACACCCTCCCCCCAAGAATATACACAGACAACGAACTGGATAGAAAGGTCACAGTATTTATTGAGTAAAATACTGCAACATAGTTTTATATTTGTCAGTTACTAAACTCATATTAAAATATAATTGGTCAACTCGTAATATAACTTGTATACCCAAGATAAAAAAAACATTTATTAAACACAAGCATGTATACAACCTAAGCTGTAGCATGTGTAGGGTTGGGGTCCCTGAGGATCAGACATAGGCGTAAACCAATTTGTTCTGGCTACCGTTGTAGCTGTCCGATAGTCACTACACAGGGACTAGCCCGTGGGGAGCCCATGCAGATAGCTACCAGAGCAACTGCCTCCTGGGTTGGCCATACCCCAAGATGGCCAAACCCCTGCACTGTTTACCAAGCCTGTGAAAAAAGAGGCTTGGTAAACATTTGCCACAGTTTATAAAGGTTTAGCCCAGCCTCCAAAGGGGAAGGGCCAGCAGCCCATGAAGGGCAATTTCTGGCCAAGGGCTAAGATTGGCAGGCTTGTAATGAGGCTGCATCATACCTGTTGTCATGTTGAATTTCATATATTTTATTATTACAGATAATTTCTGGAGCTTCTAGACCAAGAATGTGAAACTGCAAGCCTTCCAGCTATTGGAGAACTACATTTCCAACACTCCTGCTAGCCTATAAGCTGACACAATATTATGGGAGATGTAGACCAGCAGCATCTGGAGGGCCACAGCCTGTTCTAGATTAAGTTTCCAAGGTATGCTTCTCGTTACATGACTAAAAATATTCAATCACAGAAACATTGTTTGTACTGTAAAAGTTATAAAAATGAGATAATTAATGTATTTAAATAGTATAAATTGTAACTTTTCTATATTTGATAATAAAAAAATAAAAAAAGTTATAAAAAGTAATAAAAATGATTTATAACACATTTACACATTTATTAATAGCAAGCAAATGTATAGAATAAGAGAAAAAAATTGTGTGCTGTCATACACAAACAGGAGACACCACAGACACATTGAAAACCACTTTTTCTCTCTTTATGTATGCATTTACTTCCAGTTCTGTTAACGACATTCAGTTATTTTTGTATTCTCTTCATGATAAACAATGTTTAGTTGACGTGGCCCTTTATATAGAAAAAAGGTGGATAAGCATATATTCACTTTCATATAAACTTTGTGGGTTTCATTTGTTTGTAAAAAAAATTTGATTGTCAAAACACATGCTTGTCATTAAAGAAAATGTGCAATTATTTCAGGCAAGTTGGTAATTGGAGTACAACGATATGATGAATATGGCTTCAGACGCGAAATGCTTTTTCTATCAGGAACTTAGTTAAAAATAGAGATTGTGTTAACAGGCAGTACTGGATATGTACTGTTTATTAAGAAAGATTAAGAGGGTCAACAAAGTGCTGAGCCTCATTTAATAGAGTTTTAATCAAGTGGCATCAGGTTTGTTTATAACTATATTCACTGGAATAATATCACACTCAATTTGAACCTGGCAGGAAGTCAGAAGGAAATGGATTTTGAATGCTTTTTAAACAAATATATTTATAATAAATATCCATTGGTAGTTAATTAGCCTGTAGTTCTTCGACTTAAGTGGACAACAAAAGTACAAAATGCTTATTTTAAAGAAAAAGTTATTTAACCATTATAAAATGTTCTGATTTATAAAAAAAAAAAGTCCATATGACAAGTCTGCTAATATTCAAAAACATCTGTATAAAGTTTTTGCTATGACACTTCCTTACCACTAAAAGAAAATCAAAATAACGTCTATATTATTAGTACAAGAAGGAAATATCCCTACCTATCATACATAGGACTTTCCAGTCTGAGACCACTATCCCATGGTCCCAAATTAATCGTCTAGTGTCTTGATTCTCTGGGACATTGGAGGAGAATACATTCTGCACATGTGTACTGCGTGTGTACAGTTTGGTTGCCATAGTGACTGACAACACTATTGTGAATACACAGTAGCACTGACATTCCGGCTCCTAAGTCACATCCAGCCTCGGTGTCTGACATTGCTAGTGCTATGTTGGGAGATATAAAAGTTTCCCTGTTGTTTTTGGATCCAAATTCCTCTGTTACACATCTATTCTGATGTCTCCAAAATATAAAAATGCTCTGAAAGATTAATTCAAAGTACAAAATACAGCACCTTATTTGGTACAGGGTACAACAAGCCTGCCCCATTTAGAAATATTAAAACACAAGTTAAGACATATATCAATAAAGTGGGTATATGTGATGCACCTACTACATGAGAAATGTATGGTGTTTTCTTTTATCAATTTTCCTTTTGTTTAATGAATAAAAGAGACAACAACAAAAAGTTAAAAAAAGTAATATATCAATACAGGATTCCAGGTCCAAATAATAAGGTATGCATTTCTAAATTTCAGTTTTCTTTCTTTTAGGGAAAAACTCTCATTGTCTGTAGTATGTGATAAGTACACGACTTAACGACACAATTTATCCAGTTATATAAACGTGATTAATGATTGTTTTTCCCATTGTGCTCGCCTAATCGATTCCTTGAACATTGGAATCCCTCCCTCAGGGCTAAATTCGTAATGAGTGTATTTCTGAATCCATTGCATGTTTATTGCCCAAATAAATCTACAAGCATAACACATTAATAATCTGTACTTATTACACCCATCACTGTTTTATTTGGGGAAAGAGAGGTTTCATAACTCTCCAAAAGCTGAGCAAGATCTCATAACGATCAACGGTCTGTGCTTTTAGTTTTTTAGAAACAAGCATTTTTGGCAAGATCTTTCTTGGAAACTAAGCAATGATTTTTGTAACAAATTTCCATCTGTCCCCTAGGAACAAAATCTCCATTGTGTTAAAGAACAGGATTTCGTATCTGTAGACACATTTACATGGAGTGACACCGATAAATGAGTGTTCAACATCTCTGGCATTACCCTTAGTGACCCACAGTTAAAAGTCCTTCAGAAAGGTTTAAAATTCGCTCCTAGCCAAAAACCTAATGTTTTTAATGCGTATGTGGATTTACATAGATACATTAGGAATCTTACACTTAAAAAGTACTTTGTCTCCAACAAACCGAGACCAAAAACCTAGATGATCCCAACAGTTTTGTCCACACCAAACTCCATTCTAGATCTCATTATTAACCAAAAGCCACATGTAATATACACATCAATACCTTCTCTAAACTGGTTGAAACTGACCTAAGGAAAATCAATCTAGTCAGTAACTCAAGTAATAACCTTAGTAACTCTGAACAAAGGGCTATTAATGACTTGAGTAACAATCAAGCACTGGGTGTGGCTGGTGGTAAACCGACTTTGCATTCACCTTGTTGGCTTAATAGGAGAAGGTGTGTTCTGGAGCACTCCCCTAATCTGGCTGCTGAGCTGTTCGATTTCGGCTATAGGGTCTTTATCCCCGTCTTTTTGTAAGTGTCCGTTTTGTTTGTGTAAATAAAGTTGCTTGACGTTACTGCGCAATCTCCTGTTCTTTCCTTCCTAACACCAACAGGCGGAGGTTCTGTCAGCAGCTGGAGTAGAACAAGGAAGCAGCCTTGTGCTTATACAGCGGACTGCAATCCTTCACGATCGCCCACCGCAGATTGATATCGATTTTTATTTGGCTCGTTTGGACTCCAGCTTGAACGCTGGGCACCAGGGGCGTTGCTAGGTCTCCAAAAGACCTGGGGCTGGAGCCCGGGGCAAATTTAATAGAAGTGGAGTAAATGCTTAGGCGAGTATACAGATGAATATATGTGATGCCAATTAACAATAAGTATATTTGGGTATATATCAGCGTGCAACAAATCCCAGGCACCAAAAAATTAGACCTGGCACCTGGGTATTATTTTCCCCACATGGTGCCCTCGCTGCCGAGATCATTTTTTGTTTTTGTATTATACAGTGCAGCACGATACAGAGGTGTGTGCACCTACGTCCTGGTATGTCCTCACACGCACCACACTATAGTTTCTGAATGTTGGGTGTGCTCTAAAGGACTAGAAACAATGATGGTCTGTACCTGTGTGAGAGGCACAGACCAGACTGGAATGAGGTATGGCAGCAAGTGGGGCGACATATTGATAGATGTACTTTTTTATTTTTATTTTAAACAGCAAAAAAAACCTTGCGTGTAAGTGTGTGTGTGTATGCGTGACTGACTGTAGGTGTGTTCTTGGCTGTGTGTGTATGTGACTGTCTGTTTGTGACTGACTTTGTATGTGTGACTAGCTGTGTGTGTGTCTGTCTGTCACTGACTTTATGTGTATGTGTGTCTGTATGTTACTGACTGTATGTGTGTGTCTGTATTTGACTGAATGTATGTGTGTGTTTGTCTGTATGTTACTGACTATATGTGTGTGTCTGTCTGTATGTTACTGACTATATGTGTGTGTCTGTATGTTACTGAATGTATGCGTGTGTTTCTGTATGTTACTGACTGTATGTGTGTGTCTGTCATTATGTTACTGACTGCGTGTGTCTGTATGTTACTGACTGTATTAGTGTTTTTGTATGTTACTGACTGTATGTATGTGTGTGTCTATATGTTACTGACTGTATGGGTGTCTGTCTGTACAAAGTAATATTTAGAAGAGTTTAACCTAATAAATCCATATAAAAGATTTATAGTATAAAAAAAGTTACTGACTGCATGTGTGTGTGTCTGCTCTTGACTATGCGTCTGTCTGTGACTGACTGTATGAGTGTGTCTCTCTGTGACTAACTGTATGAATGTATGTATGTGTGTGTGTATGTGACTGACTGTGTATTTGACCATCTGTGATTGTGTGTGTATGTTGGTGGCTGACTGTGTGTGTGACTCCATGTAAATGTTTGTGTGATTGTGTGATTGTGCCATTTTCTGGCTCCTGGATTTTTTTGCTGGCTCCTAAAATTCAGTTAAATTTGTCAAGACCTGGTATATAAATAATATGCCTATGATTAAGTGTGCTATCATGCGAAACGCATAAGGTGAATTTGCTTTTTCCTTCACATGTTGCAGTGTTCCTATTTCCCTTTCTTATCGTATCCACTTTGATTATTAAATTATTTGATTTTTCACGGACAAGAGAAGTGCTCATTATTTTCTTCAATATTCCTGATTACCAAAGCCTCAACAGCTATGATGCAATGACCAGTAGCGTTATATGCAAGGCTTTATACCAATATACATATCTAAATGATTGGGGTTTGTAATAAGGGTTCAGAAGTTTCTATTAATGCCACTGCCAGCTCTGGATGTTCCCAAGGGTTCAGTAACATTAGTACTATATCACAAAGGCCTCTTCTAATTCTACTCTGAGATAAGTGGGTTTTAACTTTTTATTTGCCAAAATGCATAAACATTGTATATCATGCAAATGATCAGTAAATGCATACATTTTGTATATCATGCCAATGCGCACTGAATGCATAATTTTTTGTATATTATGTCAATGAGAAGACTTACACACAGGGGTCTATTCACTAAAAGGCGAGTTGCTGATGAGTTGATGAATATTTGATCTCACCAATTTAGCTAAACAATATGCATGGTCAATTCTGGGGAGTTTGCTTAGCGGGGGAGTTTGTCTCTGCACAATGTATAGTTAAAATGGTGAGATCGAATGTTCATCTCACCCCAACTCACCTTTTAGTGAATAGACTCCACAGTGTCTCACACAGACAGAGACACTTTTTGCTATACTATAGTGTGTGTTATATATCTTTATTTAGATTTATTAGGTTACATTACATTCTGTGTAATTTATCAAATTGTTTAACAGATTATAGAATTTATCAGCATTATTTACAAAGTATATAATATCAGATATACAACTTAATATTAATAAAAGGGAAAAAATTCAAGTAAATAAAACATAGGTTTGTAATTACTTAGCTTACACACACAGACACACACATATCATCTCACACAGAAATGCATGCTGCACACATACCCATTTTGTCTCAAATACTGTCTCTCTCAAACACACACTCGCCATGTTTCACAGACACGCCTAACAAGCACGCTGTCTCACACAGACACGCCTAACAAGCACACTGTCTCGCACAGACATGCCTAACAAGCACGCTGTCTCACACAGACACGCCTAACAAGCACACTGTCTCGCACAGACACGCCTAACAAGCACGCTGTCTCGCACAGAGACACATAACAAGCACGCTGTCTCACACGGACACACATAACAAGCACGCTGTCTCACACAGACACACATAACAAGCACGCTGTCTCACACAAACACACATAACAAGCACGCTGTCTCACACGGACACACATAACAAGCACGCTGTCTCACACGGACACACATAACAAGCACGCTGTCTCACACAAACACACATAACAAGCACGCTGTCTCGCACGGACACACATAACAAGCACGCTGTCTCACACGGACACACATAACAAGCACGCTGTCTCACACGGACACACATAACAAGCGCGCTGTCTCACACAAACACACATAACAAGCACGCTTTCTCACACAGAGACACATAACAAGCACGCTTTCTCACACAGAGACACATAACAAGCACCCTGTCTCACACAGACACACACACAAACACACCGTGTCACACAAATACACATGCTGTCTCTCTCACGCACACAATGTCTCACACACGTCTCCAACAGACACACACAAGCATGCTGTCTTGAAATTAAATATAGACAATTTCTAATGATTTAAATGTGCATAAAATAATTTAATACATTTTAAATAAATAAAACATAAAAAAAAAATATACACAAAAATACGAAAAAAAACATAGTGACATATGTTCTCTGGCATAAATATAAAATGCATTACTAACAGAGCATCAAAATATATAGATACATAAAACATCAGAGATAAAGACCACTAAAATAGCTGTAAAAAATCCAAATAGGGAAAATACCTTAAAGTAACCGTATGGGCTCGCTGGGTCTGGTGCAGTCTGGCCACGGCCCCAGCACTAGCAGTCACCACAAACTCCAGGGAAACGTTGAACGTGGTCCCACAAGGATGAGCCAAGCTCAGGTCACAAAGAACAAATATGACAGGCATAGCCTATAGGGGGTTAGGTGCGTGCGTGTGCCCGCTGGCTGCAGAGCGCTTCTGGGAAAGAAATTCCCCCTGCTTTTTTGTGCTGGGTGTAACAGGGCAGGTTGCACGGGGGCAGAGTGGCAGTTAAATGCGCCTTTATTCAACAAAACCCTTACTCACAAACAGAAGCCCTTACACACAGACAAACACTCTTATACACACACACACAATACCCTTACAGACACAGGTCCCCTTACACACACATATACCATTACACAGACAGAAACCCTTACACACAGACACACACAGATACCCTTACACACACAGAGAGAAACCCTTGCACACAGACCCTTTTATGCACACACACACACACACACACCCAGACACCTTTACACACACACATACACACACACACACGCAGAGATACCCTTACACACAGACCCTTTAATGCACAGACACACACACCCAGACACCCTTACACACACACCCAGACACCCTTACACACACACACGCACAGACATACCCTTACACACAGACCCTTTAATGCACAGACACACACACACCCAGACACCCTTACACACACACACACACACCAACAGATTTATTTTCTTTCACAAGTTATGGTGCCTGAACCATCCCCCTCCCTGCTCCTTTACCTTTTCTTTGCAGGGAGGGGGATGATTCAGGCACACCGTCTGCCTCCAATCCCTGCAGCTGGTCCCGGTGTATAAGAGCGCGAGGGGGCGGAGCATGCACCCCTTCGCACTATTCTCATCTCTGTGTGCCCGATGGAGGCACGCCATGAAGGTACCTCTGCCCTACACGCAGCCAGAAAGAAACAGGGCTGCGTGAGGGCTTAAACAGCGCGCCGGATATGAACTCATATCATATCCGGCGCACTACAGTACAAGCAGGGGGAGATGCTGGGTGACACACAGGTGGTCCCAGGGGTCGCCCGGGCAACCAAAAGCGTCAGGTCCCGTGGCAATCACGACCCCTACAGTTACCCTCTACTTGTAAGAAGGAAAAAAAACAGGATTGGCGACTCGGGGCTAAAGCATGCTTTAGCCCCAGAGTCTCCATTCGGGGCTATGGGGATGATATTCGGGGCTTCAGCCCCAGTAGCCCCCCCCTAGCGACGCCTCTGCTGGGCACCCTCTTTTCATTGCTCTCAGCAGCTTCACCGTTAACCATTTTACACCACTGATAGACTTGGGACTACAAACTGTATGTGAATTACCTATGAGTACTTCTGTAGAAGCAAATAGGTTACATTTATCATTAAGAGCTTAATCCCTGTGCTTTATAATGCCTGTTCTGCATATCACTGTATTTGTTGGTCTTTTGTCGCTGTTCCGCTTGTTTCATTTTATTATTTATTCTTTTTACTCCATTTGTTATTTTATTTTTACATGTCCTTTTGCATCATTATTATTATTTATATTTCACTAGTATATACCAGCACCAGTAGGCCAACCTAAGCATTCCTTTTTCCTATCATATTCAGCCTTATTTTTAAACACTTTTGTATGTATCACTCACTGCCCATATAGGGTCTACATAGAGGTATAGCGCCTCCCAGTAAATGATGTGTTACATTTATAATACAACTACACTCTGTAGATACAATTACTCATTACTAGAAGGAAGGACTAGGTCTTATGGATACATGTTATACCAACCCCTAACCAGTGGCTGCTTTGTTTAGTAGCTAGCTTATGTTGATATTGCAGTTTGCTTCTCATGTTGTTGTGAGCGGGTGCTAAGCAAGACCCCGGCACAAGATGTATACAAATCGAGTGTGGGGACAGGAACATTTTTCTCCTAGATCCTTTTGTTGCCCTGCATTCCACAAAATAAGTACACTGGACTTGACATCATACATACATTGTGGTATTGCTGGGACATTAGGATCCAGGCGAAATGAGCGAAAACTAGATGTGATCTTCCTGGAATCCAACCAACTGGTAGGCCTCTGGACCTTTCTTCTACAGCTGAGGTGTTGTATTTAGCTCTGCCCATGCATCATCTACCTTTAGGAATTCCAACTTACTCTCCAGGCACAGGTGTATTTTATTTCACTATTTACATATAGCTACACATTTGCTGGCTAAAGCCTGCTCTTTTTGCAATCCAACCCAATTATTGTAACAAGAGGAAAGTGGAGGTATCCTGGGCACTGTTTCGGTTATTTTCCCATGTTGTTTTTATCTAGTGCCTACATTTAATACTATAATGCGTATAGCGAATGAACTATAGAGGAATAGATATCTGACTGCAACCTCAATATATATAACCAGGCATTGGCATTGGAAACACATCTGTACAACTATCAGTCATGGTTAGTCCAAATGTGAACATCATAGAGCCAGTAACAGTAAGAAATGTTGTATTGCAATTATAGATGGCAAATAGTTTCTCAGCTATCATGCAACAACCGTTCTTATGCTGCTGAGTTAGAAAGTTGTGGCACAACAGCTGGTAGCTAGATACCTGTTGGCTGGCATAATGTCTCTGCACAGAATAGAGTGGCAGCATATCTAGTCATGGGACACAATCAATGCCAATCACTAACCAGGGAAACATTCATTTCAAAAGTGACAACACACTGACTATAACCTACCAGCAGGCAAGCCCTTTAATAAATGTTAACGTGAGAATCAATAACACTGATAAATACTGCAGCTGCTCCAGTGGACAAAGATGTCTCATCTGTCCCTTTAACTGACCTTCAATGGCTTCTTTCTTTAATGTAATGGCTGACAGCAAAAGGAAAGCAGCTCTGGTAGGCAATGTAGGGAAGATTGACAAAATGACCCAAAAAATAGGAGTGGTAGGTGCGCTAAGTGAACCCTTAGTGCAAATAAAAATAAGTATAATATTTGCCTGAGGAATGCCAGGAGGAAGCCTATTAACAGGCGAAACGCGTAGCGTGACCACCACTGTTGCTTTTATACAGACTTTTTATCCTGCTTTTAACTCATTGTATGCTGTTTACTACTTGCTGTTTTTGCACATCCAGACTGTAAGAGATGAGAGGATTTTTGCTATGGAGATTCCTTATGCTGTTCTACCTGCTTCTGAGATGTAAGATACTACTATATTACATTACATTTTGTAAGTCTTTTACACTCATTATATGCCTTTGGTCTTTTCCTCTATATATATTTGAGCATTTGACTGAAAGAAAGGAAGACTCCACAAGTTTATAGAAGAGCTTTGATCATCTGCTGGTTTTGTGAGTGGAATCATCTACCTCCAAATACCACACTAATGTATAACAGAATTATGCTATGATCTATGTGCTTTTTTCTGTTTTTTTTCTTATATATACACTGTATACATACTGTATACATCATCTGCAAGGTGTACAGCAACACCATCATTCCTCAGGCAAATATTATACTTATTTTTATTTGCACTAAGGGTTCACTTAGCGCACCTACCACTCCTATTTTTTGGGTCATTTTGTCTATCTCACCACGTGTGTACACAGAGAAACACACAGGCTGGTGCTGCTTTGTATAGGATTAAGCGCCAGAATCTACCCCTTTTTTTGAATGTAGGGAAAATGGCTCTCAGTACAATGTTTCTGTGTAAATAACTTTTTTTTATGCGGTCTGGTGGCTAAGAGCCCCCCAAATGCTATCATACATTTTACTTTATGCATGCACAAATGTTTTCTGGGGAAGTGGAGGCAAAATATCCCCCTTTCCCACTCCAATACTTCCTTCCCTCCTTAATGGCTAGGTTAGCTTGAGAGTTTCCCTGGTGGGAGACAAATGTTTGTTACCCATTTATAGAAAACATCACTGTGGCTAAATGTCCCTATGATGCTCCGCTACGATGATCCTGAGCATCATGGGAACTTTGTGTTACAGTAGCTGGGGTGATAAAAATTAGCCACTTACAGCCACAGTCTACAATTAACAGCGATTGCCATAGTGGGTAGCCACTAATGGATTGCTGTATGTCATGGGAATTGCAGTTACTGTGAAGTGTCAGCCTCCACAGCCCCAGCCTAGCAGCAATATGGCTGCTGAACTGAGAAGGGAAATGCAAACGTAAAGCCGAAGCACCCGACTAAGAAAGATTCTCCCAGTTTGCAATTCCTTTCTCAATTCCCTCTTTCATGAATAAATCGCTTAGTGTAGGCCTCTCCATAGTCCCATCTACAGTTAAAGGGACTCCGTCACCCTAAACATTGCTTCTACTGTGAATGTGGAACGTAACAAATGATGAAAAATGATCTATACATTATGTTCGATAAAAAGTAAATGGATAAAATAGCAGAAAAAAATGTTTTAAATATGTGTCTGTGGTGTCACCTGTTTATGACATCCTCTGTGGTGTTATATGCAAATTAACAACTTTTCAATAGGAAATGTATAATTTGCAAAACAAGCCACAGGTGATGTCACCACAGCCATATTTAAAACATATATTCTTCGTATTTTTTGCATTTGCATGGGATTTTAGGTTGATAGAGTCCTTTTAACTACAATTCCCATAATGACCAACACAGGTTAATGAAGTGTTGTGTAGCAATATTCTGAGCTATTACAATACCTGTTTTAAATAAACTACCTTGTGCCTCCAGCATGTAAGCTGTGTCTCTGCCCAGGCAGGTTCCTGTGCCAGAGTAAAGAGGAGGAGACCGGTTAGAGGGAGAGGCAGAGAGCTGACCAAACCTCTCTGATAGCAGGGGGTGTACAGAACTACATTTTTTAAAAATTGCTGCACGACCCTGACTGCCAGGTGTTTGTCCTGCTCTTTTTGTGTGGTGAACCTAACCTACCAAGCCTACTGTTTCTCTTTCCCCTGATGCTGCATCTGTGGGCCTGTTGAAATTTCCAAGTGCCCTTTCTCCAGATGTCCACGTACACTTGTTTATTTCAGTTAATAGTGTATGTGGGCAAGTGAAGGATAATTTTGCTAAGAATAAACAATGCTACACTTAGTAACCAAGTCCAAAGAGTTAATTCCATCAAGCTCAATCTGTTAAACATCTTTGTCTGCTGCTGTTGATCCAGAAGATTTGAAACCATTTTCAATTTTAGGGAATAAAATAAACACATCACAAAGAAATTAAAAAACAACAACAACAACAAATAGTTCTTGATTCCACAACAAAAAATATGAAGTTGCTTATTTCAGGACCAATCATTTGTATGCATTGTCATCCATAATTCTTCAATTGTAATAAAAAAGTTTTTTAACATTAATATTTAGCACATCCTAGTACATAATGTGGAAGTGTTTTTGTAGAGACCAGATATGGGGATCGGTGCTTCTGTTTGAACTGAAGAAAAAAGGGGTGTCAGAGAAAATTGGGGGATAAACTAATACCTGTATAATTGGTTACCCTGTGGGAATTTGTATTAAAACTATATGGGAGATGGTTATGTGAGGGGGATGGAGGCCTCAATATATGTATGTTAAGGAAGGAGGAGGATGTATGAGTTAGAGATGGGGGTTAGGGAGACTTTCCCAGCAAATGCAGGACTGTTGGCAACTATGCAGAAGATGCATTTGATCATCAAAAGTCCATCCTTTATGGAATGTGTCATTCTTAATGAACACACATTCTCATACCTCCCAACTGTCCCGTTTTGGGGAGGACAGTCCCATTTTTGGGGCTCTGTCCCGCTGTCCCGCCCAGGATCAGCACTGGGTGGGACAGCTGGACGGAGCCCCAAAAATGGGCTGCACCGCGCCCTGGCGCAAGGGATTAGATGGGCTGTTTAAGGGAGCTCTCTCCCTAACAGCGCTGTGGCTGAGCACAGCGCAACCAGTGCAAGCTCCGCCCCGTCGCACTGCGAGACTATGACAGCCAGATGTCAACTGACTTTGCAGAGACAGACACTGTCTGAATGGTCCTCCTCCCTGCATATGAAGGTAAATAAGCAGGGAGTGGAACAAACAGCTTAAATATTTTTAATTTTTTTGTTTATAAAAAAAGATAAATAAATATGTGTAAGTGTGTATGTATGTTTGTAAGTGTGACTGTGTGTCTAAGTGTGTATGTGTGTAAGTGTGACTGTGTGTCTAAATGTGTGTGTGTAAGGGTTTATATATGTGTGTAAGTGTGACTGTCTAAGTGTGTGTGCATGTGTAAGGGTGTCTAAGAGTGTGTGTGTGTATATGGTAAGGGTGTCTAAGCGTCTGTGTGTAAGGATACCTGTGTATTTCTGTGTTTATGTGTGTAACAGTGTATATGTGTGTGTGTATATGTAAGTCTGACACAAGTATCTGTGTGTGTCTGGAAGTGTCTGGAAGTGTATTTGTGTAAGGGTGGCCGTGTGTGTAATGGTTAGTGGAAGTGTTACTGTGTTTGTATTTCTGTGTGCAGTGTGGCTGTGTATATGTGTAGGTGTGACTGGGTGGTTATGTGTGTAGCTGTGTAAGTGTGGCTGTGCACGCACATTACTATGATTTGTATTACATGACTGGGGCTCGGTCATACTGTATGACACAGCCCCAGTCATGTAATAAAAGTTAAAGTAAAAGTGCAATTTATTCTACTGCGCGAGAGAGATTAAAATTTATTTTTTTTCCGACTTCCACATTTTGAAATATATATAATACACTCACAAAACAAATTAACTTTGAAACATCAGTCTCTGAAGTATTTTGCCCTAGGTTAGCTAGCAGTTATAAGATGTTTGGGCACAAATTATGACTAAAATACTTTTGGGGGACGGCGATTGCAAAAAATGCTGTTTGGCACAACAATGGCAGCGACAAACTCTTTAAGCACAAAGATGGCCCTGACACCCTTTTAGGCAGCAAGATGGCACAGAAATGTTCTTTGCTCACAAAGATGGTACAGAAATGTTGGGAACAGATGGATGTGGCAAGCTGTTTGGGCACAAATATGGCACTGAAACATTGTTTGAAGATTGAGGAGGGTGCGTGAGTTTAGTTAGGCCTAGGGCAGCACAAAACCGAAATAGACCACTTCTCGCACTCAAGGAGTTAACTCATACCACCCTAAAACTCTATGATGTCAACAATAAAAAAAAATGCCTATTCTAAAACCAGACATTTAAACAAAGAAGCAGAAAACAACAGGCATATTTCCATTTAAAAACAGCATGTAAAGAAAAGAAAAAAAATCATGATCAGACACGACTCACCGCCTATTGCACTGAAAATCTTAGTGGAAAGGAATAATCTGGAGGTGAGTTCTTGCTTGGATGCAATATTTAATGTAGCATGAAAAACCTGTCAGCGGCATTACAAGCAAACACATGCTGCTTTTTCTGTCACAATCCCAAAATCAATTTTCAAGCTGTGAGGTGTAATGGTGCCACTATTCTGTCATGTGAGCTTAGTCTCCTAACACTTATTACAGTCAATATTTTTTTACTCATGTGTCTAATCTTATTTCTCTTTCCTACTGTAAGCTGTGCGGCGTAGATGGACCACATGACAAGCAGACGTGTGCGGCTTGGTTCCAGACACCGGTTGTAAAAGACACCGGCAGCTCTGCTCTGGGTTCCAGACACTTCTTGGCACTGAATGGATTAACATGTTGAATTTACATTATCAGATTGTTAGGCACAGCACAATGCTATCACCACACTAATGATAACACAAAAAAGGATGGGGGTGATAATAACTTAGCTCAAACACTGCAGCAGCTGCATGGGAAATTTCAATTATTATTCTGTCATCTGCTTATTTTGTCTAAAAAGATGCAATTCTGCTAGTCACCCCCCTCGATCCTAGTTTAAAAAGAAACAGAAAATTTGCAAATATTTGTGAATTTAAATTAAAGGGTCTCTGAACATATACAGAGCTATGCTATGCACCAAGACCTATCCCTTTAAAGGAGCATATGGTAGACAGTCTACACAGTTAGCTATATTGGCCTAATGTGGGGAGGGAGGAGAATTTGTTTCTGCACCAGTGCCCTTAATGGGTTTGTTCTGCTACTTTACTGCACATATATATTTATATTAATAGATTTAGTTTCAATATTGTGAACTGTATGTTGAAAAAAATCACCTAATAAAAACATACAAAAACAAGCCAATTTAAGAACAACACATAAAAACACACGGCTATTATAATTAGGGTAACCAAATATCCTGGACTGCCTGAGACAGTCCTGCAAAGGGACCTTGTGTTACGGGTCTGGAAAGCCTCACTCTGGGATAATGCATTATCCTGGAAAAAGAGCTCTGAGTGAAGGAGGTCTCAGCCAGTCAGATGAGACTTCGCAATTCAGAAGCCTCTCCTGATTGGCTTAAACCCTCCTTCACACAGAGCTCAGTGTACGCTGCAATGGGCAGCATCAGGTAAGGAACCCATAAGGTTCTTAAGAAAATAACCCAACAACAACGAAATAGCTTGTGTGTGTATGTGACTGTGTGTGTGCCACTGTGTGTGCATAAACGGGTTAATTCTGTGAAACTGTTGATGTTTGGTTATAGAATAGTTAATTCTGTGAAACAGCTCATGTCTTGCAATAGAGGGGTTAATACACTGAAACTGCTCATGGCAGGAAAAGACTGTATGCATTTAAATATTTTAAATCCGAAATCTAAATGGTTCTCAAGGCTTCCTAACAATTTATATAGAATGTATTTCATGTGTAAGTGATGGTTTGTTTATTTACACACAAAATCCATGCCATCAACACGTAAGCTCTGCCATTCATCAGATACCCTGTTGGAAGTCCTAGAGGCTGCTGGTGTGAAGACCAAAAAAAATCTCCTCACAATGTACGGGGGTTTCCCTCCCCAAGTCCAACAGACAGACACTGTACACCAGCCGGAAAGAGGGCGGACAAGGTCTGGGGAGTGTCAGAACCACTGTCTTGGGTGAAACCCAGACCATCTGGTAATACATCAGTAAGATGGCACTTAAAGTTGCAACGCTATGGAGCTGGTATGCAATTATTTTTCCAGGGCTGGTTTTTATTCCCAGTCCGGCCCTGGCTCCAACAGATTCCAGGAACAACATCAGAGCACTCCAGAAGAGTGCAGTGCTAGGAACAGCTAAGATACTGTGCAGAACCCTCAAATTCCCAGGCCTCTGACAGAAGACACATCCACCCATAGAGGGTTGAGAAGAATACATTTATTTTATCCATATTTATTTATATATTATACCTGTGTGTGTAATCTCATCTTCTCCATACTGTGTCCCTGAATGGCAGAAATACAATGTGGTCACCCACTTTTTTTTAAGTGTTACTGTCACTGTAGAACATCAGTCAATGAGACTATCTTTAATTGAAGCAAATTACTATCAGAGGGAGAAATTGCCAGTATAAACGCTGTATGTGTTATTGAGGGGTGGGATACTCCTCCCTACCACTCCCAAGTTAAGAAACACCACCCCCCATGGATAATGGGATGGTCATGCCCCTAAAAGTGCTACCTTGGGAAGAGGAGGTCCATTTCCAGAACCGATATACTAAACATTCTAATATTTTTGTCTCCCCAGTGGTTAAAAATACAGACATGGCGCAGAGCTAGCCACAGCCGCGGATGGACGTGTTTCACTTGAGCTCTGTGTATCACTATCTCCACGAGGCGATTTCTGATGGCTACACAGCATATACCCATTAATAAAAAATGTCTGAAAGTGTCTGATGCTATGGGGCGATGCAACAAAAAGGGGGATCCGTCCCTTCTCATGGTGAACCGTGAGATAGACACCCTGTTGACTAGGCCGCAGAAGCTTACGATATCCGCTGCTGACTTACCACCATTTCAAGCCCAGATCCGACTCTGAGGAGTCTTCAGAGGACTCGACACCTCCAGAAACAGATGGGAACCGGTAAGCCTCCTGAATCGTACGCAGCAAAAACTCTGGTTACCAGAGGCAAACTTTTTACGGATTTGCAAGCAATTGTTCGGGAGGAACTAGCAGGATCAGTGGTCACTTCATTGCATTCCAAAACTGCTATATTGGAAACCACGACAGAGAATCTACAGAATACTCAATCAGATACAAGTCAACAGGTGAGCTTTCTCACCCAACAACTGCACAACACGCAGCAACGTACTCTGGTGCTTGAAATCAAGCTGAGACAGGCCAATATTAGGGTCAGAGGAGTACCGGAGGCGGTCGGGCCCACTGCACTCCGTACATACCTACAAGGCCAAGTGAATCAACTCAAACCTTATTTGCCTGCTGACTCTCTGACAATAATGGATGGCTTCAGGATTGCGAAGACTCAAAAAGCCCTGCAGTTTTCCCCACACAATGTCATTGCACGTCTTGGCTCGGTACAAGCAAGATGTCACTTATATCTGTCACTCATAATTCACAGCAGATTTCGTATGGTGAGGATATGCTACAGATTTTTGAGGACTTACCACCTGACATTCGTGAATGGCGAAAGTCGATGCACCCATTAACTGTACATCTACGATCTCTGGGAATTAAATATCAATTGGGTTTCCCCACAACACTGACTGTGAGCCGAGAGGGAAAGTACTGCCAACCCAGCAGACATCCCAACGTTTCTGGATGATTTGGGCATCGCACCACTTTCTCGAATGTCTGCGGATAATCCGACGATGGGACGTGAGCTCCCCAACACATCCAGTATTTCCTATTGACTTGGTTCTTAATTGGAAGGGCAACCGAATTTGTCTCTGAACCCAGAACTTACTTCCTCCTTGATGGACTCTGCAAAGGACTGTGGCTGGGGCTACCCCTTCCCTCCCAGGGCATCCCCGCAACTCTCTTTTTCCTTTTCTAATTTTCATCCACCATTTTTTTTTGTTTAGAGCGAGCGGTGTCACGCCGACCACCAGAACAGTGAACCGGCAGACTGTCTTTTTGTACAGCCCCTCTTATGCTGTCTGTACATCTCCCTTGAGGTACACTTTCCCTGCTGACTCTTTTGTCTCACTTTTCTGGCTCCTCTCTCTCTGCACCTTTTCTGGCGTGCCTTTTCATTTTCTTTCTTGACTGCTTAGAGTACCAGGTTTTTTGTTAACAATAACTCTACGTGCTGTCATTGAGATGGTGTTTGGTTTTACCTTTTGTAAATTCTGTAAATATTATATTCGTAATATACCATTTTGTTTTACGATGTCTCGAGTTCCTGCGGTACTCATGTCCCTAACTCTACATTAGGTATTTTTCTGACCCCCGACTTCGCCTTGAGTAGCAAACCTTTTGCAGCAAGGCTCTGTGCTACTCAAGGGTTATTTGATAGTTTTTGCCAACAAGAGTCCGTAGGCTTTGAATATATATATCTAATACCGAATTTGGTCGATTATAAGACGACCCTGATTATAAGACGACCCCCCAAACTTTGGATATTCCTTTAGGAAAAATACTAAAAGCCTGAATATAAGACTACCCTATAGGAAAAAAGTTAAACTTGTATATATTCACATGTAAATTGCTTTTTTAATAAAATATTATATAAAAAAAAAATGTTTTTTTATGTGCCAATGCTGCCTCTCTCTTTCCCTTGCCCCCAGCTTTGTCTCACTCCCCACTCCCCCCTCACCTGTCTCTTCCCCCCACATGTTTCTCTCTGCCCCCCTTCCTCTGTCTCTCCCCCCTTCCTGCTCTGTCCCCCCTGTCTCTCTGCCTCCCTCCCCTGTCTCTCTGCCCCCGTCCCTCCCTCCCCCTGTCTCTCTGCCCCCCTCCCTCCCTCCCCCTGTCTCTCTGTCCCCCCCCCCTTACCTGTACTTCAATCCCTGGTGGCTAGTGGGGGCAGCCGGGGGATGTCTACACGATACTTGCAGACATCCTACATGCTGCCCGACACGGCAGTCTATTATGACGGACAGCGTATCGTGCAGACAACCCCCAGCTGCCCGATTTACCCTGGTGGCTAGTGGGGCAGCAGAGGAAGTCTGCGCGATGAGCGCAGACCTCCCCTGCTGCCGCCCGCCGGGACTTCTGTGACGAAAGCGGAAGTACCCGGCTTCTTCACAGAAGCCCCGGCGGTCGTGCCGGGCGGAAGCAGCGGAGTCTGCGCTCGTTGCGCAGACATCCCCTGCTGTTAGAGAGGGGGATCCAGGTCCCCTGCAGCTCTGCTGGGGACCTGGATCCATGTCTTATGATCTGACCTCAATTTGAGATAATTTTCAGATTATAAGAGACCTCGAGTGCATGGGCATTGGTAAATCAATATTTGGGACCGGGGCAGAGCAACAGGTGGTACAGCAATTGCAAAGCTCTCAGGCCTGTCCACTGATAACTGTTTAGGATACCAACACAACTAACCATGCTGCAACCATGCAGGTCTGGAATTGCCTCCCAGAGATTATGCTCCTTGCATTGTGAGTTTCCCCTTGACTGACATTCCTGCTCTTATTTTTTCTTTTAAAAAAATTTTTATTTGTGTTTTCATTTTATTTAATCGTGTGTGTCCAAAATATTCATACACAGGTCCCCCCTTACATCCTCTGGTAGCATGTACTATGTTCAATACATGTGCTTACCTACATTAGATGATAAATTAATTTTGTTATTTTAACAGAGGTTCTGTGGTAGCAGTGTACATGATAGTGTGCAACAAAAATATATTTTTCACATGTCTCATACAAATAGCTTTAAAACATTAACGCTATTGTGAATTAGATTTCTGTATGCTAATTTATTAATACAATGACTCAGCTTGAAACATTGCAATAATTATTGTAACGAGGATGGCTGCATCCAAAGAAAATGCTCAAGCACACAAAGAATATGATTATCAGATATTTTTTCTGACACGATATGCATGGCCCTGTCACCCTGCTGTGAATCTTTTTCCCCAGTATACACACTGAGAGGCAAATTGTTTGTGTAAAACTCCCACTAGTAGACTATTTATAAACACAATTCTATGATAGGATCATGTGATCAAGAGATATGGGAATTAACTTTAAAATGTTTTTGTATTTAGACTCACTGAATCTAGAAGCGTATATATTCTATCAATCTACCATATTGAGCCTTAATTTCTTAAATCGGTTGTGCGGCCTATAATCTAGCTTTAGTAGCAGGCTATGTATACATGGGCGTCTGCAGGATTTCTTTATTCTGGGCAAGCCAACCAAATGGATGGCAGAGAATCATGAGATGTGTATTCCATAGCAGCTTCAGTACCAATCCATAATCGTATAATAGATAACCTTTAACACTCTAGTTGTTGAGCATACTCTTTCCCATGATGCTTAACATGCTGGCTGAGAGTCATGGGAAATTGGAGAATGTACTCTGTTTTTATTTTCGAATCCAGCCCTCTGGTAACATTGCATTTACGCTATAAGCAGTTCCAGGATTGTGGTGTATTGCCCACACAGAGCATACCTTATAATGCTTCCTAGGCTATACGTGCCACTAAACCTTGAAATATGTCACACCCAGTCTCTACTAAACCCCATTCTCTCTCACACAGAATGTGACACTAATGACCACTTCCTGTACAAGCTGGCTCACTATACTGTATTATCATCTTACCCATTACAATGTGATGCACCAGCCAGCATGTAACTGAAGTGTCACCTTTGCATTGTACTCTGCCATCTGCAGCCCCCTCACCCTCCTAAAATCCCTAAACCAAATGTGCAGAAGAAACATTGCACATTAGTTCTAATCACACACTACCAACAATCCATATTTTATTTGTTTTTAATAGCAACATACCACCCTTTGATTGCCAAGAGTGGTACTGAAAGGGTTAAAAAAAGAAGAATGCTCTTCTTACCAGTTAGTGGACCCTGCAGTGAGCCTGAATTCAGGGCAGTTTCCCCTTTTGCTATGTGGTGGAGACGGCCCTGAGAGAGTAGACCACACCACTCTGACAGGGGGGTGTATAGAATTATATTAAAAAAAATCTGTTTTGCTGTAATTCCCTGTTTGATGATCCCTCCCTTCCTGCAGGTACAATTTCCGGGGGGAGGGGGTCATATTGGGTAGCATATTGTTTGTGGTTTTGTTATATTTGCCTGCTCCATTGCTGACATCAGGTTCTATGAGATGCAGCAGGAGAGGTGTCTATCTTCTCATTGGCCTGCTCATGATGCTGGGGCTGACTGTTCCCATCATAAGTAAGTGCTCTGTGTGAGAATTCAGCCCCAGGATCACAATCAGAGCAAGGACAGGAACAGGATCTATCCTGCTGCATCTCATAGCTGATGCCAGCAACGAAAAAGGGAAGTATAACAAAACCACATACAATCACATTAAACCCTAAAAAAAATGCTAACAATAGAAACATACTGATAACAAACAGCATACTGACAGACACATACACTGACAATATAGACATAAACAATTGCTTTTACATACACAAACATTGACAACACATCCTAATACACACCTGTATTTACAAACACTGTGTAACAATCTGCCTGGATTTGAACCCTAACTTCTGTGTTTACTGCTGCATGCTCCTGTTCCAGGCACCACCTGCTGGTTTTAGTATCTCATGTAGAAGTAGTGTTTCTCTATGCATTTATCCTCTCTCATTTACCTACCGCCCAGGTGTAGGTTGTTGCAGTAATGAGTCCTGGGGCTAAATAAACCCCATCCTCCCACCAATCATATCTGATACATTGTGTCTGCTGGCTTGTTTATTGGATTCCTGTTCATAGTGTTCCTGACCATCCTGCTATCTCCAGTCCATTGTATTCGGCTTGTTCCTGACCATCCTGCTTCTCTTCAGTCCTTTGAACTTGGCGTGTTTTGTGTTTATTACGCATCATAGACTCTGCTTACTCCCTGCCTGACTATGACTCGTGGGAAACCTAACAAGGCATCTGCTTCATAGTTGCCAACTGTCCCAGATTTGCCGGGACAGTCCCGGCAACTATGCAAATGTCCCGCGTAGATCGCGATCGCGGGACAGTCCAGGGAAACTGGGCTGTCACGTGATCGCGGCGGGCCACTGTGTCACGTGACGTCAATATGGTGACGTCACGTGACCTGGTGACCCACTGTGATCGCGAGACAGCCCCGTTTCCTGGGACTGTCCCAAGATTGCAATTTTTTTTTTTTTACTCTTTTTTTTTTTTCTTCAGCCGGATATGACAACTAGTCATATCCAGCTAATGTACTTCCCTCCTCCGTGCAGGACGAATGCTTAGAGAGGTGCAGTGTGTTTTTTGGTGGTGGGATTTTTTTCTTCGAATAAGTGGATTATTTTATATTATTTGGATGGCCCCGTTTCCATTGGCCGAAGATGAGGACCCAGGGTGCCACGGATCGATGCTGACTTTAAGTGAAGGTATTATTTCACTGCCCCCCCACCCCCGGCACATAAAGGGTATATATTTAACAGGTTTCATCTTTTGTTTGAACTGTTTCCCCTTACCTGGGCAAGGTAGACATTGGGGGAGGTTGGTTAATGAATAATTTTTATTTTATTTATTTATTACCTTGGGCAGCTGTGGCCTCATGAGTAGGGGCATTTCATTTATGTATTTAAACAGGCTAGCGGCCCTAGTGGGACCATTCATTATTCATTTCACTTAAGCTGACCTACAAATCACCTTATAATGAACATACCCCTCAGAGGAATTCTACCAAAATACCATTTTATAGAAAGGAATAACTTTCCAGTGCATGTAGTAAAGGCTAATAATACACAAGATTATCTTCAAGAACAAATATTTCAAATACATCTGAGATTTTATGTGATATAATGGGTCAATCGCAGTCATCGTTTCAATGAACACAATTAAACACACTCCCAGATTTCATGTCACCTTAGCAGATACTTCCGCCAGGCCCGTTCTGTTTGAACGTCTGATAAACCTACAGGCTCTAAGAAAATTGTACAAACTGAAGACTAAGTAATCAGACATAATAAAATAACCAGAGTGATTTTTAAAAAGGTTTTTTTTTATAGTAGCTTTCATTTAGTACAAAAAGGCTATGACTGCTTAAACAATCACATCACCTTTTCCAAGTAATTCAAAATGTAATCCTCCTTGTGGCTGTAGCACTATGGGAGTGAGGTAGTTATTAAATGTAAATATGAGCCAGGGACCAATAAAGACAATTATATTGAATGTACCACCTAATGAAAACGCCATGTGTAATTCTAATTAATAATCCTCCCTATTGAGAAACGTTGATAAAAAAAAGTGTTTTATTCAGCATTTCTGAATGTTTAACATGCCACCTGACACCTATTTCTGGACTTTGGCAAAGCACAATTATATAAAATGGCCATAAAAACGTCCCCCGTAGATTCTAAAGTAGCTTGTTATATATGAACCGAACAGAGCAGACAAGCTGGAAACACATTACAAAATAAGACTACGTGTGAGGTCTATAAAGCCGGTGAGCATGGAAGTGTCAGAGGTGGTTTCATTTTTGGGGGGCCCTAAGTCAAAAAAGTAGATGTGGCCAGGTATTTGCCCATTTTCATAACTATCTCTGACTTATATGGTAACATGATCGCTGTGAAGAATAACAGCATGCCTTACTGCTTTTATCTGTCTTCTCTATATGTGGTCTTTATATGTCTGATCCAAATCGTCCTTGCACGAGGATCTTATTGGAATGTCTATTTTTACTGTACCCATTAGCCAAAAGTTGCCTGCCTGACCACATCATCAAACAAAACCCAAGCATGCCATTTCTATGGATCAGTCATGGAATCAGATTGACAAGCTACAACTAGAAAGCATCTACAGCAGTTGATGGCTAACTTTGGAACTGCATATGTTCGGGAACAACCTATCACATGATAATCTGCAGCGTTTGGGATTACATAGGATGTTCTTCACAGGAACTACGAGAGAATTGCATTGGTAAGAAGCCAGGATTTCATGTAGATGCTAAGCAGTAACATTAGATACTTTTCTGCTTATAGTATACATCAAAAAGTATACAAAAATATATTATAAACAAAGGAAACGTTGGAAACCCTTTCTAAATTTAAAGATAGCCAGATGACTGGAGTAGTAAATTATAACGTATATATGCATTATGAAGATTTCCATACCATTTACCATTCCAAGATAATAGACTGCGCTCACGAGGCTGCACCCCTTTCGGAAATGATCGGTCATGTGCTCCAGCCAGTTTGCTTCCAATCCATTGATAGAATTTCCATCTCGGGAGACCTTCATTGGGACGTTTACAGTGTAATACTTTCTGTATCTCTGCTGGGCTATTGGCTTGTTAAAAAAAGCCAAAATCTCAGTCCCTGAAAAGAAAGATTTCAATTTAATATACTTCATTTTCAAACAGATTTATATCTCAAATTAAGAAAAACATATTTTGTTTGTCTGTCACCTTTATTGGTAGTTGCTATTGTTATTGTGTGAGGTAAAGAATGAAAGAGTATAAGAGACAGGCTTTCAGTTAGAAGATACAACCATTGTATGTCATTTTAAATAAATCATTCATCAGATATTTGGAATATGGCAATAACATTTCCATATATGAAGGGAATATCTTCTTGAGTAATGCAAATTTCTGAACTAAAAATAAATTGTCCTTGTTCTTCTGATTTATTTTTTTAAATTATCTTTTCATAAAGCTTTGTTTAAAATGTATATCTAATCAAGTAAAAAATAAACCAAGCACCATGACAATTACTTCCTCATGTGTCGTACATATCTGTGGTCTGTGGAGGTGCTCATTTATTGGTCTGTCAGCTTATCTGTTTGAAAGACAAAAATAATGTACACTTGTTAGTCCGTAAAGCTCTTTGGGGGCAGACATGCTGTTTAGAATCTTAGGAGAGCTCTTCCTTCGTCTGACCTAAAATGTCTGCCGCTTGATAGTGCTTTACACACAAAGGGGACTCAATAAAGTACTTTATTTGTATTCTTTCATTAAAGCATTTCTATTTAAAATGCCTACACCTGATGCAATCTTTCAATTAAATATAACTTCATTTTTGTGACAGTTGTTTTTTAACAAGATCTTGCCAGTGTGGCAGTCTGAGAGACCAATAGGGCGCATGTCTGTCAGACAGCAGGCCTCACCGAGTAGCACAGATTCCAGGAAGCTAATCTGCTAGTGTTTTGCATCTGCCTAACTAGTCATATCTTCTAAACATGACAGAAAGATAATTTAAAAAGTGCATTAATCAGCAAAACAGGGACAATTTTAAAGAAAATGGCATAATCTTTCTTAAACATTTGCATTGACATTGTTTTTCTGTGAGACTAGTGTGATATTTTCAAGAAGGCAATGTTAAGTCTATGGAGCCAGTAGCTGAACTGTTTTTTGGGAGGGGGGAGTGCTTTAAAGAAAAGGTGGACCCTGTCTGAGACAAATTGTGCATAACAGATATTTACAAGACTGGAACAAACTTTACATGTATGTGTTTTAAAAATGATTGACAACAGGCTTTTTTTTTAGCTAAACAAAGCTAAAGTTCCTTTATCTGGCGACATTGGTGACACAGTGGCTGGGGTTTCCTCAGCTGCAGTAAATGCTCCCAGCATTCCACTGTGCAAAAAGAGGAAAATGAGAAAATGTGCATTCTGTGTAACAGAGAAATGGAACGTGCCTGTTTCTGAAAAATAGTTTACTTAATTGTATTAAATAAAACTGTTGAACAGATGAAACAAATGAATGCCATGTAAAGCAGCTGTTAAAGGGACACTAAACTTCACTTTTCAATTGTGCTTAAGGTTGCCACCTGGCCGGTAATTTATCAGGCCAATGTTAAGTCTATGGAGACAGTAGCAAGGCCGGTATTTTTCTGAACAAAAGGTGGCAACCTTAATTGTGCTTCTAATGTAAAAACACAAGTGGATGGTTAGTTGTCCCTAGTGTGAGGATAAACTGGCATGAAATTTTGATAGTACATGCCAGTTTATCCTCTGACCTTTAAGGAAGCAAGGGTTAAATAACGGTTTAATTGTCCTTTAAGTGTTATTTGATTTCAGCTGAAGGGTACCCAGTGTTTTTTTTTTAATTTAGCACCCAAACACATTGCAAGTTTTCCGAATCTACTTCACTTCTGATCTATTCTAAAGGAAGTGCCATCTGTAGTTATGGAAAAAGATCATATAACCACAGCATTGACAGATTCTAGGAATGTTTTTTCATAATAACCAGAACATTTGAAATCTATATTCTACTTACTATTTTTTATTTAAATCAGTTTTTTTTTTTTAAACAATGTTAGTTATAGCTATCCGAAAATGCTGCCAGATGAGCCGTTTCTTCAGGGGATGACGGGTGATACAGGCGTCCTGGGTCTGGTGGGGCCAGGTCACGCCAGAAGAAAAAAAAATTCTATTGAAGCCACGTGGCTCCAATAAAGTTTAAAAAAAAAAATGCGCAGGAGGGAAGACTGCACGGAGGAGACTACCGGGAGACAGAGCAACAAGGAGCTAATTACTGTGGAAGGGGGGAGGAGGGTGGCATAAAACAATAAGCGATTGGCATTTTTGAGTGACAAAATCATACTGGCATACTGAGTGGCAAAATACTGACTTATTGTGTGGCTAAATATTACTGGCACTTTGAATGACAAAATGTTACTGGCATATTGCGTGACAAAATACTGGCATATTAAATGGCAAAATACTGGCATATTGACCAACTGCTCCCAACCAACCTCCATATTACACTAGACCTAGATAACATGCTTGTGAGGGTAGGTGGAGCACGTGGGAGATATTGTCAGAAAAATTGTTCACTAAGGGGCCCTGAAATTCCAGGTGGCGGCCCTGCACTGAGGATTAACACAGGTTCAGATGGCAATCAGTTAATTCATAAAAAAAGTTCTATGGAATCCCTTCTATATTAAGTCATTTGCGCCGTCCCCTCTTCATATCTTCTTGTACCATTTAGCACTTGGAAGAGTGTCCTGCTGGGGAGGCAGCATTTTATCAGAAAATATATCTTATTTATTATTATGCATTCACCTTTGCTACATATTTTTTATTTGTATAAAACACAGAATAGACAGATGTTATGTTCTATTGACTGAAATATAGTTGGTGAATCCAAATTGTGTTTATGCAGTGTTTTTTTTCCTTGTTTCCTATGTAGTAAACTGTCATACCACAATTACTGGGGGGAAGTGTTTGTAATCCACAGGGACAGCATTTGACAAAAGGAATGTTTATCCAGACTTTTGCAAGCAGTTTCAGCTTTGCTCTTATATTTTTTGCATAAATTGGAGAAAAGCCAGCATTTTGATGTATTTAGATGCTAAAGCATTATAGCTGCATTAATAATTTTATTTCATTTCACAGTAATGTTATATAAAGCTTCCAACACTGTCAATATTTGCCAACACTGATGACACATTAGTTGAATAACTATAAAAGTCCCATGCCATGACTCCACACACTTTACATGGTGGAACAAATGCCCATTTGGTCATGGCCAGCGCCTGGGACAGCCAACTAGCAGTAATATAGGTCCTCAACTGGATGGTCACAACCAAATCACATACCTCCCAACATTGCCCCCTGGGGAACCAGGACACTGGGGGCGGATTCTGGGAAGGTGCGTGTCGATGTGCCATAACTATCAAGCTGAAGCTGGCATCTGAAGCCAGGAACGCTACTGCTGAAAAGCAGAACAGAGGTAGTGCTTGGCGGGACAGCAGTTGGGAGGTATAAATTCAGACAGTATGGAACTACACCTTGTTGTAAAAATAATAGGATGAAGATGATGTTTGTCTTACTAAAATGGCCAAGGGATTTATTTATGAAAGAGGGCTTCTACAGAATTGACAAGGGAATTGCAAACGTATTGCCAAAGTAGCCAAGTTGGAAAAAATCCTCAATTTCAGCTATACTTCAAACTCTGCTATTTTGTCCTTAATTTGGCAGTTCCCTTGTGAATTCCATGTAGTTCCCTCTTTAATGAATAAAGCCCTAAGTATGTCCCTTCTATTAATTATATGTTATACAACAGGGTGTCCTTCTACATATCTCTGTTGGTGTCTTGCAAGATTCAGACTTGTCTTTTGGAGTTTACATCACCCAGTAAGATAATACATATCCCGCTATACTGAGGCCTGGAGCCAGTGGCAGAACTATCGTTAGTGCAGGGGTCGCAGCTGCGACCAGGCCCGTCACTCCAGGGGCCCCAGCTGCTCTATCGACCCCTGTTTAAAAAAAAATGTGCGTAAACAGGGCCCATTAATTCTTGGGGCCCAAAGCAGCTGTCCCGTGGGCCCCTGCTATAACACGGAGACAGCCATGATCGGGCAGCAGCCGTGAGTCCGCATTCATCGAATCGACCGGGCTTTTTGTCACAGCCGCCGGAAATGACAACGTCATATCCTGTGGCTGTATTTGCTTGCAGGAAACATTTCGGAGGAGATGGCCGACGAGCAGCATCCAGGTAAGTATTGGGGAATACTGGCATATTAACCCCTTAAGGACAGAGCCTTTGAAACATTTTTGTCCTTTCTGGACAATGGCTATTTAACATTTCTGTGCTGTTTGTGTTTAGCAGTAATTTTCTTCTTCGTCATTTGCTGTACCCACACATATTATATATTGTTTTTATCGGGACAAAAAGGGCTTTCTATGGATGCCATATTTTTGATCATATCTTATCATATTATTAAAAAAAATAAATAAAATATGGTAAAAAAAAAAACAATACACAAATTTCCTGACTTTTATTTGAAACAACTTCTCCTCATCGACAATAGCGAACGAAAAAACATGCTAAATAGATTCTACTATTTCTCCTGAGTACAGGGATACCACCCATGCATAGGTTTGTTGGGTTGTTTGGGGGCTAAAATGCCAAATTTGTGAGGTGCAGTTTTTTGTTTTCCAACTTGAAATTTTTACATGCAGACAGCCTGCACCCATGTCCCATTTGGGACATAGTTGAAACCAGCCAGTGTATTTTACCCCATCAACCCATATATTTTTTAAAAGTAGACACCCTAGGCTATCTCAAATGGTGGTATTTTAACACTTTCCATGCACTAATTCTACCACCAGCCTTTGTCAAAGTTTGTGGTAGTAATTTTTTTGTGTTTTTTTTTCACAAACCTTGTACTTCAGACATGAATTTACAGATTTTGGTATGTGTCACTGCCAAATAACACCCCAATAAGTGTTCAGCAACATCTCTTGAGTACAGGGATACCCCCCATGCATAGGTTTGTTGGATTGTTTGGGGGGTAAAAGGCCAAATTTGGGAGGTGCAGTTTTTGGTTTTCCAAATTGAAATTTTGACATGCAGACCGCCTGCACCCATGTCCCATTTGGGACATATTTGAAACCAGGCAGTGTATTTTACCACATCAACCCATATATTTTTTTAAAAGTAGACACCCTAGGCTATCTCAAATGGTGGTATTTTTACACTTTCCATGCACTAATTCTACCACCAGCCTTTGTCAAAGTTTGTGGTAGTAATTTTTTTGTGTTTTTTTTTTCACAAACCTTGTACTTCAGACATGAATTCACAGATTGTGGTATGTGTCACTGCCAAATAACACCCCAATAAGTGTTCAGCAACATCTCTTGAGTACAGGGATACCACCCATGCACAGGTTTGTTGGGTTGTTTGGGGGGTAAAAGGCCAAATTTGGTAGGTGCAGTTTTTGGTTTTCCAAATTGAAATTTTGACATGCAGAACGCCTGCACCCATGTCCCATTTGGGACATATTTGAAACCAGCCAGTGTATTTTACCCCATCAACCCATATATTTTTTTAAAGTAGACACCCTACGCTATTTCAAATGGTGATATTTTAACACTTTCCATGCACTAATTCTACCACCAGCCTTTGTCAAGGTTTGTGGTAGTAATTTTTGTGTGTTTTTTTTCACAAATATTGTATTTTAGACATAAATTCACAGATTTTGGTATGTGTCACTGCCAAACAATAACCCAATATGTGTTCAACAACATCTCCTGAGTACAGGGATACCACCCATGCATAGGTTTGTTGGGTTGTTTGGGGGCTAAAAGGGCCACATTGTGAAGGTGCGCATTTTCAACTTGGAATATTGACGTGTAGCCAGCCTGAGCCCATCTTTCATTTGGGACTTTTTTTTAAAGTAGGACAGTGTATTTTACCCCAAAAAGTATATATTTTGTAAAAGTAGACACCCTAGGCTATTTTAAATGGTGTTATTTTAACACTTTCCATGCACCAATTCTACCACCAGCCTTTGTCAAAGTTTGTGGTAGTCATTTTATTGTGTATTTTTTCCCACAAACATTGTACTTTAGACACAAATTCACATATTTCGGTATGTGTCACTGACAAACAATACCACAATATATGTTCAGCAACATCTCCCGAGCACAGGGATACCACCCATGCATAGCTTTGTCAGCTTTGTTGGGTGTTGAAAGGCTACATTTGAGAGGTGCGCTTTTTGATTTTCAAACTTGGAATTTGAACATGTAGAGCAAGGAAGGGGTTAATAGCTCTTATAAGAGCCTTTGTAGTACTGTACAAAAAAATTAACCCCTAAAAATGCACAGACAAGAAAAAATGTTCTGCTGTGCAGTGAGCAGTGGCAGGGAAGGGGTTAATACACTACACTATACAAAGGGTATGGCTTTTATAAAAGCCCTTGGGACTCACAATTTTTTAACATTTTATTTAATTTATTACAATTAAAAAATTATGTTATACAGATCTGTCTCTTTCCCTCACTAAAACTCAAGTGAGGAGAGGGAGGCAGATCCATATGGGTCAGAACAATATTTACGAACCAGACAAATGGTGATGCTCATCTGAGAAATCACCAAACCACCTTTGCCACTGATCGGCTGTTACTGATCGCTATACACGCGTTCAGACAGCTTCAAAAGGAATACATGTAATCCCCTAGTGGGTATAACTAACCCCTAGCGAGTCTGACAAAAAAAATGCTGATAGCAAAAAAAAATCCTTCTGCGACTAGATTGCTCCATATGCGCTGCTTAGGCAGTGACCATATGCACTGCTTAGGCAGTGACCATATGTGCTGCTTAGGAAGTGATATACGGCAAGGAAGGGGTTAATAGCTCTTAAAAGAGCCTTTGATATACTGTAATAAATCACAGTAAAAAAAAATAACCCCTAAAAAAATGCACAGACAGCAAAAAATGTGCTGCTGTGTAAGATCACTGCGTACACAGCGATCAATTGCAGGGAAGGGGTTAAATACTGGAAACGGCTTTTATAAAAGCCTTTGGGTCTCAATTCTATTAAATATATTATAATTAAAAACTTACATTATACAGCTCTGTCTCCCTCCCTCACTAAAACTCAAGTGAGAGGGAGGCAGATCTACACGGGTCAGATCAAATATTTACAAATATTGATCTAACCAGACGAATGGTGATGCTCTTCTAAGCAAACGCCAACCTGCCTTTGTCACTTATCAGCTGTTACTGATCGCTATACATGCGGTCAGACATCTAAAAAAAAATTTTTTACGTTAAACGTAGTCCCCTAGCGGGTATAATTAACATGTGACGGGTGTAATAAAAAAGTTAAAAAAAAATTAAAAATGCTTCTGCAGCAAGATTGCTGCATTTGCGTCAGATCGCTGCTTAGGCAGTGATCTACAGCAAGAAAGGGGTTAATCTCTCTTAAAAGAGCTTTTTTTATACTGTAATGAATTACAGTAAAAAAAAAATGAACCCCTAAAAAATGCACAGACAGCAAAAAATGTGCTGCTGTGTATGATCACTGCATACACTGCGATCAATGGCAGGGAAGGGGTTTAATGGCTTTTATAAAAAAATGTATTAAATATTTTTTTTATTATTTTATTTTATTCTTTTACTTTATCTGATCTGTCTCTCTCCCTTACTATAACTAGTAAGGTGAGGGAGGCAGATCAATACTTGTCAAAGGCAATATTTGCTAATATTGCCTTTGACTGTATGGTAAGTGCTCATCACATAGATCTGTTGTGCCGGCATCGATTGGCTCCCCCTAGAGCATCGGAAGTGAAATACTTTCACTTCCGATGCTCTTGCCATTAGAAGGGAAGCGCTGCCTGTACAGGCAGCGTTCCCTTCTACTGAGCCGATTGGGTCGCTCAGGAGAGCGACCACCATCGGCTCTGGGCAGCCTGAAGGTGTTGTTAAGTGCCTCGCTGGCGAGGCACTTTAACAACACCGGAGATGCTTAGAAAGCGAACGATCGTTCGCTTTCTAAGCACATGTGTGCAGCGGGCGCAGCCATTTTTAAATGGCTGCTACGATCACTCCGTGGAGTGATCGTAGCACGCCCCTGCACATTTGGGGGGTGTTGCACAATGCCTCTACCTAGAGGCATTGTAGCAACACCGTTAGAGTAAAGAAAGCGACCGCTGGTCGCTTTCTTTACTCAGTTTAGTGCATGACGTGCCAGGCACGTCACCTGTCGGCAAGTCCACGATTTGCCGTGACGTGCCTGGCACGTCATCTGTCGTTAAGGGGTTAATGGCAAAATAAAACATGGAGGAGACTGCCAGGTGAGTACTGGGGAAGGGGGGAGGAGGTTGGTGGTGTATTAATGGACAAATTGTCATAGTGGCATATTAATGGGAAATTGGCTGTGGCATATTTATGGGCAGGCTAATAGTGGCATATTAATGGGAAATTGGCTGTGGCATATTGGCAATCTGGCTGTGGCATATTTATGGGCAGGTTAATAGCGGCATATTAATGAGAAAATTGGATGTGGCATATTGGAAATCTGGCTGTGGCATAATAATAAGCAGGCTAATAGTGGCATATTAATGGGGAAAATGGCTGTGGCATATTAATTAGCAATCTGAATTTCTGTCTGTGGCATATTAATGGGTAGGCTAATCGTGGTATAATGGGCACATTGGCTGTGGCCAAAGTGATACTGTGGCATGTTCTGTGGGGCAAAATAACATGTACTATGGGCGAAAGTGACAATTTCAGCAGAAATGGTAGAGGTTTATCCAGTGAAGGAGTATAAGCATAAGGCTAATGCAGATATAAGATGAGGCCAGGTATTAAAGGGACAGTCTAGTCCGCAAACTCACTTTGGTTCAAGATGAAGATCACTGCTTGTATAGTGCACAGGCTTTTATCCCTGTGTGATTTGATGCAGGCATTCTGTATAAATCACATTTTTAATTTTTGACCCAAGCCCTCCCCAGTGATTACCGTATTTGCTCGATTATAAGACGACCCTGATTATAAGACAACCCCCCAAACTTTGGATATTCCTTTAGGAAAAAAACTAAAAGCCTGAATATAAGACTACCCTATAGGAAAAAAGTTAAACTTGTATATATTCACATGTAAATTGCTTTTTTAATAAAATATTATATAAAAAAATGCATTTCTTGTGTTTATTTCCTTTTATGTGCCAATGCTGCCTCTCTCTTTCCCTTGCCCCCAGCTTTGTCTCACTCCCCCTCCCTTTGACTCCCCCCTCACCTGTCTCTTCCCCCCCAAATGTTTCTCTCTGCCCCCCTCCCTCCCTTGCTCTGTCCCCCCTCCCTCTGTCTCTTCCCCCCTTCCTGCTCTGTCCCCCCCCCTCCCCTTGTTGCTCTGTTGCGCAGACCTCCCTTGCTGCCGCCCGGCACGACCGCTGGGACTTCTGTGACGAAAGCGGAAGTACCCGGCTTCTTCATAGAAGCCCCGGCGGTCGTGCCGGGCGGAAGCAGGGGAGTCTGCGCTCATCGCGCAGACATCCCCTGCTGTTAGAGAGGGGGATCCAGGTCCCCTGCAATTCTGCTGGGGACCTGGATCCCTGTCTTATAGTCTGACCTCAATTTTAGGTCAGATTATAAGACGACCTCGATTTGCTCTGAAAAAAACCTTGTCTTATAATCGAGCAAATACGGTACTCTGCATGTTTACTGCAGGTGCGGCAGCACTGATTCTATAGACACTGAGGATATAAAGTTTGGTTCATATAGTCACTTCCTGTCCTCAAATTGAGTCTATTGAGTGGCCTATGAGGGACCTTGCTCTTGTACACAGTAGGATCTCTTAACAGTGCAACACATTCTCTGACGACATCACAAGAGAGACAGGATATTCCATTCATTTGAGCAAAAAAAAAAGGAAATTACTTTTACTCATCTAGTGTGGGCAGTCCTTGTTTCTTGCAAACTGCTGTAATTTCACAATTTCTTCTAGCTGTAAGTACCGTATTTGCTTGAATATAAGACAAGGTTTTTTTCAGAGCAAATGCTCTGAAAAAGACCCCTCGTCTTATATTCGAGGTTATCTTATAGTCTGACCTCAAATCGAGGTCAGACTATAAGACTGGGATCCAGGTCCCCCGCAGAGCTGCAGGTGACCTGGATCCCCCTCTCTAACAGCCAGAGGATGTCTGCACAATACGCGCTGACATCCTCCCCTGCCATGACTTCTATGATGAAGCCGGGTCCTTCCGTGTGTGTATGAGGGTGGCATAGTGTAAGTGTGTGTGTATGAGGGTGGCATAGGGTAAGTGTGTGTTTATGAGGGTGGCATAGGGTAAGTGTGTGTGTATGAGGGTGGCATAGTGTGTGAATGAGGGTGGCAGAGGATAAGTGTGTGTGTATGAGGGTGACATATTGTAAGTGTGTGTGTGGCTGAGAGTATGTGGCATAGTGTAAGTGTGTGTGTATGAGGGTGGCATAGTGTAAGTGTGTGTGTATGAGGGTGGAATAGGGTAAGTGTGTGTGTGTGAGGGTGGCATAGTGTAAGTGTGTGTGTATGAGGGTGGAATAGGGTAAGTGTGTGTGTGTGAGGGTGGCATAGTGTAAGTGTTTGTATGAGGGTAACATAGTGTAAGTGTGTGTGTATGAGGGTGGCATAGGGAAGGTGTGTGTATGAGGGTGGCATAGGGTAAGTGTATGTGTATGATGGTGGCATAGTGTAAGTGTGTGTGAGGGTGGCATAGTGTAAGTGTTTGTATGAGGGTAACAATGGTAGCATGAGGGTAACATAGTGTAAGTGTGTGCGTATGAGGGTGGCATAGGGTGCGTGTGTGTGTATGAGGGTGGCATAGGGTAAGTGTGTGTTTATGAGGGTAGCATAGGGTAAGTGTGTGTGAGGGTGGCACAGTGTGTGTCTGTAAACTACATCTCCCATAGTCCCTTGCAAGCATTTTTAACAACTATAACAATACCTAGTATGTTTAACCACAAAAATAGAGGACACATTTAAAGCATGGGAGTTGAATATTTAGATTTATTGTTTTTTCACACTATACATTAGACTTTTTATATCAAATGTATGGAGGGTTGGTGGTGTGGGAGGCGTGGCGGGTCAGAGGAGGGGGGCACCAAAATAAACCTTCGCCTGTGTAGACAAAAATCCTTGCACTGGCCCTGCCTGTAAGTAAAAAAAACTTTTCCTTACTTCTTTATGACCCTCATTTTGTTTGTTTTTCCAAATTTTTTTGCAATTTAAAAGTTTTTTTTAAATAAATAAATATTATTTTAATATATTCATTTAATTACAGTTAACCCCTGCATGCCTGTTCTGTGATTCTTATGATTCTGACATGCGTTTTTTCTACTGTTTTTTTTTTTTGGGGGGGGGGGGGGTTTGCAGGGTTAGTGAACCTATATATTCTTTTTTTATTAGTGAGTTAATTAGTTGGGATAAGTGGGTTAGTGTTGCACTAATTGTGTAGATTATTATTGGAAAAATAATCCAATTTTCCCCTTTTATATGTATTTTTTAATATTAAATTTTAGATTATTTTTATGTATATGGTATCAAAAGAAAGCTCTAACTGTCCTTTAAAAAACAACATATAAATTGTATGGGTGCATTAAATGACATGAGAGGAAAATTCAACTACCACATATCCACTCTTGTCACTGGCCCAGAAAATCCCTGGTCCTTAGCGGCAAAAGGAGATCGCTGTTGACTGGATTTGCATTTGCCTACCCAGAATCCTGTGCATTGGTGGTAGCATTGTGTATGTGTGATTTTTGTGGGAAAAGCAGGCCTTTGGCTTGTTTGAGGTGTGCAGATGTGTGTTTGATAATGCCTCTGCTATACACTAAATTTGAGGTGGAGCGGTTTTTCCATCACCTTTACCCCACCATTACTTCGATGGGTTGTGCTTCTTCTTCAGCAGTCAACCCAACTAACCTTAGACAAACAGGACAAGAAAGTGTCTGCTCTTTCTTATGGGCTAAAAACATGCTTTTTGTTTTAAATACATAGGGATAAAGGAGAGAGCGCAGGTAACTTGTGTTTTTACTATATATTGGGGCTGATGTGTACTGTAGTCATTGCAGCGGCCCAATGATGGGAGTGAGCGCAGGACTTTTCTTTCTGTATTTGTATCCAATTTTTGTATTACTCAGCCTTGTTACAATGCAGCTGCCCATCCCATGTGTTCCCTATTAAGGGTTAATAATGTATAGGGGTGTAAATAAAAAACACCCTTTTCTGTCTCATTAGAGATTTCTGCCAGAGGCTCAAAGAAGCAAGGTGAATGGTTAGAGTTAGGACCCACATCTGCCTTGATGTTGGCAGGTGGGCTCATCCTCTCATGGCCATTGGAGGTAACTAAAAACCTCCATTTGTTTTAAATACATAGGGATAAAGGAGAGAGCGCAGGTAACTTGTTTTTCTTTTGTTTTTACTATATATTGGGGCTGATGTGTACTGTAGTCATTGCAGCCGCCCAGTGATGGGAGTGAGCGCAGGACTTTTCTTTCTGTATTTGTAAAAACATGCTTGTACTGACAGTGCATGTCTACCCCAGGTCGAGAGGCTAGACAAAAATTTGAACCCATACAGGTTTACACTGTAGAATTAACAGTAGTAATCTAACATTTGATTCTATTAGAGAGAAAAAAGTGTGTTTTTAAAAAAATGCTTTACTGCAAATGGATGTAGGATTTTACATACTTTATGCACAGACTACAAATGGAGTGCTAGTATATAAATAGTCCCATGAAGACAAAATTACTCTGTGACCTTTCCAGTGTATAACCTTTAAAATTTAATTCAGTTTATCAGATGCCAACAGATGTTAAGAGACAACAAAAACCTGCAATGAAAAGCCAATGAAGATAAACTATAATAGGCATTTCACACGATACTGCTGTAAATAAATGGTCAGGAACAGATTCCTCGCCACACAAACTAGGCGATTGCTTACATAATTTTTTTGAGATGCCAAGTAAAGAAAAGGGAATGGAAATTAGTTCCACCTAGTTTAATTAATCCTCATCTAGTTAAGCATATCTATTTTGGTATTTGCTCTACTCATTTTCTTTTCAGGAAAGAGGCAAAATTCGACAGGAAAGCGGGATTAAAAACTGCCTGTCTGGGACACCGGTTGCTCGTAATGGCACTGTCACGCTTCCTCCCAAGCTCTGCCCCTCGGTATTCCGATTTGCCAAGGGGAATATGTTGGGCGGTAGCCTGCTTCTAGACACCCTATAGCCTGCTGCTAAACAGTATGAATCAGTGGTGGTTCCAAAGGGGGAGGTAACAGGGCAATTGGGTTATCTCACAGTCCCCGTAGCCCAGAAGCCTAGATTGTCTTAATCTGGCCCTGCCAATGAAACAACATGGATTTGTTACTTGAGTTCCTTCTGGTCGCATATGACCAGACAAACGTTATTTATGGCCGGTAACAAAATGACTGAGGTGGCAAACCTACCCCCAGTGTCTCTCCATCCCCACTAATCCCCAAGTGTCCCTCTCACCGCCATCCAGAGGCGTCGCTAGGGGTGGGCTAAGGGGGCTGAAGCCCCGAATGTAATGAGCAAAGCCCCGAGTCTCTGCAGCTCCGTGTTAGCTCCGCCCCCTGACATCACACAGACAGTGTGTGAAAGCCCTACACTGATAGGAGGCTGAGTGATGTGTCAGCCAATCCGTGCAGGGCTTTTACACAGCATCATTACTGTGTGTGAAGCCCTGCACTGATTGGCTGACACATCACTGAGCATCCTATCAGTGCAGGGCTTTTACACAGCATCATCACAGGGATGTGAAGGAAGCTCCACGTGGGACAGTGAAGCAGCTCTGAAGATATCCTTGCAGGCTGTCACCTTGTGGGAGATGCAGAGCAGGTCTATTCCCACTCAGGTAAGCTCTGGGTATGGTGGAGAGAAGGGAAGGTTGGGGGTCACTGATTTGCATCCACCTTTGTGTATTTAAGCTATATATTGTTGGCTTGAGATTCCTTATTACAGGACTGACAAACAGCATAGGAATGTGTGTAACATAAATCCTTCCTATGCTGTTTGGCAGTCCTGTAATAAGGAACCTCAAACCAACAATATATAGCTTAAATACACAAAGGTGGATGTAAATAATTGATTTATGCTATATATATATATATATATATATATACAAAATCATAAATCATTCCTATCCTGTTTAGCAGTCCTGTAATAAATAACGTCACACATGTGTGTTATGTGTATGTGTGACATGTTTTATTACAGGACTGCCAAACAGCATAGGAAGGATTTATGTTTATATCAGGGCTTGACAAATTTTATTTAGTTTTAGGAGCCAGCAAAAAAATGTAGGAGCCAGACAATGGCACATCAGAAAAGCATACATACACAGAGACATTCACATGCACACACCTCACAGACACACCTCACAGACATCCAGTCAGTCACATACACAGCCAGTTACACACACACACCATTCAGCAAGTTTTATTTTTTTTTTAAATAAAAAAATGATTCCTTAATGTGTCCCGCACGTCACATGCACAGCCAGTTACATACATATTCACAACAACACATACACAGCCAGTTACATACATATTCACAACAACACATACACAGCCAGTTACATGCATACACACACAACACATACACAGCCAGTTACATACATACACAACACATACACAGCCAGTTACATACATACACACACAACACATACACAGCCAGTTACATACACACACAACACACACACAGACATGCACATACTCTTGCTCACACTGACATGCACACACTCTCACTCACACTGACATGCACACACTCTCACTCACACTGCACTGACATGCACACACTCACACTGACATGCACACACTGACACTACCATGCACATACTCACACTGACATGCACACACTCACTCACACTGACATGCACACACTCTCACTCACACTGACATGCACACACTCACACTGACATGCACACACTCACACTGACATGCACATACTCACACTGACATACACACACTCTCACTCACACTGACATGCACACACTCACACTGACATGCACATACTCACACTGACATGCACACACTCTCACTCACACTGACATGCACACACTCACACTGACATGCACACACTCACACTGACATGCACACACTCTCACTCACACTGACATGCACACACTCACACTGACATGCACACACTCTCACTCACACTGACATGCACACACTCTCACTCACACTGACATGCACACACTCACACTGACATGCACACACTCACACTGACATGCACACACTCACACTGACATGCACATACTCACACTGACATGCACATACTCACACTGACATACACACACTCATTCACACACTGTCAGTTTTTAACTTACCTGCTGCAGGCATCTCTTTGCTTTGAGCGCAGTGTAATAGAGGTCTCAGCCAATCATGGGAGGCTTCGGAACTCTCAGCCGATCAGGAGAGTTGAGAAGTCTCACCTGATTGGCTGAGACCTCCTTCAATCAAGCTCCCCTGGACACAAGAAAAAAAAAAGACTGCTGCATAGAGCAGCAAAGTGCTGCCCCTGCCAGGGTGCCGCCTGCGGCAGCTGCCCCATTAAAGGACCGGCCCTGTGAAGGCTCCTAAATTACAAAACTGGCATGAAGCTCAGAGCGATGAGCATATATTGGTAAGTGCCCGTATGGTTCCATATAAAAAACTAAAAAAGTCTTATGGGCTATAGCCCCAGATCTTTTGGAAACCTAGCAACGCCTCTGCCGCCATCCCCACTAATCCCCCAGTGTCCCTCTCACCGCCATCCCCACTAATCCCCCAGTGTCCCTTTCACCTCCATCCCCACTATTCTCCAAGTGTTACTCTCACCACCATCCCCATGTGTCACTCTCACAATTCCCCATTGTTCATCCCACCACCACCCCCCCTGTCCCTCTCACCATCATCTCCACTATACCCCCAGTGTTCCTCTCACTGCTATTACCCTGCAGTTTGTTACCAAGTAATTCATTTGCAAGTACTTCGCCGGTTTCACCATTTTCATTGTTTGTTGCTGGCAATGAGCTCTCACCGTTGCCATCCCCACTACCCCCTCAGTGTCATCATCAGTATCCCTTCAGTGTTCCTCTTTGTAAACATATATGTACATGTGTTTGGAGGGTTGAAGGTGGCATCCATTCAGAGCCCACTAGATAAAGTTTCAGTTGTCTTAAAAGGTGCTCGGTCACCTAAAAAGTATTAACAGTCTTTCAACATTTAAAATAAACAGACGAATAGGATAGGAGATTCTGGTGGTGTGGGTGTCATTGGTGGGAGGAAGAGGATTGGACGAGGAAAGGGTGCTTGACCTGTTCTGTAAGGGGCCCCAATATGTCTGATGAAGGCCATTTTTCTACATCAAAAAAATACCTGTAGGTTCTACTGCAAATTGGTACTTCTAAAATCAATTTTCACAGAAAGGGTATTTACTAAAGGTTCTATCCAATAAAGAGAGAATTGACACTGAAATTTAAGCCTATGTCTTCTTTTAAATATACTATGCTCATTTACTGTGTTGATTCCCTTTGTTTTAAGAACATTTAACCTTTCCTGGTAAGTTGCATCCTGCAATCATGAACCAGTTTAGTAGCCCTTGTCTAAACTCTCTGCAAAATATCAATATGCTTCCAGAGACAGCATCTCCAGTGCTGGTACATTACTCCTAGTGCTATGTACAATGGCATAGAAACATAGAATGTGTCAGCAGATAAGAACCATTCGGTCCATCTAGTCTAATTTTTTTTTGAGTACTTTTATTAGTCCCCCGTTCCCGGTCTTATAGGTAGGATAGCCTTGTGTCTATCCCACGCATGCTTAAAATCCTTGACTGTGTTTACCTCTACCACTTCTGCTGGAAGGCTATTCCATACATCCAGTACCCTCTCAGTAAAGTAATACTTCCTGATATTACTTTTAAATCGTTGCCCCTCTAATTTAAGACTATGTCCTCTAGTTGTGGTAGTTTTTCTTCTTTTAAATATACTCTCTTCCTTTACTGTGTTGATGTCCTTTTATGTATTTAAATGTTTCTATCATGGATCTAGCATGAGCACTACTGCGAATATACCTCCCCAGAACTGGAGGGAATTGAGATGGGAATTTCAAACTTAAGGCCAAAGTAATGGCATTTGATAAATTCTCACATTCAACTGAATCCTTGAAAAAAAATCTGCAATGCACCTGAATGTAGGCATTTTTCAAATTTACATCTCAATTCCCTGCAATTCTCTTTATTGAAAAGACCTTAACAGATAAAACATCTGGGAGTGATAACTCTAATCTAATGCTAGTAAACCGAATTGTGAGGTTGATGAACAGTTTACACATTTGAAACATTTTAATATAGTGATTACTAATTTTCACGTCTTAAGAAATCTCTCTCTATTAATTTGTGGTGCTAGTTGTCCACTTTAACCAAAGTACCTCAAGATCAACCACGTAAAGATTACTGAATTTAGAATAAGAAAACAATCAAAAGCAGAAAGGCAAACTAGTGTAGACTAGTTACATCTGTTACTTTCATTGCCAATGTTGGTAATGATGTATACATTTTAAAAACACAAATGAATTGCTTAAATTCTACAATAAATATTGTGTCAACTAGAGAAGCTACACTTTTAAAGGTTCCAGGTGATTGCATCAGCATTATCAAAAAGAAACACACCCCTCAAAAATATTATTATTTGGAGCATTCCCTAAATCAGTTAACCACTGGGGTATTTAAAAAGAGACAAATATTTTTCTCCTAGCACATAACTGCACCAAGTGGCTTCTTCAGGTACAAAGGAAACACTGAGCCTAATGTAAAACTTTTTTTTTTAAATTATTGAAGTGTGTTATCCTTATTCCAATGTCCTTCTCAGTGATGAAACCTACAGGCCAATAGAAATGTTGTTAGTTGCTAAGATACCAGTAAACAACTCATCTGATAGGTTAGTAAAACATGTGACATGTGAGAATTCCATAACTGTCAACAGCCCCAATGCATTTCATTTGTATCAAATAAGGGTACATGCTGACGGCTTTTCATCCACGTATTACATATAATATTCTGTTATTTCCAAGAAGATATCATTTTACAATGAGGTAAAGACCCAACATTGTGAAAAGGTAGGATATAGAAAGTAGGAATTAGGTAGTGTGTTTATGCTTTCACAGCTCAAAAACGAAAACTTAATAGTACAATAATTGGGGCTCGTATTAACATGTCAAACACCTTTTAAGCTCATTAAACCATGTGGATACATTCTCCAGACAAAAGAGTGTCTAAAGCTGTGATAAACGTGTACGATTAGTACATATATCAAATGCTTCTTTACTTGGTCTGTATTTCTAATTATATTTACCATTAGCATATATATAATTCACACTATAAAACATTTGGGAGTATGAAGTCAATGTTGGAGTTTTAATTTTCAGTGTGATTTTCTTATTATTAAATACTCCATAATTATTTTATAGTGATTAAAACAATTGCTTTCTCTACTTTTTAATTCACATTTAAAAAAAAAAAAAAAAACTATTTATTATCTATTATTATTATTATTATAAGAAATTTGCCCTTAATTCAATATAGGTTTTATTCCAATGAAAGTTAAACCTTGTTCTAAACAACCTAAAGCCCATAATTACATTTGGTGTCTTGGTCCTTTAAGTAGAATTTTAGGTTCTTGGATTACACGGAGATCAGGTCCCAGGGACACAGAAACAGAGACCAAATCAGGGTCTTTGCAGACTTGTGTGTTACTGCCAGACGTTTTGTATGCTCTATGACATCACAGTGAGGCTTGTCACTATTAGTGACCTCATCTGACAGAGAGGCTATTTGTAAGACATGCTATGCCATCCACATGGTCATTTGAGCCATGTCTTTGAGGAAGACACAGCATGTCCTTATGCAGGAAATGGAATACATGTCTCAATACAACTCTTTATGTCCACCCTGTACTTACTCCTGATAGGACAGTCATCATGAAGAGTGGAGTCTGTTGGTGTTGTTAACTTGTCCTGAATAAATACGTCTTCATTTGAATTGCTCAAGGTAAGGTTTTCCAGTTGATCTCCTTCATCCTTTATTGCAGTCTCAAGGTTTGGCTGTTCGTTACCAAGTACGTAATTTGCAAGTACTTTGGAGGTTTCACCATTGTCACTGTTTGTTGCTGGCAATGAACTCCCGTCATTACAATCTGACTTCTCTTTACCGTCAAAAGTCTCATAGTCAATACCACTGCACTCTTTCTTGACAGTACATTCAGGAGAGCTGCAGTGACTCAGACTATCAGAAAGACTACGCATTATAGTTTGTTGTATGCACTCTGCTTGCGTGATACCGGCAAACTTGGATCCTTGACTGGCTGCATCTTCAATCTTAGAAAAAACAAAACAGATGTTAAAAGCAGGCGCACAATGCAAACACAATAAGACAATGTTAAAGTAACAACATAAAGAAGATAATTATATGCTTATATTTTTAGTAAGCAGGAATTATGTAAAATAGTTTTTCTGCATTGTTTTGGGTCAGAATCAGCAACACAAATGTGTAAACGTTTTAACTTGATAGATAATTTTAAAAATTAAATTACTTTATAAAAATAACAAAAAAAAAAAAAAGACTTCACCTACATAATTGTACCTATTCAGGAGTAACTGAATGCACTTTAGCTCCACTGGACAAGGAAATAGGCCAGTCTAGAACCTACTATCTGCCTAGAACCAGCATCCCTGCATCTACATTCTAGCACTTCATATATATTTTCTATAAGGTACTTCTGACATCTAATTAGACACAAAGAGCAAGATCAAATAATACTCTATTATACAGCTAGGGTTGCCACTCAGCTGGTATTTTACCGGCAGGCCGGTGAAATATTTGCTTGAGCCCAATGCTAAGTCTTTTGGGGGCAATGGCATGACCAGTATATTTTGGAAGAAAAGGTGGCAACCATATAAACAACACAAATGAAGCCATTGTGTTACCACTCAATGAAATAGCAATGTGTTATATACAAGGTCATTCTGAAACGAACTGGTAACTGACACTCAAATCCCTTCGAAATTTTAAAACCACAGGATATAGTTTCCATTATCACAGACTAAATGCACAAGAGGTCTGCTGTGAATACTTTTTTGAGACTCAGAAGAGGTGACAAACAGGACAAAATTGCTAAAAAGTACAAAGACAGTGCATCATAAATAAAAATATGGAGTAAAAAATATTTAGTGCAAAATGTATTAAAAAACAAAGTAATACAAGACTGGCCACATGTAGCCCATAAATAAGTATATACTTTTCACACTGATTGGAATTTATACCCCTTGCTGAACTTTTATTCAAGCTATTCAATTGGTGTGCTATGTTGATATTTGTTCATTATAAACTGATTGTATTCCCATTGGTCAGCAAAAAAACTCACTTGGATTAGTGTGAGTTTACCTGGTAGTAGACTTACTGCTGAACTTTTTGTCATATGCAAACTTATTCAGTTGGTTCTTACTATTAGATATAGTTAGTACTTATTCCATTGTCAGGCGATTGGGAGTAAGTCAGTATTGCAGCATCTGACCAGCGTTTTGATATTGAAATATTGGAGCCCTAAATATTTATTATTTTGCTATGTGTATGGATATAGGTTTGTTTAGGGCACTTTTAATATGCGTTATTTTCGCCTCCTTTCGTAATAGTCTTTATACCATTATTCTAATAAATATTGGCTTATATTACTTTTATCCACACTTCTAAGGTCGTGCTTGGTGTTAAATGGGGATTGTCTAATGTTTTGTAAAACCCAGCCTTTTTTCACCTTAGTGCTAATTAATTAATTCTGAAATGCGTATAACAGTCTACATGGCTTAGTTACTCAGATGTGCGAAACGCGTCAAATCCAGCCAGCTCTGTATTTAGATAATGTAAGAGAGCACATACAAATGTATTTTCAATATTCAGACCACTTTATAGCACTAGACATTTACATCACCTGGGGTAAACCGATGAAAATTTGGGTATTCAGGGTTATGTCCTCTTGAAGTGTGCTTGTTTCAAGTAAAAGGGTACTCCTGACCAATCTATTAATACCTAATTATTCACATATGGTAGATGTCACAGTTGGTAACCTGTCACCTTGACATCGCCCATAACATTCTCAGAATCACTGCAATACCCATTTTGATTTCCCTGTACCAAGTGGGCATAACTAAACATTAAAAATAATATAATTATTTTGCTGCCACTCTAGATGAGTTAATAGTACCAACACATGGAAGGCTGTCAAATGTGATAAATACAACTACTTTAAACTGCAGAATATACATTCATTAATTAAATTGCCATTTTAGCATCAGTTAACTCATTTACTATGCATAGATGGTTCTTTAGATCCAGGCATAGTTACTAAATGCCAGACACATATATAAATACCAATGTGGGATAGGATGGATTGTAGAAGGGTAGCTTTTTTATTAAGCTATTTAGCATTGTGTAAATGTTTTTGTTCTGAGAGACATGTTACAATATACCAACATACAAATGTCACACGTATTTCTTCAGCAACCTATTATCTCACACTATCTGACACGTCTGCTTTCTGCCATTTGTAAAGTGTGATAAGAAGATTCCCATGGAAGTGGAGTAAATGCTGACGTCTGTTTGGGAACTAGTTGCAGTTAACTCACGCTGGGCAGAGAATGAGAAAAAGACAAAGGTGAAAAACCTCTCGGGTTGTAAAATGCAAACATTCGTTGTGTGGTGGCAAGGATAGCATGAGATTATTAAGCCCTGTCCGTCCATGGCTAACCTGGTCTCATACGGATGTATGTGTCTTCGAAAAAAGATAACTAATTTAAAAATGCTTTGATTTTGCGAGTTATGTATGCAAGGTTGCATATTTTTTTTATAAAGAGAAGTACACTGAGAGTACATGCTCATGAAACTTAGTGGCAGTCTAGGGAAGTCTGGGGCAGTTAAAGAGATTCTAAATAATGGTTAATGATTAAGTAGTGAACTGTGGTGAAATTGACAAGGGAACCGAGACAAATCAGACATTAATGGAAAGATAGGTAAGTTAGAGATTTTTTTTACAATAGATTATTCATGCCTGGTTTTTGCAATTCCCTTGTTAGGTCACCAAAGTTCACTGTTTATTGAATATAGTCCAGTGATATGAGTGTGAGTGTAAAGCAGGGGTCCTCAAACTACGGCCCGCGGGCCACATGCGGCCCGCCGAGCACATTTATCCGGCCCGCTCCCCGCTGTTTACCTTCTTTTTTTTTCTTTCTTGCAGCCGCAGAAGATGCAGCTGCAGGAAAACGAAAAAGAAAAAAAAATCACTGCGACCGGATGTGACGTTTCGTCACATCCGGACCCGGTAACTGTTTCCCTCCTCCGTGCAGGGAGGAGGGAACACTGCGCGAGACGCCCGGCCGGGGACACAGCAGCTGGAGGTAAGTGATGGGGAAGGGGGGGGAGGAGGGAGGTATAACGAGCACTGTACTATTCCTGGGCATCTGAATGGCATAATATTCCTGGGCATCTGAATGGCACACTATTCCTGGGCATCTGACTGGCATAATATTCCTGGGCTCTTACTGGCACTCTATTCCTGGGCATCTGAATGGCATAATATTCCTGGGCATCTGACTGGCACACTATTCCTGGGCATCTGAATGGCATAATATTCCTGGGCATCTGACTGGCACACTATTCCTGGGCATCTGACTGGCATAATATTCCTGGGCATCTCACTGGCACACTATTCCTGGGCATCTGAGTGGCATAATATTCCTGGGCATCTGAATGGCATAATATTCCTGGGCATCTGACAGGCACACTATTCCTGGGCATCTGACTGGCACACTATTCCTGGGCATCTGACTGGAATAATTTTCTTGGGCTCTGACTGGCATAATATTCCTGGGCATCTGACTGGCACACTATTCCTGGGCATCTGACTGGCATAATTTTCTTGGGCTCTGACTGGCATAATATTCCTGGGCATCTGACTGGCACACTATTCCTGGGCATCTGACTGGCACACTATTCCTGGGCATCTGACTGGCATAGTTTTCTTGGGCTCTGACTGGTATAATATTCCTGGGCATCTGACTGGCATAATATTCCTGGGGTCTTACTGGCACTCTATTCCTGGGCATCTGAATGGCATAATATTCCTGGGCTCTTACTGGCACTCTATTCCTGGGCATCTGAATGGCACTCTATTCCTGGGCATTTGAATGGCATAATATTCCTGGGAATCTGACTGGCATAATATTCCTGGGCTCTGACTGGCACAATATTACTGGGCTCTGACTGGCATAATATTACTGGGCTCTGACTGGCATAATATTACTGGGCTCTGACTGGCATAATATTACTGGACTCTGACTGGCATAATATTACTGGACTCTGACTGGCACACTATTCCCATTGAAATACTGGTAAGTTTGTTGATTTAACTTTACTTCATTTTAAATATTGTATTTGTTCCCGTTTTATTTCTTCACTTCAAAATAAGATATATGCAGTGTGCATAGGAATTTGTTTATAGTTTTTGTTTTTACTATAGTCCGGCCCTCCAACGGTCTGAGGGACAGTGAACTGGCCCCCTGTTTAAAAAGTTTGAGGACCCCTGGTGTAAAGCATGAACATGATATTCTGTATACTTTCATTTATATTTGTAGAAGAAAAAGTGCATACATAAATCATGGTGACATCATCATGGGGAACAACATGCAAATAAATTATATTTCATGGTGACGTTCCTTTATGTACAATGTCACAAATGTGAGGAAGTGCAAACACCAGTAGATGAGGAACCTGGGAAGATCAGTCGGGAAAAGTTTGCTGTGAAAACCATTGACCTCCCAATATACAGCTCCCTGCCCTGCCTTTATTTGTGTTTTATTTTTATCACGGGAGGACTTGGATATTTTCATAATAGATGAATTCCACCCGATATGGTTCTCTATCATCTCATAGAAGTCTATGGGGGTTTAAGAGGTACCTTTTAGTTTGGGAATTTTTGGGGGGCATTCGCTTTCGTAAACTATCGGTGTGTAAATTGCTCCACTATTCATGGTCACATTGGGACAAATTCGCCTCCCAAAATATCTTTGATGCTTCCCAAATCATTCCAGACTTCGGAGGCATCTTTTCAGCCCTGAAGTCCGGTCTATATATATATATACTCTTTAGGGTTTTTTGCAGCTTTGGTAGTAAAATAGATCTTTGTCTATACGGCTTTATCAAAGCATTATTACCCAATAAGGTTTTATTATAACCAGCTTACCTTCAATTAAATCATGCCGTATAAACTTGTATCAATCCGCAAATAGCTAATTTAAAAAATAAACAATAATATTCCTTTTAGATTTAATATATCTATCCATGGTTAGAAATGCTTACTCTGCAACAAGCATTGAATGCAGGATCACTGTTTATATAATTAAATCCAATGTGTGAGACACATCCCTCTTTTATCTCATAAAGTATTTACAGTGCCAACACAAGTGTACTACAACCTGGAAACAAAAATAACTATGCATAACTAAAATCCATTATTTACAAATTGTTCTAAAATGTTCCATTTGCTACAAGTTCAGAAATTATTTAATACCAAATAGACTCGCAAAGTGATCAAGAAAAGACTTTGATCAGGGGATGCTAGAGGAATCATGGGAAACCAGTGATTTTAATTGTTTATTTTACACCAATGATCTTTTGCACCATTCACAGTTAGAGACCGTCTTTCCTACACCAGAGTTCCCACCTTGTGAGTAGATCAGCAGGGCTCCAGCTGTTGCTGAACTACAAATCCCATAAGTCCCTAACAGCCTATAAAAATAAAAGAATGAGCATATTATGATAATCGACACTTTGGACTTACACCATTAAAGAAAAAGCTCCTTATAAGTCCATATCCTGCAGATTGAACAAGACAAAGTGACAGGAGTTCCCCTTTAAGAGAATATGGTTATGGAAATTTGAAAAAAACAGGGCTATATTTTTAATTAGTTCCACACTGTGGGCATCAACTGTTATGTGAGAATGAAGTCTATATGTATGATATGCATTACTGCATGTTGCCTTTTTTGGCTGATATCCCTTTACTAACCATATATATTTATAAATTAAGTGACTGATGTACTTTAGAATACTGATTGCTGAATGTTTTGATTTGCCAATACGTTGGTGGATGGCAATGTTAAGACCAATGACCTCTCTTTATTCATTTGGATATACACACTTCCTGACTTAGAAAATGACATTTGGTTTTAACAAAATACCTTTCACTAAAGTTTAACTAATAAAGCACATCATTACTAACAACAGTAATCTGATAACATTTGCTCATTGGGCATCTCCATGAAATAAATCTGATTGGCTCTCAGGTGGTGGGAAATGATGACCATTCCAAAACAAACAGTGATAGGAGAATACTGCAAAAGGTAAGTTTCCAAGGTAAGTACTGTATATATATAAAAAAAAAATAAAAAAAAAATATATATATATATATATATACAGGGATGTCTTTAATATTGATTGGACCCTGGGCAAGAATTCGCTTGGACCTCTGGACCCTGCCCCTGTCCCCCAGCATGCAATCATGCCCTACATTGCAATATGACAGTGTCACTTTGATCCACTGAACTGCCCCTGCAGAACAAGCCACAGTGTCACTTTCCCCCATGTGATTTTGCCCCTCAGAACATGCCACAGCATCACTTTGCCAATTAAAATAAGTCATTAACATATGCAACAGCCAGTTTGCCTATTAAAATATGCCACCGTTTGTCCATTAAATATGCCTCAGTTTATCCATTAATATGCCAATATTATTTTGCCATTAATATGCCAGTATTATTGTTCCATTCAGATGCCAGTATTATTGGGCCATTGAGATTCCAGTATTATTGTGCCATTAAGATGCCACAGCCTATTTGCCCATTGAGATGCCAGTATTGTACCATTCAGAGCATGTGTGGGGCCCGGGGCAGCTGCCTCGTTGCCTTGCGTTAAAGACGATCCTGTATATATATAATTCATGCATGCTTACTTTTTAAATAAAAGCTTTAAAATGCATTATTTTAAGAAAAAGGAAAGTAGGAGTAGTTTTCGTCCTATAACTAGCAAAAAAACTGCATAAAAACATGGAAAAAAGCATTTTTCTGAATTTGTGTAAATCATTTTTTAGGTCAAAGTTCGCAAAAGTGTTGTTTTTTTCATCATATTTTATGATTTTTTTGTATTAAATTATAAGATATGATGAAAATAATTGTATCTAATGAAAGCCCTTATTATGAAAATCAAAACAACATATAATTTGTGTGGGTACAGTATGTGAGAAAGAAGAATATTACAGCTAAACACAAACACCCCAGAAATGTAAAAACAGCCCTTGTCACCAAGACAAAGTCAAGGTCAAAAGGTCTTGTCACTAAGGGGTTAAAAGCCACGATCGCACATGCTGTGCACACACATTTCGGGCACCATATAGAATTGGATTCCTGACACAGACTGTGTTAGAAATGCAATTCAGATGCCATGTTCGACCTTGGTTCATTTTTCTCGGCGACACAACTGAGCCAAGGGGTCAGACATGAAAGTAGGAGAGGGGCTGAGGACTTTATGAGTAAAAAATAATAATAAAAACAATTTAATTTAGTTAATTATTGACTCATTTTTGGAAAAAAGTTTAGGTACTTTGAAAACACATCTCAATTTACCTCCATTATTTTCTTAATCTGAAAATAATTATTTTTGTATTTTTAAAATGTAATTGTGGTTAAAGGAAAAGTTAACACAAAAATCTTGTGCTGAAGAAATGAGTAACTGCTATTTTTGCCCCATTGCTTATAAGCTAAGGATAAAGATTATCCCACAGGGACTATTTCTTTGAGAAGCACAGCAAGCTGCATTTTTACCTTCTAATTCTTAATCTGGCACATGAATAGGTAAATACCCTGGTATCTAATACCCATTTCATTTGGCTGCCTTCCTTTCCTCTTTAGCTCCTATCCAATTTGCCTTTATTATCATAGCCAGCCAAAAAAATGAAACACAGCTTGGGCTAGATTTCATATTTATTCAGCACCAGGGAACAAAACTGCCACAGTGATTTTATCTCTGCCATATTTGGTTGTCAGAATTAAAAACATGTTCATTCTATTTTTAAACACCTGGCATATTCACAGTTCAGCTTTTAATTGGCTTTGATTTAGTGATAAATTATTACATTTCACACTGTGTAAGTTTCTGAATGCTCGAATAAAATTAAATATGATAAGAAGTCACATTATGCAATGTGACACTACTTGTATATCAGAAATGACAGCGCTAGATTGAACATATTAATAATGTCCTCAAAACAGGGTATTGGCATTTGTAAAATGTTATTAGATAAGACACACAATCCATATAATGTTATTTACAGCTTAAACTCCATAGGTGGGTGATCCACCATTCTAAACCATCACAGCCAAATTCCTGGCGCAATGTCTTTCAAAATACCTCTGTCATGGGTATTATTTGTCTTCAGTCCCCAAATTGTTTTATAATGTTACTACACAATGGTAACTGGGCATGCTAGATGTTTATGGAACATGTGGATTGTTGCTAAAGGGACAGCCTTTAGCCCATATTTTAAAAATGCTGTATACTGAAAATGGTGCACTCATGTAATTTCCCCTATTTTGAATTGTGGGAGAGGCACTGCACATGCTTATTAAAATGAGTTCTCATTGGCCAGCACTGTAAAAGCATTGTATATGGAGCTTTGCCCTTGCATGTGCACTAGCCTAGGATGGTAGGTGGGAGGGGCTGTAAGAATTCTTCTTGCAGTGTTGTCACAGATAGAGGAGGCTCGACGAACTCATGACATTTCTATATCTTTTTATTCATTATTTAATGGACATTAAGAAACCAACACTAGATCCTTTTTTTTAGCATCCTTTTACATGATGCAGCACTTATCCAGTCATGGTACATGGCACCTTTAGGCAGTGGTGTATCTTGGTTTTGTGCTGCCCTAGGCAGAAAAAATTCTGGCACACCCCTACCCACGGGCGATATTACATGCCCCCATCACCCCCATTACATACCCCCATTGCCCCCATCACATACCTCCATTGCCCCCATCACATGCCCTATCACCCCCATTATATGCCTCCATTAACCCCATCACCCCAATTATATGCCTCCATTAACCCCATCACCTCCATTATATGCCTCCATTAACCCCATCACCCCCATTATATGCCTCCATTAACCCCATCACCCCATTACTTGCCTCATCACTGCCATTACTTGCCCCATCACCCCCATTACATGCCTCCATTAACCCCACCACCCCATTACATGCCTCCATTAACCCCATCACACCCATTACATGCCTCCATTAACCCCATCACCCCCATTACAGGCCTCCATTAACCCCATCACCCCAATTACATGCCTGCATCACCCCAATTACATGACCCATTACATGCCCCCTCACCCCAGGACTTACCCTGAACCCTGGTGGCTAGTGGCAGGCAGAATGTTGTCCTACCATGCTGCCTGTTCAGCTCCCCGTGGTGAGAGTGGATAGATCATGTGACCCAGCGCGCGTCGGGTCACGTGACTTGTCATCACTTCGCACCCCCTAAGAAAAAACGCACAGGCAGCCCGATCGTTGTAATCTGACCCCCGTGCATTTTTTTCTTAGGTTTTTTTGTTCAGTGCTGGGGGTGCCCAGAATCACCCTGCATATTCAAGGTGAGGTCTTACCATTGACTGGTAAAGCAGCAAGGTGAATTGATCGTGAATCAATGCCCCTTTTACACATGCCAGTATGTTACTGGCCTTTTCAGTTACAATTATTCCTAAATGCTTCTTCATTGATAGTTTTTTTTTTTTACGGAGATTCCATTGAAATATATGCTGTATTGTTGAATTTCCCCAACAGGTATCATTTTAAATTTGTCTACATTGAACCATATTTGCCACTTGCCTTCCCCAATTTGTCTAAAACTCTCTGCCGATAAGAAACAGCAAGTTTAGACTATATTACCCTACTTAACTTTGTGTCATTCGCAAACACTGAAACATGGTTCTCAAGGTGAACTGGCAGAGAGGACGCTGTATGACACTAGTAAGTAGAGTGTATGGGTCTGGAGGACAGAAGGTCAGTCATGCAGTTGTCCACTGTTGTCTTCCCTAACATCTTGTGATGAAAGGCAGAATATTAATAAGATGGTTATTTAATAGAAACATGGGAATAGGTGTGACTAGGGCATATTTACATTTTGGTTAAAAAGGTTGATTGGAGTTGGACAGAGAAAAAAAAGATAGGATATGGAGTTAATAAGAAGAGATGGTATAAGGTCCTTATACGCAGTGCCATTAAAACTGTCGACTGTGTAAAATAATAGGAAGCACATTTAATTCCTTCCTATTGCTGTGTGTGTGTTGCTGACATGCCTCACAAGTTGAGGCAGTCAGCAACACTAAAAAGAGATGAAAATTTTGCTCTCAGGAAGCATGGCCAAAATGGTTTTGAAATAGCATTGCACTGCTTATACATATTGCCCTGTAACTTGAAAAAAAAAAAGCATAAAAACAAAAAACGTTGGATATTTCTAAACTCTAAGGAAAAATGTTAGAATCTATTCAGCAGGGATTTTTTCTTCGCTTTTGTAGATGAGTATACGATTTTTCAAATAAAATTCAGGAAAAAAAAAAATATATATATTTTTACATAAATGAATAGGATATGATCAAAATAATGGCATCAAATGAAAGCCCTACTTATGCCGAAAAAACATATATAATTTGTGTGCTAAATGAGACGGAACAAAATTACAATTAAACAAATGTTAAAACAGCCATTGTCACCAAGGGAAAGGCAAGGCTAAAAAGTCTTGACACTAAGGGGTTAAAACATATTTGTCTCTTAATTTATTTGCTTGAAAGTTTGCTAATACAATGTATACATTTTCATTATTTGTTATTCTCTACATTACATAGTGTAAGCAATGTTTAAGTTGTCAAAGTCCCTTTAAGTATCTATTGCTTGATGGAAAATAAGGTTTCTTTAAAAAAAAAAAATTAAAAATCTAAGGTTATACCTTAATCACCATTTGTTTTTTTGTAGTTATACCTTAATCAATTTCAGGAGAAATCTGGAGACGACAGAATCATTACTTTATAGATGAGTAGTGAAGTGAGTAGTAACAGTGGTGGAACTGCTGATTAGATTTTTTTGTTAATATGTTTCCACCTCAAGGCGTTTAGAACATTTATGAATGTTAAGTATCAGTATTATTATGCATGTTCTCTAGTCATTAGTGTATGGTGATACCAGCTACAAAGCTCAAAGACAAATTATGCTTTGAAAGTAACTTTCTCTTTTAAATGCCATAAAATGTCAATGTCCATAATCTGTGTAATAATTAACATCCCTGACAGCTGAGCTCTCTCAAGGAAGATCATCCTCACAATCTGGTTAGCTTATATAATATTATATTCCGAGAAATGTTTAACGATAATAATGATATTAGTAGGAGATCATTTATGTGCAGGGCCGAACAGCAGAAATTTCAGGGCCTCTTACCGAAAAAAATAGTTTATCCATTAATAGCCCACTGATAATTTGTTCATTAATAGCCCACTCATTATTTGTCCATTAATAGTCCACTGATAATTTGTCCATTAATAGCCCACTCATTATTTGTCCATTAATAGCCCACTCATCATTTGTCCATTATTTGTCCATTAATAGCCCACAATCCCCCCTCTCCTCCCCCTTCCCCAGTACTTACCTGGATGCTGCTCGTCGGCCATCTCCTCCGCAGGGTTTCTTGCTGCACGTACGCTGATACAGCCACAAGATATGACATGACGTCATTTCCAGAGGCTGTGACTAAAAGCCAGGTCCATATGCCGGCTGCTGCCCAGTCGTGACTGGGCCCTGGCAGGGCCAGCCTTAAGTGTTCCGGCGCTTTGTGCGCCCCCCCCCCCCCACCCTCATGTCTGTCTCCTCTCCCTCCTCATGCCTGTCTCTATCCTTTCCCTACATGTTTGTGTCTCTTCCTTCCCATGTTTGTCCCTTTCCCCTTCATTGCCACGTCTGTCTCTCTCCAACTCCCCCATATCTGTTCTCTCTCTCCCTCTCCTCTCCCATGTCTGTTCTCTCTCCCTTTCCTCCCCCATATCTGTTCTCTCTCCCCCTCCTCTCCATATCTGTTCTCTCTCCCCCTCCTTCCCATATCTGTGCATGCGCAGACCACTAGACATGCAGTATTCATTGTCCTGTATCCTGGACACTGGATAACAAAAATCGAGACCATGGCATTGCGGACCTGAATCAGGACTATCCCGCTTAATTTGGGACAGTTGGGGAGCATCCTGTTTTAATACTAATGGCCCTGTAGATCACTTTTTTCTGGTCACACAACTTTTTTTTTAGATTGCAGACTCTTTAAGAAAGACTCTAAGGTCTAAAACAGATTGCAACTTCTTTTTTAATTCTACCTCTCCATCTCCATGTACCTAGGAAGTCCAGTAAACAAATTAGACAGCTGTAGACACTTAAAGGTGCTTGAATGCTGGTGAGTTGCTCCTTTTGGTCTATGGCAAAGATGGTCTTGTGTACTGATTTTTTGTTAGTCTCTGAAGTTGGCAGCTCAATCTCAAAGGCATTCCCCAACACTTCAGTACATTCCTTTAATTACCTTTCAGTTCAATTGGAATTTTTCCATTTATGTGGAACTGATGTTTTTTCATTATATAACATTTGCGAAAGGTGAACACACAGGATATTCAAGCAGCTTTGAATTCTGGGTAATAGCATGCAAATGAGAAATGCTTGCAGGAATAATTTTTCTGACCCGAGAAGCCTCAACATCTGGTGCAGTAGGATCAGCGTGAGATTTTGTAATTGCTCAAAACCTCTGGAAAGTAAGATATTATGGGCACAATTATTTACTATTCTTTGCTTCATGCAATCATTAATTATATGCCTGGAAGTCAGCAGTAAACCAAAGATACTATTTTATTTTTTGAAAAAAGCAATCACAGTGTAACCCTTTTAGGGCCAGAGAGATGAGAACACCTCACTTTACATTTTGCATACTTTTGGCTCTCAGTGAGACCATCTAGTTGGAGCGGAGACATTAGGGGAATGTATGATGTCTCCCTCATACAAAAGTTCTGGGATGCAAAAAAAAAAAAAAGGGTGCAATTGGCCCTACTTATCACCGATTGTATCTTTTTTTTATTTATTTTTTACAACCTGACACTTTCAGAATCTTTATCTACAGGTTGTGCTGGCGCTCCACAGGCAGGATCAACCTGGGTGTGTGGGACTACAACGGTGCTTATAAATCATATGCCATTGTTTTTTCTTTTTTATATGATTGAATTAATTGCATTTAAAAGGAAAAATAAAATTAGGTGTTTATCTCCTGGCTCCATTTTGAGAATATCTCCCATCCAAAATCTTTCAGCCAGACTCACTTTACAACTGTGTCCAAAGCCTGCATGATAAAGTCATAAAATACACCCCTGCTCTCTTACAGACTCCTGTGTATCATAGTGGGCAGAACTAGGTGGTTGGGTACAATTTTTTTTTACCTGCCTTCTAGAGGCGTCACTAGATTCCAGTAATATTGTGCCATTCAGTTGCCTGTAATATTGTGCCATTCAAATGCCTGTATTATTCTGTCATTCAGATGCCAGTTATATTGTGCCATTCAATTGCCAGTAATATTGTGCCATTCAGATGTCTGTATTATTGTGCCATTCAAATGCCTGTAATATTGTGCAATTCAGATGCCTGTATTATTGTGCCATTCAGATACCAGGAATATTGTGCTATTCAGATGCCTGTATTATTGTGCCATTCAGATGCCACTAATATTGCGTCGTTCAGTGCTCCTTTTATTCCTCCCTCCTCCCCCCTTCCCCAGTACTTACCGCCTGGCTAATGCTCCGTGTCTCCGGACGCCTCCTCCGTGCAGTCTTCCCTCCTGGAGGGAGGAGGGAAACACAGACACCGGATGTGACGTTACGTCACATCTCGTCGCAGGGATTTTTCCCCCCCGGCGACCGAATCCAGCGGATGCAGCTGCCATAGAAAAAATTTATAAAAATACAGCAGCGCGATGCACTGCGGGGGATGCCGGCAGCACAGTTGTCACCCTCGCTGGAGGTGTCACCCGGTGCAGACCACACCCCCTGCACCCCCCTCAGGATGCCACTGCTGCCTTCCAAAACAAAGAGAGGAAATTAACCTGATCAAACAAGACTTTGTTTTACACCCCCTTGTGATGTAATAGTTGAATTACCCTCCCATTCAATGCAATGCAGTCTATGACCATCATCTGACTTATAGACTGCATTCTGTGCCCCAGCCCCAAAGTGAGAAATTTGTGCTGTAAAGTCACTAGGGGGTGGCACCCAGAAACACTATTTTTCACAAAATGGCGGCGCCCAGTGACACTTGTTTAGTTACATATTTTATTAAATATAGCCACATAACAAAAACAAAAGACATACCTGAAATCAACAATCCAAAATAAAAACAAATGAAACCTTTTCATTTTTTTGTGGGAGCGTCCCTTTAAATTTCATATGTAAACCTTCAGTCTCTACTTCACCGCGCTTTCCAAGCCCCGACAATAATACAAGAAATGAGTGAGACGACTGAGAAGAGGTAGTTCCTAAAGTGTTCCAACGGTGTTTATTTTAATAAATGTTCAGCGACTGCGCATTACAGAATCACAACCACCATTCTCCTATGATTCTGTAGTCTGCAGTCACTGCACCTTTATTAAACACCATTGGAACACTTTTGTAAATAATTCTTATCCCTGCCGGCTCTCTCATTTCTTGTAAGTTTGTGTTGTAGAATGGTGCTCAGGGCAATAAAGTCACTATTTTGTGCTGTCACTTCTCTGCGCCTCTTTTATACATCACCCCCATTGTATTATACTGGTGACCACACCTACTGAAAAGCATTATTATGGTTAGGTTCTGATTAGAATTTAATATATAATTGCAGTATGATTGTGGTTATTAACATTTTAAATTCAAGAAAACACATTCTACTAACAGAAACAAAATCATTCCGATTAAGCAGTTCTGGAAGTGGTTTTACAGAGTGCGAGAACAGAACATTTAGTGGTAAATATATAAATGTTATCTCCAATATTCTTTCTCTCTAGGAAAGCAAAGTACCATATGCAAGTGGGAAAACCGGTTTAAAGAGCATGTAACATTTAATAAAACTGTAATATTCTATACCGACTCTCATCCTGATTCCTGACAAAATGGAATAATATTTTATAATCTCATACATTAAATTCATTTGTTCTGGATTTACCTAACCAATGAGACATTGTTGAGAGCCTCACTTGTTTCCATCTTTCAGCTGTGATTAAGCATGGAGATGTGAGTGGTGAAGGTATGGTATCATATGCTTTGTATAATCACAGAGTAGCAGTGATGAAGTGGTTGTAATACGATATTGTGACCAGAAGAAGGCACCAATATTGTTCATAATGGACTATATGATGGACTATTTAATGATGTTCTACGGATCTTCACAGACCTTGCCATGGACACTAATGTGTATCATCCCTTTAATTTCTTGTAGGGAAGAGAAAGGGGGATCTCAAAAGGGTAGTAAAGCATTCCGGTAACGGGTATCTAGATGTATTATATACAGTGCTGTATTTACCGCGAGGCATCCTAGGCGGATTTTGGGGGGCGGCAGCGCCCTCCAGCACTAAAAAAAAAATGTAAAAAAAAACGCGGCCCTTTAAAAAAAAAAAACAAGACCGCGCTTGCAGGCAGAGACGGAGATCCCCCCTCACCATCGCTCTGCCTGCCGGGCTGCACGGGGAGCCGAACAGGCAGCACAGAGAAACCTCCGTGCTGCCTGTTCGGCTCCCCGTGCAGTGTGCCGACAGTCACGTGACGGGCGCGCTGACGTCATAAGCGCGCCCGGTCACGTGACCTGTCGGCACAATCGCCGGGAAGCCGAACAGGCAGCATGGAGGGACCATGCTGCCTGCCACCAGGGAAAGGTAAGTGCTGATGGGAGACTGTGTGTGTGTGTGTGTGTGTGATGGGAGTCAGAGTGTGTGTGATGGGAGACAGTGTGTGTGACTGAGTGTGATGGGAGTCAGAGTGTGTGTGATGGGAGACAGTGTGTGTGACTGAGTTTGATGGGAGTCAGAGTGTGTGTGATGGGAAACAGTGTGTGTGACTGAGTGTGATGGGAGTCAGAATGTGTGTGATGGGAGACAGTGTGTGTGACTGAGTGTGATGGGAGTCGGAGTGTGTGTAATGGGAGTAGGAGTGTGTGACTGAGTGTGATGGGAGTAGGAGTGTGTGACTGAGTGTGATGGGAGTGTGAGCTTGATGTGAGTCTGAATGACGGGGCATGTCTTAGGTGTGTAACGTGGATGTGCAGCTTGGGTAGGGGGGTGCCTGGATTTTGTCTGCCTAGGGCAGCATAAAATCAAGATACACCACTGATTATATATATCGTTTTATTTTGTGAATACATTTAGATTTTAATTTTATTATTTAAAAAATTCCCTTCCCCCTTCCCTCCTTCCACTCCACTACTTATTTATCTAGTGTTATCTTAAAGAGTGTATTCTAATTTATATTTTCCATTTCTTTTCGTGCTATTTCCACTGTAAATACTTTACCCAGTTCACCAACGTGGCCTAGCTAACTCTTTTGTCTTAATATTATATATTTTAGTTTAAATTATACTTAATTTTCAATTTCTAAATGTAATTTAATGTGTTTTATTATTTTATATTTAAGGCTAACTCACTTCTATATAATTTTGCTTAATTTGCTTTATTTTATATTACAAGTAAATTTAATAGTGTGTGATGAAGTAGCTCTATATATGTGAAATATCTCTAGTGCTCGCATTCTCTATGTTTGGAATCTAAGACAAAAATCAATACTTCTCTAGATCTATATTCTCGTCTATACCCATTTTGAAGTCAAAAAAGTTCCCTCTATTTATTTATCATAAACAATTGCCCCCTCCCTCCCCCGAATTCCTCCCGCCCCCGATACATCTCTTGCTGAATTTTTTGTATATCTTCTACCGTGTCTTTCATAGTGATGACTTGCCCATTATAAGAGTAGAGGAGTTTAGTTGGAAAGCCCCACCTATACACATTTTATTTATCTAAGCTGTTTTGTTAATTCTCTAAAACGACGTATATTCATTCTAGTAGCTAGAGAAAGGTCTGGGAATACGAGTATACCCCAAATTTCGAGTTTTTTGCACTTGGGTGCACTCTCATTTGGTTCAAGGGCCTATCTTTAATGGAGCAATTAAGGAAACTTACAATTACGTCTCTAGAGTCAGGTCCCTCTGGGCTCTTATCAGGGGCGGGCTGGGCCGGGGGGCAGGGTGGCAATTGCCCCCCAGGCCGCCCTAAGGATTGTAAAACACGGCCGCTGGGCCAGTGTTTTAAAAAAAAAAAAAAAAACGCGCTTGCAGGCAGAGACTGAGGTGAGAAGGGATCGGAAGATCCCCTCTCACCTCCGCTCTGCCTGCAAAGCTGCACGGGGAGCCGAACAGGCAGCACAGAGAAACCTCCGTGCTGCCTGTTCGGCTCCCCGTGCAGTGTGCCGACACGGAAGTGCCGACAGTCACGTGATCGGCGCTCTGACGTCAGACGCGCGCCGATCACGTGACCTGTCGGCACAACCGCCGGGAGGCCGAACAGGCAGCATGGAGGGACCATGCTGCCTGCCACCAGGTAAGTCCTCCTGCCACTAGCCACCAGGGAAGTCCTGCCACTAGCCACCAGGGAAGTCCTGCCACTAGCCACCAGGGAAAAAGGTAAGGGGGGGGGGGCAAAAAACACTGGCATATTATTGGGCAAATTGGCTGGGGCATATTACATGGCAAATAAGACTGGCATATTATTGGGCAAATTGGCTGGGGCATATTACATGGCAAATAACACTGGCATATTATTGGGCAAATTGGCTGGGGCATATTACATGGCAAATAAGACTGGCATATTATTGGGCAAATTGGCTGGGGCATATTACATGGCAAATAAGACTGGCATATTATTGGGCAAATTGGCTGGGGCATATTACATGGCAAATAAGACTGGCATATTATTGGGCAAATTGGCTGGGGCATATTACATGGCAAATAAGACTAGAATATTATTGGGCAAATTGGCTGGGGCATATTACATGGCAAATAAGACTGGCATATTATTGGGCAAATTGGCTGGGGCATATTACATGGCAAATAAGACTGGCATATTATTGGGCAAATTGGCTGGGGCATATTACATGGCAAATAAGACTAGAGTATTATTGGGCAAATTGGCTGGGGCATATTACATGGCAAATAAGACTGGCATATTATTGGGCAAATTTGGCTGGGGAATATTACATGGCAAATAAGACTGGCATATTATTGGGCAAATTGGCTGGGGAATATTACATGGCAAATAAGACTGGCATATTATTGGGCAAATTGGCTGGGGAATATTACATGGCAAATAAGACTGGCATATTATTGGGCAAATTGGCTGGGGAATATTACATGGCAAATAAGACTGGCATATTATTGGGCAAATCGGCTGGGGAATATTAAATGGCAGAATAACACTGGCATATTATTGGACAAAATCGGCTGGGGAATATTAAATGGCAGAATAACACTGGCATATTATTGGGCAAAATGGCTGGGGAATATTAAATTGCAGATAACCTTGGAATATTATTGGGCAAATTTACTGAGTTATATTAAATTGCAGAATAACACTGGCATATTATGGGACAAATTGGCTGGGGAATATTAATGGCAAATAATATTGGAAATGTGTATGTAATGGGGTGATGGAGGCATGTAAATATGGTGATGGGGCATGTCCTGGTGTGCAACGTGGGTTATGGGTTATGTCGTAGGTGTGCAACGTGGGTAGGGGGGGGTGCCCAAATTTTGGGATATTGGGTGTCTAAATCCTGGCATATTGAGGGGCATAATCCTGGCATATTGAGGGGCATAATCCTGGCATATTAAATGGCAAATCCTGGCATATTGTGGGGGAAAATCCTGGCAATATTCGTTATAAAACAAGGAAAAGATGGCCGTGGATGGGGAGGCGATTCGATGGTGCAATGGGCCACTTGACTGGATTTGCCCCCCAGGCCTAAGGCTGCCAGCCCTCCCCTGGCTCTTATTCTATGACATCTTTCAAAGGGGGATTGATTCAATAGTTCAGGAGGGATGTATTGTAGTATAAATTCCGTTAGATATTTTTCCAAATCTTCCCTATTGATATTTGCTGGTATTCTCTTGAATCTTAAATTGTTCTGATGGGTCCTGTCCTCTAGCTCTACTACTTTATTGCTATTCTCTCTTTATTGAGTATGCTCTTAACTCTTTAATAGTCCATCACAAAGATTCTATGTAGCACACGGGCATCTGGAGGTGGAGGCAACAAGGGGCAATTGCTCTCCTGGAAAATCAGTCAAATGCAGTTTTGTGCATTTTTTAAATTTGTATTTATTTATTTAGAAAGTGAATGTTGGGCAGGTTGGGGATATCTTCACTAGCCAGCCCAATTGCATGTATTGTTAGAGTGTTGGGTGTCACTGGAAAACTGGCACTCTGACACATACAAACATGCAGGGGTAAAACAAGGAGAGACTATGTCTATGCTAGACACAGAAAGTCCAGACTCTTTGCTGGACCACCAAATAATTTTCTCCCAAAGCAAAAAAATGACACAATCCTGATGTGGTAAGGAGATGGCATTCTGCTGATACTCACAAGAGCTCACAAAATCCTTGTTATTAAAGAATTCTAATAACGATAATAGCAATGCACCTTCTAGTTTACATTCCGGGACCAGGAAGGTAGCTCCAGAAGAGTAGGTGTAATGAGTGAGCAGAAGACCTATAAAGGACAGATCTCTTTTTCCTGTTTCCTCTTACTGGCACCACTCAGACTAAGGGCACCAGCAGGCCCTCTTAGTCAGTAACACTGCACATCAGAGAGGGATGAGGGTAGAGATGTATGTCCTACATATTAGTCTTATGGCTATGCCCCTGCCTGTGAAAATAAGGGAATATTTCAACAAAAGAATCACAAACTAAGAGGCAGTACAATCAGAATGGAATAGGAATAAGTTAACTCCAGATTGTGTGACTCTTAAAATCTGACCGTTAATACGAAGACCCCATGATTGTAAAGTAAAATAAGGAAAAAGGGGGGTTGCTCATTCCGGTTCATGGAACATGTATATAGCCTTATATAAATGAAGAACATGGATGAGGCTGGATCCAGCTACAATAGGTAGATGATATTAGGGTGAGATGACCACTTGACTCCCAGTTAGGGTTGCCAACTTTTCTACCAAAAAATACTGGCCATACTACTGCCTCTATAGACTTAACATTGGCCTCAAGCCAATTTTTTACCAGCCTGCTGGTAAAATATCGGCCAGGTGACAACCCTACTCCCACTGCAGCTTTCAGTCACAGTAGGCTAGGTCAACATTGCTCTGATAAGAAGATTGCCAGTCTGATAACAATGCTGTGAATGCTGAAATACATGCTGCCACAGACAGGTTTAAGAGTCAATGGTTTATGAGTTCCTTTTCTCATTATGAAGTTTCCTGCATTCATACTGGGCGAGGTTGGGGAAGTTCCTGAACACTGGCTCTGCTAGACATCATTTATGTGGGTGGAACTAGTAATTATGATTAAACAGTAAAAAGGTGAATGGACAAAAAAAAGGGTCACTGAAGAGGTCTAGCCTGATTGCAAAAACACAAAGAGGCTACGTATAATTAATAATGTGATTTTGTATTTCAGGCTTTTTAAAGAAAGGTGGGTAATGTATTTTATGGCTGTATAACATATGAAGGTTTTTAAAGGTTTGAGTTTTTCATGGTTTAAAGTTACGGCATCAAAAAAACATTATTATACTATAAATTTAGAAAATGAAAAATCATCTATACATTTTTTTATAAAAAATGCATGCATTAATAAAACATGTTTTACATGTGTCTGTGACGTCTCTTGTTTATGACATCACCATGTGGCTTTATATGCAAATAAACTACTTGAGAAATGTACAGTTTTCATATTAAATAGGTTGGTGATCTTTCAATAAGACAGACGGCAACTTCTGTCTTCTGAATGATGCTTTCATGGAGCACTGTTTAGAAGCAATTCCAATTTACGCTTGACTTTTAGACTGCCATGTCATGGAAATTGTCCTTCCCGACCTGGCAGCACTGATTGGTGTGCGTCATCTGTGATGCTGAACACACCTCTAGTGTGGGAGAGATAAATACACACACCAATCACAGAGAGTGATAGGTGATGGACAGTCTATGTCTGCAGCCATGGAGTCATGCTCCATGAGATGGAGGCTCCTTTGGGCTCAATTACTACCAATGGTACCATTCAAATTATTTGTTTAATGACGAAGAAATGGCCTTCTGTCTCACTAAAAGTTACATTGTGCAGGGACAAACCTGGTGAGTTTGTTACGTGGAAGGAACTCATCAGGTCTATCCCTGCACATTATATAGATTAATTGGTGAGATGAAATGCTCAACTCACCTTTAGCTAACCTTTAAGTGAATAGCCCCCACTCACCTACCTCTTTGAGTCACAAGGTGATGTCATACACTATTCAGGTAGATTCATACTGATTTCTGGATGCACTCTAATATTCTATATATGATATATAGCTAAAATATTTCTATATATATATCCAGTAAGTATATACATGTAAAAATCTGGTTTTGCCAACTGAAATTGTGTCTGTGAGTCCAGAAATAAAACAGGTCAAGACATGATAAATCTGGTGAGCGTAGTCACTCCCTGAGAAGCGATCGTTCTCAATAGCGTAATTCTTTCCCAAGGCCGCTAAATCAATGAACGCCATAGTCATCTTTCCCCTGGCTTGGGATCTAAAAATAATAGAGTTGAAATCTTCCTCAGCAAAAGGGAAGATGGCTCTAAACCTAATTGAAAAGTGACTCTGGACACACAGCATCCCCGTTCATCTCTCCCTAAGGAGAAGGGATAGGAAATGCCTATAAAGGAATGCTACTTGCTGTAGACTACTGATATAATTCAGCTCAAGGCTACATCTGTCACACTTTTCTTTCTGAATTTCATTTTCTTCTTCAACTGGACACTTTGTGCTGAATGTTATATATTATATCGCCAGCTTTTCTGCATTTTTTTGTGTTCCTATCAATCAGCTGACTTTAAAAGCTGGTGAATACCATGGCAAAGGATTAAAGGCCTGTATCACCTAAACATTGGTTCACTGTACATGTAGAAAATACAAAATGATGGAAAATGGCTAAATTGTGAGAACGTGATTTAAATGTGTCTGTGGGGTTGTCTGTGGCTTTATTTGCAAATGAACTAGTTTTCAATGGAAAATGTGTGCAAATTGTAAAATGTGAAAATCAAGCCACAGGTGATGTCATAAACAGCAGGCTCCAGAGATGTTAAATACATTTTCTCCTAATTTAGCCATTTGCTTTCAATTCTTCTAATACAATGTATAGATCATTTTCAATCATTTTTTATTCTCTAGATGCACAGTACAGGTTGAGCATCCCTTATCCAGAAATCCGTTATCCAAAACGATCCGTTATCCAAAATATTTGGGGGATTTTGCCACAAATTGCAAATTCCACACACACCTGTCAGAATGCAAACACACAACATTTATTCAATGTCCAGCCCCCTTAAGTTGCGATTTAGCCTTTCCATGCATGTTCAGATTCCCCCACGCCCACAAAGGGTACCACAATGGCAAGTATGCAGGCCTGACACACCAATAGCAGGTTCCCAAAGATGCCTCACATCACAGCTACATCCAAGTAAAAGGGATTTAATTTCTCTATACCGTATTCACATTGGTACTGCTTTATTTCATAGGAGCTGAGAGGCTGTAATATATCTTTTTGATGAAAATGATCCATTATCCCAAAAAAACGTTATCCAGAATACTTCTGGTCCCAAACATTTTGGATAAGGGATACTCAATCTGTATAATCAGTGTCCCTCTAACCTTCTGAGTGCTAAAGGAATGCAACCAAGAGATGCTTCCAGAACTGTATTTCACAGCAGGTGAAAGCAAATCTGCCGGCATCCAAAGTGAATGTGAATTACTATATAAGTAAAATATTACTAATCAAGTTCTTTGTACTTTTTTCATAGAATCATATTATAGAAACATAGAAACATAGAATGTGTCGGCAGATAAGAACCATTCGGTCCATCTAGTCTGCCCAATTTTTTTTTTTTTGGGAGTACTTTTATTAGTCCCCCGTTCCCGGTCTTATAGCTAGGATAGCCTTGTGTCTATCCCACGCATGCTTAAAATCCTTGACTGTGTTTACCTCTACCACTTCTGCTGGCAGGCTATTCCATACATCCACTACCCTCTCAGTAAAATAATACTTCCTGATATTACTTTTAAATCGTTGCCCCTCTAATTTAAAACTATGTCCTCTAGTTGTGGTAGTTTTTCTTCTTTTAAATATACTCTCTTCCTTTATGTATTTAAATGTTTCTATCATATCCCCCCTGTTACGTCTTTCCTCCAAGCTATACATGTTAAGATGCTTTAACCTTTCCTGGTAAGTTTTATCCTTCAACCCATGAACCAGTTTAGTAGCCCTTCTCTGAACTCTCTCCAAAGTATCAATATCCTTCTGGAGATACGGTCTCCAGTACTGCGTACAATACTCCAAGTGAGGTCTCACCAGTGCTCTGTACAATGGCATGAGCACTTCCCTCTTCCTACTGCTAATACCTCTCCCTATGCAACCAAGCATTCTGCTAGCATTTCCTGCTGCTCTATTGCATTGCCTACCTACCTTCAAGTCCTCTGAAATTATTACTCCTAAATCCCTTTCCTCAGATGTTGAGGTTAGGACTGTACCAAATAGTCTATATTCTGCTTTTGGGTTTTTACGCCCAAGGTGCATAATCTTGCACTTGTCCACATTAAATGCCAGTTGCCACTGCTCTGACCATTTTTCTAGTTTATCCAAATCATTTGCCATTTGGCTTATCCCTCCATGAATATCAACCCTGCTGCAAATCTTTGTATCATCAGCAAAAAGACATACTTTTGCCAACAAGACATTTTATCAGATTGTGCATCTGCTTTTATCAGATTGTGCATCTGTTTTGCTGAATTCCATAACTTTTCCTATGGCCAATACATATTAATGTGTTCTGGATCTATGAGAGGAAAAACTCGAGCTAGCTAGGGTTGCCACCCAGCCGGTATTTTACCGGCAGGCCGGTAAACAAGTGGCTTGCTGCCAATGTTAAGTCTATGGTGGCAATAGCAAGTCCGGTATTTTTTTGAGGAAAAGGTGGCAACCCTAGAGCTAGCCCAGAGCTGCATTTACAGTGAGGCAATCAAGGCAAGTGTCTTGGGCAGCACTTTCTAGGGGGGTAGCTAAAAACCCCATCCCCAAAGGCCCTCTCGGACACCCGTGCAAGTTCAAAAGGCTTTTGAGCCAGACCGCGACACCCCTGGTTGCGTTTTTAATCAATGGATCAAGCCCATGACTTTTTGGGAGGGATGAGAGTGGCATAATACACACACTGGTTTCTTCTGAGAATGAGGTGCCTCATTCAGTCACAGTGCCTGGATCTGGATGAATGCTTTATTTATTGCCTTCATAGACTGGGATGATTAATTTTCAGAATACTTTGTCTAATAAAGTTTAATCCGGGCTGTATTTTTTAAAATATGGTTCTATTTATCCACCTTTTTTCATAGTTATTCTAGCATGCTAAAAAGGTGGATAAATAGAACCATATTTTAAAAAATACAGCCCGTATTAAACTTTATTAGGCAAAGTATTCTGCAAATCAATCATTCAAGTCTATGGAGGCAATAGCATATATATTTTTTAAAGCAAAGGTAACTTAATAACACCATGCTGTATTTTTGAAAGCATGGTTCTATTTATCCACCTTTTTCAGCCTGGTAGAATTCAAATCTTAAAAGATGGATAAATAGAACCATTAATTGGAGGGGGGGTGGGTGGGGGGGTGCCGACAGTAGTTGTGCCTATGACATATAACCCACTCTATAATAATTAGCTGAATATCAGATGTTATTCATTACAAGACCTTCATAGCTCTGAAAAGCAAATCTCCATGTCTAGCTGATGTAGCACTAAATATAGATCACCTCTGGCACCCTAGAAACAGAATGCAAGCCTTTTGTCCGGCTGAGAATTATGAGAGTTGTAGCTTACAGGAGCCATAATGGCATGTTCGAGCACAGTCACTTCCCCATCTCAGCCATCACAGCGTAGCTAACACTGGAATAACTAACAGAAGGGGCCGTTACAAATTTCTATACCTTGGAACTGATTAGCTCCTCCAATAAGTCAGAGTTCAGGCACATCCCTTCATCATTTGTGTCCTGTACTTTTAATTTACAAATCGGCCAGGTATTGTCCCATTCATCTCTGCATAATTTAAAATGCTCACTGTGACATAATGAGATAACAGATGGACGCTATGAATTGAGTGGATGGATGAATGAACGACTAAATCAATGAAACGAAGTGAGCACTAATTAAATGAGTCTGAGCTGTTATAGATTCAATGGAACGACTATGATTATATGATTAAATTGTGCAGTAGGACCATAGAAACCCGTGAGTCATCAAAAAATTGAAGGTTTATTACTTTTTTTTAAACATAAAAACTTTTTAACAAGAGACACCACAGACACATTTGAAACATATTAATCTCTTAATATATGCATTTGCTTGTAATTCTGCTAATGTACTTCATGATCATTTCCCCCCCTTCATCACGAGTCTAACCAATGCTTATGTAAGCATGTGAGTGGATTGGCAACTTTACATTAAACCTTACTCCTCACCAACACACAGACCCTAGCAGGGTATAATGGTTGATAGGTTCAGCCACAGTTTGTCATGATACATATATACCTATTGAGTTTTGTTAAAGGACTGTGTGATAAACTAGTCTCTTGTCTAAAGTACACAAACTGAAATGCATTTTACTCAATAATTCCTCTTATACTTGCTGTCGAATAGAAAACCATTTAATTAGGTCCATTAAGTCAATGTAGGTTCATGTTGACACATTTTACAGTTGCCTTTTTATATATAAAACTATATTGGTAATGCACACCGCCCGTAAATTAAACTCGTAAATAGTGAACTACTACAAACACTTCACGTGAATATTATTACATTGAACTAACCATTTTTACAAGCAGGGCTCTACTTCATACAAATGGAAATGCAATCAATATAACCAGTCTTGCTCACAATTTATGACAGTTTATAAAACTTACATTGTTCTATAAATATGGGAAACGCGTTTTCCAAACTAACTTCTAGATCATTAATAAATTATAAAGGAGTGGGCTCAGAAATGAATCGTCACACAATCCACTTACAGCTTTAGTTGGAACTGAAAACGTTCCATTACAAACAACTCTCTGCACGGAACCTGCCAATTTTCTATACAGGCACAAATGTTTTCTGTTTGGCCTAGTTCCCTACTTTATCGCTAAGAACTTGCTTCCTGTGTGGCACTGCATGCAATGTGTTTGCAAAAACGAATTAGCTGACATGCTCTGTATTAAAGTGGTCCAAATTCTATATCAGAGGCCAAGAATCTTAGTTATAATGTGAGGTTGATTCCCACTATTAATAAATTATTAAAACACATAATGGATGTTAGTCTTACCAGATTAGAATCTAGAGGCAGTGTTCTCCATTCTTCTCAGCAGAGGCCTGACGTGACCCCACTTTAGTCAATATCACAGACCTCACACAATGTGGGAAGCTAAAGGGGTGTGGCTTGGGAGGAGGAGTGTCAGAGCATGCGCAGTGTTCATTCTTCAGGATTAAAGTGGGACAGTTAGGAGGTTTGATTCCACACCCTCCAGTATAGCTGGTTATGCTTGGACTTGGACTTTTCTTTCGCTTAATAGGTTCCTTTAACTTGTTGTAATCCCGCTTTCCAAACGTCTTCTTTTCTTACCCCAGTTAAATTTTAATATGGTTTGTTTATTCACAAAGCACCAACATAATATGTTGGTCTTGTATAATGAGCAAACACAACATACGAGTATGTAGTGATACAACCAGTGATACTACACGCAGCATAGAAAAGGATAGGAAAGATCTGCTCAGACCAGCTTACTGCTCTTGGTCAAGAATTCACATTGCTATGTTAGCGGGATCATGATCTGATCTTTAGACTCTGAGCATTCTCATTCAGTGAGGCAAAACTTCCTCTCACTTTAAAATGGAAAGGAGATCTGGAGAAGAAACCCATTATTAAGGGTTTCTCCTATATTGGAAAAGTTTGAGGTAGTCCTGTGACGATTATCTTTTGCATTTCCACACATGAATGTTGGACACAATGTTATTCATAAAAGGTGGTTTGCAGGTGAGTCGAAGTGATAGGAACATTTCATCTGAGCAATTTGGCAATTTAACGATACATTGTGCAAGTTTGTTTAGCGGTGGAAGCTCACAAGGTTTGTCAAAGCACAATATGCTATATAGCTAAAATGTTGTGATGAAATATTCATTTCACCTCACCCATTAGTGAACAACCCACAATGTTGTAAAAAAGCATGACTGACATGAAATATTTTTTTTTTATTCCACTATCACTATTTTGCCACTCGGTGCCATAAAGTATACTATTAACATAGGCCAACGGCTCACAGTGTATAGTGTGACAGTGTGGCCTGGTCCAGGCTTGTGCCTGAACCAAGGAGTCAATAGTGTGACATCACCTCCTTGGTTCAGGCACACACCTGGACCAGGCATGGAGGGCCTAATATACATGCATTTCAGTCAGGGCCACATTAAGGCACTGGTGGGCTCTGGGATGACCTCTCAGTGCATTTTAAAAAGTAACCATCAATTAAAGAAACACAATTTATTACCCCTCTTTATATTATATCTTCCCTATTTCCCACTAAATGGAAGCCTGGGCAGTTGCTCTCTTCAACCCTTTTACTGTAGTCTTACTCCCTCAACCTTTTTCGTCTGTTTAGTTGGCGGGAATTTGGAACCCTTAGTTTGTGGGTCTTGGGCAAATGCCCACATTGCCCATTGAGAAAGCAGCTCTGATTTCAGTTATTTATGTCTTAAGGACAAAAAAAGCCTAAACTTGCTCTTCTCTTAAAAAACATATTTTGCTAAGTAAATTGCAGAAGCCATGCAGGACAGATCACACAAATAACAATGGGACTGTCCTGGTAAATCTTGGACTTTTGGCAAGTATGTATAAGGTGAGACAAGAAACGACTACAAACTTTATTAAAGTTCTCCAAACTAAGGTTTCAAAAAGTACTCCCTTCCTTTGGCACCCTGGTCAGAAGAAGCTGAGAAAATAGCATTAGTGCAAACATTTTAATTTATACTTCATCTCTTTAGACATCATGTTGTTATGTCTCATTTATTTTTCTTTGAAACATTTTATATTTCCAAATATGTAACAGAATTAGAAGACTTAATGCTGTGCTAATATAATGATGATACCATAAGTAAGTAAACACATAGCTTTTAAATGAGAAGAAAGAACATTTTCTTTAATAATTGCATTATTTTTCATATTTACTAAGTTAGTGGTAGATTAAAAATAAATGAGGTATATTAGATGGAATAATTACTGTCTGGCTAGATGAGACGATAATACTAAGGATAATTAGGTTTTCTGTATTTTATAAAGTAAGCTGTTTTATTATATTAACACTAGATACAGTACACCATATGCGATAATAGTTAGTTAACCCCTAGAACACCCACAGCCTGTAAAAATGCTGGTACTGTAACTACTTTATGATACAATTAGCAAAAGATGAGTGAGCATGATGAGAGAAAGTCCATAGTATTTAGGGTTGCCACCTGGCTGGTATTTTACCAGCAGGCCGGTAAAAATATTGGCTTCACCATTAAATGTTGTTTAACCCTTGCTTCCTTGAAGGTTAAACAATACATGTCCTAGTAGGATTAAGTAAACCCGATGTGTATCTTATTAGATACACGCGGGTTTACTAATTGCTGTGTCTCACATGAGAGACACAGCAGTTCCTGGTTGCAGCGTGTTGTTAAGGTCTCCCCTGCTGACCCCATGCAAAAACGAGGGTCTCTCTCTGCCCTAGTAGAGACAGCCAGTCGCCGACCAGACAGCTGCCTGCTTCCTATGGAAGCATGGCAGCTGTCGGTCAGAGGATAAACTGGCGTGTACTATCAAAAGTATACGCCAGTTCATCCTCATAATAGGGACAACTAACTTGTCACTTGTGCTTCTATATTAGAAGCACAAGTGAAAAATGTTTAGTGTCCCTTTAATGTTAAGTCTATGGAAGTAGTATCATGGCCGGTATTTTTTTAAAGAAAAGGTGGCAACCCTAATAATAATTAAAGAACCAGAAGCAGTATATTCTTTCTCAAAATTAATGTCATGCAGTCATTTAATTTATAGAGATAAATAACAGAATGAGTCAAGACTACAAAACTGAAATTTGCTGGGTTTTTTTTTTCTAAATTGCCCATATCTGTGTTGTGGGAACACATATAGCTGAAAACAGCACTAATTATCTTGATGAGTCAAATCTGGGCTCTGAATTATATAAGGAGACTTTATTGTGTGGGTGTGCTGTTCTTAGAACGTTGTAAACACTCATGAGTTCTAAAAACGTTTAATTATCCAGTTGTTTAAAGAAAAAACAATTTTAAATATAATTATTTATCTTTAAATATAACTGGCATTGTCAAGCTGTATGTTGGTGTCATGATCTAGCTATCCGAAAGGCATGTGGCTACATAAGCATCATGGGAAATGTCATCCACAACAGGTGGAGTGCAAATGTCAGGCCACTGCTGATCTAGGGAAGAGGGAATAGAACTGCAGAAGGAAGTGATAATGAAAGAAAAAAATTAAGGTGGAGTAAAAGTGGAATAAGATGTGAAATAACATAGCTGACACAATGGGGGGGGGGGGGGGGGGATAAAGAAGGATTTGAAAAGTGTGGCAACAAAATAATATTTTACCTAAGGTAGAGAGACTGACCCTGATAAATAAATAAATCTCTACATCATTTTGGATGTTCAAGACTAGATTTATGAAGCAACATACTTTATTGTAATGAACTCTGTCCTAAAAAAAACATAGTCTGCTTGTTTGTCTGAATCGCTAAAAACTCTAGAATCTTGAAATGTGCACAGCTCATGCATGCTGTCGATCAGAGCGACTATTTTCATGTCTCTATGATGTTCCTTTCCCGAGTTATGAGTTAATTACATTTTGAGGTGAACCTTATGGATACTGGGGGTGGGCAACAGGAGATTATGACATCACTGGTGATGTAGAACAATGACAGCAATATAACTATTTTCAGCTCTCTACATTGTTCCTTTTTCAAGTTATGAGTTAATTAAGTTTTGAGTAGAAACTTGACTTACAGAACAATTAGCAGCAAAGAGGACAAGCTAAAGGAGGAAAAATTAACTCTGGCAGCAGATTGCGGATGCTCTTAATGCAGATGGTGGCAATAACAGGTACGAAGAGGTGGTGAAGAAAAGGTAAGTGCATTTAATATACTTGTACACTATAAGCAGCATGTTATATCTGTAAGGCCTCGTGGGAGGATCAAGGTGAGGGAGACCAATATGCTGGAGGAGCAGGACGCAAACCCAAAACAGAGACAGTAATATTTACAAATAAGTAAACGGTAGGGGGTGCTCACCAGAGGTAGAGAGGTATAGTCCAGGACACAGTCCACAGTCTCTGGGTTGGTATAGGCAGAAGCCAGCCTCTGTGCCCCTCCATCGCCACAGACTCCAGCTCCCTGCAAGGACGCAGGGAGTGAAGATTCGAGGGCAGATGGAGGCACATGGCAGCATCGCACAGAGAAGTGGCACCCCGCCAGATGGCCATGCCTCCCGCCTGGAAGAAACCCCGTGGAGACCCGGTGCAGGACAGTTACACTACATGACCCCCTCCCCATGCGATCCCTCCAGGGGCGCTCAGGACCAGGACGGTCTGGATGCCTAGAGTGGAAGGCATGGATCTTGGCAGGAGCCCCTGCGAAATCTGGAGTCTAAGATTTGTTGTATTTCGTACTCCTCCTCACCATCGACTTCGATGGGGCCTGATACAGATGTTGTCGAAGTAGAAGAGGAGTCCGGCACCCATGGCTTGATGCCGGACACGTGGAACACAGGATATATCTTGTAAGTGTCTGGTAGATCAAGATGTACGGCAGCTCGACAAACCATTCGGAGCACAGCAAAGGGACCAATAAAACAGGGACCAAGCTTCTTGGTGGAACAGGTAAGTCGGAGATAAGAGGTAGAGAGCAAAACCTTGTCCCCTCGTTGGTAAGAGGGGGCTGGAGTACGAGAGCGATCAGCACACGACTTGTATGCACGTATCTGATTCTGTCGCATATTCCGCTGGTTGTGTATAAGGTCTTGGAGACGCTTGGCTGCTTCAGGGACAGAGCAAGGTGTAGGAGATCCCGGGAGCATTATGGGATGAAGCCATAGTTAGCGTAGAATGGTGAGAACCCTGTAGATGTTTGGAGTTAGTTATTGTATGCGACACAAAACTTCTCAGATATTGTTCCAGGATCTGATTTATATGTTCGGTTTGCCCGTTGCTTTGCCCTGACAGAAAGCACACCAGAATTTTGAAGTAAACTGGGTACCCCGGTCGGAAACAATGGTATTTGGAAGTCCATTCAAATGCAATATTTATTTGATAAAAAGAGATGCCGTTAGCTGTAGGCAACTTTTTCGTAGGTATGAAATGTGCCATTTTGGTGAACCTGTCTACGATGACAAATATTGTCATGTAACCACGGACCAATGGCAAATCAACAATGAAATCCATTGAAATATCTTCCCATGGTTGTTTGGGGATTGACAGAGGTTGTAGAAGTGTGGGGACTTGGTTTTAGCACAGATTTGACATCCGGAAACGAAAGAGTGAATGTCTTTGCGCATAGGGCCACCAGAAACCTCTCTTGATAAGATCTTAAGGTCTTTCTGTACCCCCCATGACCTGCCAGAAGGGTGGTGTGGTGTTGACGTAGGGTCTCCTGATGTGCCTGTGGTGGTACATATACTTTAGTATAGTGATACAGTAGACCCTCTCGTGGTATCAATTGAGGTAGCTCCAGAGGAGGGGTACTGTGTTTTCGAAGGAGTTCCCATAAAGGTGAGCTGGTGGCCAAAAATTGTCCTTGATGTAGAATCGTCTCTTGGCTCGCTGGTGGATCATAGATACGAGATGTGGCATCAGCCTTGCCATTCTTTGTACCTGGTCGAAAGGTTATCTGTAGATCAAAACAACAGAAGAAGAATGCACAACGTTTCAGGAGTCTAGCAGAACGAAGATATTCCAGGTTTCTGTCGCTATTCCTCCAGGGCAAGTTTCATCGCCAGTAACTCCCGATCCCCTACATCGTAGTTTGCTTCAGCGGTGCATAGCCTTTTGGAAAAGAAAGCCAGCATTTTCGGATGCATCCACTTCACGTACAAACAGTTTCACGGGTGTATGGGAATACTAGAATGGGTGCAGAAGTAAAGAGCTGTTTTAGTTGATCAAAGGCCTTTTGAGCTGTAGATGTCCAGAGAAAATGCTGGTCTTTCTTAGTAAGGGTAGCCAATGGTTGAACCACCTTAGAAAAGTCACGTATGAATTTACAATAAAAATTGGCAAAGTCTATAAACCGCTGAGCACCTCCCTTATTTGAGGGTCTCAGCCGTTGTGAGATGGTGACTGTCTTCTTGTTATCCATATGTAACCCCTGTGGGGTTAGGAGGAAACCCAGTAATTTCACAGAGGAGGTCTCAAATGTACATTTCTCCAAATTGGCGTAAAGGCCTTGTTTTTGAAGGCGTGCGAGTACCTTAGACATATGGACTCAATGTTCTTGTAGGGAAGGGGAAAACACCAATTTGTCATCTAGGTAGATCACCATGAAGACATCGAGGTAATCCTGTAAAACATAATTTAAGTAATGCTGAAACGTGGCTGTGGCGTTGCACAATCCGAAAGGCATCACGGTGTACTCGAAATGCCCATAGCGGGACCGGGATGCTGTTTTCCACTTGTCGCCTTTACGGATTCTTACCAAATTGTAGGCAACTCAAAGGTCAATTTTGGAATATACATGTGCAGTGCTGAGACAATCCATCAATTCCGTGATCAGGGGTAGTGGATACTAGTTCTTGACGGTTATGAAGTTGAGGGCACGGTAGTCCACACATGGCCGAAGGCCCCCATCCTTTTTTCCGACAAAAAATATTCCCACAACTGCAGGAGAGGTGGAAGGTCATATGAAGCTTTTGTTCAAGGCGTCGTCGATGTACTCCTTCAAATGTAGGAGTTGTGGACTGGATAACAGATATATGCGTCCATAGGGGATAAGGGCGCCTGGTAGAAGGTCTATAGGACAGTCGTATTTACGGTGAGGTGGGAGCTTGTCAGCTCCTTTCTTCTCGAAGACGTCTGTGAAAGCCATGTAGGTCAAAGGAAGTGAGGGGGTCTTCTCCATCGAGGTGCTGTTCTCTCCAGGAGAAAGTAGTGCGATCTGCCGTGGGCAGTGTTCTAAACAGTAGTAGGAGGAAGAGACGATCTGCCAACTGATACAGGGATTGTGGCGCCTGAGCCAAGGAAGACCTAAAATAATACGGAACAATGGGCATTGGACCAAATCAAAGGCTATCTCTTCATTATGTCCAGATCCCAAATGGATCTTCAATGGTTCTGTCTTATGGGTGACCAGACCCGAGGCCAATGGATTGCCGTCGACTAGATGGATGTGAACTGGTATCTGTTTGGCGACATGAGGAATGGAGTGTGTGTCCGCGAAGGTCAAGTCCATGAAGAGTCCACTGTCATAGCGGTTGTGGTGATAGACTGATCACTCCACTGTAACAAAAGGGAGACAGACAGATGAGAAGCGGTGTAAATTGGACTGTGGTAAGGTAGCCGGACATGTTGATAGAAGCCTGCCTCGGTGTCTGGTTGGTTTCTCTGGACATTCACGAAGGAGGTGGCCAGCCTTACCACAATATAGTCAGAGATGTAAGGTGCGACGTCTGGTGCGTCCACTGTTGTGGTTCCCCTGTCAGCAAGGTAATGACTGTGTGAACCTTTGCATGGTCGGAGGCATAGGTCTTTGGCCGTAATGTGAACACCACTTGGCAAGCGGTAATAAAGGTCTGGAATTGAGACCTTTCCCCTGTGTATTTGTCGGGAAGAGGTACGCGAGGTTCGGGTGCTGCGGCACCCTCAGAGATAGTAACTGATGGCAGAGGGCTACGACCCAAGTCTTGGGAGCGATGCCCAGAATGTAGATCCCTTAGTTGATGGCGTAGGTCTGCTTGACCGGCTTGCAACTCTTGCATGGTTTGTGTAAGTTGTCATGGCGCTGATGGCGTCGGCTAACCCTGCAACCTCCATGGTAATGGCTCAGAAATTATGTAAAGCCTCGTGGGAGGATCAAGATGATGGAGCCCAATTTGCAGGAGGAGCAGGACGCAAACCAGAAACAGAGACAGGAATATATACAAATTAGTAAACGGTAAAGGGCGCTCACCAGAGGTAGAGAGGTATAGTCCACAGTCTCTGGGTTGGTATAGGCAGAAGACAAGGCGTAGTAGGGGTCACGATCCAGGGTCCATGCAGGCAAAATAATATTAGGGGTCACAGGCAGAGGTCAGTATTCCAGGCAGCAGACAAAAGGAGTAGTAGGGGTCACAGGCAGAGGTCAGTATTCCAGGATCAAAATAACACAGCAAATAGGCTAGCAGGTTGACTCAGGAGGATTGGCAAGCACTCTGAATATCTGAGCACCGCCATCAGGGAGACAGGGGTTTTTATACTGCCGTTTGGTGTGAGGTCTGTAGCCCCGCCCCCCGTGTGGGCCGTCCTGGAAGGCATCACTGGGGGAGAGGTGGCTACAGAAGACGGAAGTGCCACCTCCCCCGCCAGCCTCCGTTCCCCTCCATCGGACGCAGGGAGTGAAGAATCGAGGGCAGACGGAGGAGCACAGCAGCATCGCGGGGAGAAGTAGCACCCCCCCAGATGACCACACCTCCCGCCTGGAAGAAGCCCCGTTGAGACCCGGTGTGGGACAGGTACACTACAATATCACACTAAACAAGGATAGCTAGGAATTTACACTCATAGGGAATGGTGCACATGTCATAATGCAGAAGCTACAATGGTGTGTGTGTAGAGAACTGTAGTTGATGTCATAATCTCCATTCATAAGTAAATTACAGTGTATAGGATAAACATCCAAAATGTTCTTGTCCCAAGGACAAGAATTTAAATCCTGGGCAAAGCCGGGAAGTTAAGCTAGTTAAGTAATACAATGTACCAAACTTCAAGGTAAACTTGCCCAACATCGTCCTGGCCCAGGGTCCTGGCCCAGGCTAAAAAAATAATTTGCAAGGTATATTTGTTTGATGATAGTAAAACTTGGGCAGTTAATGTAATTTTATGTGAATAAATGTAATCACTTGTGACAGAAAAATTAACCACTTGTAGTAACATAAGGAACTGAACGATTTCTGGCACCTGAACATACTGGTGGCTTGGAAGTCTGTTAGACAAGTTCCAGTGCGGTTGTCTTAGATTGGGAGGATACAAGGACTACTTGACATTTTTCAATGAGCATTAATATCAGAAATGCTACAGTCACATTAATTAGAAAGAGACTTGTCTATCGTGTTATTTAAACAAGACTGGACTGGATCACTGGAATCAGCCTAGGATTAAGTGCTTTTGAAGCACGAAACGCGTAAGGCGTCCTTTTCACTGTGTGTGGTTTATTGCCTTTTTGTACCAGCCTGTTTTACTGAAGTATTAAACACTGGCTTATCTCATAAACCTGCCTTTGATCGTGAGCTCCTTCCGCAAACCGTTTTGCTTCTTTTTTTTTAATCCTATATAGGTCTTTTCAATGCCTTCATTTGATGAAAACCACTATAATTGCAGGAGATGTGAGGCCCAATTAGGACACTATCTGCATATTTGGTGGCACTGCAAAAAAATTAAAGCTTTTGGAAATATTAAAAATTCCCCTGGCACACACAGGGTGTCATGTAAGGAAAAAATATACCTGTATCCAGGTTCCAGGGGCAATCCGCAAATCCCTGGGTCCTCAGCTTCCGGATCATGTAAAGGTGCCATCCATGAAAAAAAAATCCTCCTATTCTATAAAAATCCACGCTGGCATAAAAACCCCTGTGCAGCTTTTCTCTTTTATGTCTGTTCTCATAGACACAGACTGAAATACCAGAAATAATCTAAAAATTGTCAATTTCACAGACAATGAACAGATATAATGACATAATTTGTTTGTATCAAGCAATTTCCACTAAGGTGCATGCTGCTACTGATAAGAAAAATAAGTAAATATGATTGTCTGTTTCTCTTCCGATCAACATTTCAATACAAGTTTATGTTTCTTTTTGGAAAAACCTTATTTTATTGTAAAACAGAAATAATTACTGCATCAAGTGTCAATAATCTCTTGCTTTTAGCTGGTAAAATTGTATAATTGCTATCACTGGTAGGATGGTATCTACCGTATTTTCCGGCGTATAAGACGACTGGGCGTATAAGGCGACCCCCCAACTTTTGAGAAGATTTTATTGGGTTAAAGTCATCTTATATGCCGTAAAAAAGTATCTATATTTTAACTTTTGAGGTTAAAATATAGAGTTTGCCACCCTCCTCCCCCCTTCCCCAATCCTTACCTACTTTCTGCTCTGTCTCCCGCTGTTAAGCCGGTCCGTGGCTGTGAGGGAGGCGTTGTAAGCTCCCCTTCAGCCACGCGGTCAATAAAGTTTGTTTAAGAAAAAAGTTTAAACAAACTTTATTGACCGCGCGGCTGGAGGGGAGCTCACAACGCTTCCCTCACAGCCACGGACCAGCTTAACAGTGGGAGAGGAGACAGAGCAGAAAGTAGGTAAGTTAACCCTTAGCAACCGGCATATAAGACGACCCCCCAACTTTTGAAAATATTTTCCTGGTTAAAAAGTCGTCTTATACGCCGGAAAATAAGGTAAGATTAATTTTTACTTGTATAACCCATGGAGAGTGAGAAGCTATGGAACTCATTTTAATATTCCAGAGATGATTAGGAAAGTATTTTTTACTCTTTTATACCTATAGGTGTTGCAGTGGGCTTTGGATAGGTTGTACTTCATCTTAGTAAACCCCAATTCCTTTAAATAAATAATTTCACAAAAGTATTGATGACGCTATGAAACTCATTAAATAAATGCCCTCAGTTGCTGAAGGCCTACATCTCCCATAGTCAGGACAGAGATTATGGGAGATGTGGCCCTTCAGTGACTGAGGGCCGTGGTTTAACATCCCTGAGTTAACTATGTAATGTTGTAGCTGAACCGAAGAAAGGTGTTATCTTGTGAAATATCAATGGGAATTTAAAGTGTAATCTACAGTAAAAAAAAAACTTAAACTGCTTCAGGAAGGCGACAGGAATATAATAAAGCCCCGAATTTTCTGAGGAAACATTTGGATTTTCTTGTAAGCAAAATAAACACCCCCTACTTTTGTCCTTTTTGACTTAACAGCATATACATTAATAACATTATTTTTCTGTATCACTTTGATTCAATGAGCAATTTTGTGTAAAAGAACAGTGTGTTTGTACAGCATTTCTTCACTGTGGAAATGGAAAAGGGAGGTTATCAGAGCAGCTGTAATACCCATATGGACAGTGTATCATTTATAAACTGTGCAGATGGTACAATTAATACCATACTCAAAATTGATTATGCATTTGGTATGCCTATAAACTGACCTAAAATAGTGTTTAACAATTAGGTGAGTCAAACACCAAAAATATGTTTTATAACATTTATCAGTAAACAGGACCCTGGGATTTTTTTAAACAAGAATAATAGTATTGTGTGAATTTCCCACTGTCATATGGATTAACTATAATGAAATGCAATTATCCACTTTGGATTATATGCTTACAGTGGTCATTTGGGTTTGAGTTGAAATGTGATCCAACCTCAACCTGTTTAGCTCACAACATGACCATTTCCAGGCAGAAATGTCATCACAAAAAGCTGGAATGGAATCTACCCGTCGCTTAGCACATTATATAGATATAAAAGTGGCCTGAGGAATGGAGTTTCAGGGTGTTGAAAATAGTGAATGAAAAGTGAATCTGTCATTCACCTATTCAGTAAAGCATAGTAGCCTCCTTGTTTTCCAAAAATGGCTAATGTTAACCTGTCTGCTACAGATGAAAGGTGAATCAGGCAGCATTCACCTGGACTCTTGTCTGCACAGCAGGAGCACTTGGGGGAGGGACCAAAGTTCCTATTAAAGAGGAACCGCACAAATAATTCTCAACCTTAGAGTCACCATCCCAACAAAAAGCTTTTAAGCAGTTTGCTCTATCATTCGGCTTAGCACTCCAATTAGCCATTCACTTCCACTTAGTTAGCATGACTTCAGGTTCTGCTTAGAATAGTGGTAATCTGAAGTCTATAAATGAAGGTCAAGACAGAATGACATTCAGTCCGTTCTCACACATCATTGCATTTGCATTGCAATTCTTCGCCCTTGTCCCTTTCACGTACTACATCAAATTGTTTCTGGCCACCTCCTGCTTTTACATTTAGCACTTTTATTATTATGCTACAAATGCAGCAGAGTAGAAAATGGCACTATTACACATAAAATATTACTCTATTTGGTCTTTTATTTAAGAGTTAAATTGACCCCAAGTGCAATGTTAGTACAATTATGTGTGAAAAATAACAAGAATATACCGGTAACTAGAAAATTGCATTGGAGAAACACAAGCACATCTTTCAGCTTTATGTCCAACTTGTGGGATTAGCACCATTTATTATCCTCCACAGAGACTGAACACACTGTTTGAGATACAGGAAAGTTGTAATTGTGTTGCAAGAGATATTGCAGTGAAATAAAATGCTACAGAATGCAAGTTTCGGATATCAGTGAAGGGGAGCTATAAATATTGAAATGCATACATTTTTCCCAAGCAACTGTACATACCTATGAACTTTATGGATATGACCCCTCTAAGTGTGCCTGGTTCTCTACCTGTTTCTGAACTACAACTACCATGATTCTCTGTAGCTCTTAAAGGCTGTTGGGGATTTATGTAGTTCATCATCAGCTGGAGGGCTGCAGTTGGACGCATAGGCACTAGGCCTGCAAATACCGAAGTGCAGTGCTAGGCCTGCATCTTATTTCACTATTACTCATCACAGTAGGGTCCTTTTTTTTCATAGATACCTTTAGAGATATGTCATATGTGACACAAGTCAAAATTAAATAACATTTCTTCTGAATATTCCCTTTAAAACACTAGACAATCTATAATTAAATCATACTCTTCTATGGTATATAAGGGGCATTAATGACTAGAATCTAGATGTGATCTTTGGTCATTTCAAAGGGAAGATACATTTAAAGCGTACCAATTAACATACAGTGTCTTGTGTGTCTGGAAACTTATAAGCCTTATTAAAGATACATTACTCTAAGTACATCTTATTTGCATGGCTTAGCCTTCATTATACATGCTCTTTATACATTAAATAATGACTGAGTCTAACATAAATACCTTATGACAATAATACTTATTCTTATCTAAACAATTCTACCTGACGTGAGCTACTGGGACTTCTTAGTCATAGACATGAAGGGTATTTATCAATGCATTTTCTAAATGTACGGCCGGAATGCACATGCCAGAACTAGGATGTCCAACCTTTTTTTTTTTTTAAATCAAGAAAAATGCAAAAATAATTATTTCCTATTTTCCCGGGTCTAAAAAGATGAATCAATTAATGCATATTAAATATGACATTTTAAAAATCAAATATTCATTTGTTTCCATTTTGAAATACTTACCTTGAAACCTTTTGCAGGATTGCTCCTGGGGATCCATCCCTACACATCATTTTGTACATGGCATCTTTTGGAACCAAACAGAAGGCTTCTATCTACATGGACAGGATGCCCAATAAGCATGTGCATGATAATGACATCACACTAAATGCACATAAAATGTCCCAATTAAAATTATATTCATTTTAATTAAAAGTACACAATTAAGCTCTACAGATTTTAGCATAAATCAAAACAAATAAAAAAGAAAAGAAAACAAAATAACAAATGCAATTTGGAAAATTAGTTAAAATAAGTTACAACAAGCAGTTGTAAAATGCACTAAGAGACATTAATACTTCTCTTTTAAAGAAATAAATGTATCCAAATTCATTCTTCCACTCATATTTCCAACATCACATAACACAAGACACTTACATTTGGGATACATTTTAATTTAGCTATAATTAATATATACAGCGAAGTACTCATAATGCACATAATGTACACATAATGAATTGTAAGCTCAAGGCCAGGTCCTCATTTCCATTTGTATACCTACTTATGCCTTGTGTGTTGTATTTCGTCATCTTCTCTGTTGTACAGCACTGCATAATTTGTCAGTACTTTATAAATAAAAGATGCAATAATAAATTAAGAAAAAATGTAACATTTATTTAAATCTGTCCCATATAGTATATAATCAGTATATAATCAATTTGTTATCATGACCCGATTGGAGAGAAAAATCCCACAAGGTCTAGCCACTGTTAAACACAGAACAGATACACATTTCAGAATTTAAAGACAGTGAGGTTAAGTCAAATTTAGTAGACATAACAAACAAATGCAACAACATTTAATGGACAAATAAACTAGAAGCATAAGAAACAAATTAGTTGTCCACAGTATAAGGATAAACTGGCATGTACTTTCCATAGTACATCCCAGTTTATCTTTTGATCAGCAGCTGCCATGCTTCCCTGGGAAGCAGGCAGCTCAGTCTGGTAGGCAACCTTCTTTCTTTGCATTACTCTTGTTTTCAAAAGAGAAGACCTTAACTAGAGAGGACCCTGCTGCATACAGACCCCGACCAGACGAGCGTGGCATGCCCCCAATCTGACTGGCAATGCTAGCGCTGACACTGTATCTGTATAGAAAGGGGGCACGTGTCTAATGCGTGCTTCTTTCACTTTTTGTCTTGTAGTTGGAATAATTAATATACCATACCTCCACACATGTCCCATCAGCAAAGATGGACGCTGGAGGCAAAGACATGTGAGGACTGTCAGCCATACTGCCAGGGTTGCCACCTTTTCTACCAAAAAATACGGGCTTTGCTGGTACCTCCATAGACTTAACATTAAGTCTAACCTAAAATACCGGCCAGGTGGCAACCCTAAGTACTGCGCATGCCCAACCAGTATTCATTCTCCAATATCCCAAATACCAGAGAATGAAAATCAGTACCATCAGTTGTTTCCCGCTTAAAGATGGGGGTATGGAGAGAACATAGGGGGTTATGTATAAAATCTCCTCCATATTGTGCAGTTGGAAGTTTAGAGAGCATTTTTTTAAAACATAACTTTATTTAAACAGTAAAAGTCAGCATGGAACAGGCGTCCAGTGGACATCTTACTAGAGAGCTAAGCATATTAAGGGATAAGGTATTTATGTGCTGTCAAATACTAGATTTCTGTTATTCTAGCATTAAGTTAGTTTACACCCTTTGGCATTTGGGCTGTTTTGTGCAAAACCCCCAACAATCCTATTTTCCAAACAGATCTCAGTTTCAGCTCAGCCTTATCTGTGACCTTTGTTTGCCTGCAGGATGCGGCTGTGTTTCAGATATATTTAGAATAGAAATCACTATAATTTGATTTTGCAAATGCAGTACACAGACACAAGTTATTAAGGAAGATATTATGTTATTAAGCACTGAATGGGCAGTTCAACCCAATAATACGGAATAATAATGTTCTCCATTTAGTATGTCTATTTATTTCCATTTCTATACTTATATATTAACTGTGTTCAAACCAGTAAGTATAAAAAAAACCCACCCAATTATTAAAATGTAGTTATGCAGAAAATACTATGTACTTTTTTGTATTTTTTACTGCCAGGGCTGTCCCAAGACCTTTTGCTGCCCTGGTCCGAATTTATACTTACTAAATGCTGTAATCAGTTTCTCATTTTGATAGTACTGAAAAACCTATAAAGAACAACTAGTCCTAAACCAGTGATTATTAAACCTGTGCCGTTGGGAATCCTTGAGGACAAGTTTAAGAAGCACTGCTCTAGGCCACTGGTTCCCAACTCAGGCCTCAAGGCCCACCCAACAGATTTAGGGATTACCCAGTTGTGTCTAAGGTGTGGCCCTTGAGCCAGATTATATATTTAGCACAAAGCAGACAAGGCGAGTGGCTAGGGCAGCATTTACCTTGTCTGCCGGGGACGGCGCCTTTAAAAAAAAAAACGCTTGCCGGCAGTGACGATGCGAGCAGGCAGCATCTTGCGCTGCCCAGGCACACAGACTTAATCCCATGCTGCCTGTCATGCTTGCCACGCGGACCAACAGGTCATATGACCCAGTGTTCTGACGTCAGACACGAGTCGGGACACGTGACCTGTTGGCACTCACCAATCAAACTGCAACATGCAGCATGATAGGTTGTCTGTGCACCTGAGCACCAAGCTGCCTGCCACTAGACACCAGGGAACAGAGCTCCCTGTCCTGGGAGCAATGGGGCATGTCCTGGAGGTGATGGGGCATGTAATGGGGGTGCAATGTGGGTGTTGGGGCAAGTCCTGGGGTAATGGGACATGGGTGTGCAATGTGGGTGATGGGGCAGGTCCTGGTGTGATGGGCCATATACTGGGGGTGCAATGTGAGTGATGGGGCATGTCCTGGGGTTATGGGTAATCTAATGGGTGTGCAATGTCAATGATGGGGCAGGTCCTGTGATGGGCCATATACTGGGGGTGCAATGTGAGTGATGGGGCATGTCCTGGGGTTATGGGTAATCTAATGGGTGTGCAATGTCAATGATGGGGCAGGTCCTGTGATGGGCCATATACTGGGGGTGCAATGTGAGTGATGGGGCATGTCCTGGGGTGATGGGTAATCTAATGGGTGTGCAATGTCAGTGATGGGGCAGGTCCTGTGATGGGCCATATACTGGGGCTGCAATGTGAGTGATGGGGCATGTCCTGGGGTGATGGGTAATCTAATGGGTGTGCAATGTCAGTGATGGTGCATGTCCTGGTTCTGCAATGTGGGAGGTGCCCGAATTTAGTCTGCTGCAGCACAAAACCAAAATACACCACTTCCTTGAGGACTGGATTGGGAACCAACCAATAAGACATCCATGTTGTGTATTATATTGATAAATTGAACATTATCACATATTATTTAATAATGTAAGGGGCTACAATAATAATTAATAACACTTACTACAATAATAATACACGTGTCATTAATAGTTTGTACATACAAAGTATGTAGTCCACGGTGACATATCGACAAGTACATTGCATGTGCAATGCTTTTCCTGTTATCATAAGAAATAAAGTCTGTGCCTGTTCCTATAAAAAGACAGTCAAATTTCATTGGTATCCCATTAAATAGAAAAATACTTCCACACCAAGTGAACCAAACATGTTGCCCAGCCGAATAGAAAGATCCTACCCATTTCGCTCTGTAGACTAGCGCTTACTCATAGGCACTATGACACCAAATAGTTAATAAATCTGAAGATGTAACTTTCACCTGCCTGGATTATTCATTTCCACCATGTGAGGAATGCAATAGAGCACCCTCTTACCAAACGGCAACCTTTGTGAACCCCCGTCTGCCAGCCTATTCCCAGCACTTTGATCCAGAGTCTAAAGTGTACCTGAGGAATCGTGTTGCAGGTAAACACTTTTTTTTTTCCAGTTTTATAAAAATAACAAACTTTATTACTTTTGTTTAAAAAACAAATAGAGCTCCAGCTTGAGAGGAGTAACAGCTGAATGCCAACCCCTTAGTTGCTGATTAGCATACACCTGACGCGTTTCGTCCCTGTTGACTCAGTCTTCGTCAAAAAGGACAAAACTCGTCAGATCTGTTTGCTTTGTAAACAAAAGAAAGTAAAGTTGGTTATTTTTATAAACATCTTTTAAAGTTTATTTCTATTCAGCTGGACAGCAAGTCTCGTTCTCTTGGTGTGGAGGAAAAGTATTTTGCTACAATTGTTGCCGGTATGGAGCCCCATTGGAGCAGTCTGCTTAAGCCGCCACATACCAGAGTAAATCTGGTTACAATGAATTGAAATTTGCCACACTTTCCCTTTGTTGGTTTGCTGAGTAAATCGGCCCATTAAAATAATCTGAAAACATTGATGCCACTTTTTGTCTCCACTCAGAGCCTGAGCATGTAAACGAGTTAAGAGAGTAACAGATGTTTTCCTTTACACTTCATGCTGTTTTAACAACACGAGCTTTTTACCGCTGAATATTTTATGTATGCAATATCTGTACTTCTCCTTTTGTAGCAAGGTAGCCTACTCTTGTAGCCATACTTACAGAGAGTATAGTTATTGTTATAGGTACAATTCCATTGCATGCCATTGTGTAACAGACAATCATTTTGTTTTTGTTTTTTTGTTTTTACGTCTAACTGACTGTATTGCAAAAAAAATATTTGTGCCTATAATATTATGTGTCATTTTGGTTCTTGTAGATTTAAATCCAAATATTCACGACTTTAACAATTAATGACTGATGTATCCATAATCAGTACCACTACTTTCTAATACTAACAGAAATGTTACTATTTGCTTGTGTCCAGATTGAAAAGGGTTTTCAATACTTGTGGGGGGGAAAGCTTGAATATCTATTAGTTTAATGTAATAGTCCATCAAGCATCCAAAGAAATTACAGACAATGAGAGGGGAAATACACTACCAAAGAAACAGGTTAATTTTCAAAGATTAAAGGGGTTTTGTGCTAGTTCTATGGTACATTTATTCACAAAGTACTAGTTTTACACCACATACTTACTCATTTGTACAAAATCCCCATCCAGAGCTTTCATAATGTTTGTTTCATTATGTTTAAGATACTTAAGTGGTACTATCTTCAATCAAAATCTTAACAGTAAGAATTCATAATGAGTACTAAGAACTATGTAAATAGACCCTGTTTTCAGGACCAAGTTTCCTAATACACATTAGTGGTTACTTAGTAACAAAATATATTTAAATGTATTTAATTACTGTAGACTGGATTCATAATCATACTCAGGGAATAGGATAATAGAAATGTATTAAAGTTAGGCATTTTGCTCTATGAATTAATCAAAAAATAACTCTTGAATATACAGTCCCAGCTGTTCTGCACACTGCAGTTTGGTCCTTTGGGTTTATTCGATCTAAGACTCAGAAGATCTAAATGAATAACACAATGAGAAGGACATATCACTATAATGACTGACAATTTCCGAACATGTGTTACAAAATCCTTTTAATATATTATTGGTCACATTTTATATGTAAAAATAACTGCATAAACCTTTTTTAAGAAAAGTGCAAAAACTGACCATAAAATCCAGATAACCACCTAAATACAGGAAATAAATCATTTTATGTCCAGCTTAATCAGCAACCAAATATTGTTAAGAGCTACACAGGTTGAAAAAAAAAGTACCTAATTTACTCTCATTTCATATTATGAGTATGAATGCAAACACCCGACCTTTACAATCTACATGGTGGTGGGAACATGATGTAGCAATAGAGCTTGCAGGGGTTAGGAAAGATGGAGAATTGGCATAAATTAGCAAGTGCAGTGGTTTGTTCTGCATAGCTCCCAATATTTCAATAGGCTATAGAGTAGTGCTTCTCAAACCTGTCCTCAGGACCCCCCAACGGTCCAGGATTTAGGGATTACCCAGCTGTATTTAATTAAGAATATGTACAACTGGTGTGGTTTCCTAACCATTAAGAAACCATACCATGTGTTCTACATATTCTTATTTAAATACAACTGGGTAATCCCTAAATCCTGGACCGTTGGGGGGTCCTGAGGACAGGTTTGAGAAACACTGTTATAGAGGAAAACTTTGGTTTTAGGGGCTGTGGGTGTGTCCAAATACAGTAAAACTGCACAAATTTGCTGGTGACTTTCCAACCAATAGACAGCTTGTAACTAATAATGTTAATGATCAAATTAAATAATTTACTAATAAACTAATTTAAAAACTAATGAATTTCAGTTTAAACATTCACCGTTTCCAGTTATCGCTTGACAGTGGAATATAATGGAGCTTCATAAATCAAAAAGAGTGACTTAATATAAGCTGATCTTAAATTTGTCTACTCAGTATAGCTGATTTCAGACCAAAATCACAGTTTTTACAGATTCTGGGCCAATTTTCAGCCTTATTCGGTTCATGATCACCCCAAAAAAACTGAAATTGGCTAAAACATATATTTTATTTCTCCAGTAAGAAACTGAAGAAGTGAAATGAAAATCATCCAAAAAAAATAAATATATTTATTTATTTATTTTTTAAACCTCCAGAGGTCAGGGGACTATATGTAGAATCCTGCCACTCTGCCACATGTACCATATTCATGTACAAGCAATGTGACCATCCATACCGTGGATCCTCATTGTGTCCAACTTCCTACAAATTGAATGTGGCCAAAATTCAGCCAGAAATCTGAGAAAATTGCCAGTTTCGTCACAAAATCGGCCATTTTGGGCAGTTGAATTGTGGATTTATTTATTTAATTCGGCTTTATGCCGCGATTTCGGGCCATATCGGGGCATACTGAGTAGACCATTAGCTGTATGTTTTGTAACTCAGATGCTGTATGTTATGTAACTCTGATGTAACTCAGATGCCCAATTTTGGGCCATATCAGGGCATACTGAGTAGACCATTAGCTGTATGTTTTGTTATACAGTGAGTCTCAAATATATGGTCTCAAAAAAAAGCCTTATCCTAACAAAAAAAATATGTAATATGTGGGGATTCATTTAAGAATAAGTGTGTACGTAGCATTGCTAGGGTTGCCACCTGGCCGCTATTTTACCGGCAGGCTGGTAAAAAATTGGCATCAGGCCAATGTTAAGTCTATGGAGACAGTACCAAGGCCGGTATTTGTTTAAGGAAAAGGTGGCAACCCTAAGCATTGCTGAAGATGTAAAATGGCTTCTGTCCCAAATGAACATCAAAACAAAAATAAAAACATTTTCCTGAAGGGGTTAAAAATTGTTTTGGGACATTTTTGGTGGAGGAGAAATCTAGTGATCCACTTATGGATATATAGGCCTATTATTAGCATCTGAGTACCTAACCTTGGAGTGCCCTTATAATTAGCATTACTGCTAATCTGCATTATACCTTTGATTTACAATATAAGACTTACAACTCAATAAACATAAAAGGAATCCTCCCAAACCTTTACAGTTAATTAGCTTGCTCCATAAATGTGTGGACCACTTCCTTTCATACTTCTCTGACTTAATATCAAGCCTTGTATCTGCTTGTTTAGATCTCTCTCAATTAGCAGTAAAGATGAAACAGCTAAAAAATGACCTACGTTTTTATTCCACACAAGCAAAATGTTAAGCCTTTATAACAGAGAAAACTCTCCCAAGGCTAAATGAATTAAAGGTGCTTCCCTGTATAATGGGTCAAATTACCTAAGCAGTGTTAGAAAGGATTGTGTCTGGCCCATAATGGTGTTAAAACATTGTAACAGACAAACAATTATAATTGTATTGCTTTCTTTTAATAACTGTCTATTATTCTCTGTTTCACTATATTAAGCTGGAAATAGATTCTAAACCTGCAGATTTGTTATTTTGCTTTGTTTTCCAGATAAACACTTTTCTTTACTTATGTTTATTTATTAGACAGCACTTTATTATGTAGTGTTACGGAATGGGAATAAAGCAAATTTTAGACGCGTGCAGGAGTGTGAATTAATACAAAACAAAGATGCAGGGTGAAGAGGTGAAGGCCTTGTTTATTTTGAGGTTTCTCTGAGCAAGTTCAGTGCAGAAGACAGAAAACGGCTACAATCTGAGAAGAGGCTTTGAAGAGGTGGGAGATCATTGGAGAGGCTGGAGACAACTAGGACATATCCACTATGCAGTGAACTGTGGTAAACTGACAAGGGAGTCGCAAAAATCAGGCCAATATAGCTGTGATCGAAAAGAATGCTGCAACTTGCTTATTATTCCAACTCGGTTATTTTGTTAATGTTTGCAATTGTCTTGTCAAATCACCACACCACTGTTTAGCATGTGGTAGAAAGAGATAATTGGTATGTGGTAGCACTGCACACAGATGCATTGCGAGTTAAAGGAGACTTTTTATGAGAGAGGGTGTAAAGGAATTTCATTTATGTGCATCACATTATTTGTACAATCTACTAAGTGTGGTTTTATAGTAGACATTCTCTGCAACAGTGTGATTTGATTTCAGATACAAGTTATGTTGACAAAGCAGGCAAAGAAAACAAATCATAAAAATGTCCCGTCCAATAAACTGCAATCAGAGCTTGCTTCAAATAGGTATCATTGTTCCAGACCTGCACATCTGTATTTGCCAGAATAAATAGATGTATGTGTAATATTCATGTTTTTGGGGTCAACACCACACTAAAAGTGTGTGAGAGTTTAAGGGAGATGAACATTTTTTCAGTATTTAAAGATTAACACAGTTAAACAGATGCACTATAGTTAGATTGATGCCTGGAGTGTCCCATTATTAAAACTGTCCAATACCTATGTACACTATCACTGATTTTACTATTAACTGCCTGAATATGGTTTTTAATATATATTTTAAATATCTGTTTCACCATATTGTACAAATGCATTTCTTCAAGACCATTTAACCTTTTGAATGATAAGAATAATGATCTACTTAAAGGCCAATTAAACTTTTTTTAACCCTTGCTTTGCTGCGGGTCAGAGTATAAACTACATGCCAGTTTATCCTCACACTAGGGGCAACTTTTAGTTTGTGCTTCTATATTACAAGCATCAGTGAAAAATAAAGTCTAGTGTACCTTTAATAATCTGACACTAAGCGATGAGATAAGTAAAAACTGTAATATCGCATAAATGTCATGCTTCAGGTTTTCAGTATATATATATATATATACTATATATCTTGATCTTATATACACCAACTTATCAAAGAGATGTTGCTGATTAGATCAGGGCAATTCGAAAGAAAAACAACATTAAACACTGAATATTTTTACAATAATGTAGGTTGTGCTTACAGGATTGTAGCTTTTTTCCATGATATTGTAATAAACAATATTTGGCTCACAAAAGCCATGTCGGGAAGGTATTTGACTGTGCATTAAGCAGTGAACACAAATATATTTATTTGTTAGCAAATGTGGCATGCAAATATCATGTTAGACTCGAAAAATACAACTTAAATCAGTAAATAATGTTAACAGAATATTACAATAATGCCACCTAATACCTCACTCTGTCCTTGTCTCTGATGTAACCACACCAGCCTGTCTGACAGGCATCAATGTTGCCAGAATGGACAAGGTGACTCTTGGATTCAACTAGTATAGTGAGAGAAAGGAAGTAATCCAGGCTCACAGGTGAGCATGAAGAAATGAGTAGTCCCACTCGTAGCCTCTGGTGCCTCTGCTAGTGCTTGGCCAGAAAAAAAGGTAAATGAGAGAGAAATAGGAAAGCAGATCGGCACTCGGATGGCAGTTGATTAGAAAATCATTTAATGTGATACAAAGTATCGAAAAATCCATCACAGCAATATAAGTGGAAAACAGATCGGCAGTGAGATAAAAGCTTGACGCGTTTCGCGCTTACAGCGCTTAATCATAAGCATAACTCACTCTGTGAACTAATATCTTTTAAATACGGTGCCACAAATTGAAACAATGTGTCATGTGCCTAAATTCGACTCTGTGACACTCCCATCAATCATTTACCACACCAGCAGAGATCTATTGAGACTAGTGGGAGTGTCTCACAGCCGATTGGCCATCATAGAGCACATGACACATTGTTTCAATTTGTGGCACCATATTTAAAAGATCACAGAGTGAGTTATGCTTATGATTAAGCGCTATAAGTGCGAAACGCGTCAAGCTTTTATCTGACTGCCGATCTGTTTTCCACTTATATTGCTGTGATGGATTTTTCGATACTTTGTATCACATTAAATCAACTGCCATCCGAGTGCCGATCTGCTTTCCTCTTTTACTCTCATTTTCGACTCTTGGATGCATGCATGTATGTGTACTGATTCAGTGGCCAGGCAACATTTCTATGAAACATGTTGCAAAAAATTTGAAGAGACTGTTGTGATCTGAACCGTGAATAAAATATATTCTTTTAAACATATGGTTTATAATCTGTTTTAACTTTGCTTGTGTGTTGCTTTAAGGAAGAAACCATTGAGAAACTTGCCTTTACTTTCCTTTCAGTACAGATTTATGTTTTCCGCATCATTAGCCTTATGTACGGCAACAGTAAATATTTCTAGCTGTCCATTTCCTCCGTCTTCAAGTTAATTAATTTTGCTCCCTTAGCCGACCCAATCTACCAGAATGTTGATGGCGACACTGAGATAATACAATCAGGGTTACATCTGTTTACATTCAGCTCTTAATGGTCTTATAGAGTATTATGAGGATAACTGAGTGCAACTGTACGCTCTTAATGTAGCAATTCATTCCCGGTAGGTTATTTTTCCTATTGTACAGGACATGGGTTTTTTAGATTGATTGTTTAAACTATAGTAGTTCTCTGGAAATGCATTAAATTACTGTAAACAATTCTCTTTTGTTTTGGAGAATCTCATTTTTCAATACTATCTCCCCAGTGCTGAGCTGCCATCAGGGAGATAAAACCAAAGATCCAAACTTATATTGGTACCCAGATTCCTTGCAAGGGATTAGTGTTACCAGATCAGCCATTTTTCAGGGACACATATCACTTTTATATGCTGTCTGGCCCTTGCAGCATGTAGAATTATATTGTGTTAAGAAGAAAACCAATGAGTTCATTTATTAATTGGCTCCTTCTAGATGCATATGAATTGTGCATGCTGCAGACAGTACCTGTCTCTGGCAGCAGATACTCTTGCTTTTTGTACTTGTTGCTGTGGCAATGACATCATCACCGCACAAAAGACAATCATCCATAATCATTTGTGGAGCTGCCATTAACTGGAGGACGGCAAGTACTACATAAGCTTCCATCTCTCCACTGAGGTTCCTACTACAAATGTAGGCATAGCCTCTGGTGCTAAAATGGTGAAACAAATAGAATATATGAAGATGAGACGAAAAATAATGTATAACAGTGTCTCCTCTTTATGACATGACCTGTACATTCTAAACAATTAGCTCCTCTCAGCTAAAAACAAATTATTTGGTTCTTAGTTTCCAAAGCACAAAACAAAGAAAAAGTGAAATAAAGTCCTACACACAACGTCACTAGGATAGATGTTTGCTTTTACCATGCTTCCAGCTTCACATTACATTTTACATTTGACCCATAATTCAGGTTTGTACTGGATTAAATGAGGACTGCTGAGTGGGATTGGCACACACAAACAGGTCCACAAATACTATGACTCTCAGCAGAGGGGTCATAGGAGTTGAAGTATCATAACCACCGGAGAGCTACCTGTTAGCTAAACCTGGTGTTAATCTTCAGCTGTGGCTAGGTTACAACTTTCATAACCCTTTTGCTGCCTGAGGGTGGTTGGCATCCAAGTCTAACAAATGCTGGAGGTCTGCAGGAAGCCATATTCATATGGGATATTCTGCGTACAAGACAGAGGAAAAGAAGACTGGACTACTAATAATACTTTTATATGTATAACACTTCAGAATATTTACTTAGAAGATCCTGCCCCACAAACCTAAAAGAAATCTAATTTACAAGGTGCCTCAGGGCACAGCTAGGATTGTACCCAAGGAGCAGACAGTGAAATTGAAATTGAGTTCAATGACTTCAAAGGCAGTAACACTACATGTCTACTCCTTCTGCATTATTATTAATGTATGCATAGTAAGCAAGTATTGCAGTGGCAGTGGGGGCTATTCACTAAAACAGAATGAAATGTGACCTGCAAAAATCCAGCATTAATGACAAAGTAAAGGTCAGTAAAGCAGGAGGCATTAAAGAGGGAGTAAACCCTAATTTTCTTTTAATGAGGCAGAAGGCCTTTCTCCTTCATCAAAAGTCAAATTTGAATGGTGCATTAATTGTCTGCAAAAGCACAGAGTATGGGGCTGCCATATCATGGAGCTGTGCTGAGAGACACAGCCACAGAACCAATCACTGGAGAGGAGATGTCAATCTCCTCCCCAATCAAAAGTGTGTGCGGCGTCATAGTCCCCTCTACAAAACATAGTACCCTGGAAATCACTGACTACCAGATGTCCGAACACCTAAAAAGTCTGCAGAAGCATTCTTACTCACAAAGAAGTTGGCTTCTGTGTAATTAAAATAGGTTATAGAGGGTGTGATCTCTCTAAGTCTCCATGTTGCCCAGCTAACCAATTCTGCGATTAAAGCCCCCAATGACTACATGAGGCCTCTAAAGCTCTACATGTACATGATCACTGTCATAACATATATCAAAGTCAGATCTCAGTGAATAAAGAAAGAAAACATTATTCAAGGACTTACAAACTGCTTTAGTTTCATTAGCGTTATCTGTTTACTCTTGGCATTCTGTGGCTTTCATTCTGCAGAGGTTTTAAAAATATGTCTATATATGAGTTAGTGGGATAGTTTGGCCATCTCAGTCGCATATTACGAAACTGATTTTTTTTTAAAGGAAATAAGCACAAACTGCATCATTTGTCTTAAGTAAGTTAAAGATACACAGATCGTATAAAACTACATTCATGTAGTTCCTGTTTTATTAAAAAAAAAATTGGCATCTAAAAATTATTTCACAATATGTTAGATTGTGCCTTGAGGGATACTTCCAGGAAAATGTTTTATTATTATGAAACACTGTATACTTGATTGCAAAATGTTTATAGATGTCAGATTTCATAAAATTACCAAGAAAACATCTTTACCTATTTTATGCTTGCTGAAAATAACAATAGCCAGTTCTCATGTCACGGTTTTCACCCTGAATAGGTTTTAAAATACATTTTAATGTGCCTGGCACTGTGTAAGTCTTCACATTCCTTCAATTTAACTTCAAAGACCATTTTCAGGTTAGACTGTCTTATAAGCACATTGTCAGATCTGAATGGCTTTTCTTGGCAGAGTGCAAGAGATTTACACACAAGATATTTGTAATTAAATCAAGTTCCAATTCCCTGAAACAACATTTATCATGCTATAGCATTACCTTAAACTTGAATGCAATTTATGTTTTTTTATGGTAATATCCCTTTCATAAGTCACAAATATAGGAACACTGAGAGTACTTTTTTGTAAGGGATAAATATGAGTGTGAGTAATCTGTGGAAAGAGCAGTAACTTGATGAGATGAGAGACATGGGACTATTCTCTAAAAATTAACTCAAAAGTGAACTGCAAAATTCAGGCATTAACAGCAAAGTTGTAAAAATCTTCAAAAATTAAAACAAATGACTCCCACATTTCTTGCTACCTGTTGTATCCAGTTGGTTAATATGAAATTTGCTTCTGTTTCCCTGCACACAAACACTTCCCATGATGCTTACAAATACTGTAATAACCCCCCCCCCCCCTCATTTAGATTAATTTCCCCTACAACTAACCCTGAGCCCTAACACCAACCCTAAAACTAACACCTAACCCTAATACTAACCCTCAGCCCCAATACTAACCCCAAACCACAATACTAACCCCTAATACTAAGCTCTAATACTAACCCTGAACCTCAATACTAACTCATAATACTAAGCCCTAATACTAACACCGAACCGCAATACTAACACCTAATACTAAGCCCTAATAGTAACCCTGAGCCCTAATACTAATCCTAAACCCTAATATTAACCCCTCTAATAAGTTCCTAATACTAACATTCTATGAGATTCCGCAATGAACTGTCCCATGACGAACTTTCCGTTGCGGTGAAGCGGCTGCGTGGAAACAGCCATGATGTACCGTCCCATCCCCTTTTATCTTACAGTTTCTGTGTTTCTGAAACCTCAGTCAACGCAAACTCACTCTCATCTCGCATGATGGACAGTTCATCACGGGACAGTTCATTGCGGGTTCTCATAGAATGTTAGTATTAGGCACTAATTAGAGGGGTTAGTATAAGGGCTTAGGATTAGTATTAGGGCTCAGGGTTACTATGTGGGGTAATGAAGCAGAGCAATGATGACGCTCTGAGTAATGAGAAGTCTGATCAACACATTACAAAATAATGCTGCCTTTGGCAATCTGGTATATTTCATCCTCTTGTGTCCTCCACCTGCACACATTACGCTATTAAACCCTCTTGAAGGTCTGTATTGGTCAAAATCTAATTTTAATTTAAGAGCCTAACCAATAAAAATTAGGAGAATGGCTGGTTGTTTTTTTCTAACACTGCCCCAGCATCCAAGGGTTAAACATTAAAATGGTCCAGTCATATCACTGTATTCCCCTAAGAAGGAATTAAAATTAAAAAAAATGACACTTTAAATTATTACCTTTAATCACTAACATTCATATTCAGTTCCAAGTGATTTCACCCTTTTTTTTTAATTGCCACACATTATCATTAAAATGAACCGAAAATGCTCCATTTCAGAGGTGGAAATACATTTCTATTTAAAGAAAACTATTTTCTTTAATGCTTCCCAAATCTAACTGTATCTCTATGACTAATATGAAGATATAAATAAGCAATCTCGCTGCGGGAGGTGGCTGTTCATTTCATCAGTTGAATTAGGCATCCTTGCTTAAATGTTAAGGTTACCTTCAAACTTATGTTTCAATTATAATGTGCAAGGTCAATCCGTGTGACACACCAGCTTTTCCATTTTCACTTGTACTAGTAAGGCTCCTTTTGATTTCTTCTATTACAATTTTCCATCAGAAAAAAAAAAAAAAAAGAACAAATTGTACCAGATGCCTCTCATCTTTAAAAGCCTTTCATATAATTTGGACTTATTTAAGGTACATAATTACCCCCAATCCGTTATAAATGAGATTGCAAGAGTCAGGCCAACCTTGGTTCGTAGGAGAGAGCAAAGAAAAACATGACATCCCATTGTACTGCCAAAATCTGTTATATTAACTGTAACTTTTGGTATACGGCTTTATACGCATTTCTTATTTACTGAAGAACTACCATTTTGCCTGATTTTCAGGATCAAAATATTTGTCAGAATAGGAAATTGCATTTACTAGGTTTAGAAAAACCGAAATGAACTGCAAAGCCCCTCAGCACGGAGTAAATTGGGTAAATCAGGACAGTGATAAGAGGAGAATTCTGATTATTACTTTAATCCTTACTGATTTGAGCTGACCCAACAGGTTCACATCAGGGCAATATTAGCTCTCATGTGCAGAGAAAGCAGGGAGCAGGGGTGGAGAATGTTGGCTGGGCATCATGAGATATATGTATATACACTACCATTCCAAAGGTTGGGGCCATGTGGAAATGCCCTTGTTTTCCATTAAAATAACGCTGAATGGACCAGAAATACAGAGTAGACATTGTTAATGTTATAAATGTAAATTGTAGCTGGAAACAACTGATTTGTAATGAAAAGGCTATCTCGCAACTTAAGGCAGCTGGACACTGAATAAAACGTAGTACGCTTGCATTCTCACAGGTGTGTGGAATTTGCAACTTGGGGAATAATACCAAAATGTTTTGGATAACGGATTTCTGGATAAGGGATACTCAACCTGTATATGTTTTTAGAAGGATATTAGTGTGGAGGACAAGACTTTTAACTAGATGTATGTATGACCTGTATATGCAAGAAGCTCTTCTTTACAACACATTGCCCACAAAACCTTCTTAAAAACCAATAACATTTAAAGACTTTTGTAAATACTCAGGTGTTTCATGACAAAATGTGTTTGCAGTGTTCTGATTTGTATATAAGTCCATGATTGTAATATGTATGTCTGCTACTTACTCTTTTGACTAAGTCGGGAATCAGTTTTTGGTCTGCGAGCTCAAAAGAGAAACATGGCTCCACTTCCAGGCCGTATTCTTCAACATTAAGATCACCTATTGAATTTCTGAAAAGAAATAGGAATTTCCTATGAAAAGAGGATCAATACGAAAATCACATTTATCCAAAATGACATTTATTATCTTTACCATAACTTCCAACATTTCCACCCAGCAAGGCGGAATGCCAGAATGCATGGCTTGGAGAAGGCATGTCAGCATTACAATGCAGCCGCAGTAGCACTCTCCAACTGACAGTGCTACTGCACAGACATCTGCACATGTGCGGAGTTCATTCTCCGGTTTCCTGGTTACCAGAGAATGAAAATCTGGCCCTGAATCAGGACTGTCCCCTTTAAACATGTTCTGGTCTAGGATGTCTAAACCTTAGTAGCATTTGTATGTTGGGCTTTTCTGTCTACATAGCTGAGGAATATGATGGTGCTTTATCAATAAATAAGAATATAATGTCTTATAACAATAGTCTTGTAAAATCCAAATCTTAAAATGAGTCAAGATGTACATGTCTCAACCTTCAGAGATATCTACTACTTGTTTCACTCAACGTTCCATCACTGATCGTGTGGTTGAGAATTGACTCATTGGGCTTCCAGAATGTGACTAGTAGTGGAATATTATTATTACTACTGTTACAAGCTTAATGAGAAAGCATTGACATATTGCTCATTGCTGTAAAACAGGCTGACGTAATAAAAACATTTAAAATCTCAGTTGTTGATGTAGGTAATGTAGAAGCCTAATTTATGGAAAATATATAGTCACGTAGTTTAGGTTGAAAAAAGACTTGCTCCATCAAGTTCAACCCTTTTTCTATTCCGTGTTTACCGCTGTTGATCGAAAAGAAGGCCAAAAAAAAAAGTATTTCAGCATTTTCAAATTCTACTTTTAATAGGGAAAAATATCCTCCTTGATTTTAAATAGCAATCAGATTTATTCTTTAATCAACTAGTATTGATATCTTGCTTTGCTTACATCTTCAGGCTGATGGCTGGTTTGTGGCAGGCATGTTTAATACAAATATGGATGGGCGCATGGGCATCAGTCATAGTACCAAATATTAAAAGAGTATTAAGTTCTCATCTATACTTTTGCCAGTCTATGTGGAAAGACTCAAAAATGTTGCTCTACAATTAGTCACGCTACCATCTTCGAATAACAGATTCATTTTGGTTAAATAAAATCGATTTAAAGTACTGAAAACAGAAACTGTGTTACTAGCTGTCATATAATATCACCATATGCAGCGAAAAAAGTTGGATATACATACAACTATGCAGAAAAAAATAGATCTTAAAACAGAAAAAGGCTAGAAAATAATTAGACTGGTAGGTTCACGTGTATCTCTCAAATTTACCACATGCTGATCCAGGACGTTGGGAGGCCATGCCGTTGAAAGGGTAGATCTCTGTTAAAAGGTTACTGTACTTGCGCTAATACACAGCATATCATCCAGCTGCGCATGTGCCAATGTCAGACAGGCACACGTGTTTAAACCAGCAGTGTATGCTCATGTAGCATACTGATCTGAAATATGCAGCATGCTAGCAATGAATGCACGCTACGACTAACACACATGCCACCCAGCCATACATTTGAGCTGGAATCCAGAGTAATATATTGTGAATGAAAAGAGAAGGGGAATCCCAAAGCAGGATGGCTGGGAGATATTGCTAAATGATTTGTGTCTGCCGAAACAATCTGTGGGGCTTCTTCACTGAACACTGACTTGTAGTGACTTTACAATTTAGTTACAAATAGTCAAGTGGACACATTTTCCAGTCTAACTTCATTATTTTGGCAAGTTTTGCAGGTCAGTTATCAACTTACCATAACAGACTGTTTTGTGAATTGTGCGAGCAGATTAAACACTTGGCCATATCTCCCAGTCATTCCGCTTTGGATTTCCAATTATATGTTCGTGTTTTTAAGCCGACCAATCAGACAACAAACAAAGAATCACTCCTCCTCCTCCTTACCACTCTAACAGCAGAGCAATTTCAAACAGCCTATACTGCAGTGATGGAGAACCTAGGGCACAGGGGCCACAAGTGGCAGTCGGCGTCCTCTGAGGTTGCACTGAGCATGTGTCTACTGTATCACCATTAAATATGGAGGATCCAGTAAATGTTATGATATAAGACATTTAAAGATATTAGGCACTTTAGTGCACAGTGTGCTTCAACTCATTAGTGCAAGAGAAATTATAGCAAGGGAAACAGATAATGAGCGGGAAAATGCCTGACCTGAGAGGGAACTTTGAGAGCTTCATCTTGGCATTCTGCAGAAGATTGGGCCCTCAAGTTCAAAAAGGGTCCCCATCACTGTAATACTGCATTAATAAGTGTATATCCTCTGAATAAGCCCAGTTTGTACATCTCTGCCAACCTCTGCAGCACTTAACATTTAATTAACCTTCATTGTCTTGTTAAATGATTAAAATGACATTGTTTATTTTATTTCTGTGCTGCACATTTTATCACCTGTAGTTTACAAGAACAATGAACAATAATTATATATAGGGAAAGAAACATAAGTTTCAATTCACAAAGGAGCAGAATACAATGCATATCTCCTGTGAACATGGTTTTAATCACTCCAAATTATCTTTTAATATAATTACATTACTTGTCTTTGTATATTGTACAGAATAGTACACCAGAAGATCCTGTGCTTGGATTTCCTGCTGTGCATTTCACATAAAATGTAAAACAAAATCTTTTCCTTTCATTATGTTTCAACAAACATCATATGTGCAGCATTAATGAGACATAACTTCAGGGTATTTCCTGGAGTTTATAATAACCAGGGGAGAGAGATAACAACTGTAAACATATAAGCACTGTGCAAAAACATCCTGGACACAATACAAGCCAAACTGCTCTCAAATATATAGAATCAAAGGATTTTTATCAGAATTCCTTTTGTTTATGCTGTTGTGAAACATGTATTAGCAAATACTGTTCCTGTAAATGGATTGGACATCCATGGACACTTAACAGACTCATTGACAGGGGTTACATTTTATATATACATTTGCTAACACTAAACAGTGTAAAAGAAACAGATTTGTCTTATCAGTTTTTATTTCTATTTCCTAAAAATTTCAAATGAAGCATAATACAGTTACTGTTGTTCCTATAGAAAAAAAAAACTGGCCTAACTCTCCAAAACCTCTTTATTGCATACCTTCGAAGAGTTCAAATAGCCAAAGGCGGCTGTTTTTGTTGCTAAAGGTGTGGGTGGGGCCTTACCAGGATATTTTAAGTGACTTAAGAGCCAATTGGTAGCTATTTATGGAATTTTGTAAGTCATTTAGAAATAAAATACATTATTTTATTTACAAAATATAATAGATAAACACATTTACTGCAGTTTGAACATGTGAGTTTTATTGTTCTGCATCTCTGTGATGAGCTTGGCATGTGCGGCAGCCAGGGCCGCCATCAGGGGGGGACAGGCGATACACCCATCCTGGGCCCGGCGGGCCCCGGCCCTTTAAAAAAAAATGAAAAAAAATCATGTGGGCAAACACGGAGACAGTCACGATCTGGCAGCAGCCGGCAGATGGGCCCGGCTTTTAGTCACAGCCGCCGGAAATTATGTCATGTCATATCCGGTGACTGTATTTCCTGCATGCAGCGTGCGTGCTGGAAGAAACACTGCTGAGGGGATGAGCAGCATCCAGGTAGGTACTGGGGAAGGGGGGATCAGGGGGGGGATTGTGGGCTATTAATTAACTAATTAATGGGTGTATCGCCTGTCCCCCCCTGATGGCGGCCCTGGCTGCCGCACATGCCAAGCTCATCTTAGAGATCCAGAACAATAAAACTCACATGTTCAAACTGCAGTAAATGTGTTTATCTATTATATTTTGTAAATAAAATAATGTATTTTATTTCTAAATGACTTACAAAATTATTATGAATGGGCTATTAATGGACAAATTATCAGTGGCTGTTAATGGACATATTATCAATGGCATATTAATGGACAAATTATCAATGGCATATTAATGGACAAATTATCAATGGCATATTAATGGACACATTATCAGTGGCATTTTAGTGGACACGTTATCAATGGCTTATTAATGGACACATTATCAGTGGGCTATTAATGGACAAATTATCAATGGCATATTAATGGACAAATTATGAGTGGGCTATTAATGGACAAATTATCAGTGCGCTATTAATGAACAAATTATCAGTGGCTATTTATGGACAAATTATCAATGGCATATTAATGGACACATTATCAGTGGCATTTTAGTGGACACGTTATCAATGGCTTATTAATGGACACATTATCAGTGGGCTATTAATGGACAAATTATCAGTGGACTATTAATGGACAAATTATCAATGGCATATTAATGGACAAATTATCAATGGCATATTAATGGACAAATTATGAGTGGGCTATTAATGGACAAATTATCAGTGGGCTATTAATGAACAAATTATCAGTGGCTATTTATGGACAAATTATCAATGGCATATGAATGGACAAATAATCAATGGCATATTAATGGACAAATTATCAGTGGCATATTAATGGACACATTATCAATGGCATATTAATGGACACATTATCAGCACATATTAATGGACAAATCATCAGTGGCCTATTAATGGACAAATTATCAGGGGGCTGTAAGGGGTCCTGAAATTTCTGATGGCGGCCTTGGCGCTAGCACTGTCACTGAAGCTGGCACACGTAGTTGCATTTTCCAGTGTGCTAGACAGCATAGACTGTGATGCAGTCCTGGATCCCCAGTATGTTACTGGATGTCACTAAATTTCTAGACCTGGATGAAATTCATTTCAATGTAAAACTTCAGCAGAAGTTAACTTGTTTTAAAGTAAAATTAGGTGCATTTCACATATTTTATACACATGTACAAGATACAGAAAATAAGTTAGGTGGAACTGGCCCTTTAACAGAACCTCATCATCTGTGATCCAGTTGTGATGGGAGATAATAAAGCAGAACAAGCAGATGGTATTAATAGTCTCTGCTGTTGTATTTCCCAAGGAAACGTATTCAATAATCTTGCTGACAAGTAGAATATCTACAATACAAACACATAACGCTAATAAACCTCAATCAATAGCATATCTTGTTTTAGAGCCTATGATTAAGTGCCATTCAGGCACGAAACGCGTAAGGCGTCCTGTCTGCCTCTCTATGTCCCACGTCTCCATGTTTTCCTGCATTTTTACCAAATAAATCACATTTTTTTCCACCATCACTTCATGGATGTTCCTTTTGTCTCAAACCGGTGAGTGCTCGAATCAATCTTTTTTACCTTGCTTGTTTTAGAGCAATGCTTGTTCTCTACACAAATGCTTATCTTTTAAAGGGACATGGTTTACTTTACAGGAACGCTGATCTGCTTGCTGAATTGTCATTTACATATAGTGCAGTGACAGACCTGCGTTTTTACATGCCACCAACTAGGTAAAAATTAGGGTCTTTCTCTACCGGCTCCGGTTCCGGCGCCCCCAGCCAAGATGCGCCCTAGGCAGCTGCCTAGGTCACCTTACTGGTGGCGCCGGCCCTGGATTAGGGTGTGCCCAGGCACACCCGGCACACCCCGTGCGCACGCCTATGTTTAAAACACATTGTTCTCCTAATTTGGGAATTGTCTGCCATTTTGCTAACAATGTATAGATCATTTTCAATCTTTTTTTAGTCTATATTTACAGAATAAGCTTTGTTTATTTGATATAGTCCCTTTAAGCTTTACTGCACAGGCATCAAAATAAATGATTATATCTTCCAGGTGGTTATGCCTGACTGTATTAATTGGCAGATTTAAATGATTTGAAGTTTTGTGCAATCAGATGTGTAAAGATTCAATTTGCACCAAATCATTGAAAGTAATCCCTTGTAGCAGTGAAACAGTTAGTGAAATAACGATCCATGTAACTCCCTCGGGTTGTGCCTGCAATAATTACAGTTAACATTTACATAATCAATCTAACCTTCATATCTCAAAGGCAGCAACCCTTGTGAGAAACTGTAAGTGTTAATTACGTTGCATTCCAAAGGTGTTATTTTTAACTCCCAGAGCAGAAATGAAGGAAAACCCCAATTTAAAGTCATGTGAAAATCACGGTGGTTTCCAAAGGTGTGTTTTCTTAAAAATAAGAATTGCAGTTATGTAAACCACAATATTCGAATAGAAAACAAACAAACTTCACTTGTTGTAACTGACAAATAGAAAATTGGGAACAGGAGATAGCGCAGTAACGCCAGAATACAATAAATGTATTTTATTCATTGTATTCTAGCGTTCCTGTGCCATCCCCCGTTCCCTATTTTGTGTATCTGTGTGGCGCCAGGTAGAGCACCCAGTTTGGAAGGCTGCGTTACGCTGGGAAATATTTTATATACGTTTACAGCGTAAAGTGTTCACATTTGATTTTTCTGATATTTCGTGATTTACATACACACAGGTAAATCTGTTTATAACGCTGTTCCCTGTAGAATGCAGTGCACCAATCGGGGACCCCTAGAAATAATCGGCCTCCACGTCTCTCCTGCCCCCCTACAAGTAATTGTTTCTGTCTCTTTTTTTATGTATGTTTATAATTTTTTGTAGTTGTGGTGTCTTGGTGCTTTTATGTTGGCAATGATCTGTTCTAAGATTATACGAGTAAAGTAGAAAGGTTACAGAGTAGAGATTGGCATTTATGTGCCTCCATTGTAAATTGTTTGTAATTGTTTAAGCTCTACGAAATGTAAACAAATTTTAATGTTTCAAAGTGGAAAATAGATCTAATGTGTAAACGTATGAACATAATAAAGATTTATAAATTAAAAAGTATCTCACTTTAACTACTTGTCAGAGGTTGTCTAGAGCCTCCACCCGCACTAAACATGCTGGCACAACCCAGAATTGTGGAACAATGTATTCCCTTAGCGTTATACACTGCCGCACACAGTGATAGTGCTATCAATTCTCACTATTCCCGCATGTGTCTACTTTCTATGCAAGAAAAATGAGTTACAGATTCTTGACCATTATATAATGCACCGCTACTGTTGGCTCTCTGTTGACGTGTCAGCCAATACATAGATAGAAGCAATATTGGGAGTAGGAGAACCTTTCTTCCAAATTAAGCAACAATCTCCAATTTAGTTGCAAAAATAAAGACAAAATCTAGTTTAAAAGCTTGCATGCAAGGCTCTCTACCTCATGTATTAGTCTGATCTTGTACGTCTAACTTAGTATTTAGTTTCCGTCTATGCTCTGTACCAAGCGTTACGTAGATTGTTGGCGCTATATAAATAAATGAAATGTAATCAGGCACAGTATAAGGAGGACCCTTACATAGGATATCCTAGCTGCATGTCTGCACATCCAAACATATTCTATCTGCAAAATGTTTGCTAACATAAGGAACACGTTACATTTTAAACAAATACATTTTAAAGGAAAAAACAACAAAATACTAATACTACATTTACTTTAAAACAAATTTATCATTGAAATAATTCTGTTTTGTGTCTCTAGATGTATCCTACCATGCCGTCTGGAAAATAAACTTTTTTCGAAGTTGTATTGATCTGCAATCGGTACATACAAAGACTTGTTTTGTCCCTGTAAGAACCAGCCTAGCATCACACTTAGCTACTGCCTGATGATATTCCATCTGTGTTTGAGTGTATACATCGATTTCCGACACACAGAGATCAATATACTAAGGCATTAATGACAGCATCCAGTAATTAGTGTTTTTCAGAGACTCCTGTTGTTATGCTACGCCGTGTAGTACGGCTGATAAGAGAATTATCGTTGTCAACGGGGAAGAAAATAATTTACAAAACAGTCCAGTTGAAGAATTAATCCCATGAATACAATAGCCAAAAACACAGAGTTTACTATAGGTTACTGATAACATGGAATAGAAAGAAATTGTACTTCAATTTCAACATAATAACGCACAAAAGACCTTAAACTGATTATAATAGAATGAAATGTTAAAAATATTGTGCATGCGTAAAGATCAGTCGGGTTTACTCTGAAGCATTAGCAAAGTTATTTTAAATGTTGCTCCTATTGGTGAAGCAAAAGTTATAATAAAATGAAGTACCACCATACCTTTCAAATGTGTTAAAGGGACTGTCTGGTGCCCAAAATGCTTCTTCAAAATGTTAATGCATATTAATGTGCTTTTAAAGTACTTTACAGTACCTTTGCATTATTCAAAATATAAAAAACATACAGTAAGATGAATTTTTGAAACTACAGCAGTTTGCAAGAAACCAGGACTGCCCACACTAGCTGAGTAAAAGTCAATCAACTTTTCTTTATTTATTTTTTTGCTGTCAAACTCGGGTGCCAGGGAATATGGTTAATAGTCCATTAACAGCTGGAAGGCTGTAGTTTCACAACCTTGCCCTCTGCATTTTATAATGTCAGAACCCTAGTCAAACAGAATTCTATGCCGTTGACCCAGACAGGGTGCCATTTTGGTTTAGTGCTGAATCCAGGGTGAATACAGCATTGAGGTAGTGATCACCTCTTCACTGACTACTTGTGAATCACAGCAAAAATCCTATGTATTCAATTTTAACACCTTCAAATACAGCAGTACAACTTATAGACACGTTATCACCTTTAATAGTTAAACAAATCATGATAAATGTTCTTTGTATCAGCATCTATTGGTCAAAGTGTGCACAGATGGCTGAATGGAATAGTAACATTTATTGGCTAGAAAGGTAGTGAAAAGGAAGTGCTTTTTGTTAAGTACGGAACTTCCTCAATTAAAAGCAATTCTTGGCTGCGTTAAACTAGACGTTTATAGTAACACAACCACAGGGAGGAAATCCATAAGTTTAGTCAAACCAAAGGAGATGTGAAATATACATTTTGGCTAAGACAAGCCACATGTGGGGTTGTACTTATTCTGTAAACAACCACTAGAAATTGGATTATTTCATTTTTTTAGGTGACGGTATTTGCACCTCTCTGTATTTTGCACACATTCAAGTGGCTCCTGACGAAGAGATTTGCTAGTCACAGTAACCCAAGCAGCCGATTCTCTCACTTTATAAATTGCTTTTCTCTGTAGTAACTTTTCATTCCATGCATATTTATTTATGTTCAATCATTTTGTGAAGGACACATCAGCACAATGATTAGTTATTATAAATTCAGAGTAAAATTAAATAATGAAATCAAGGTAGTTCCTATGGGGTCCAATCCTTTATGAATTAACAGGTTCCCAAAGGACACACTTTTTACATATTGCCGGGGAGCATGTAATAATGATATGTGGCCTCATGGATGGCCCAAGATATTGTTTTTCCAGGATCCAGAATTAAAATGGTGCCCCTTTTCCCCAGCACACACCCTAGGTACACACACACAATCTTATACACACAGTTACATGTGGATATTTTAGATGGCATGTGGTCTCTAGTGATCACTAGGGCAACGCACACTATGGAGAAAATTGACAAAAAAAATGGACTGATGCGAGGGCAGATGCGACCATCCCCTTAAAGTGCCCCAGCAGGATTCATTGTAGGGTTGGCTCTGTGTTTCCTGCTACAACTGTCTGACCTGTCAATAGTAGCTGTATAGCAGATGGGAAAACTTGAAGGTGGGTGCTCTATTTTGAAATACTTTGAAATAGGCAGGAGTCTGATTTGCTATTGCAGGGCCACAGGATCATAGGATCTACTCAGGTAGCAACGATTTTCTCACTGTGGCCTATTTCCACTTCGACATTTCAGCAGTGAACTCCGCTTTTCCGGAAATGCCAAAGTCCTCTCATAGAAGTCTATGGCAGGACTTCGCAAATTGCGGAAATAGGAAATAGATCTCACTCGGGAGGTAAGCCGGCTCCACTTATGGCAATAGGTTCCTCTTGTGGGTTAGAAACACTGAACTGAGTGTGCTTCACACAGCTGTTGAAGCCTTGGTAATCAGGAACTTGAGAAAAATAATGAGCACTCCTCTTGTCAGTGAAAAATCAAATAATTTAATCATCAAAATGGATCAGATTAAAAGGGAAATAAAAACACAGCAACATGTGAAACGTGCCTTTCGCGTTTTCCACGATACCACGCTTAATCATAGGCATTTTGCAGAAATAACCCTCCCAAAATGGGGCAATTTAAAAAACAAAAACAAAAAAGTTGTATGTCAATTAAATACTTAAAAATTGAAAGTACAACTTTAAAAAAATGTGAAATATAATGAATGTTATATATATATATATACAATAACATTAATATAATAATATCCACCGCATTCCAAAGGTCAAATTTCCAGGACCAAATATGGCAGAAATTGATCATATAGAGTAGACAAATTGCTGATGTCTCCACAATTTGGCTACCAACCCCAGTCTGACTCCATTTTGGGCCAGATTGCGGTGTATTGAGTTGATCCTCACGTGATTTAAGCTATTTATGTCCTATAGACATAAGCAAGGGAACTTAGGTTCTAACTTCTATATGATGATGTAAATAAACATATCGTATAACACTGCCACTTTAAATACATTTCATGTTAATCACACCAATTTCCCACTAATTTCACCAGCTCCATTTTATGAATGATGTCACTTCATTTCTCTATACAACTCTTAGTTTGTATACAGGCAGTTTTATGGGATTCCATGAGCTGAATTACATTTTATGTTTTTTATGTTGAAAATAAAAGAGGTGTCGGATATTTTTAGATGTGGATTACTCTAGGGGAGCATGGTAACATGTTTATAACTGTGTTCATGTAGTAACGGTATCCAGGCTAAAAGCTCTTGACGGCTTATCTATATGTGAAACTCCTGAACACTGATTATAACACAATACAGATTAATGGATTGAACCGAAAGCACAGAAGGTCCTTATTACTTTATGAGCATCTACTCTGAGGGGAAGGATCATTCATTAAACTGCTCTATTATGGAATTACCAATACTGCCTTGCAAAACGACCTGCTGTTTTTGCACACTGTGTGCGTAAAGGACGGTTACTGTTTGATTATTTGTCCTATATAGCGCCTGAGGAATGAAGCTCATGATGCAAGCGGGTTCAGAGACAGGCAATACCACGGAGCTACAGAGGATAATCCACTAAGGATAACGAACAATAAATACGTGTAAACGGATAAAACCCATACATAATATATACCTCCCAAGTGTCCGTAGGGACACTCCCTATTCTTACCGCAAATGCCTCTGTCCCTCTTTCCTCCTCTAGTGTCCTTATTTTCTAGGGGCTTTGAATTTTAGATGAGTGTATGACAGAGCTCCACAGCGATAAATCTCATGCTAGAGTGTGTTTAAAATGCAATAAAAATGCGTATGTATTAGTTTTTGTAATTCAAATGCAATATTCATATTCAAAATTGCATACCACATTACATAAGTGGCTCTCAAGTGGCTTCCCACGTCCATAGCCAGACCCCGCATTGGTCAAGCCTGACCCCTAGCCACTCACTTAAAGGCAATAAGTTAGACATCAGAAAGATATGCGTCAAATCGGCAGGGACAGACCAATCCCAGGAAGCAGGAAGCCATGGCTCCTACAATATTTCCTGCTGGCTTTTTTCCATAGAACTCTTTAGAAGTGCCATTACCCTGGCTCCTAAAAATAACTCAACTGGTTCCTGAATTGTTCTGTTTGGCTCCTAAACCCACATACATATATGTCACGCTCTGATATACTATAGCTCTCTTATGCCTAATGCTGACTTCACACTAAATATCATCACGGACACCTAGTGACAGGCTGAGATGTGGTTTCCTTGGAATCTGTTTTAAAATGCTGGCATGTATGAAATTGCTGTGACATTATTAGGGAGCTTGAATTCATACATTAACCTGTTGTTTGCCATCTACCATTAGACTGTGCACATAAGATAATAAATTAGGCTGACAGCAATACAGACTAAATGATTTAAAACTATTATGTTCTTAGGTTTCATGTAAAAACATTTGTTTTTTTATAAAGCTACTATAGGCATGTATAAGAAAACATTTGTAAGGTGCAAGTAGACCTGCTAATATACTCCCTCCTGTAGAATGTATAAATAAACATATAATATGAAGCAGTAGGACTGTACACAAAGGGTACATTTGAACAAATGCATTTTTTTTAGTATAAGTAATATTTATATTTAGGGGAACATTCTCAGAAGATTAAGATTGTTCCTCTAAATATAATTATGCCTTATAATAACAAAGGCATTTGTTCAAATGAAGCCTTTGGGTGCAGTCCTGCTTCTTCATATTATTGTTTTGATATAAGTTCCTTTTTAAGCGAAAAAAACGATTTAAGGGGCAGGTTAACAGTTCTCCTGTAGTTTCACACTGAAAATAGTTTTTCAGGGGGGATTTGACATTCGATTCAGCTTTTTTTTTTTTGGAAGGAGATCGGTCGTAAACAGACAAATATTCTGCTTTTTCTTCATGTTAGATGTCACCACACATAACTGGAAAAAACAAAACAATTTGGACACTGCAGGTGGAACTGACCCTTTAATATGATATAGTGGAATAATGCCACATTATGGGAACAATGACATTACAAAAAGCAGGCGAAAGAGGCTCTGTCAACTGGAAAAAAAATATCCTTACTTGATTTCTGGGAATGTGAAGATGCCCTACAGATTAAGCCATCTCGATAGAGAAAAACCAATAGCAGAACAAACAAATTCCAGTAACCTCTATCAATACGCAGGAACTTGTATCAATAATCTGGCAATCTGCACTGTAAATATGCTGGCACTGCCATCTTAGATCCAAGCTTCCATCTTCAGCTTTCAATAGCTTGGGCATTGTAGGAGTTCAATTATTAACGCAAACCATACCAGATCAATTATTAATATAGACTGCTAATGTAATAGCTAAGTTAAACGATTAGATAAGCATACTTGATTACTGTATTTTAAGATTTTTCCTATATGAGGAGCACCAGAGAATACAGATCCCTAGTTAATTAGACAATAATATATAGGAGTAAATTAAACACACAAGATTTATCATGAGCATTGGATAGGTAATTAATTCTATATGAACGGTAGAAAGTACTGCATTGAACAGCACAGGATAATGACACAGTGAAGCACTGCATTGAACAGCACAGGATAATGACACAGTGAAGCACTGCATTGAACAGCACAGGATAATGACACAGTGAAGCACTGCATTGAACAGCACAGGATAATGACACAGTGAAGCACTGCATTGAACAGCACAGGATAATTTCACAGGAAATGGTTGAATATGGTTATAGGGTACTGTAACTGTTGTGAAGCACTTTTCATAATATGCATGCCATTGTTTAAATTGTACCTGTCATGAAGAAAATGTATAACTTTTAAGGGGCTCTGTCATCTTGACCTTGTTTATAGTGTTAAATGTACACAGACAAAACATAAATAATGCCCCATACATTGTATTAGCAAAACTGCAAGCAAATACAAACATTAAGAGAAACATGTTTTCAAATGTGTCTGTGGTGTCTCCTGTTTATGACATCACCTGTGGCTTGATATGCAAATGAACCACCTTTCACTAGGAAATGTGTAAATTGCATATCAAGCTATAGATGATGTCAAAACAAGACACCATAGACAAATTTAAAACGAATTTCCTCTTAATTTATGCATTTGCTAGCAATTTTTCTAACACAATGCACACATAATTTTTGATAATTTTTTATTATAGACAGAAAACAGACTATTGCCCAGCTAGTGTGCGGTACACTATGTTGGAGAATCAGGCAGTAAGTCTTAAATGTAAAACATCTTTTATTCCATCTTCTTAAAACATGCAGGATGCAAAGGATACACGGTCAGTAAGAAAACTGCCAAGTTTTGTCCGTAACCAGAACGGACTTAATCATAGGATCAGGCCCTTTGTGTATATTTAACATTTTATTTATACCTGCCTAATATTGTGTAAGTCATCTTTTGACGTCAAAACACCCCTGACCTTGTAGAAGCTTGGACTCCACTAGACCTCTGAAGGTGTGTTGTGAAAATCTGGCACCAAGACATTAGCAGAAGATCCTTTAAGTACTGTAAGTTGGGAGATGGGGCCTCATCCCACAGATGCTAGATTCGATTGAGATCTAGGGAATTTGGAGGCCAAGTCAACACCACCTTGAACTCATTGATGCGTTCTTCAAACCATTATGCTTTGTGGGAGAGCACAAGATCAGGGAAAGGATGTACATGGCCGGCAACAATGCTTAGGTAAGTGGTACGTGTCAAACTAACACCCACATGAATTGCAGGACCCAAGGTTTCCCTGTAGAATATGGCGCGAAGCATCACACTTCCTCTGCCAGCTGGCCACCTGTGTATGTATGCATTTGTTGTCAATTTAGGCTCTTTTTTGGGGACAATTCCTTTAATTTTAGATCCCTTTAATTCTGTTTTTCTGTCCACAGATCCTGTTTAGTTGTAACACAAGATATGTATACACTTAGGGTCACAGGTCATGTAACTATACAATGAAATTCTGAACATATATGTGGATGCTGTTTCTGAATATTTTATTTGCAGATCAATTTTTTACCCCATTATTCCCATAATGTTGTGACTAATTTGAGAGTCTATTTTCTAGTTTGTGCTGTCTTGTTGGAACGTATACCGTATTTGCTCGATTATAAGACAACCCTGATTATAAGACGACCCCCCAAACTTTGGATATTCCTTTAGGAAAAATACTAAAAGCCTGAATATAAGACTACCCTATAGGAAAAAAGTTAAACTTGTATATACTCACATGTAAATTGCTTTTTTTATAAAATATTATATAAAAAAAAAAATGCATTTCTTGTGTTTATTTCTTTTTATGTGCCAATGCTGCCTCTCTCTTTCCGTTGCCCCCAGCTTTTGTCTCACTTTCCCCACTCCTCCCTCACCTGTCTCTTCCCCCCACATGTTTCTCTCTGCCCCCCTTCCCCTGCTCCCCTGCTCATTGCGCAGACATCCCCTGCTGCTAGAGAGGGGGATCCATGTCCCCTGCAGCTCTGCTGGGGACCTGGATCCATGTCTTATAATCTGACCTCAATTTGAGGTCAGATTATAAGAGACCTCGATTATAAGACCTTGTCTTATAATCGAGCAAATACGGTATTAGATCTGGTGGTAGCATACTAAAAGTGGAAATATCTGGTGATGCAATGCACCCGCAACCCAGAAGCGCCATGTGACGGATCTTATCAACAGTTATATATATACGGACACGTTATGGACAACTACACATACACCTGAGGAAGCAGGTTTCTTAGGCGAAACACGTTGTGCTTGGAATTACTATATCAGGAACATTTCCTTTCTTGTTTCGGATCATTACGAATGGCATCTGAATGACAATTGTACGGTTGATCTAATGTCCTGCCTGCTGCTTTATGGTCATCAAAATGACCCCTATATTGATTTCAGAGCATACACTTCAATTCTATAAATTTGCTACCTGGACACCCAGGGTATGCCCCATCACACATATTGCACACCCAGGACTTACCCCAGCACACCCAAGAAATGCCCCATCACCCACATTGCAGACTCAGGACTTCTACCAGCCAGCACCCATAGCTCCCTGGTGTCTAGTAGCAGGCTGCCTGTTCACTGCCTAGGTACACAGACATTCTAGCATACTGTCCCTCGTGCTCCCTGTGTGGTATGAAAGTTGAGTGCCGGCATGTCACATGACCACCATGTTGGCCGCTCGCCAGCAAGCTTTTTGATCTCGACAGCAAGCACCTCAGCCGGCAAGCTTCTTTTCTTTTTTTTTTTTTAAGGGCTGGCATTTTTAGCCTCTCCACAACCCAGCCCCCCACCCACCACCCGGCAAGTGCAGCCATAGGCTAAGTACATCGCTATCAAAAGACACACTTGAAACACATTTTAATGCAATGTATAATTTTTGATATTTTGTTATTCTTTACATTCACAGTATAAACAATGGTAAGATGGAGGAGATGGAGAAGCATTCCTTTGAGTGCACACAGACCACATTAGGAAGAAGGCAGCACATTGAAAGTTCACATTTTGCCTCCATAGTAGGCTCAGTATAATATAACTCTTGCTTATTAAACAATCAAAACAAAAATGAAGTTTAGATGCACTTCAGGTGAAAGACTGCCTATAATATATCTGTAATATTCCTTTATTGAACCTGTGAATACTGTAAATGACTGTTACATGTCTTTTGTCCCAGCCAAACAATAAATCATCAAATGGTAATGCTCGCAGATAGCAGCAGGAGGTATACAAGCGCACTTGATGTCGGCTTTCTATCACCATCACTATATTTTTGCACAAGCCTCCAGGGCATCTAACAAACCGTAGCGACTATTAAACATTAGCATCATTTAGCCACAGATTTCACCTTTCTAACTGAAAATGACAGTCACGTAATGATGTTTGGGTGAGATTCTCTCTGTTCATAATAATGACATACGTTGGCTGTCCTGCTGGGTATGATGATGATCATGTATATATCATCAGTCTCTTCATGGAAACTTCCAAAGCATATGTACAGCCAGATGGGGATAAGGCTTCATTAAGTTGCTGCTAGTCCCCTCACTGTTAGAATGTTATTCCTTTACAATACAAAGAAAGCAAATATTGCAAGAAATAGGGAGAAATAATCACAATCAGGCCTATGTGTAAAGTGTCCATTCCTTGACAGAAGGTTACATATTTAAAATAATATTGTTGTGTTTGAGCCACAAAGCAGACTGGACACTTGACTTGTCTGGAAAAGCAGACAAAAACAATATTGTCTTGAAGATAAGGTATTGAGCAACTGCACAAGGGTCACATTAACATTGCCTTGCCACTCAGACAGTGGCTCCCATCATGCTCTAGCACAAAAGCACGATCTATCATGTTGCTGTGGCTCCATTGTGGGCAAATGGGAAGTACTGGCAACAGATAACAATGTCCTGCTTTTGTGCAATTGCATGCATCAGCATTTATATCCTCAATGCACATGCCATAATGCAATGATGGCTAACCACAGCACGGCAGATCTTTGAGAACTACATGTCTCATGATGCTCAGTCAGCCTTATAACTATGTGGGGATATGTAGTTCCCAAACATCTGCAGTGCCAAGGTTAGCCATCACTGGTATAATGTGACTGTTCTGATTTTTTTTTTAACGTTATTATATGATCTGCACTATTCTGTCCAAGAGATTTGGGGCGATAATACTAGCCTTCAGGTGCGGGAGAATGGCAAGAACTGCTGTTTTCCGTCTATACTGATGATATCTTACTCCATCCCTTTCAGTTGCTGTTTCTACTTGGTTATGTAATTCATGGTTATGTTACACTTACAATAGGAGCATGTAGGAAGGATAGAGAGGTGTGGGCATCTCCTGGTCTATATTATTTTAGGTGTCAGTTTGGAACAGGCAAAATCAGCACTTATATTTTGGAGTCAGTAAATACTAATACAGTAAAAGTAGGTATCCTGCTTCCTGTAAAATCCAGGAAAATGGTTTACATCGAACTCCATGGAAGTGTCCAATAGCCTTGGATCCTGGATCTTGTAAGGCCCTCTCTTATACCATAAGCAGATTTGAGCAGGTCCCTCCTCACCGTTGCCTAAACTTGTAATGTTACCTCTTACGTGTAAGTTTGATCTCCTTGCTGTGCAGCTCTGTGGAATATGATGGTGCTTTCTAAATAAATAGTAGACATGTGCATTCGCTTTCGGACGAATGCATTTTCGTCCGAAAATATAATTTTCGTCCATTCGTCCGAAAAACGAATAACGAAAATGCTAAGCTAACGAAAGCCGAATGAACGAATGGTTAATAAACGAAAATCATTCGTTCATTCGTCCATTCGTAGTACTATTGCATTCTATAAGCCGAAATAGAGTCGGTTTATAGAATGCAATAGCATTTCACTACACGGAGACAAAGTCTCCATTCATAAATTTTGTTGAATGGAGACTCTGTCTCCGTGTAGTGAAATGCCGACAGCCTATAAACCGAACGTTCTGTTTATAGGCTGTCGGCTTATGTAATACATGTAATCCTATGGCTATTCTATAAACCGAACGTTCGGTTTATAGAATAGCAATAGGATTACATGTATTCCATAAGCCGAAAGTCTATAAACCGAACGTTCGGTTTATAGACTTTCGGCTTATAGAAAACATGTAGTACTATTGCCTTTCTATGAACCGAACGAGAGCCCCATTCATAACAATTTCTTATGAATGGGGCTCTCGTTCGGTTTATAGAAAGCCAATAGTATTACACGTATTCTATAAAACGAATGAATAAAACGTAACGAAACGAAAATAATGAACAAATTTCGTCTGAAACGAAAAATAAATTAGTTTTAGACTAAATAAATAAAATTTTCGTCCGAATGGACGAAAACAAAACGAAAATTTTAGTTTTGCACATGTCTAATAAATAGTAATAGTAAAGAATGGCAGTCCAGTGCTGAACTGACTAAACCCCCACACTGCATACACAGCAGTATCAAAGTAGCCAACCCAGCATATCACCTAAATATTGTGACAAGTGTCACACATGTCATAAAATACTAAACAGCATGAGCATTCTACTTGGAGTAGCTCTAAACCCCCCCAAAAAGACACTCAAATGTGTCTGCAAGAGATAAACACAAGCTATGACCTACTTTTTTGACAGACGATACTTATTTCGAAAGTATATTTTTTTACGGTTCTTCTAATAATACCATCATTGTGTATTGTCATTCATTCACTATGGTTTCTGATAGCTAGCCCTAAGTAAAATGTGATGAAGCTTAGCCGCAGGCCTGTGTGCGTAACTATGTTATCCATCATGGCCGTTGCATACATTTCTTGGTTGTGTGAAAATGACACTGTAGTCAATAATTTATTTAGAGTTAATTAAAAAGCATTACTAAAGACAGCTTCACCAATTTCACCTCCTTATACTTTGATTCTATTTCCGCGGCAACAGCATAATTGTTAGTGAAGCGAGCGGGTAAGAATGATAAATTGTCGAAGATTTGCTGACACTATAAATGCTGCCATGTTACATGCAAATGCAATCACACGAGAGCTACGTGCTCCATCTTTGCTCGTTTAAACATGCATTGCATGTACTGAAGAAATTACACACTGTAGTTAACAAGAGATAACTTATCCAGTTTTAAATCCTCCCTGTGGGAGATTACTTATCTGATGCAGAGGGGAAAAAAATTAACAAGGGCTCTCAAGTATGATTACAAAGTCACCTTAATTACATTACTTGGACCATTACCATTACAGCTGACCTGGAATTTAACGTGTTCAGAGAACCGGACATAATATTTTAATATGCTGCAGGATTCATTTGTGCTAATTAAATATGTTTTGTTTGAATCACAGCCTCTCCTTATCGAAAATGAGCTACCTTTTTAAATACATTACTTAAAGGGACAGTGTAGTCCCCAAACTCACTTTGGTGCAAGTGTAATGCATTGTGTGGAACCTAAGTGACCGTGCTCTTGTACACGTAGGATCTCTTAACAGTGCAGCACATTGTCTGATGACATCGCTAGAGAAACAGGATATTCCATTTATTTGAATGAAATTATTCTGACTGGTTCCTGCTGCAATATAAAAATTAGGAAATGGACTTTTACTCTTGCAAATTGCTGTAATTTCACAAATTTGTGTTAAGTATAAGATTTTCATATTTTAAGCAATGCAAAATGTAAAAAATGCATTGCAAAAGACTTTGGATGTACTTTAATATGCATTAAAATTTGGAAGATGCATTTTGGTCACCAGACAGTCCCTTTAATTCTAAAAAAAAGTATGCTTTTATTACATTTTAAATATCTGTATTTTACATTTGTTTTTTTCCCCACAACCATCACATTTGCATCGTCTACTGTTCCTACTCAACTCGCCAGCATTTGGCTGGAGTCTGGTTGGAAAAAAGAAATCAACAGTCAAAGGGTCTCAAATGATAAAAAAATGTACTTGCAACATAGTGTACACCCACTGCCACTGGCTTGTTCAACAAGCATACAGCAGTACTACTGGAAGCAGACAGTGGGTTGATTTAAGCTAAGATGTTTAGGGTAATAATAAGAAAACAGTAGCTATTTACAAAGTGAGGTTGAAATGGATGACTTTAAAAAAAATGAAATGTTTTTTTTTTCTAGTACAAGACCTTTACTAAAAACAGGAAAAAAAAATGAAATGCACTTTTTATCATGATGACTGTATTCTTTAATGTTTTAGAAACACTGACATTACTTACAATGAATTTCCTTCATAGTCTTTGAAATGATCAGCTTTTTGCATTGTTCTATGATAGTGAGATGAACATTTTAAAAAAGCTCATAATTCCTCAGTTTATTAAGATGAGAAAAGAACCATTGTTGGCCAAGCGTTGATAATTGCATTGCCATCCACTGATGAATCTGTTAAAGACCAGCTGACATAAAAACACTCCCTTTTCTGAGAAAAATTGTAGAATAAAAAGGGAGAATCTAGTGAGAATTTTATTAGAGTACTATGTATGCTGTGTATAGAGTTCATGACAAGTATGAGCTTTTGGATCCGTTTTATAACATATTTATCTAATAAATTCGAACTCTTCATTGTAAGATATAATGCGCCTCCTTATATTAAGGATGACTGAAGTGGGAGGTATGGGTTTGTGGGCTCTGTAAAGGCCATGTCACTTAGGAACACATGCACTGTTGAACTGAAACACAACTACTGATGTATATCTTAGCTATGTTTAAAATGGATAAAGATGATCATTGTTGACCGGACCTGCATATGCCTGCCCAGAATCCCTTGCAGTGGTGGTAGCTCTGTGAATGTGTGATTTTTGTGGGAAAAACAGGGGTTTCTCATCACCTTTACCCCACTATTACTTAAATGACTTGTTCATCTAGCTAGACTAACATTCAGTAAATAGGTCAACCATTAGCCAACTGTGTAGTCACAGTGCATTGTTTATTCAGTCTGCATCCATGCAAGTTCATCAATTCACTGGGAAATTGGTTTGGTTGGACCAGTGGAGTATTTTGCAAACCCCACACCCAGGTAAAAACAGTGCCATCTCTGTCCCCAAACATCATGACAGTGTCACCTTTTTTTCCAAACAGCTTGCCAGTGCCATATTTGTCCTCAAGCAGCTTGTCAGTACTATCCATGTCCCCAAACAGTTTCTTAGTGCCACCCATGTTCCTAAACAGCTTGCCAGTGCCATCTCTGTTCCTCAGTCTCTGTACTGTCTAGTACGGTCAGGAGGAAAATGTCTGTGAAAATGTCAAAGAGTCAGAATGCCAGGAGGTCATGTGATCCCTGCGTTCCGATTTCAATCTAGTTATTTGGTGGGGTGATGGTCTGATACATCCATACTATATGGCACCCAGTTTGGACCACCCTCGTCTATCTCCCTCAAGTACGCCCCTGTGAAATGTAGGGATAAATTGGTATTAATTCCGAGTTGTAAATCACTGGGGAGTATTCACTAAACAGTGCACTGACAAGGGAATTAATTAACACCTGAGTTGGAAAGAGGCAACTTGGATAATGTTTCCAATTCAACTGGAATGCAACTATCAATGCCTGATTGTTACTATTCCCTTGTCAGTTCATTGCAATTAACTGTTTAGTTAGAACCCTCTATGTTCTGATGTGCTTATTTACCATGCACATGTCTTTTCATATACCTTTATAACAGTTTTTAGTTGATCGCTATAAAAAGTGAACTATTATTTGTGTGGCATTTGTCTAATGTCTTTTGAGTCTGTTATGCAAGTGGCATTGGAAGAGGATGTAAAGGATGTTTTTTTATAATGCTGGATGTTTCTCGTAACCAATCCAGTATTCCTAAAAGAGCAAAGGGGCAGCGTCTGTGACTCCAGACCTGGCACAGAATCTCCCAGTGTGCCGGGGTGTGTAATGACATTCCAGTGATCTGACTCATAGAGAAGAATAGAATGCCATGAGGAAGAAGAGAAAACAAGCGCAAGAGGAACAAAGAACCCACAGGGCCACCAAGATCTGCCTTTCTGAGCACAAAAATGTAGACACTCAGGGGTGGGCCTATATATCAACATGGTTGGAGTGTCGAGCAGTGGGAAAGTGTAATGTTTTGTTAATGCTTAAAAATGAACCTTGATACTCTCTTGAGAGACTACCTATTCCTTGAATCATATACTAGATGGAAATCAAGCAATACAACTGAAAAATAAATGACCAGGAAGAAGAGAAGATGTGCATACTGTAATGTTTTATGGGATGGGGAAGGTGATAAGCACAGCTGTATGAACAGCTAAAGGTAGGCATGTGGTAATGTATTATTAAATATATCTGAAAAACCACCTAACTCCTGTTTAATGGTGACATCCATTTGTTGGCAAAAAATAAAAAGAAAATTCACGCTGAAGGAAAATACAAACATTCATTTTCTTACTCTGCTTTTTGTCAGGCTAAGGCTGTTATGGCCTTCCAGCTGCTGCTGTACTATGGTTCCTATTGCATTACGGTGCTTAATGATGGAAACAAAAAGGTCACAGCTTGTCATCAAACTAGTTCACATGTACAAAGGCAGAGGAAAAAATGGGATTATATGTGTTCTATATAATATAGTGAATAGATACATGGCCAGCATTACGCTGAGGCAAATTAGGCTTTTTACCTGAAGCAAGAGCCATATGGAGCACTACACAGCTTTATGAACTTGTATGGAAGGTAAGGACAATTTTGAGTCCACTCGCTATTTCCATACTTTCCCACTTGTTCACTCCCCTGAATGTTTAACACATGAATCAGGTTATCACGTGACATGTTCTACCCCGCTATTATGCATAGGATTGCATAGCTGATGAGGAGAGGCCAGTGTACACACGGGAATACACAAACCTCAATCTGCCCACTAGACCATCAGGAATTATCCATTGCCACCACTACCCCAAAGGTAGGTAAAGTACAAAGGGATTGTTAATCTTTCAGGGTAAGTGGCTGAACCTCGGCTGCTTCCCACAGTGCTCAAAGAGTCTTTTGACTGGATAAGCTTCACATCTTATCTTTAGTTCACAGGGAGAAAAATTCCTTGCAATAGCCTGGAACAGACAGAGGTAAAGGTCCAATGATATATTATCTGGAAAATAACCACTGCCTAACCTTTGTGTCTTGAACCAAAGCCTTCGGCCAGAATATTTCCCATCTCTGTCAATTAAACAGATTATATTAATTAGCATGGTATATATTACTACATTTTTTATAGTAAATTTCTAAATAACAACTACTTAAATATGCAGTCTCAAGCCTTACAATTGTCTTCCACATATATAAGTAAGCTTCAGAATGTGTCTATTGTATTGGCCAGGGAAAGAAATGTATTCTATCGTTATACTACAAATAATTGGCAGGCTCTCTGAATATACTGATAATTCAACCATCAGAAACCAATCAGCATGACCTCCTCAGCTTAATGTAGTTTGGAGTTTTTAGTTTGAAAAACACAAAAGGATAAGGATCGATGAAGAACACAAAGTAGCATTTATTTGCCAGCCTTTGTTATTGTGGTATATTTGCAGTTATATAGCGAAGAAATCAAATCCTGTAAGCCTTAGAGGGAAAACTGCTGCAAAAATATCAGTTTACAAAACAACATAAAAACATGGCAAAATATTAGACAAACAGTCAATAGATGCATTTAAAATGTTATAAATATGTAATATCCGCTTTTATTATAATAAGAGAAAATCAAGTAATAATAATTTACACTTATTAAAAGAATGTGAGAAGGACATTTAGTGGCTATATTAATGGATTGGTGTCCACTGGATCAGTGGTCTCAGGTAAACTAAGGTGGATACAATTGGGATCAAGAAGTAGATGGCTGAACTTACACAGCTGTAGAGAGCTAGACCACAGAGGCCTAAAAATCAGCTGTTATTTAAGGGAGTTTTCATTTATGAGCATTTTACTTTATTAAGCAAAGCATTTAAGGCTCTTGTGGACCATCACAGACATGAGTGAGTCACCCTGATGCCTAAGCAACCTCATATCACACAATGGACATTCAATGGTACTAGGTCTGTAGGCGAGAACTGGCTTAAGAACCTAATGTGATAGAGAATGCGGTCCATATTCCTTGGCATCAGCACTGTGTAGAGATTCTGTGTTATCAGCACCGGAACACAGCCTAACAAAGTGAGATAAAAAGGAATCCAGCAGTGCCAGAGGTCGCTGAGAACCAATGGAACCTGGAATATACCACTCCACCAGGAAAGTGATGCTCTGATCAGCACTGGTTCCTGAACGATAATACTCACCCTACAGTATTTTAAGTTTTGGCTTCCCTTCAAAAGTTGAAGTTCCCATTGTTTGCATTACATTGGACCTTGAGATGTGATGAGACCAGGTATTGTATGAAAAATAAAACTGCTCTCCTAAGCTTACTAAAGCTGGAGAAAATGACACCAAATATTGTAATGAAGCTAACACATCATTTCCTGCTCAGCTGTTTGCAGTTATGCCTGTGAAGCACATAAACTACTAGCAGCTGGATGTGGTACTTGCAGAGGCTCTGAAGTCACTATATTGTGGGCAAGGCAGGAATTCCACCTCTGATACTCAATCCACACAGTGCACAGCATTTGGTTCTAGTTTTCTCATTCCAAAAACACAGCTGATGTTTCTCAAGTTTAAATCTGCAACCAATACAGACAGGCTACTAACAAAGAAACATGCTACACTTAAATATTGCTTTTTTTGTTTTTTTTTAAACTAGTTTACTTGTTGGATGCCAGAAATGTTTTGTCCCTTAACAATTGAAAATTGGGAAGTATAATAAAGATAATAAGAGATAATAAGAGACACACATTAAGGTAAAGGCACTTAAGAGTAATGAAGTGAGCATCTATGGAAAGGTCAGTACAAGGAGGTAAGGTAGGAGAACCTGCATTTTCAGTGAAATTGTTTTCCGATAAATCAACATTGTGTCTTAACGTGACAATAAACTTTTTTTCTTCAATAAAAGCAAAATTAAAAACGTAGTCCCTCTTCTCCATTTTAAATGCATTGTGTACGTTTACAAATATCTGCCAGGTCAGTACTCAACTCTGCCTCTCAGCTGAGGCAGAGCTGCACACTGGCAAGGAACTTGCTTGGGACTTAAAGTGTCTCTGTCATATAAATATGACCATGTATAATCCCTTTATAGTGAATAACAAGATTCCTATACATTGGAACTATAAATATCATCACATCACCACTTGAGGGTCAGATTTCCTCACGGTGACCCAAGGTGAATGGAGATCTGACCCATTATTGTAAACAACATGTCAGCCCCCTAATGGAGCTATATGGCGCAAAGAGAGGTCAATATGATATTTTATTTATATTCTTTCATCAAAGGATTTATTTTTAAAACATCTATTGTTGATGCAATCTTTCAATTAACACCTTCGCGACAAAGGACGTGCCAGGCACATCCTGGGAGAAACTCCCTTAACGACAAAGGACGTGCCTGGCACTGAAATTTCTATTTTGGGGCACCCACGATCGCCCCACGGAGCAATCGTGGGAAAACATATTGACGGAGCATGCTGCTCCGTCAATATGGCTAAGCCCTCTGCCGGTCTGAGCTTCGGAAGTGAAAGTAACTTCACTTCCATCACTCTGAATATGCTACTTGACTGCCCATAGTGGTAGTTAAGTAGCATTGCAATGGAAAATATTTAAAATACATATTTAATTAATTAAAAACAGGTTATATAGCTATATTAGCCTATAGGGTTAAAATGAAATAATTTTTAGCATAAGGGATAGGGTTAAAATTAAATTAAAATTACAAAATATTAAGGGATATAATAAGGATTAGAGTTGGGGTTAAATTTAGTGTTAGGGTTACATTTTGGGTTCGGGTTGGGGTCAAAAGGTCATTATAGGAAAAAAACAAAAAACACTATTTTTGGTTTTTGCCCCATAACTCGCAAAAAAATACAGAAAAATATGGAAACATGCATATTTTTGAACTCGGGACAACATTTAGAAACTATTTAGATGGGGTCTTTTTTAATGATTTTATTTGTGTAAATTATATTTTAGGTCAAAGAAGAAAAAGAGTGTTTTTTTTAAATTTTTCATAATATTTTATGATTTCTTTTGTGGTAAATTATAAGATATGATGAACATAATGGTATCTAATGAAAGCCCTTCTTATGACGATAAAAACAACATATAATTTGTGTGGGTACTGTATGTGAGAAAGAAAAAAATTACAGCTAAACACAAACACCCTAGAAATGTCAAAACAGCCATTGTCACCAAGGGAAAGTCAAGGTGAAAATTTCTTGTCACTAAGGGGTTAAACATAAATTACATTTTTTGTCAACAGTTGTAAGTTTATCAACTTTGTAAACCGTGCCAATCTTGAGCAGTAAATGCATAAGCTTTGAATACCATGCCAATCATGAGCAGTAAATGCATCAACTTTGCATATCATGCCAATCATGAGCAGTAAATGCATACACTTTGAATACCATGCCAATCATGAGCAGTAAATGCATCAACTTTGTATATCATGCCTTTTACAGAACTACCTTCCCCTGGATATCTTGAGACTTGTATATCAGAACTCTGGCACATCGTTTGTGAGATCGGAGCGCAATGCATTCATCTTGTGCGCTCAGACCTGAGCTATCTGGCGAATGGTCACATGACCTATTTTCATCTTAAAATGTCAAAGGTATATGTTTTTATGTTATTTCCTTTTATGGGTGTAAAATGCAGTAGTTCCATGTGCTTGGAGATAATTAGGCTATTTTAACCGTTAAAGCCAATTATCTCCAAGCTAGGCAGGGACCTTTTCAAATGTTGCACTGTGTGTCCATTGGATAGAATATGTGATTGTCCTGTGTACCTTCAGGGGGGAGGGGGCTGTCCCGTGGTCTGTATAAATTGTCCCACCGGGAACATTAAAGGTGTGTTCGTGTTACCCTCAAATCACAGCCTCGACTCGTTTGGTAGGGAAGAGTATCCTAGCGGTGCCATAGCTAAGGGTTTCCACCCTTGCAGGTTTTTGCCGATTGAAACAGTGTTCGTCTCTCTGGATTCGGGAACCAGGGTATCCAAAGCGGTCCAACTTCCAGCAAGCCTGGGACAACCGTAACAATGCCAATCATGAGCACTAAATGCATTTGAGTTTTAACTGCATGAACATGCCCTAGAGATATGTCCTAAATGCACCTCAAATAAAATTATTCAGTAATTGTAAAAGTAGAAACATACTATACAACTTGTCATTATATGATTATACTGATCAGTAGCATGAAACTCCTACACTTGAAAAAAAGACTATAAAAAATATATATCCCAATCGAAAGACACGCTGCTGTAAAACGCAGTAATCACAAAAGGACCATAATGTGAGAAACAGTTTCACCAGAGCCTGATTAATATCTAATCCACTAGTATTGTCCACAGTTTTTATACTGATTAGAAGTGTATGTTTTTACACTAATACGTTTCATGAACATCTGCGTACTTTTACATTTCTTGTATTGTTTCATTTGAAGTGTATTTAAAAAAATAAGTGTACTTTTTTTATTTTATATACATAAGGGTTTAGCACATAACCAGTCTTTTTTACAAGCTAACCCTGGAGGAAGTGGTATTTTGGCATCTGAATTTTCTTAGTTACACTTTTCTAGATGAGCTGACCACAACATCCTTCAAAAAATATCAGTCCTTTAATAACTCATTATATAGATTCCATGGAGTGACTCGCCACCAGTGGTGACCAAATGGTTTTAAAATCGCTCATCATGTTACTGGTCAGGACGCAATCATGTCCTTCAATGAGTCACTTCTATTTAAGCTGGTCAATCAGCTATGAAGTTCAAGTATCATAAAATATGAAAGGGACACAATAAAACATGAAGGCCAGTTCGATACAAGGTATGTGTTGAATAGGGATTTATATTTTATTATTTGTGCGCCTTTCTGTATATATGCGTCTAACATACTTTGTTCTATGTTTTGTTCATTGCACTTCACTGCTGTGAATTATTTTGTGTAACTGGCCACGTAGGGTTGCCATGCCAACCATTAGGTACCTATTTCCTAAAATAAGGTCACCGCATTGCTCAGCCCAAAACATTAAATACATTTTCTCTTCTGTAAGGTCTGTGAATTAATCTCAGCATCTGAGTAACCTTCAGAATGCCTGTCTCCTTCTTGTTTTTCAATTCTCCAAATAGTTGACTGACAGTAATATTACATTGTTTATGCTTTCTCTGCTGGTCTCTGTATGTAATTGGTTAAGAGAACCAATTTAGGGTATATCTTAAATTTCTACTTCCTGAAAAATGTAGTATTTGATGCTTTATGTTCTCTGTTCTGATATACCGTATTTGCTCCATTATAAGACAACCCTGATTATAAGACGACCCCCCAAGCTTTGGATATTCCTTTAGGAAAAAACTAAAAGCCTGAATATAAGACTACCCTATAGAAAAAAAGTTCAACTTGTATATATTCACATGTAAATTGCTTTTTCAATAAAAAAATTATATTAAAAAATTCATTTCTTGTTTTTATTTCCTTTTATGTGCCAATGCTGCCTCTCTTTTTCTCTTGCCCCCAGCTTTGTCTCTCTCCCCCCCTTAGTGTTGTCTCTTTCTCCCCCTCCCTTTGACTCCCCCTTCGCTTCTGTCTCTCCCCCCCTTGTTTCTCTCTGCCCCCCCTTGTTACTCTGTGCCCCCTCCCTCCCTTTGTCTCTCTCTTCCCCCCTCCCTCCCCTTGTCTCTCTCTTCCCCCTCCCTCCCCTTGTCTCTGTCTCTTCCCCCCTCCCCTTGTTTCTCTCTACCCCCCTCCCTCCCCTTGTTGCTCTGTCCCCCCTCCCCCTGTCTCTTCCCCCTCCCTCCCCTTGTTGCTCAGTCTCTTCCCCCCTCCCTCCCCTTGTTGCTCTGTCCCCCCTCCCCCTCTCCGTCTCTTCCCCCCTCCCTCCCCTTGTTGCTCTGTCTCTTCCCCCCTCCCTCCCCTTGTTGCTGTCTCTTTCCCCCCTCCCTCCCCTTGTCTCTGTCTCTTCCCCCCTCCCTCCCCTTGTTGCTCTGTCCCCCCCCCCCCGTCTCTCTGCCCCCCTCCCTCCCCCTGTCTCTCTGCCCCCTCCCTCCCCCTCACCTGTAACTTGATCCCTGGTGGATAGTGGGGGCAGCCGGGGGATGTCTGCACGATACGTGCAGACATCCTCCATGCTGCCCGACACGGCAGTCTATTATGACGGACCAGCTATTATGACGTATCGTGCAGACATCCCCCAGCTGCCCGATTCTCCCTGGTGGCTAGCGGGGCAGCGGAGGATGTCTGCGCGATGAGCGCAGACCTCCCCTGCTGCCGCCCGGCACGACCGCCGGGACTTTTATGACGAAGCCGGAAGTACCCGGCTTCATCATAGAAGTTCCGGCGGTCGTGCAGGGCGGCAGCAGGGGGGGTCTGCGACCTGGATCCCTAGTCTTATAATAGAGAGAGAGAGATCCAAGAGAAAGCACACACTCACGGAGTTTGTATGAAAAAAAGTCGATGTTTTAATTACTCACAGTAACAATATATATATATTGTTTAGCAGAATTTCTAGCAAATACTTAAAGGACAACTGAATTTTTTAAATTTATTTGTGCTTGTAATAAATAATATTTTCTTAACCTTTGCTTCCTCTGAGGAAAAATATGTTTTAAATGTGTGTGTGGTGTGTCCTGCTTATGACATCACTTTGTGGCTTGATATGCAAATTGTACATTTCCCATTGAAAACTGTTAATTTGCATATCAAGCCATAAGTGTTGTCATAAACATAACACTACAGACAGATATAAAGCATAGGGTCAACTTAATATAGAACAATCTGGTCGGAAATGAGGCCAGATCGGTCAAAGTAGCCAAATTTTGTAATTTTCCTAAATTTGGCTACTCAATATAACTGATTAATTTTAGGTCATATATGGTTCAGGGATTTTGGCTCTGCGAATCTTATGGATTTGCCCTCCTCTATATGGACTGAAATACCCCGAAAAGAACCCCAAAACGGCTAGAACAGTTAAAAACGGGCGAATTGAAAATAATAAAAAATCTTTACAAAAATGGGGGGGGGGGGGGGGGGGGGAGATGGGGATAGCCAGCAAATAGCAGAGCTAGGATAGGGAGGATTTTTAAACCTTCTTTGTTTAAGATGAAATTCTCGCTCTATCAGACATCGACATCCATCCTCCGCTGTGGGCGGATGAATAGAATATGGTCCTTTTTTAATTCTATATTTTTTCTGCTATGATTTTTTTTTAGAATTGGTGGATTATTTTTAATAATAATAATAATCCCTGGGTCAAAGATGAGGATCAAGGTCAATGTGGATGGTGTGGGACATTTTTATTGCAGGGCACCCAAAGGGAATTTAGGGTAGGTGTACCTCTCTCTTCAGTAAAGATAGCAGATTATAAAAATAAATGTCTCACAAACGCTATTGAGGACTCCTGTATGTGTTCACAAGTTGTCATCAGTAATGCACAATAGAGAGTTGGCTAATTGTTTGTCTCTAAAAATAAATGTGCTGAATGAGACTGAAATTACAAGAGATCCTGGCATCCAGTCATTCAGTCATTTCTGCAGTAACCATTGCCTTAAGCAACCTACCACTTGCTGCAGCAGGACCTCTGAGGCCCGAGGTATAAGGATAAGATGGACAACTGTTAATACCCACTGCATAAAACAAGAGGCAACAGGAGAGCTCTCTCCACTTCTTCATTTGTTTCTTCCTTAGTTGTAGGCTGTTCAGTAATTCTACAATATTATTTTCATTAAAGGGACTAAAATATGGTCACTAAAATATGGTTTATACTATGAATGTTGGGAATAGATGAACAAATTAACGGATAAATACGTTGTAAATGTGTTTGTGGAGTGTAATTATTATTACATCTCCTTGAGGCACCATATGGAAAATACACATTTCTCATTGAAAGTACTTTATTCACATATCAAACTACAAGTTAATAGAATTTTTCTCTTAATTATGGATTTGCTCAAAAATACAATAGAATATTTTTAATAAATTGTTACTCTCTAAATCCATGGTATAAACAATGCTTAGATGACACAGTCCTTTTATGTACAAACCTGGTGCACTTAATGGAAGTTAACAAAATATATTCCAGATTAATCACAGATGTTAATTATAGTATTTACTGAATTCCCATTAGGTTAATTATGCTAAAAGCTAGAATTTTACGATATCTTCTCTAACTGTATGTTGATAGAGATCGTTAAAATATAGGTAATTTCTCCAGTTTAATTTGCAAAAGAACAAATCTATCAAGCAAAGTGCACCACAACATGAGAAATATGATACTTTGGTGTATCCTTTTAAAAACTGAACTAAAGTGTTGATTAATAGATCCCTGCACATTAGCGAGATTGTTCCTAAAGCCATATGGCGATGTATCAATATATCTTATTAACAATATTGTAATAAATCAATGTTTTGTCCTTGAGCATGACAATTAACTGCACAACAACTGTACTCTGGCTTGTTATGTTTCGAGTTCTTAAAAGTCAAGAATTGGGAAACACAAATCTTTTGTTTTTCATATGGAAAAAAACTGAATAAACCGGGGCTGTATCTCAATACCTGTCTCTCATTAAAATTGGTTGCCTGGCTAAGGATGATGGGAGTTGTAGTAAAAACAGCAGGATGTATTGATTGTTTTGTTGGTACCGTAGAGTTCAGCATTCCTTTAAAGGGGCATATGTATTTGTGCTTAATATATGCAAAACACATTGCACATAATTCCACATGGTCTATTGATTCAGTTACATACAGTAATGATGTTTCTTAAGATCGAAGAAATTTGTTAAATGCACATATTTTTATACTTTTTATATATATATATTTTTTTTTTTTTGTAATACTATGTAGTGATTCTTGCCTGGTCAATACCTAATATATTTGCTACTTGCATGGCTTGCCTGGCAGAGATGGAGAATGCCCTTTACTATAAGTGTAGAACAAAGATGGGCTATTCGCTTAAATTCAAGAGTAGCTCGAGGTGGTCGGCTTTGGAGGTCGACTTTCACCAGAGTTTGACTTAGAAAAAAAAAACCCAGGTCTGAAGATACCCCACTGAAAGTAATGGGAGGCGAAATGATCAAAACTATTTTTGAGACGAAGACATATTTGGGAGTCGACCTACTCAAGCTATTCTCAAATTTTAGTGAATAGGCTCTTATATAAGGAAACTTATATTACTTTAATGCATTGGAGAGTGATGACATCTGTAATGTTTTCATTGTCTATATATTAAACAATATTATCTAATCTGCATTTTTTTACCCTTCGGTTTCTTATAAATTGTCCTTACTTCAACATGAAACACGTATCGCGAGAAAAAATAAATCAGAATTTATTATTAGTATCAGTTTATTTATAAAGTATAAACATATTCTTTGGAACACGTTTTATCTGCTAAATTAGAGCAACAAGAGCTACCAGAAAAGATAATTGCACATAAAATAGCACGGTCATTTGTTTAAAATAATAAAAATGACCGCCTCTTTTGAACCTGTCATGTAATCATTAACTAATCAGGAATAAGACACAGTGGGGCTCTGGATTGGAATGATATAGAAAGTTTAAGTGGATTTAATGTTCAAAATGACTCATCACAGTAAGGTCTTGCTAGCCATGTCACGTACCACATTACACAACTGAGAAATAAATCCATTTGCTTGCAAGCCTGGCTATGTGCAGGACAAAAGAAATGATATCATGGTTTAATCTGAAAAAGAGTAGCTGTGCTAAAATATAAACTTGTTAAAAAAAATATTATATATATTCATCCAAAGTATATAGTATATATAAATATAGGTCTTTATACACAGCTATACATAATGGTAACATGGGCATCTTCAGAAACCTTTAAAGGGTTAGCTTCATGGTGATCCAATGGGCTCCGTGCTTTTTCAGTGCTGGACTGCCATTTTGCCCCATGCTGTCCAGAGCATCGGCATGTCACCTGGCACTCTTACTTTTAGACAGTACACGGGGGGCAGAGCAAGAAGATTCTGTGCTGGGTATGGAGGCATAGAGTCTCTCTCGCACACACACACACACTCTCTCCCGCACACATACACACACACACACTCTCTCCCGTACACACACACACTCTCTCCCCCGCACACACACACTCTCTCCCCCTCACACACTCTCTCCCCTCACACACACACATTCTCTCACACACTGTCTCTCTCTCACACACTGTCTCTCTCTCACTCACACACACACACTCTCTCCCCCTCACACACATACACACTCTCTCCCCGTCACACACTCTCTCCCCTCACACACACACATTCTCTCACACACTGTCTCTCTCTCACACACTGTCTCTCTCTCACACACTATCTCTCTCTCACACACTGTCTCTCTCTCACATACACATAGACTGTCTCTGTCACACACACTCTTTCACTCACACACAATCTCTGTAACTAACACACACACAATGTTGGGGGAAAGATTCTTACAGGCAAAAAAATTGAACCTAGTAAAGTAACAGATCTGTATTGTGTTATAATACTGCATATACCCATCTCAGGAACAATGCTTTTTTAGAAAAGAAAAAAAGTTAGATTGCAGAAATCATGCTACTTAATGTTACCAGTGAGTAGACAGCGCTTGGCAGTTAAACAGAGTAAGTGTCAATCAATATAAAAAACCAAAGATAGTAAATTAATATAAAATATATAAATTTAATAATATATAAAAACAAATGCAATATATAAATACATATAGAAAAAATATACACAAATGTAACAAAAAAAATGACAAATTGTTAAAAACAAGAAACAATGATATGTGCCTTTAAATACAAATCAACAGACACAGATACAAAGGTAACCACAGGCAGAGTGTCAAATTACTCACTTGCTGATTGGGTTAGCAAAATACCATGAATAGTACATGGATATAGAAACGTGCTGGTCAGTAAAGAAGGAAGAATTGAGAACCTGGCCAGGTAACTTCACTTTAACAAGAGGGACGCGTTTCGTTCAGGGAACTTCTTCAGCCTCTAAGCAAACAGACACCCACACTGTCAGACACACACAGGCACCCACACTGTCAGACACACACAGGCACCCACACTGTCAGACACACACAGACACCCACACTGTCAGACACACACAGACACCCACACTGTCAGACACACACAAACACCCACACTGTCAGACACACACAAACACTCACACTGTCAGACACACACAAACACCCACACTGTCAGACACACACAAACACTCACACACACACACACACACACAGACACTCACTTTACCTTCTAGGGCACCCACCAGCAACCATCATTGGCTCTTCTGAGCTCTGGGATGTTACGTGAATCCCGGAGCTCTAACCGGACGTCAAGCAGAGGAGGCGGAGCCGGAAGTTTAGTAACATGCGTGCGGTCCAGGAGAAACACAGGACCGCACGCAAGAAGCAGAAAACCAAAAATTGCAGCGGCAGTGAGGGCGGCATGCCGCTTCTTAAAGTGCCGGCTCTGCTCTCAACCCCGCGAGAGCTTGAGCCTCCAATTCCGGGACCATGTCCCGGAAGGAGGAAATCTCAGCGTGCACAGGGGAAAAACATTTACATTGATAGCCCTGGAGTCTCGGGGCTAAAGTATACTTTAGCCCCAGAGTCTCCATTCGGGGCTATGGAGGTGGGATTCGGGGCTATAGCCCCAGTAGTCCACCCCTAGCGACGCATCTGCATATATAGATTGATAGATCTAAATAAATCCTCATAGTAATCATGTATAGTTGTAGATTAGTGGCCGTATAATAAAATTGACATAGTTTTTTATTAGTGCCTAGACTGCGAAGCTGTACTATCAAGTTTAAGTTTAAAGAGGGCACAAACAGCATCTTAGCAAATATCTGTATAATATCATATTGCATACTTTAACAATGACCGCTACCCTATAAATATGAGGATGGAGAAATCTACCACAACATTTTCCTGTAAAAGCAATAATTTAATGTGTGGAACAGTATAGCAATTTGAGCTAGGAAAGTGGTTTTCACAAAACCACAAATAATAAGGGTCATCCAAGACTAGTGGCATATTCATTGGTATAAAATGACTTTTGCCATGCTTTTATGTATGACATATAGAAAGTGAAAAAGAAACTGACTTGTCTATTTCGTGAGATAGAAAAACCTTTGTGTATAATATATATATATATATATATATATATATATATATATATATATATATATAAATCAGTTGATAATAGTTGTTGTATTGTGTTTATTAAGCTGTATGGTTAGAGGTATACACTTACAATGTGTTTTCTTGTATGTCGTAATGGAAGGATGTGGTAAATACAATGACTTATATAGTCAGAAATATTGCATTGTTCAGACAGAGCAGCGCTATAAAGGTGAATACATGTAGTGCTCCGGCTAGCAGAGTGTCAGGGAAGGAACCCAAGATGCAGATGTAGACTTACGTTAGAAGGAAAGTCCAGAATACAGGCGGTGTTCAGAAATGACAGGCGGCTGACAAAGGGCAAATCCAGGTCACAAGCAGGGTCAATAGGCAGGCAGCAGGCAAAAGGTTAATCCAGGTCACAATCAGGGTCAATAGGCAGGCAGCAGGCAAAGGTTTAATCCAGGTCACAAGCAGGGTCAATGGGCAGGCAGCAGACAAAGGGTTAATCCGGGTAACAATCAGGGTCAATGGGCAGGCAGCAGGCAAAGGGTTAATCCAGGTAACAATCAGGGTCAATAGGCAGGAAGCAGGCAAAGAGATGATGCAGGTAACAATCAGGGTCAATAGGCAATTATAGCAAAAGGTTTTTTTTATCATATTTTTATAGATTTTTTATTCTCATGACAGTGTTAATACGTTTCATAAAAAAAGACATAAAAGATTATTTTTCATATGACAGAAATAAAACATGAACTGACTTAGGAGAACAAGTGTGCAGCTTATGTATACCGTTGAATATGCTGACATCCAAGCCGGTTCCAACAGTAATAAGTCACGTCTAACTTTCTTCTTCCCCAAACTTAGCCCTCTTAGCAGGGGTAGGGACACCAATACAACAAATTCCAAACATTCAAGCCAATCAATTGTTATGGGTTCAGAGAGGGACCATCCACAAAGGATATCTCCATTATAAGTAAATAGCCAACTCTCCGGATCCATTAGAAATATAATCAAAATATTTAGTACTGGGTTTTTTTTGGTTTTTTTTAAAACAACGCAAGTATCTCACATCAAAATAGACAAAAATGATTAATGTTCCATACGGTAGAAATAAAACCTAGAGACATAAATGTACGGCCTATTTATTCCGTTATATATACTGTCTTATGAGCCCATTCTGACATTAAGAACTAGGGGCTATTCGTAAGTTAAATTACTTGAGGACATATTCGTGGGGGCATACACACCAAGTGAGCTTGTACCTTCTCTCCCAATATTATTATATGGTCAGATTACTAAGATACCAAACATCCTATAGGGTGGACACTATATCCGGTAGGTGACCATTCAATAAAGTGATATCTAGCATTGACTACATCTACTCTCACCTGGGCTGGCCCTTGTAGCGAGAGTTGGAATGTCTACCAACAGGTACATAACATCAAAACATAACTGTTGTGGGTTCAGAGAGTGACCTTCTATCAGTAAGATCTCACAGTAAGTATAGTGTCTCCACTCTGAATCCACAAGAACATGAGCAACTTATATAATATGAACGGCATTAGTTAAGAACAGCGGTTAGGGGGAGACAGGAAGATAGCAGGTTTAGGAGGAGAGCAATGTGAGAAAGAAAAAGGAAAAGAAGAAGCTAGAGCAGAAAGCAGAAAAGGAGCTGCAATTGCTCAGGATGCAGGAGAAGGGACAGACATAGGGGGGCGAAAATGCGGGGCATGGCATTATGTTCATGGTGAATTTGGGCAAGGAAAAATGGGAATTTCAAAGTCCTCTCTCCTTGATCAGTCACTGAGATGGAATTCTGCTGCCCGGGGGTACCGTCTTTGTCTTCTGGGGGGCTTCAATGGACTCATCTGCACTGCTGCCGCCTGGGTTCCATGAACTGAGTCTCTCGAACATCGGTTAGGCAGTGCGTCAATCCATATTTGCGGACCAAAAGAGAGCCGGGCCCCATTGGTATTGTATCTACAGGGTACGGAGATGAGTGATTAGGGGACGTAGTGAACGTCTCCAGGCAACCGTCGTATGGGTCAGGTCCGGGAATGCTTGCAAGTTGTGGGACTCAAACTGGACTGGGTTGGGGCCCTGGAACCTTGCCAGGAAAAAGGACTTGTTTGTAAAACTTCGGAACTGGATTATAATGTCCCTAGGGGAGTCTGGCGGCGCAGCTGTGGCTTTCGCCACTCGGAACATGTCATCGAAACGCAGTGGCCTGCCTTGAGTAGTGGGGGAGAGTTGTGCCAATAGCCGTCTTATGAGATTCGGTACTTCTTGTAGGTCAATTCCTACCACGGAGCCTTATATTTTTGCAACGTGATCTATATTCTAGTTCCTCAAGTTTAAGGTGAAGCGAGTCCTGTTGCTTGTTGAGGGCTCTATAGTGTTTCCCCAGTTTTCCCACCTTGGAGATCTTTTTCTCACTTTCCAAGTGTGTCACTTTGGTCTCCAAAGCTTGGATATTACATTGAATGTCCGCCACTCCGCGATCAATTATTTGCTTTACTTCAGTGATAAGCAGTTGAATGTCCTTTCTTGTGATTGGGGAACCTGCCTTAGCCGCAGCTGGTGCTGGAGGTGAGTAATGGCGTGGTCCAGTCTCCAGTAAAGGCGAGTCCTCATAGTCGGAGTCTTCTGAGACGTCCGGCGTCTAGCCGGGTGGGAGCATATGTTGATTCAGAGACCTGGGAGGTCTGGTTAGCAGTACCCCTATGTCGTGAGACTCTGGGCCAGGTTTAGGCTTTCTGGATTTCTTCCCCATGGTGAGTATAGTCACTTGACAGATAGGACCCTCTCAGCAAGGCCACTCTTTCTAGACAATTAGTGGTTTGAAACCCTCCTAGGTAAGTAGTCTGTCCAAAGTAGAGAGTGTGCTCTCTCAAGGCTTGGAGTTGAAAGTTCCTGATATGTGTACTCTCCAGGGCCAAACAGACATACTACATAGAGGTGTTTGTTGGCCTGCATGTGTTCCAGTGTGGAAGGGGGGTCAGTGTGATGCAGTGTCTCTCAGGGCTAGGGCTGCCCATATGGGAACAGAAGCAGGCAGTTTGAATAAAATTGGATACTTTTTAGCGGGTAGGCTACAAAAGCCGGGGACTTTCCTAGATCGCGCACCCCGCGATCGGAGTAGTGTGTGCGCGGTAGTCAAGATTTTCAACCGAGTGATCAGTTTTAAAGATCCCTGAGGGCCTTGCTTGCTTGTGTCCCTTGGAGCCTTTGGCTGATGGAGAGGTGGAGGGAGCTGATCGCAGTGAGGCCGTTTTATTTCCCTCAGTTTCGGGCCTAGTTGGTACCTGAGACCCCCGGCCGGCAGTGGATGATCAACTAAGGGACATAGATCAATAGCCCTTGCTGTGTGGAGAAGTCCTGAGCCTTCTTGTGCCCCGATGAGTAGTAGAAAACGATGATTTTTGCTGGATGGTAAAAGGCCTCAGATGAGAGAGCAGGGTCCAAGTCTTGTCATCATGGCCGCCGACCGGGTACCCCAGCTTGGGGTTTTTATAGTAGTATTGGGGGGGTCCTCCTCATTAGGGCTGCTAACGCCGCCACTCCAACTCTCCCATTGGTGGCTAGTGCCAGGGGCCGGTACAATGTGTTTGGGTGTGAGCCACGCCCCCACGCATGCCACATCACTGTACCCAAACTGGTAGCGCCGCCCCCACGCAACAGCGTGGGGACCAGAGTCACAGACCCCTGGGACCTCAACGGAGACCCGCTGAAGCTGGGGGAAAGACTTGGCCGCCTCGTCGCATCTCCCCCGTCGGGATAGCGGAGGTGAGTGCCTGACAATACAGGTGCAAGATATGACATCATAACTTTAGTATCATTCCACACAGTAAAAAGAATTCTGACAGAACTAGAGAAACTGTATCTCACCAACAGGAAAACCTATATAAATCAGAAGTGGGCAACACATTCTTATTAAACAAGGCCCAAAAAATCTCTCACTGCCTAGTTACGCATTATTTTGTGCATTTCGATGTTCTGAGTTTTCTGTTTTTCAGAATGACTGCTATTTTTTCGAATTCATTTTCCATGGTAGTCAAAACCTATTTACTACAAAGGTCCTATATTTAAATAAAGTATAGCAATTATATATCAATATTAATAAATAATGTTTTTTTCTTTGCTTCCTAAAGGCACAATCACTGGCATGTACATAAGTGCTCTTTAAATACACAATGATAATCTGTAGTTAGAGCTTCATTTTGAAATAATTAAGTTGTCACTATGGGTTTGTACAACATAGCTGAAATCCATATCTTAACAGGATTGTGGTTAACAATGGCTGCCGTATTATGCAAATTTCTAAGTGTAAACCTAGGTAATAACAGTGCATGTTAAGCATTTAGAGCTCTACAGAAGGTTGTTAGCCCATTACTGGTGTTGGGAAACGCATCCAGTTAGGGCAAGAAGCTGTTAGAATCCTATTCATTAAACATGACCCTGTTTGTGGCATTTTTTGTTTGACGGCACACATTTTTTAACAGTTGTGACAATGTACAAGACGGCTGAAAGCCTTGACATAAACGTTATCTGCGCAGGTAATATCCAGGAATATTAAACGTTCTGCTAAATATAAAATACAAAAATGTCTAAAATGACTGTTCTTTATCAGGGTTTTCCATTGTAGACAATCCACGCGACCTTCAATGAATTTTCTATAAACACAAAATTCAGTTTTTTGCAGGTAACATTTTACTATACGGTTTGTTCAATGAAGAGGGGATTGAGATGGGATTTTCAAACTGAAGGCCAAAGTTGCAGAGTTTGAAAGATTCTCCCATTCAGCTGCATTGGAGAATTTTCCCAACTCGGCTACTTTGGTCTAAAGTTTGAAATTCCCATTTCAAATACCCCTTTATTGGGTAGACCCTAAAGTGTATCACCCCCATGTGTGAAACAAATGGTCAGATGTCTATAATGACAATTTAAGACGTTTATGGGGAATCCATGGAGAACCCATGTGTCATAAACCTGCATTGTATTGGCTTGGAGGGGAATGAAAAAGGTCTGAAAGGGAGAGGATGAAGGGGATTTACAGCAAGTATTCTCATAACGTGCTCTGCTTTATCTATTTCAAAATGGTGTGTTAATATTGATAAAAGGCTTTGCACATACTATATCGAAAACCTGGCTTTTTTTGTATTGTTGCAATCAATACAGTTCCTTTGTTATCTTTTGTCATCGTCTTAAACACAGAAAAGGTTTCTTTACTATTAGGGCAGTTAAACTGTGGAATACACTGCCAAGTGAAGTTGTTTTGGTGCATTCAATCAATACGCTCTAAAAACGGCTGGATGCTTTTCAAGCTATGAAATGCATTCTGGGCCATAGCAATTAAACCTAGCTTTATTTTTGTGTCAATCTGGATCAACAAATGCAGGTATGTGTAAAGGTTGAACTTGATGGACTGCATGTCTTATTTTCTACCTGTTTACCTATTATTTCAAGAATAATAACAGAAAAAGAGATAATGGCAGAGATAACTATACCAAATGGTTTAGTACCTTTCTGTTCTTTTGATGAGCACTACCCTGAAAATCTGTTCATGGGGGATCTTCTCTTTCCCGTCGCTGGACTGAACAAAGGGATGTATGGCGGCCACTGTGAAACCTTGCTGGTACAGGTCACGGAGGTGTGTCGGCAGATCACGCAGAGAGAAAAGCCGGAGAGCTGTTGAACTTGGTGCTTCAGCTGAAAAAGAAGACATTGGCCAATAAGATTATAAATAAATGATGCTAAGTGCTTGCGTTAATGGACTTACTACTTTACAACAAGGCATTCACTTCTACCATGCGTATCAAATAAAATTCCCCCCTACAGGGGCATAGATTGCCATTAAAGGAGCCACACAACATAGAAACACAGTGAAATATTTGTATTAAAAATCTAGTTTTTATAATATATATATAATGTAATTTTTATATTTTTATCAAGAACATATATAACAGATTGCACCAGTTCACTGCACTCCTGTCCTTAGCAGAAGGTAGGGAGATGAATCAAGTGTGATGGTACAAATATGTATAGGAGGCAATCAGGTATTGTAACAAATGCAATTCCCATGTTTTGAGGATTGTGTAATCACCACACTAACTATAATACTAATTATTCTAGACACCCAAATAAGTCACAGAAACAATATTTAGTATTTAATAAGCTCACAATATGAAAAATGCAGACAACCAGACATTTTAACAGATTTAGTAATAAAGCAATAGCTTCACGATCAAAGCAACCACTCACACTGCTGACAGTCACAAAAAAGTAAAAAAAAACAAAAAAAAACTGGATTGACTCCTTTTTTGGGCACTAAAAAGGTTAAAATTAAAGAGATGTAATAATATTGAAAAAAAAAAAAAGAGGCACAATTTAAAATGACTTTTTTTCTTTTTACAACAGGATCAAAACCATTTTTTATTGCCTGTAAAAATGTCAAAGATTTTAAGAGCTGTGTTCAAAATGAACAGGTTACTTTCAAAACAATCATTTTTAAACAGTTGTTAAATAGAGTTGGTTTATGGTTGTTAATGTTGTATGGTTGTTAATGTTGTGTGTTTGTTTATTTTGTTTAACGTGCAAGTTAGTTCTACCTTTTTTTATATCCCCACTCTTGCACTAGTCAGTTTGTAACCAAACACTAATTATAAAATGTTTAAAAATATATCTTTTTGTTCAAGCAGGGAGACTGCAGAACATCCACACCATGATCTGCTTGAAGGTAAGCCTACCTTTTTGGAAATTGTATTGAATGTATTTGCCACAGACATTGCCTGCACAGATTGGCTCTTTTTAATTTCCCCTGTAGTCATTGGTCCTGCACTGACAGATGTTCAGTTTCACTAAAACATTTGCATGGGAGATCTAGCTATGATTTCCTCTACTAATGTTTTGGATACTGGATATCTCCTACAGAAACAAGCAAGGTCACTGACCAGATCACCTGTTGGTATGATGCAGAAAAGGCCAAGTTTGGCAAGAAAACCATTTGTAAAAAGCACAAACTTCCTACAAAGAATTTCTAAGTTTAAAAAAATATATATTTTCCTTCCATAAAAAAATGAAAAGCTATTTTTAAACTTTTGTGGGTCTTGAAATTAAAATGTCTACGTTGTTGAAGATTAACTTTTCCTTATGTTGGAAGGTGGAAACTTTGTGAATTGCAAGGAATAAAAAACACATGTAATACTTTATTTCAACACTCTGGCCTCAGTGTAGCAGAATATACTAAGGTATCATAATTAAATCAATGATGGCTTGCTGATCCAGGGATAAATCGGATTGCTTTTTTTTGGGCTCATGAAGGAATGTTTTTTGCTTTTTGAAGCAAAATTGGAGACCACTTTTTTGCCAAACAAAATCAACAGTCATGTGTGAGGGGTTGGACTGCATGGATCTGACCCTTCGTTCAATCTTTATTGCTAAGTTGCTATGTATGTCGGGCCTATTCATTGGTTAAAGAGGTGAGAATTGGTACTGTGTTAGCTGTAGAAACATAGGAGACAAAGATTGTCAAGTTGATACCTTATTGGCTTTAGAGTGGGTTTAGAGTGCAAGATTTCCAGACCTCGCAAGGCTCTTCATCAGGCATTTGTACAAAACAAATGTGAAAAACTTCTCTCTTAAGTACACATCAGATTGTTAAGAATGGAAAGCAGGTTAGATCAGCTGAGTCCAGGTCTGAGTTCTTTGACCAGTCATTGGTGGTAAAATGAGATGTAAATTGCAGTCATCCTCTGAAGGTTATAGAAGGCATTCACACTTCGAGTGGGGTCTAGATGTGCGCTTCACAGGCATAATGTCATAATGGGGCAGAAATTCTCTATCCAGGTTGAAGTCATCATTTAAGATATTAAATTGAAGCTTTCATTTAACTTCCCATATTTTCCTCTCCCTCTAATTCGATAGTCCCATTAATGAAGTCAGTCTGATGTCTCTGACGTTGTGTCCATTTTGGCAAAAATGTTCTCCCAACGGTTTACCCTTACTATTAATTCTCTATGAGAATTAAATATTTTATTTAATGATTGGCCTGTTTCACCCACATAGAGGGCTGTTGGACATTTTGCACACATGGTTTGGAGGTGAAGGCGGAGCGAAGGGGAGTTTGTGTCCATGGTGTAAATGTGTGCACAGGTTTTACATCGTCTTAGTAGGCAGGGAGAGGTGTCATTTCTTGCCACCAGTTGTTTTAGATAACTTTTTTTTCCTGCTTATACAAAGGAAGAACCAATGGGCTCTTGAAGCCCTAACCCTAAGTTTTTTTCAATTTACCTAAATCTGCGTGGCGGGCGAACATGGAGGACATGGGCAAGCTGCCCATACTTTAATTAGTCTCTTCCTACACCAAAATTTCTGTGGACATTTAAATGTCTCATGAATTGCTGCTTTCCATGCTAAACAATGACTGAAAAACAGGAAGACTGTCAGCAGTCACAGCAGAGAACAAGTGATGTCATCAGAGGAGTTCCAACCCTGGAGGAGGTGAAGCCAGGAAGATAGGAGATCCTACTGCCAGTTCTAAAGTAAGTATAGTGCTCCAGGCAAAAGAACACTGGCTAAAGATAAGTATTAGGACCATACTTAAAATTAAATATTATGTTTTGCTGTTACTCCCGCTTTAGAGGAACACAGTCCCCCATGAGTAAAAAAAATGGCTGAATGATCCTCTAAAACAAAGTACAGCTGAGTTGCCAATTTATCTGCATAATTTGGTAGTTAAAAGTAAGCAGAGCACTATCTTAATATGTCTGTATTTATAACCTTTATGAGATTCGCTGGGAGGTTTTTCTTTAGTTGATAAAGGAACAGGTGTTGTGGGCTCTCTGATAAAACTGAAAGATTGTTCATGACATTTGTTGCTTTTTTAACGGATGTTTTATGTTCTCCTGTGTGCAGTGCTGGAAGTGGATTTGACATTTTAATATCAGATCAGTGAAACTGGGAAACAGAATTGCGTGAGCTCAAATATGTGTGTTGAACTCCTTGTTCAACCCTATGTGATGGTTGTAAGACTGCTCTGTTATTACACTGCAGTGTTGAGTTAAAAAAAATATTACACTGTTTATTCAAATTGTCATAGAAAAAGGCAATAGCTTTAAAACTCGTGGACGCCTTTCTAAATATTTACATTAATTCACCAAATACTTAAAACTTGTAAAAGTTTGGTCTCAATAAAAAGATGCATAGGGAATTTTGAGAAATGGAGGGGACATCATTTGTCTCTATAGTCTCAGCAGTGGCATCAAGTACATTGTTTATGGTTTGCCAGTAAAATACTGCTGGGTGGCAACCCTAAGGACAATTCTTCAGTACAAAGGGGCAAGGTTTTTTTGTTGTGCATTGGAGCAGACTCTTTCAGGGTACCAAGCAAGTTGGATGTCTGTGGAAGTGCCACAGAGTGCTTAGTGGTCATCACTGGACAACCAAGAATCGCATTTACTAAGGCAATTGGGGAGGGGGGGGGGGCTAAAGAAAGACCCCAATGGAAATATTTACATGCCTGGCATTACATTTGTAACTACTAAAATCTTTAGTTTGTTTTTGTACACCACATCAAACTTCTAGTTCATTCCACTAAGCTTTAATTTGCATTTCAATATGCATACCCCTGAGGTAACTCTCAACTCTCTGTGCATCAGAAATGAAGGGAGATGGACAAATCTATTACCAGTGGCACTGGCTTCGAAACATTCTGGCAAACAGTGTATTTTATATAATAAATAATGAATCCATTTCTTTTTGATGTTGACATTACTGCAATGTGGAACTGCTGTTAAAATTACCTCTCCTTATGAAGCAACAGGGATTTAAGATTGCCTTTTATATTTAAATAATATCTGGAAAAGTCATGCATATTTTTTCGAGACCCATTAATCTTGCACTCATGAGGAAAAATCATATTTTGTCATAAACAGGTCACTTGCAAAAAAAAAAATGGAATTAAATGTTTTCTGAGCATTAAACTTCGATCACGCCTGTTTAACTAAGATGTATGTATGTAGGTCACAGGTACCATCAAACACCACTAGACAAAACTGAACATGATGAGTGCATCAGCATGAGACTCAGTCACTGCGAATGACCTACATATGATCATTTAAAGTGGAAATTATGAAAATGCAGTGCAGTGCAAAACTGTTATGCACCTTTTATGAGTCCCTCTGGCTATGTGTGATCTCACTGCCTCCTGCATCTCCGGTATTTGTCACAGGAGGTTTGGATCTGTGTACTATTATGTATCAACGGCTTCGTATTGAAATAAAGCCACCGAGATCCAAGCTTTTATAGGTTTTCATCAAATCCAGACGCACGTGATCAATGAATTATTTAACCACGGCTGCCGTTGTGCTTACACGCCTGTTATTCGCTAGTCTAGGGCACTTTCTAAGCCGGTACGGTTACCAATTGCCTGTCCATTTCTTCTGATCCTGTATGTCAGCGCTAGCTTTGTTTTTTTTCTCCTGACTATTCTATTGTGACTGGGAACTTACCTATGACCTCAGTTTGCTCCTGACTGTTCCGCTGAATCCTTTTTCAGCCCTGTATTGTGTCTTCTGATCCAGTAGACCATTTTCGTAGACCTTCTCTTCTTGAAATAATGACTTAGTTGAGCAATATAACACAATCCTGAGTACGAGCTCTCCATAGAGAATAAACACACAAAACCTCATTCAAAGGAATAAAGCAACATACATGTCTAGCAACAATATATATGTCTGTCTTGATAGCAACCATTAATCTGTCTGTCTTTATAAGAATACCTGTGTGTAGCCAGACCACAAGAAGGTATTAGTGGGAATTGTTTTGCTATTGAATGAATAAGTCTTTAATTTCATTTTTTGAATGATATTACAAACAAGCATGATGGGATTGTCAAACAATGCATGCCCATCTAGCTGGCCAGCACTACCGAAAGGCCTGCTCCAAAGGAAACCAGGCTCATTATTACAATTTATTTACCTTCACCAGGGAGAAACAAAGATGCAGAAGATAGAATCACATTATGTACTTTGCCTCTGGAAAATCAGTTCAAAAGAACTAATGTCATCTACAAATAAAAGAAGCAATGGGTATAAATATTTTATGGAATTTTCTTTGGTTCATCACAGTTAATGACAATCTCCTTGACTTTGTTTTTTATTTTTCATGAAGCAAATGAAGACTCAAATTTAAAAAAAAGTCAGAACAGACAACTTTCTTTCATTTTTTTTTGCTGCACCAATAACACAACAAGGTTTCCGATTTAATAATTCATTAGCCAGTACTTGCCACAAGGGTTTGGAATGTAAGTAAAAGCTCACTATGCATTTACCTTTTAGCTTATTCTTACTTAAGGCAACAAACTAGTCTTATTATTACAATTCTGAGGTATCTATCTAATTACCTGTCAAATGTCTTAAAAGAAGCCAGTATCACAAAGCTGCATGCTAGTAAGATACAGTATTGCTGTAGGCAGGTTCAGTGGAAATAAATTAACTGAAGTAATTTACTCCTGCACCAAATTGTATAGTCCTCACTGTCATTATCTATCAGAAAAACCTGCAGGTCTGTCAGGCGATTTAGCTAAAACTGATTGCCAGTAGGAACAACAAGGCCCATTCACATTATCATGGGTGAACTGTAGCCATGGGTCAGACAGAATCCAAACAAGGAGGAGAAGGGGGCATGCAGATAAGCGTAAGCATTTGAGGACAGGTCACCTTGTTCGGATTTACTGTCACATTCAATTGAAATAAATGTCAATAAAATGTAATCTCCCAAATGTTATAATTTTTTTTTTAAATACATATCATTGGCAGCAACCCATTTTTTACTGGCTGGGTAGCAATGGTGTACATCATATTCTTGTCAGGTGTTTAATCTGCTTCTCAGATATAATAATTAACATTTATTTGCACAGTGTCAGACATTAATGCAAAATTGATAATTCCACCATGTATGACTCCATTTTGACCTCGGAGCGGCATCCTTAGTCTCCAAACTCACACAGTTCAACTCGCCTCTCATTATAGTCTATGAAATGAAACTAGTACTTTTTCGGACTAAGTCAAACCCAACCTCTTAGCTCAAAGGTCCCATTCACATTACCTCAATTTGTCTGCAACTGTAATCTATTGGGTCTATTCACTAAAATCCACGTTTGGCGTTCAATCTGAGAGCTCATCTCGAACGCCAGACTCGGACACATTCAGCCACCTTCACACACCCCCATCTCGAACTCGCAAAATACAAGGGGAGCAAGATTATATGTGGGAAAAAACCAATGGTTTTGAGCCTGAAAAATCCTTTCCCCCATTGAAAGGAATAGTCTCTAGTTTTTACCGGTTGGGGTAAACAATGTGTCCACAAATTTTTAAAAAAGGGACCAGGTGCTGCCAAGGCTCCTGAATATTTTATACAGACTGGGCATGATGCCCCTGGCCCCACCATTATGACAATTCCCCCATTAATGAAATGGAGCAAAAAAAAAAAAAACTCAACAGACATCTACAAATTCTTCTGTCCTCAGTTGCCTCCTTAGTCCCCTAAGCCTTACTGGGCGCATAAAGTACTCCCAAAATCTGGACAACTAAACTAAACTGTGAGACAGAAAAAAATTATTTAGACAACTCTGCCTTACTTGTCCTTCTAAACAAAACTTGCAAAATTGTTCTGATCCTCAAAGTACAACATAACCAAACTATCTGTGGTCTATAAAGTAGTGTCGGTCGAAAAATATTTTTCATAGGAAAAACAATCACCTGCTGCATTGTGTGACCTATGAGGGTCATGTCACTCAGGGGCCAGAACAGCTATTGCTGTTTTAAAGACTTTTTTCCCCCCAGAAAGACACTTTTGCACAGTACAATGCACAGACAGTGGCCACCTGGGATAGACCTGAATGTGATGGGACAGGATCCCAAAAACTGGGACTGTTGTTGGTAACTGTTGGAATGCTTTCTGTCCTGCCTCACAAGGGTTGTCTCATTACCAGAATTCTAACCTTATTCTAAACATGCATATCTCCTGAATTAAGAACAAATTACCTTTCATATACTGCAGTCCTCAGTAAATAGCTGTTGTTGTAAGAGTTTATATAAAGCACTTATAGATCTGAAGGAATTACAATTTTAGCATAAATTAGCAAGCAGATGACAAATAACTTTAATGTCTGACAGTTTCATGAGACAGCAGCATGTCAATGTCACCATCTCGCCTGCCACATTCCCTATACAGAGTGCAGACTGAGACTACAAATTAAAATACGCATTCAATCTATGGATTACCACCCTGTCAAAGTATCACTTCCCCTTGCATTACAGCATGTGTCTTTATCTCATTCTTGATCAATTTCACTTTTACCATCATTTCTCTTCAGTAAATAAAAATAACGTACTTTCTTGGCTTGGGCTTGCTACAGCGACTTTTTTACTTTATAGGAATTATTTTTTGCGATGTTGTACTGCATATAGGGTGGTCACCTAACCCTTACCATTTACCAGCAGGCCAGTAAGACTTGTGGTTGTGGTCAATGTTAAGTTTATGAAGGCAATCGCATGGCCAGTATTTTTTTCCCAAGAAAAGATGACAACAATGATCCATAATAGCCTCTTTCTGTGTTGATCATACATTTGCTGTCAAACCACAACCTTAAAATATATGCTATCAGTCTCCGACTACTAACTTCATCATTCAAGTATGGTACTTTATTACAGTAGCCACTGATCTGTCTGGGACCATTAGCCTTTCCACTCAGTGTCTAATAGCTGTGTGCTCACTTTCAGTCAGTCTTCATTAGTACGTAGGACTTATTACACAGGCTATATGAACCTGACCTGCACTCAAGTGACTACTCGGCTGTTATGTTAACTGAGCTCCTGGTTTGGGATTTTTTGCTCATTTTCTGCCTCTGTTTCTGCCTTGCCTCTCTTAAAGATCTCTTGGACTGCATGACACTGAAATTGTCTGATCCTCGTCTGCAATTTTCAGTCCGTCAAAATGCAGTAGATGAAAAAAGGATGCTGTGCACTGGTTCTGCCCCCATCTGTACTCCCACTGCCTCTGGGTCTCCCTTGCAATTAGGGTTTTGGAAGAGTGCAGAGAGCATTAGGGGGAAATGTAGTCACACGGCAGCCTAATGCAGTGATGGTTAATTATGGCACTCTAGCTGTAGGGACTGCACATCCTTTGATAGTCAGCAAATCTGGTGATATCACTGCATAGCTCTGACCACATATTGAGATGATGTATGATGTCATAACCAGTTTTGTACCTCTAATACAGGAAATGCTTATATTTTTCTGTATGTTGCCCCTTTAAAGCCAGCTCCTGTATATCATAAAACAGGCAGTTAGCAAATAAAATCTAGGCCCCAATAGCAGTTCTCTGGAAATGATATTTCTATTAAGAGTTTTATGCTGTTTAATAGGTGAAAGAACAAGCCCCTCCTCCCATCTTAATATTAACATGGCCTGCCTATAATAACATAGATAATCCCTGTCAGCTTTGCCCCTACATAAGCAGATGGTTAATTTTATTTAGCTTGCAGCATATTCCTTTATCTGTGTGAATATTAATTTAGCATTTGTCCCCAGTGAAACCTCTTTAACTGTGTCTATAAATCAAGAGGGAGCAATATGTAAATGCTGAACAGTGCTGGTTAAGTAAAAGAGAAAGTGATGTGAGGCAGGGGAGTCTGCAAAGGAATTTACTCAAGAAAACTGTTTTATCTTAGCACTGACAAGCTCGCTTGTAAGATCCATATTTCTATATACTCCTCTCCCCACAGTGAATTCCAGACATTGGTATTAGTAATTTGCATCCTTGTCCCTGAACATGCTCAATCATGTTATAATACTGATTCAATGCACTTTGGGCAGATTCTTGCAGATGAAGAGCTTCGAAGAACATTTCCGATTCTGTTATTACTTTTTTTGTGGAATATTTGATGTACTTGAAGGAAATAGAAAACACTTGAAGGGAACTGTAACTCACCAGAGACCTGGATGTATTAGTTAAACGACTGTGGAGATGTACTGTATGTTCAGGTGACACAGTACATGGGCTAGATTTATTATCATATGCTTCTGTGACCTGTAACCCACTAACTCACTAGGTCAGTGCTGCCGAACCGTGGGACTGCAAATTATTGGGAACTTCATATCTGATGACGCTCAGTCAGCCTTTTGACTGACTGAGCATCAAGAGATTTGGAGATCACAGACACCTGCAGTGTCAAGGTTAGCCATCTAGCTGTTGTTGAATGGGTGCAAATGAAGGGTAGCAACCTGGATTAAAGGTTCTACCTGTTTATAATGGCTCTTGACAAGGTAAAATCTGGATAAACATTGGTGTTTTAGAAGCATAAGCATCAATTAAAAAGCTGGGACATTAAGGTCAAAATCACTATATAAAATATGTCATTAGGCAAGGTTTGCTGTGCCCGCCATGGTCATCAAGCACCCTAGTGTAGCCAAAAAATAGACCAGTGTCCCTTTTAAAAAGATTTCCATCAAAAGTAAACATGATGTAACCCCCTGTGTGCTTCAGATTCCAAATACTCAAAATATTTTACGCATGTGGTAAGACGTTTATATGTCTGACAATACAAGTTCGGCCCCTGTCTTGATCTATGAATGAAGAATAAAAAGACCTTTCACAAGAAACTGTGATTATTGTTACACATGAATATTTTACTTAAAGAGGGACTAAACCTTAAAAATATGACATATTAAATGGTTTCCCTAATACTTACCTTTTATTCTGGACTGGTTTAATGTGCTACAACAAACAACTTACCTATAAATCTTCAGCCCTTCAATGCCCTCTCTTCTACTTCAGCACTAACCTCTTATGTAATTCGTTTGAGGCTCTGGCTTCCCCCATCTTTTCACTGTTTGCCTGCTGACTCTACATCAGTGTCAATTTTCCTGACAGTCCATATTAGCATTCGAATACGTGTTCACATTAGTATTCAATTCTACTTCACTTTCATCCTGCCACAAAAACTTTCCTCCTTCCCAGCTTACATGATTGACACACACAGCCACTACTCGGACTGAATGACAGTCACCAGAAGCAGTAGCGTCACAAAATGTGTTCTAAGTGTTTGTATTTTGGACAAAGACTACGGGATATCATTTGAATGGTACTATTCAGAAGCACCATTTATAAATTATGTAAATGACCTCATAAAATATTTTTGTGGGGTCTGTCCAGCTTTAACAATCACTATGAATACTTGGGACCCTTTTAAAACTCAAAGCGGCTTGACCTGACAGTGGGGACCCCACCATGATGAGCTGTTTAATGGAGGACGTTCTATGCCGTCCTACAAGCCTCTTGGCACTAAAAAGTAGGACGGCATAGAACGCCCTACAAGCAGGAAGGGGTTAACGAATATTCAAAGTACTTTACAGTGCATATTTTACATTTTGCATTGCTTATAGTATGAAAATCTTACACCTAGATGAATTTCTGCAGTTTTCAAGAAACCAGGACTGCCCACACCTACTGACTAAAAGTAATTTCCTCTCTATTTTGTTGTTGTTGTGGGAACCAATGATATTAATTGCATTCAAATGAATGGAATATACTGTTTCTCTAATGATGTCATCAATGTGTCCACACAATGTATTCTATTCCAGCTGCACAGGAAGTGACTAAATGAAACAAAACGTTATATGCTCAGTATCTGCACAATCAGTGCAGCAGCACCTGTAGTATACATGCAGGGTAATCCCTGGGGGAGGACTTGAGTATAATACTAAAAGTGTGATTTATGCAGCATGTCTGCATCAAATAAGATTGGAAAAGGCCTATGCACTGTAAAAGCATTAGTCTTCAACATGCATCAAAGTGAGTTTGGGGACTAGACTGTGCCTTTAGTCCCTCTATAAGCAGAAGGCAGTTTCAGAGAATTACCCCTTTTTTAGCAGACAGAGGCAGTTTCAGAGCATTAACCCTTTGTTATTAACCATTACACACACACACACAGAGTCACTTACACAGTCTCTCTCGCTCTCACACAAACATTCACATAAACTGTCTCTCACTCACACATACACACACAGTCACTAAGAAATCGTGGGTTTCTTACCTAGTACCTTAGACTGCACTGAGCTCCGTGTGAAGGAGGAACTAAGCCAATCACTTCTGAACTCTCAGCCAGTCAGGAGAGTGGCTGAGATTGCCTTCACTCAGAGCTTTCAATCCCAGATTTGTCCCGGATTATTATGGCTGCTTGGCACCCAGGACATAAAGTCCTATGTTTTTTCATTGTCTTGGATCCTTGGGATCCATAAGCCTGTTTGGGCCCCGATACTGGTAGGCCTTAAATAAATGATGAGTTTTTTTTAGAAACACTTTCTGTGTGGGATGAATCTAACAGTCTACTATGCATTCATTGTGGATAAAGACTCAAATACTTTGTTAGTTAAAAGTATATTAAGATAAAGTCTTCTCAGGTTTATTTTGCAAGTGGGATGACAGTGATAGAGATGTAAAAAAAAAAAAAATAGCAATCATACAGCCCAGATATAGTATATGTCACAAAACTGGCACTATTTCAAAAAGATTTGCAGTGTTGCTTTAAAGGTTATTAAATTCTAAATATATAAATAATAAGAAAAAAATACTATGAATTCCACACACACACAAAAAAAAAGTTAATTCAGTAATCACAAACCATTATTTCCTCACTCAGGGATATTACTAGTGACAAGTATGGTGGCCAGCAGTGGCTGTATCCTGTAGAATGCATCCCTAAAAATGTGGCATCATTCTACTTATAAGAGATATTTTTAATGGAACTATCTATGGTGAATATTGTGGGGTATTGTGTCCGGCTGCAGGTAAACACAAAAGAAAATAATAGTCTTTATTACAATGTGGTTTTCTAAAAAGCTTTTATCCTAATAGTTTCTCTTTGCGCAGGAACATGCTAGCAACCACATGTGGGTTACTAAGTTGCAAAGCAGTTTCCATATCTTATCTTCCCTTCCACCCGCAGGGCTATTTTTCCAAAGACCATTCATTTGTAATAGGGCTCAAACTGCTATTGTTTGGAGGCAAAGGCAGACAAATGACATTTTATTGTAATTTCAAATGAAATGAAAGGGGGGGGGGGGGGGATAGACTGAACGCCAGAAAATTAAAGACAAAAAGTCATGTAGATGTTGCTTTTTCTATGTAAATTACCGAGGCTATAAATAGACATGTCGTTCACATTTTAATATTCAGTATTCACTAATTCTAAAAGCAAGTCATTATGGAAAATATATATTTTAAACATTTTCATTTCTAGCTGTAGCACAGTGTGTCTCCCTATTATAGTAACATTAGTATGAGATTTGTCCCTCTTTCTAGGTGTGTTATTGATCACGACTCTCTTTGAAGAGATTTCCACTGTAGAACGTACAGTTTCTGTTCCCTTTTTGCATACAATGAATTCAGTTCAAATGCTTGCAGTTTTTGTAGGTAAAAATAATAATCACAATGATATGGTGGGATAGTCTCTGTTTTTCAAGCACTTCCTGGAGCATGTTACTTAATTGTCTAACATCCAGGGATGTTACCATGGTCTTGGAAGAATGCAGTGCTGAAGAAGCCCTGCTAGGAAATGAACCTGCAAGGTGTGAAAAGATTCTGCTGGTGGCACGTTAGCCCACTGAGCTGTCTCTCCAGTGAATAAAGAGCTAATGATATTAAAGGTTGTGAGCCATTTATTGCACCAACCTGCATGTATGCTAAGCTTAGCATTTCCCCATTAAAAGAATTAATGCATAGCGGTAATAACACGCTCATGCCTGTGGTGCTTGCATGAATGCTGCATGTGCGACACACGTTACATCTTATTGCAGCTCTCTAAAGTGGTGACTGGTGCATGACTCCCATTTCTAGAGCAACAATGGAGAATAACGCAGTCTCAGGAAAATGGATACAATTCTGCACAAATAAGTAAAAACTGGTTAAAGGGGCAGTTTAAACACTTTTTTTTCTGTATGTTGTAGATGGTTTTAGCATACAAGAAATATATATATTTTTCTAGTTCTCCTGTAGTTTAGCATTGAAAATAATTTCACAAGGTCCTTTAAATTTACCGAGGGAGTAGAAAGGAGGCAAGCTGGATTTGCACACTAAGTCTATCAGTTGAAGTATAGATTTCTTTGAGTGCCCACTGTATAGTAGATGAAGTTAGTTTCCACCTTATTGAGACGGTTCGGTGGGTAAACTGAATTTATAAAGACATGGAGTGTCGTATTTGTAGTTATCTCTTTCCTTTAATCCCTCAGCAGCAAAGATGTAAAAACAATATGGAACATATTTTGGCTGCAGGGTTATTGCACAGATTTCATGCTGCCGTATGTACAAAAGTTGTTGCCCCCGACCAATTACTTTGGTCACAAGTGGGATGCCAGGAATGTGGCGGACGCTCGGTTTGAGTGTTCGCTACATTTTTTATTTTTTTTTTGTAAATCAATGTTTATTGAAAATATTCATGGGTGTTGGGGGGGGGAGGTGGGAATGGGATACAGTAAGGTATATAGGGAGGGTGAGAGGGGGGGTAGGGGAATGTGGGTTCCTCCTGACGCAGCAGGCGAGTACTACCACCAATGGATTAGTTCAATAAATAACATTTTGACAGGATTCTGAGTGATACCTCACGTACAATATAAAATCTCATATACAAACATTTGGGCAAGATATCTTGACCTTTGCAGACATAACATAGAACATGTGGTATAGTGTCATCAGGAAAAACCTTTAAAATACTAAAAGAATTTGATTAGGGGATAACATGGAGTTTGGGTGGGGAGATGAAAATATGTGGGATTTGGGATCAGATTGGGGACGAAGGAAACATGCATAAGAAATTAATAGAAAAAATCTGGAGCGAGCCCACACCTGTCGACACGCGCCCTCAGTTGGGTGGAACGGGCGAGGTAGTCTTGTGTTGTTCCAAGAACTGGAGCCAATAAAACCACATGTTGATATATTTGTCGGATTTATCGTCCACCGAGGAAGACAGTTCCTCCATTGTTCGTATCTTTTCTACTGCTTGGATCCATTCTTGGAAGGACGGGGGGTTGGGTTGGCCCCAATGAAGAGGGATTAGTGCTTTAGCGGCATTCAGTAAATGTTTCAGAACTGATTTCTTGTATGTGGGTATAGGTTGTTTTGTGTGGTGAAGTAGATATGCAGCTGGGGTGAAGCACGGGGGGTCATCGGTGAATTGTGGAAGACATGCTTGAATTTGCTTCCAAAAAGGGATTATTGTGGGGCATTCCCACCAGATGTGTAATAATGACCCCTGTGCCGTGCCACATCTCCAACAAAGATCAGATTTGTCGGGAAAGATTCTATGGAGCAAAGTGGGAGTTCTATACCATCCCGATAACAGTTTATAGGACATTTCTTGCATCTTATTATCTGTAGAGGATTTGTGTGTGAGGGTGAAAATCTTTTCCCATTGGGGTTTGCTTAGTGAGATTTGGAGAAGATTTTCCCAGTTCCCAACAAACCTCGGAAGGGTGGGCATGGTTGGTGTGAGTAGTAAATTATAGAGAATGGATATGCTGTGTGGAGGTATATCGTTTCCTGTGCATAAATTCTCAAAATCAGTTGTGGGTCTGTGAAGCTGATGGGAAAACGGGAGATGGTTAATAAAACTGTTGAGTTGTTTGTAGTGAAAATGGTCCATCAGTGTCAGTGGTCGGTCCGGTATTATGTCACGTAGGGCTTTTGCTCGTCCTTCAGTTGTGAGATCTGCTAGTCTGCCAGGGTCCTGCAAGGTCGTGTCCAGAATGGGACCAGAGTGTGTACCTGGGTTATGACGTGAAGTCTGGGTTATGTCGGAAGGGGGTGAGGGGAGATGGGTAAGTGGTCAGTTTGTGTGTTCTATGAAGCGAGTGAAAAACCGCTAGAGATGTCGAGATCAATGGGTGGGTGCTAGCGAGCCGTTTCGCATGTAGGGTGAGATCCATGGGAGGTGTCGTGGAGGGAATCCCAGTATTGCACCTTCCGCTGCCACCCAAGGTTTATCTGACTGTCGAAAAGTCCAGTCAAGGAGACGTTGCAAATGGCAGGCATGATAGTACATACGTATGTCTGGCATACCCAATCCCCCTTTGTCCTTCCTTTGAGTAAGCATATCTAGTTTTATGCGGGGTTGTTTACCTGCCCAGATAAATTTGATAAAGATGTGACGTAAAGAGGCAAAAAAAAGCTCGTGGTATTTTAATCGGTATAGTTTGTAATAAATACAGTATCCTGGGGAGGACATTCATCTTTAGAGCATTTATTCTGCCTGTCCAAGATATGTGTAAAGGGGACCATTTGAGAAGGTATTTTTGGATAGCTGTCAGTAGGGGTGGGAAATTTTGGGCATATAGGTCTGCGGTGTTGTTGGTCAGCCATATCCCTAAGTACTTAATGCATGTACCGCACCATCGGAATGGTAGGGAGGATGATAGCGCTTTCACCTCCTGCTGGGGCATAGTAATATTTCAAATTTCGGATTTAGAAAAATTGATCGTTAAATTGGCAATAGCGGCGTATGTGCGGAATTCTCGGAGTAGTACAGGGATAGAGATACATGGGTTCGTGAGCACAAATAAAAGATCATCGGCGTATCCTAGTATCTTATGAGTTTTCGTGCCCAGTTGGATTCCCGAGATATCAGTGTTGCCTCGGATAGCCTCCATAAAGGGTTCCAGTGCCAAAACAAACAACAATGGGGATAGGGGGCAACCCTGCCTGGTCCCATTGTTGATTGGGAACGGCACAGAAAGGGCACCGTTTATCCTTATTTTGGCCGAGGGGCGGGAGTATAGAGACGAAACCCAGTTCATGACTCCGGGGCCAAACCCCATGCATCGCAGAGTCTCAAGCATAAAGGTCCAATCTAATCTATCAAAAGCCTTTTCGGCATCGGTTGAAAGAAAAACTGTGTGCTTATTCGAACCTTTCGCAGAATGCACAAGATTGATGGCCCTGATCGTGCTGTCCCTAGACTCCCGCCCCGGGACAAAACCTGAAATTGCTACAAAGCTCTGGGTCCCTACCTTCCTTGGGTATGAGAGTTATTGTTGCGGTTAGAGTGTGTGGGTGGAGCTCCCCTCCTTGCAATGCAGTGTTGAATGAGGAAACAAAGTGGGGGCCTAGTACCTCATGGAATTTTTTATGGTAGGAAAGAGGCAGGCCATCAGGGCCGGGGCATTTTCCGGTTTTTGATACTTTTATCGCATAGGCAAGTACGGTGAGGGATATCGGCCGGTCTAAAAGCTCTGCGTCTTGTTTTTGTAATGTACGTTTTATATTTTTTGTCAAATAATCCGTGATCTTTCCTTTAAACTTTGTCAATTGTTCAGGGTCCTTGACTGGAGTGATATTATATAATTGAGTATAATATGTTACAAACGCTTTAGCGATGTCTGTAGGGAGTCTTCTCTGAGTCCCTGAGGCGTCGCGTATTTTAGCTATATAATTTTGGTTACGTTTAGCCCGCATTGCCCTGGCTAGATATTTCCCAGGTTTGTTTCCGTGTTCGTAGAACACAGCCCGATACTTGGCGAAATTTCTGTGTGCCTGCGCATTGAGTAATGATGCTAGATCTTTCCTGACTGCTGTAAGGTGTTGGAAATCTGTATCTGACAGAGTTTGTTTGTGGGTATTCTCTAGTCTAGTTATCTCTGAATATAATTGTTGGAGTCTGGCTGCTTGGGTTTTTTTCCGCTCTGAGCATATATTAATCAATTGGCCCCGGATTACGCATTTATGTGCCTCCCAAATCGTAAGCGCGGAGATATCTAGGGTCTTGTTTTCCTGGAAATATTGTGTGAGATATGTGTTTATTTTTGCGACTATGTCAGGGTCCGATAGGATAGCTTCGTTAAGCCGCCAGGTCCTCTCGTTAGGTCGTGTCATGGGTGCGTGGAATGAAACAGTCAACGGGGCATGGTCTGTCCAGGTAATAGGGCCGTAAGTTGCTGAATGAAGAAGGGGAAGATGGTAGTGGGGGGTGAAAATATAGTCAATTCGTGTATAACGTGCATGTGGGGCAGAGTAAAAACTAAAATCTTTAACCGTCGGGTGTAGTGCTCTCCAGCAGTCTACCAACTGCATAGTTGTCAGTAGTTGTTTGATTTTACGTGAAATATGCAGAGGGGTATGGGAGAGACCGTTTGATGTGTCTATATTGGGTTCCAAAGCTATGTTAAAATCACCCCCTAAGATTAGGATCCCTTCTGAAAAAGAGTTTAGTTCCTTCAGAATTTTGGCCAGTGTCGCTTGTTGTCTTTGATTGGGGAGGTAGATATTGGCAAAGGTGTAAACCTGCTCTGCTATGGTACCTTTCGTGAAAATGAATCGACCGTTCATGTCTATGCGTTTGTTAATTTCCGTGTAGGGGACATGTTTAGAAAATAAGATAGCGGTGCCTTTTGATTTCGCCGTGGAGTTATTGCTAAAATACCCTAACGGATAGGCCGGGTTCGTAAGCTTGGGTTGGGCATCTGCTCGAAAGTGTGTTTCTTGGAGAAACGCGACAGATGATCTGAGATGTTTGAGCTCTCTAAACAAATGAGAGAGTTTCTCGGGGATATTGAGTCCCTTGGTATTTAAGGTAACTACGACTAGTTCCACTGGCAGGGAAGGTGAGGTGGACATTCCGACAGGTGTGGGCCCGCTCGGGGAATAAACAAATATAGAGAGAACAGGAAATAAGAAAAGGACAACTCAAGACAGAGAAGGGGAAAGAAGCAGACAGAGTGGGGGGATATTGGGAAAAGCGTTTAGGAATATCTAGTACTTGTGGGGGAGAGTTTAGGTGGTTGGGGGAGGGTAGGATATGGAGGGGAGTGTGGGAAAGAAAATTGAATCTGAAAGGCCAAGGACGGTAGTTCAGAATTGGATGGGTCCCCTATCTGTCCGAACGGGAGCCCGACCAATTCGAACAGGTTAATCGTCTAGGCTGGGGGGGATTAGTAGTCAACAGGGGTTGTGGCCAACTGCCCTATATAGAGGCAGTCATAAACTACCAACCAAATAGTACAGTAAACAATAACAATACAAAATACTGTGAGAATCTCGCCCGCTTCCCCGAGCGATCCCTGCTCTAAACAGCAATATAAATCATGAAACATGTAGTACGGTGTACTTGTAACAGTGAGGACGCCGTTCCCTCCCGGTCAGGGAAAACCAACCGGATGACAACGGCGCCCCATACCAATATAATAACAATGGAGAAAAACTTCGGAACCTGGGCACAGTGAGTGGAGGTAATTAAAGAAATATCGCCTGGGTGGGCTCGGTTATTAGGGTTAGGCTACAGGCCCTCCCCCGGGTCATCGGCTGGAAATAAATGTTGTGGTTGCATATCAGGCAATCCGCAATGTCGCTGGTAGTTAGTCCCTTTATGTGTGGGCTAATGTACTGGTGAGTGGGTTTAGGCCTCGTGGTATAAGGCCGACTGCTAGGTGTCTGGAGGGTGATAGAAATTACACATTAGGCTACCAGCCATTAGTGGGATGGAATGAGGTTCGTCTCCTTACCCATGCTGCATCTATACATGTATGTGGGTTTAGGAGGCCCATTGCTAATATGGCCGTACTATGGTGTATGGAGCTGGGTCTCATTCCCTTCTATCTCCCAATCACTTATCATTAAGTCTATCTGCGGTTCCACTTTCATACATATGAAATATTATGTGCAATTTAGTGTGATCATACAGACTGTTCGGGTAGATGTGCCCATAAGACAGGGATCGGAAGCCCAGGAGTTAGCCTTCTCGATGGTTTCATATTGTCCTCTCTGTATCCGAGTTAGCGGGCAACGCTCAGTTCTGAGTCTCGATGTCGATGAGAGTTTAGCGTTTGGAAAAGTAGACAAACGGCTAACTATCTGGGAAAGAGCTTAGGAAAATTGCTAAGCCCCATTCACGGCTAAGGTGATTGACTGGGGTCTTGGTCCGCCCGTCGAGATAAGATGGGTCAAAATCACTGGGTCAAAATCACTGGAAAACGGAGTAACGGACTCCGGGGCCGGGTGTCTGTGGCACCAGGGTTGTTACTTATTTCAGTAACGTAATATGAGGTGAGGTGGCCTGGTAGCAGACGGGTTATCAGCGTAACTTGGGGTGGTAAGGAATACCAGATAAGGGGCGACCTCCTCCGGTGAAGCCTAAAGGCCTGCAGCTCAAGATGAGCGGCCTAGGGTTGGGGTGTTTCCAGCGGAGTCTTCGCGCCTGATATCAGGTTGGAATATAGGGTGGGTAGCCCTCCAGTCACCTGTTGAGTAGAATAATACTCACTGTGCCCTCTCGATTGAGCTTATTCTTCCCTCTCGGTCCCTCTTCGTGGTGTGCGAGCACCGGGGGAGCGTGGAGTCAGAGTCGGGTGGGTGGTTGGGCGTTGTCGGCCTGCTGGGGGCCGGTATTGGTGTTGGTTTCGGCGGGGAGGTTGATTGCGGCCTGGTGGTCTCAACAGGTCCGGGAGGCTCCAGTCTGGGATCTCTAAGGTCGGAAGATCCAGATCCGCTATAAAGTCTGGTAATTCGTTGAAATAGCGTAGTGTACGCACTCCTCCACGGACGCGAACATTTAAACAGAACGGGTGGCCCCAGTAATAGAGTAGGCCTTTCCTCCGCAGCTCTTGGGTAAGTGGGCGCAGGGCTCTTCTGGTCTGCAGTGTGAGGTCTGACAGGTCCTGATAAAAAGTGACTTGGGCCCCTTCAAATACCCATTCTCTGTGCTCTCTGGCCTTTCGCATGATGGATTCCTTGACCTGAAAATCCACCAACCTGCAAATGAGGTCTCGGGGGGGGGCTATTTGGCGGTCCTCTGGGCCTGAGCGCTCCGTGAGCCCTATCCATATGTATCCTTGTGGAGTGCGGTTGCTCCAGGAGCGAGTTGAATATTTTCTGCAAGAGCGACATGGCGTTTTCGTCCGTCTGATCAGAGGACTCCGGGACACCTCGGATTCTGATATTGTTTCTCCGTCCCCTGTTGTCCAGATCTTCAATGCGTCGCCTGTAGTCGACCAGAAGTGCTGTGTGTTGGTTAGTCACCTCCGCGAGTTGGACAGCTTTCTGTGCTGCGGCCTCCGAGTTCTGTTCCTGGGTGGCCACTCGGCGTTCTAGCGTAGTCAGGTCCGCCCGTATAGTTGTGACCACGTCTTGCACTGTCTGCTTCATCTCAGTAATCAACATACTGAAATCCTTCCTCCACGGGGCCGAGGAGAACAATTTTTGGATTTCCACTGAAGCAGCAGGGTCTTGGGGAGGTTCGCCCAGCATATCCGAGTCTGTGTCGCCGGTTGAGGCTGAGCTGGCGGGAGATCTCGCGCCATTTTCCTCTGGCGTCTGAGACGCTAACGGGTCCGGGGTCCGAAAATATTCCCGTAGGGAGGCTGTGACGGGTCTGTCCGTGCCCCTGGGGGTTGCTGCATCAGGTGCGGACTTTTTGTTTCTCCCCATTGCGCGTTGAAGCTGGTAAGTACAACGTTATTCACTCGAGGAAGCAGGAGCTCACGAGTTATGCGGCCATTTTCCTCGGTGGCTGGACACGCCCCCGTTCACTACATTTCTTATGCCAGACGGAGCCCACTCAAAGTGGCCTCATCTGACACTGGGTATCCCACTGCAAGTCCCTGCTGCAGGATCCTCAGCACAGCTCATTGAAGGAAGCCGAGATGAGCTGTTACATGCAGGACGATCTATGCCGTTACTTGATGTAAAAGGTAGCTGAAAGTGGCCTTATCTGACAGTGGGGACCCCCGCAGCAAGTCCCTGTAGCAGGATCCGCGATGTGCTATATAATGCAGGCCGTCCTATGCCGTCCTACAAGCCTTTAGGCAATAAAAAGTAGGATGGCATAGAACGTCCTACAAGTGGGAAGGGGTTAAACTTGCACAAATACGAGACTCTTTATAAATTGAAGGATTTTACTAAGTCATAATTTATAAAGATTTACAGGGGCAAGTATTTACCCACTCTTCTGTGTTTTTCTTTTTCCCCACCCATATGTTACTTAGTTTATTATTTATGGATATGTTTGATCTCAGGAATTGTTTACCTGTTATGATGTTGATTCTTGCATATTTCATCCATATATATGATTTTGTATGTATTTACTCGACTGTTATTCTTGTATTTGGCCAATGTGAATATTAGGATGCATTACCATTTTCTCCCTCTACTCTAGTATGAAGAGGTGAGAAGCAGACTCCGCTTTATCTCTTCCAGTTTCTGGTTTCGCTGATTTGGAGCCGACCGCAAGTCGCATCAGATGGAATTTGAGTTTGAAAAATTGGACTTTACGTTAAGCACCAAAGAAAGAGGAGGAGTTCAAAGTTTTATAAGGGGGGAGGGGACTGGGTTAATACGCATACTCTGATTGGTTGTTTATTTTTACTATGTTCCATATCAAACTGTACTTGCAGCACTCTTACACCTGTTTAGTAAGCATCATATTATACAGTTATAGTATTCGAGCCTGTAATAAGCTAAGTGCACTACCCATCATGATTGTAGACCACAGCAGCTGGAATGGAATGGGCTGTCTATAAACCCATGTACTCATTAATCCATTGGACTGCATGTGTTTTAGGCCACCCTCAGACTTTACATACAAATCGAAAATAAAAAAAAGGAAAAGCTTTTTATTAAAGTTAATGCTTTTCTTGTTTTCTCTGGTATCATCTCCTTTCACTGTTTTATCGAAAGTCAGCAAGACCAGCTGCAGATCTTATCAAAGGCATTGAAAACCAGATGCTACACGAGCATTAATCTTTTCTGGATAACGCATGATGTATGGCAGAAAAAAAACAACTTTTTATAAAACATCTCCAAACTTCATTTTACAATAGCAAAACAAGGGAAGGATTTATTATCTTGAAGACAAGTAGATGTTAATTTGAAAGCTTTTTTAAATACTACGGTCTGGTAATTGATGATCATTGAGAAGCAGTGTAATTTAGCAACATATGTTCTTTATGGCACTGTTACTTGTGTATTCAATTGGCACTGGCTCAATGTAAAAAAGGAGCCATTTAGCAGCTATATTATAAGGATTCTGGGAGAGAAGACAATCATGATAATGAGAGCAAGCCACTGTCTGTAGTAGGCCCATGTCTCTAAGTGGTGTTTGTCAGTGATTCAACTACAAACCAGGATGGTGTTAGGAAAGACATCACTTGGCTCAAAAACTGCAGCAATAACCTGCATGTCCCACTGTCTACCCTTAAAACGCCATTAGATCACAAGCGTGTCACGTATGGGTAGGCACCAGCATTGTTCCTCAGTGATATTTCAGTGATTTTCCCGTTCACAGAACTAACCATGGAAACTGATGTCCTTCTACTCAAATGTTACCAGATTTGGTGGGACACCACCAGTGTGGGACCTGTCCTTATTTGCCACGTTACTCTGTGAAATACCTGGAAGAACTACACTGACCAGCTTGTTTGAGACGCAGTGAAATAGGTATAAACTCTCTAATTCGTATCCAGTGATTTGAGGTTTTCAAATATCTTGCAAATACAAAATGGGAAAGTTATATTGTGTGATCTATGGAGCGAGCACATTAAGCGTGCCATCATAGCACACAATAAAGCCAGGACAGTTCCTGTTGCACATTCATGAGACGAGCAGAAGTAGGTACCAACACTGTTCAATCTAGACATTTGTTGGACTTTGGGAAGGACAATTTAATACTGTTCAGTGGACCTTTGAAGACCTTGCCATGTACACTTTGGATATCTCTGCTGATCAGCAAATATGCTCAGGTTGGAAGATATTGCTCACATTACAATAACATCCAGAGAATGGGCAGAACATAAAGCTGAGTGTGTGCGATAGGAAAAAGCAAAGAAGGTCAAAGGGCACAGATGGGAAAGATATAGGCGAAAAGATGAGTTCTACAGTGAACATAATTCAGTAAAATAAACATGCAGATGAACAGTAGCATTATGGAAATGACATTATGACAGGTTGAAGAGAAACAAGACGTAATGTATAACACTAGGATAACATTCATCATTCACTTTGCAAAGAATAACAGTTTTATTAATAGGTAAAAATGTGAATACGCAGAGCTTGGCTGTCCATACAAACGACAGCAATCCCACAATCCAACACTGCATCGCTTTTATATTCCCCACTGAGGACATAAGTAGTGATATAGGTATTGATATATAAGTATTGATGAAAATCATACCATCCATTTATGAAAAAAGCAGTGGAAGAAGCATTGTATGGTTAATAATAGACAGCTTCATTCAAGCTCATATTGTAGATCTCAGTCTTAACAATGCCAAATTACTCCTGACTGTCACACTGTACACATGCCACTATCAGGGTGATTATCAGTCTCTAAACTCCTCTATAATACCTGCTATAGCACTTTGATTATCAATGCCATTTATGTTATCCAGCCTATGTGTAAGGAGACATAAATACACTTCTATTTGTTCATTTTTCGTAAAATGAAAGGTCTGGAGAAAGCTGTCAAAGATTATCATATCTACCAAAGGATAACACATTAATGTGCCAGCATAGAATATCTTCCATCTCCCACCAGCTGCCGACATTGGCAAGTAGTTGAAAGGATGGTGATAATATCTCATTTGGAAAAAACACATACAATATAATGATGTAGAATATAATGACATCTAAAAGAAGCTCTGCAGCTTTACACATTATCCCACTGTCACTTTCTGAAGTGTTGGGTTTCCCAAACCTCTGGCACTTAATGAGTTAATTGCTGATAAATCTCAACTAATGAACATTTCTCTTTAATATCACATCATCGCTATTCCTCATTGCTAATTCTATTTAATAAACCCGGAAACCTTTCATCATTTCGTTTTTTTTAAGAAACATGTCTTTGGAGCATCTCACATACCAAACATGTTCAATTTTTCATGTGCCAGATATGAATGTGAACTTCATATTTCCAGATCCATGGTATGACAGCATGACTGAAGGATCCAAGCCACGTTTACCGCAGGGCTTTCATCAATCGCACTTTGGTGTGAAACTGCTAATGATTAATCTCTGGTTAAAGAAACCAGTCGCATAAATTGCAAATAGCAAACGGATTGTGAAGAATTTGGATTCTTTAACCCCTGTGCTATGAATAGGGTTGCCACCGGGATGGTATTTTACTAGCAGGTCGGTATAAAATGGCTTGAGGCCAATGTTAAGTCTATGGAGGCAGTAGAATGGCCAGTATTTTGTTTGCTATGAACATAAGCTATAGTGGACAGGTCGGAAGCCCAGAGTTCTCTCTTTAGTAATGTTCTATGGACCATCACAGACCTTGCCACTAATACCACTAGCCTTAAACTTGACACTCTGCCTATCCCTCTCCTGAAGTCACATGAGTGGAAGGGCTTGCAGATGATAACAATAATAATAATAGTGCTGACCAGGTGATTGTCATTCATATCAAAAACAATTATATTTTTTTTATTGCTACTCACCGTAAATTGTCTAAGACTGTAGATAAAGGTTACCACCTATACAGCCAACATTGCAGGGCTTGAGAAACGTTCGGAGCCAGATAGACCAATTCAGGATGAAGCCTGGTTATTTTTAGGAGCCAGGGAAATGGAACTTCAATCAAAAATGTTAGGAGCTAGCAGTAGGGATTTTAGGAGCCATGTGTCAAGCCCTACAATATTGTTTATCAACAATAATGGCTTTGATTTTGACAGAAAGACTTGGACCTTTACTCTGAGTGCATCAATATCCTTATAGAAGTAGTTACCCAAACTGACACTGTATTAGGACAGCTGTGAATTATTGTATAAGGTTGGATGATCCAGTGGATTTTAAAAAATTGAGAAAAAAAAACATGCATTTGATCAAAAGAACATCATCGGTATATGTCATGTTTGTGACTAACCACTTGGGAATTTCTTGGAAATCAGCTGAAAAATGTGCAGAATTGTTGTATCAGTCTAAGGTATTTTCAATTCACTGCACAGTACTTGGTTATCCACAGTATTTTAAAGTTGAGCTAAAATATTAACCATAACCTTCTACCCAAATATATTTTGTACACATTTGTTTGCAATATGATTATTACCGTATATATATCAAACTATTTGCTCTTTAGAATAGCCTTTTTTTTGCATTTATATTGCTTGTCCAATTTTGTCAGCTAAATACCTTCATAACTAATCTGAAGACCAGTGAAACGAGACGCATGTTGTAGACAGTCTTGCTACTTTTTACTCTCTATCCCCCATCTTCTATGGAAAAATAAAACTGCTGAACAGAATAACCTCACACCTCACTTAGTGAATACTCTCTTAATATTTGTTGCCGTGCCTCTGGTGGATATTATTTTGAGCGACCCTGAATATTTATCAGTACTTTGATGGTTTGAATATCTCCATCTGACGAGTCTGTCAATCATTCTGCTGTTTTTGCTAGTTTTCTTTCACCAGATTGTCCAGCTGGCTTGGTTCTATCTGTCAGATTGATGTTTTGGCTTATTTCAGTCTATCAGATTGCTACTTTGGCTTGATTCTGCCCATCAGATAGCAGTGTGGCTTCTGAGCAGATTCCTGTATTCAACTGATAGGAAATGGAATTGCTGGCATTTGTTCTGTCTCAATCAGATGTTGAGGGAAAGAGAACTACTATAATGGTTTCAGCAGAAATTATATTTAGGGGTTACTGGAAAAAGTAGGGAGACTTCCTATAATGGATGATGTACATTCTACATGTACAAAAAATAAACACCAATACACTAATAAACAAGAGTGGTTCTAGGTTTTTGGGTGATGTAATTGAAAAATCAGATGGTATCCTCAATGTCAGCTATTTGATCCTTCTTAATACCTGTCTCCCCATAGTTAAGGATCCAGCAGGGATGCTCTAAGCCACTGGTTCCAACCCCAGTTCTCAGTGTTCACCCAACAGTCCAGTTGTGTCAAATACATTTTAAAAATAATCTGGCTTGGGAACCACTGCCTTCCTACTGTGCATTGAACAGTCTCAATTTTGAGGCTCTGTCCCACTGAGCTCTACCTCTGTCCCCCTTTCTGGGGACAGATGTAGAGCTCGGCAGGAAAGCATTCCTGCAGTCCAAATCTCATTTGACCGGTGTATGGTACCAGTGGTGTATCTTGATTTTGTGCTGCCCTAGGCAGACAAAATCCGGGCACCCCCCTACCCAAGCTGCACACCCACGTTACACACCTAAAACATGGCCCATCATTCAGACTCACATCAAGCTCATACTCCCATCACACACACACTCCCAGTCACACACTCCTACTCCCATCACACTCAGTCACACACCCCTACTCCCATCACACACACTCCTACTCCCATCACACTCAGTCACACACCCCTACTCCCATCACACACACTCTGACTCCCATCACACTCAGTCACACACACTTTCTCCCATCACACACACTCTGACTCCCATCACACTCAGTCACACACACTGTCTCCCATCACACACACTCTGACTCCCATCACACTCAGTCACACACACTGTCTCCCATCACACACACTCTGACTCCCATCACACTCAGTCACACACACTGTCTCCCATCACACTCACTCTGACTCCCATCACACTCACTCTGACTCCCATCACACTCAGTCACACACACTGTCTCCCATCACACACACTCTGACTCCCATCACACTCAGTCACACACATGTCTCTCATCACACACACTCTGACTCCCATCACACTCAGTCACACACATGTCTCCCATCACACACACTCCTACTCCCATCACACTCAGTCACACACACTGTCTCCCATCACACTCTGACTCCCATCACACACACACACACACATCCCATCAGCACTTACCTTTCCCTGGCAGGCAGGCAGCATGGTCCCTCCATGCTGCCTGTTCGGCTTCCCGGCGATTGTGCCGACAGGTCACGTGACCGGGCGCGCGTATGACGTCAGCGCGCCCGTCACATGACTGTCGGCACTTCCGTGTCGGCACACTGCACGGGGAGCCGAACAGGCAGCACGGAGGTTTCTCTGTGCTGCCTGTTCGGCTCCCCAAGCAGTTTTGCAGGCAGAGCGGAGGTGAGAGGGGATCTTCCGATCCCTTCTCACCTCTGTCTCTGCCTGCAAGCGCGGTCTTTTTTTTTTTTTTTTTTAAAGGGCCGTTTTTTTTTTTTTTTGTATTTTTTTTTTTTTTCAGTGCTGGGGGGCGCTGCCGCCCCCCAAAATTTGCCGCCATAGGCATCCGCCTAGGATGCCTCGCGGTAAATACAGCACTGTATGGTACATTGGAGAATGTATACTGTGCATGCACAGTTTGAGTGACAGCGCTACTGTATATTCGCAGTAGCGCAGAGACTCAACCTTTCGTGCTCTGCCTCCTGCATCCGGATTCCCTGGAGGGGCAGAAGTTGGGAGGTATGCCACTGCCAACAAGTGTATATATAAACATTACATATAGATGATATAGATAGAGAAAGAGATAACAGTACTATGTATATATAGATATATAAGTAAGATATATAAATGTACATATGAAACACTTATATCCAGGGTTTGACAAATCCCTGTGTATTAGTCAGAGCAGCACATAGCATGGAAATGCATGCCACATGCCAATAAAAGACCCGTTCAAAGCTTCAATTATGAAGCTTAATGTTTAGTAGTTAATTTGTTGCAGGCTTAAAAAAAACAGCAGAATTTTCCTAAACTAGCCAGATTTGAGCAAATCTATACATTTTTAATAGCAAGGGCAGTGCCAGTAATGTTTGATTCCTATGAATAGCCCTATATAGTGGCTCACTAGGTAATTGCTTTGTCTACCTTATGGTAAATCCATCCCTGGCTGGAGGCTTCTGCCTGTGTTAGTTGATTGTAACTCATGACTTTTCTCATTGATTCTGGCTGCTGTAAATAAAATAAAGGTAAAACTCTTTACAGAGCGACACTCAAGGTCCAAAGAATCCTATAGTGATCCCATTCATAATGAAATGTCATTCTTTGGACCCCAAGCATTACAGCTTAGTGATAGCAAATGTCATTCTTTGGACCACAAGCATCACGTTATTAAGAGTTTCAGTAACACTCATATGATGGGATTTTTTGGACCCCAACCATCAGAGCTCAGTGATGGCAAACGTCATTGCACTTTAAGGTGGAAGCAGCATGGATACATCCCATAATCCAGTGGTGTGTTTATGGTGCTTACTCCATATTTCTCACTATTCTGTTAAAAATACAGCCCATTATTTAAGAATAAAATCTTTCATAATGTTAGACTTTGAACATTGCCTTACACTATATGCTTTTAATCAAATGGCCTGTAAAAGACTAATTAGATAGTAATGAGCACTTCATGTGCAGCAGTTCAGACAACATTGCTTTAAATCTGAAGTCTTTTTGAGGAATTCAGATGTACCTGCACGTGTATGTCAGTTAATTCCTTGCTAGGCCGCCTTTACAGACCAGAATAGAAACACTTATTCCTATTCAGCACCTACCTTATCAGCTTGAAGTGTATTTAATATAAAAACTGGCTTTGGTGCATAAAGCACCATAATAGCTGTTTACAACGGCTTTTGGAAGCACAGTAATTATGTTAATACAGTCATTGTAAAATTTTGCAATAATGTGCCATTTTATTAGGTTTAATAAGAACTTCATTTTAGCAGTATATACTGTAGAGGAATGCTTCAGCAATGGGTAACAGCTTTCAAGCCTGATTTATCAATGCTTTGAGTGTCACTGATAGAAACAGAACCATAGAATGTGTCGGCAGATAACAACCATTCGACCCATCTGGTCTGACCAATTTTATAAATACTTTTTTTTAGACTCTGGCCATATCCTATAGCTAGGGTAACCTTATGCCTATCCCACAAATGCTTAAACTCCTAGTAGAGGTACAATGGCACATGTGCAGGCCTGACACGATAACAGCAAATTCCCAACAATGCCTAACATCACAGCTACATCACAGTAAAAGGGATTTATTTTCTCTATACAGTATTTGCATTAATATTACTGTATTTCATTGCTGAGAAGCTTTAATATATGTTATTGGTGAAAACTATCTGTTATCCAGAATACTTCTGGTCTCAAGCATTTTGGATAAGGGATACTCAACCTGTACTTCCTAATATTACATTTAAACTTTTTCCCCTCTAGATATGTGTGTATATGTAAATATGAATGTACATTAAAGTGATATGTTTTCCAAACATAGTGTGGCCAATGAGGGACACTTTTTCTTTTAAAGGAGGAAAAGGGGTACCAAAGTACACAGGGTTTGATAAAGGCATGGTCGTGCGCAAGGGGTGTGCCAGATGTACTTACACACCCTAATCAGAGTGTTATCAAAAAGAGGCAAGTTACAAGAGAATACTGCCACTGTGGCAAGTGATATGGAGAATAATGGAATAACACTTTGCTACATTATTGGGGGGAAAAATTGGCGTGCAGATCCTCATTGTTTCCTTGTATATATCGCTTGGTTCAGAGAGGACACTGGCCCAAATAATAAGAAAATGAGTGCCATCATAAATCCCATGTGTTTAAGAGTGTTATGTATGCACCTGATTACCCAACTTTTGCCTTCAGCTGATTCTAAGTAAAACTACCATAATTCTTTGCCACTCCGTAACCCATTTTGTGTCATTCTGACGGAGTGACTGAATGGAACCTCCTACTTTAAACCGATGCCTCAACATCAAGGCATTAAGCAACACCGAAATCTGGTTCTAAATGACCCGCGATCACTCCAGTATGGCACTGTCCTGTTGTGGGAAAGAGCTTTGTAAGTGACCACCGTTCACTTCCGTTGTTCTCTTGAGGTTGCTAGACTAGTCAGCAACCTTACACTAAAAAATAAATGTATTAGTTAGCTCCAGATCTAGGGTTCGGTTAGTATTACAGTTAGGGTTAGCATTAGGGTTACAGTTATGGTTAGTATTACATTTAGGGTTGGGGTACAATGGTCACTGTAGGAGAAAATGGTTGGGAAATAGAATTACACTACATTTAGTTATTGCCATATAACTTGAAAAACAAAACAAAACAGAAAAGCACGTAAACATTGACTTTTTCTAAACTCAGGACAAATTCTAGAATTTATTTAGCAGGCTTTTGTATTAGATTTTGTAGATGAGTAAAATATTTGTCAGAAAAAGTGGGGGGGTTTTCACCATATTATATTATTTTGTTAGAAATACATAAATTACATGATATGATCAAAACAATGGTATCTAAATAAAGTCCTTCTTAACCTGAAAAAAACTATATATAATATGTGTGGGTAATGTAAATGAGAAATAATAAAATTACATTATACACAAAAAACGCAGAAATGTAAAAACAGCCTCTGTTCTACAGGCTATTGGTTTGTGCAAATTACATTAGGGATGACAGAGGGAAGAGTTGTCTTTCCTGTCTGACAAAAATGTTTGAAGCAGACTCCTGAGTCTTGTACTCTAACACTGGTCTGGGAAAATAGAGCAATGGGTGTATAGAGGCTAAAGTACAAAACCAGGCCGTCCTTGCTTTTCAACAATAATTTCTGAGCTTTGGCCCATGGCATCATCTGATACTGTATTACTTTTTGTATGTTTAATACAAGAAGTAAAGATAGGCAGGCTTTCTCCTACTTAAACTGTACAAGCAGTTTTTTAGGCATTAGGAAGTATATTTTTGGGACAGTGAAAGTGGATAAATTATATAATTTTTTCACAGAATGCTCACTTTTTCTGCAAGAGTCAGTCATATTATAAGAACATAACAATACCACATACTGAGGATTAGCTCCTAACGCTAAATCCAGGATTCTATGTCACTTTCTTAATGAATTATGACCATCAAGTCATTTTTTTCACACAAGATGTTGATGCCCATCACAGATTCTTGTGACAGATTCATACGGAAGGATCAGAGCAAGAGATAAAAAAACGACTTTATATAAACAATGTGATCAGTCTTGTGCTGCTGCTCTCCTGTTTCCCTTCCAGTCTTGCTCTGTCATTATCACAACACACTAATCTTTCAAGCAGGCTTGTTTCTTAAATCCTACTTCCTTCCTATGCTACTGTTTAACTTTCAGGGAGAACTGTTTTTAGCACATTCTACTTCTGGTTCGAGAGATGAAGTTTGAAAGTACTGCACCTGTCTAACCATCTGATCATATGACATTATATTTAAAGGTCCCCATTACCCTTTTGTGTCTTGTGGTATTATTCATTTTAATCTGTGTTCAATTATATTTTTTAGATGTGTATTATCTGTATTATGTTTTAATTCTTATCATTTTAGATATTAAAAGCATTGTTAATTTTACACCAGCCTCTGCTATCTACTACCTATCAGATCCATCAAGATTATGACAAAACGATAATTGGATTTTTAATTAAATCAAACAAGCACTAAACAAAATGCTATCCAAAGCATCCCTGCGAAACCAGAATTACTCACCAGAATTATCTCATGTACTGGCTTGTATCTAGTTTAGTGATTCCTACTGAGTAATTCTACAACAAAGCAACATCCATGCAGTGGCGGATGCTCCATTTGTGCCAGGTGTGCGCCGCTGTGTATTTCTGGGGTTTGTGTGCTCTGAGCAGAGAGCACACAAATCCAAGAAATACATCCGAAAGAAGACGCTGCTACGAATTCAGCAACAGAGTCACTCACTCTGTTGCTAATTCAACAAGCACTAAAAGTATACAAATTTTCGTATACTTTTCGTGCTTGTCGAATTGGCAACAGAGCGAGTGACTATGTTGCCGAATTCGTAGGAGGGTCGTCTTTCAGATGTAACGACGTCTCTCGTTTATTTCCGGGGGTTTGTGTGCTGGCTGTTCTCGGCACACAAACCCCCAGAAATACACGAGAGACATTGTGCCTCCAAGTGACAGGCGTGCTCCGGGCTGGCCCCCTGCATCCATGCTACATATAAAACCAATCATACTAGTGAAAAAGGCAGGTGAAGGTTTAACTTTTTTCATGGCGTTAGATGAAATGTCCACAGCTACTAAATTTCCCTGGGAAATGCATTATTAAGTGTTCTTGCATAGCAAGACCACTTAATATTATCTCACATATATATTCTTATTCTTATTATAGCCAAATTTACCACCCTAACTCCTCCCACAGTTTTTACACTACATAGACAGTAATATACCGAAATGTGCGGATTGTTCCCGATTGCTATTACTTTGTGGAACTTTTCGCTGAATGGTTCACGAAATATCGTCGTTTGTGTGGCGAAATTGGTCCCATAGGAATGAATGGCGGAATGTTCAAAACTAGAGTGGGAGCTGACAAAAGCTAGAGTGTGAGCTGAAAAATTAGGACATGATTTCTAAACTGCCACCACTCCCTCATTTTCAAGCCCACCTACACAAATCTTATATCAAAACGTTCAGCTATCCCTGCTGCCACTAAACATGTCCACGGCTAAGCCATAGTCCTGATAGTTTTCACAATATGATCATTTGTTTGCAACTCACGCCGTCCATTGACATTCATTGAAACTCCACTCCAGCCCCCTCAAATTTGAAGGGCAATATCTGAACTGTGACTGTGCCTTCATTTTTAATATTTCAGAGACATACTATGCATCAAAATGTAGGTCTGGGGCATGTGATTCTCACAATATAAAGTTCTTCACTGTAGGATTTATAGTTTTTAAAATACGACCGTTTGAAGATGGCAACCGCACTCCAACCTTTCCACAGTTACTCAAGCCACTTCAACCACACAACAGTTACTCAAGCCACTCCACCCAGTCACTCCGCCCACTGCAGTTGTAGACTACTGGTGGAGGCAAGAACACTTCACACAATTTACCCAGTTGTAATGTAGCTGTAATTGTAATTGTGTAATTGTAGCTTTTCTAGTTTTTTTATAACTATATTTCAGTGACATTACATTAACATTTATTTATTTAACGGCAACAATTTACACAGTGCTTGGTATACAATTGAGAGGGTGGGACAAACTCGGTTAGATGAACCAAAACAAATCAATACATGCAAATTCTAAATTTTGACAGTAGAGTACAAAAACAAAATAAAACACAAAGTGTAGACTGCTGCGCCTGTATGTAAACGGGTATGCAGCACTCGGGCACTGCTAGTGTCTCACTTCTAGCAAAACAAATACAATACAAAGAAAAACGTGACCAGTGCGCTTCAACCAACACTACACACACTTATATTTACCCTTAGAACAAGTATGTATCTTGCAGTGTTGTACAAAGGGAATATGAAAAATAAAAGAATAAAACACACAATAGTGTAATATATCAAAGAAAAAGTGAAATAAAGTGAATGAATGGTGCCAAGTGGCCACTCACATTCGTCTGAGCAACTACTTGCTCAGGGATATCAGCATAAGGGAACCCAGGGAAAGGGTTAATGATGTTCCGTTACTTCATCCATGAAGACTACACAAAACACATGAGGAAGAAGGAAGGCAAGGATATTAATGAACACTGTTTAATATGTAATACAAATAAAACATAGAATTCTTACAGTTAAAATCTGAAGAGTCCTCAATTTCATTAAAAGCAGTAAAAATTGTAAAAATCCTTGAAAAAGAGTCCAGTGTTGCACATCCCTTGTTTCCTATAGCACAGGATATTCATTAGTATCCTTGCCTTCCTTCTTCCTCATGTGTTTTGTGGAGTCTTCATGGATGAAGTAACGGAACATCATTAACCCTTTCCCTGGGCTCCCTTATGCTGATATCCCTGAGCAAGTAGTTGCTCAGACGAATGTGAGTGGCCACTTGGCACCATTCATTCACTTTATTTCACTTTTTCTTTGATATATTACACTATTGTGTGTTTTATTCTTTTATTTTTCATATTCCCTTTGTACAACACTGCAAGATACATACTTGTTCTAAGGGTAAATATAAGCGTGTGTAGTATTGGTTGAAGCGCACTGGTCACGTTTTTCTTTGTATTACAAAAACAAAACGGCTTCCACTCAAAGACCGCGCAGCCCAGCATTTTTTTTTTTTTATCATCAGTGGAGTTTTTACTAACATTACCAAACCTCAATACCTCAGTTACTTTGTTTGTATATACTAATAAATATATATATAGTTTGAACTTCTAAAACAGTGGAACAGATACAAAGGAGCCGATTGACAAAAAAGTGAACTGCAAAAATCAGACATCAATATGTGAGTTGAAAACAAATCTTCAACTTTTCTATATTTCCAAGTCAGCTATTCATGCTTGAATTGTACTAATCCCTAATCAGCTCGCTTCTAGAATGAAGGTGGCTTTGGGGTGTTATACACAATGTGCAAGGCAGCCCCATACACCTCTCAATATCAATCAATTTAGGATGAAAGGTCAAGGTGATGCTGTAGTTTAAAACAGAAAGCCTCCATCAAAATGATCGGCAATATGTGTGAGATTGAGTTGCTTTAAACAAATTCAAACCATTGCAATGTGTCAAATATAGCTCTTGTTAAAATGTCTTTTCATGACCCTTATTTTTTCCATAGCATCCTATTGTCTGTTTATTTATTCCTCCCAGCTTTCCTGCATCTGCTGTTAGCCTCTTGAATTCTAAAAGGTCCTGACTCATACATTAGTACTGACAGACCTGCGGAACAAAGCATTTATTTATTTGTGAAAGCTCGTCTTAAAGCGTCAGCCCATGCAAAATACGCACGTACTACTTCTAAAGTGCCCATTCATTTTTATAAAGTCTCAGTAGGATCGTCACGGTTACAAACACCTATAAGTGTATGTGTCATTAAGAATAAAAATGTTTTCCATTCAAATGTTAAAGTGCGTTTTGGAAGTGCGCCACTATCAGATTAAGTGTGATCTGGGATCCTTGCCCTGCTATTAATGATTATTTTATGGGTCTTCAGAGAACATTGCAAGTTTGGTACCCAGACATTTGGCTTAATTCACATAACCTACTCTACTAATCCAAGTGGTCATTATACTTTCCACAAACAGAGGGGAGGCCAGATGACTTCAAGTGGAATGCCTACCAAATTTCATAGATACATATATTTACACATCAAAAAGTAAAATCAACTAAACAATCCCATTAGTATATGCCCACATGCATCTGCAAACCTGTTGGAAGATATATATATTATATATATTATATCGAAAAAAACATTAGAAATTTACTCCAGTCTTAAATTTTCTGAACTGGGTAGGCTAGAGCTCAATCTCATATGGTAGTCTAACACCATGTGTCATAATTCAATTTTAACTGACCAAATTTGGTTCTGCTCCACTGCACTCTGGAACATGTTTGTTTACTGGTATATATGTATACCTCCCCAGGCGAATCAGGACACCGGGGGTGGAGTCTGGGGAGGTGGCGGGACACCGGGGGCGGAGTCTGGGGAGGGAGTGTCAGTGCTTCCGCTCATGTAGATAACACTGTCAGCCAATTTAGATCCTGCCATGTGAAGCCAGGATCGCTACTGCGCATTTTCACAATGTTGCGCATGCACAGTAAGCATTCTCTGGTATGTGAACAGGACTGCGGGATTGTGTTCCTGAGTCCTGCTGTCCCACTGAGCTCTACCTCTGTCTCAAAAAGCGGGACAGAGGTAGAGCACAGCGGGATAGCGGGACATAGCTCCCAAATCAGGACTGTCCTGTCCTTACATCATCGCTGGTCTTTACACAAAAACTGTGCCATGGGTCACTCCAGACATCAAATGTAATACATTGGTAATGTTTAACCCATACATTGTTCAGGTTTTTTTTGTTTGGGGGAGTTGTATAAACTTTATTTCAAAGTGTCATGCTGTAGTCCTACCCCTGCATTTGTTAGTAGTGATTGGGGTGGAGGGCAGTTGTGTGATATCACTGGTGATGTTACTGACATGATGGACATTCTCAATGGGTGACTAGGGGTACACCAATTTATTAAACAGAGCAGGATATGGTGGTAGGATCAATTAATCAATATTGTCAGTTTTAATATGCATGTATTTGTCCATTTTTTTCTGATATAAGTGATCATTTAACCCTGTTATCTTAACTAAGTGTCAGGAACAAAACGCACTAGGTCCCATAAAGTTTCTTTTTAGAGAACAAATTCAGGCCTATTATTTTAGAGCCACCTCACCTGTTGATAAAGAACTGGCACCAAAATATTAGCTATTATCTCAAAAATCAAAATTAGCAGTGTGTGTTTGTATTTGTATGCATGCTAGTGTCATTTTAGTGTCCAAAAGCCATAAACAGCTACAAATATGACATTTCACATCAAGTTGGAAACTCATAAATGCCAAATGTTAACTTGAAAGCAAAACTATGCAAATTGTAGGCCTCAGGTCTGTCCTGTCTGCATAGTTCAGATGTGTCTGATGTCATCAAGTTCTGACAGTACAATAAAAGTCTAATGAATTAGTGAATGAACGATCAATTTATGCTAATATTGTTATGCAAATTAGGCAGTGCATACAATAATTACACTGCTAGCAATTTGAAAAGTAATTGTCACATGCAGAAATAAAGTATTATGCACTTAAAAATCTTTCTTCAGTAAAAAAAAAATCTGTAATACTAGATGGCATGAATGATATATTCTCCAAATGCCAAGAAGCAATGTACTACAAAAATGCATCAAACAAATGATATTCAACATCCTTAAAGGGTAATTATGTCTCAAAATGGAATTTAAAGTAATATACCTCTGTAACATGCTGAGTGTTTCCAGCTAGCTCCTTGCAAGGTCATACATTGAAATGTGTAGATGTTAATTAATTAATATGAGCCAAATGTGTTGAAATGGTAAATCATTGGAGAATCTGCCATTTGCCCATCCAGAGATACATTTCACTACACATGTGATGGAGTCACCCAAATTAATTAAGGAACAAATGCCTCATTTGGGTATACAACACGACTCAAACACTATGGGCTTCATTCGTGAAAGAAGGAATTGCAAAGAACTGAGAAAGGAATTGTACACTTAAGGCCAAAGTAGCCAAGTTCTATCATTCAGCTATACTCTGCAATTTTGGCCTTAAGTTTGCATTTTCCTTCTCAGTTTTCTGCAATTGCCTCTTTGACGAATAAAGCCCTTGATGAACACGGGCAGATATTCAGCTATTATCGGAGGATTAAACTTAACATTAAACTTTACACTTAAAATTGCACATAGGGGTAAATTTATTTAGGGAATATTAGGATCCAATTTTTTAGACGTTCATATTTGACTCACTCTGATTGTTCATTCTTGATATCAGTATTATTGCGTACCATAATGCTGTAACCAGAACCAATGTGATGCCAGCAAGGATGGGGCCGCTAATAATAATGCCAAATCGCTACTGTGACCTCTCCAGCAATGGCTGGAATTGGAAAGGGATTGGTTTATACATGTTGTACTCTTTAGACCAGATCATGCGTCTTCATCCATTGGCCTTGGGTAAAATCAATTTTATCGACAGCAATCCTGATATCAGTATCAGCTATGGGAAGCTTATGACTTTTGTTGATACCGAAACTGGATGCAGTAAAAAAGTTTTAATGCTGAAATACGTGCTGCATGTAGGGGTGGTGCAAATCAGATAAAAAAATCAGCTTGACGCGTTTCGCGCACTTAGCACCTAGTCATTATGACTTTTTTTCCAATATTGGGTCTGGTTAAAAAATTAAAACATTTTTTCCACCATTACACAAGAAGCAATGCAAATACAGATACAAGCCCAATGTTTATTCTTTATAGAGTTTCTTTACATTGTCAAGCAGGAATATTTTGGCCTGAAGGCCAGCTTGAGGGTTGAAATAGGTTGGCTTGCATTTACTACATAGAGGTCATTCCTTTTAATAACTGACACCATACATACCGGTCTAAAAATGAGAGTAAATGGAAGATGTGACTGTGACTGACGGAAAACAAGAAAAAAAAGACCAGGAAAAATAAAATTGTATACACGTCATGAATTCAACTGAATTGGAGAACTTTTCTAACTTGGCTAGTTTTGACATGTTTAAAATTATCTTGTCAATTCCCTTCGTCACTTTTTTTTAGTTTTACGTAGGGTGTTCTCGGTAACTCCCTTTTTTTTTTTTTTTTTGGTGAGAATATATTTTTATTGATTGATTCCTTACAGTTATATGAACCAGTCTTTCCTTCTCTGCCATAGTACATCCTAACTACACTTTTATTGCTCTGTAAGTTGATAAAGCTGGTGTGCGGAAGTTGCGACTTACCTTGACTGATTGTTGTGACGTCCACATAACGATACTCATATGACACATCAATCTTGGTTTCCACATAGGGTCGCTTTAGAGTAGAATAAATGTTTCCTGGTCGTTTCTCATCAAACTTCTCCAATTTATTAAGCCCACAGCCCATGGCAACAGATGCTGCATAAAAGAAGAAAAATACTGGTGAGTAATTCTGTCTTCCATGCTGTAAACTTGTCAAGCATATTAAAATGTGAAAACTGCATTGACCCTATTATACGATGGCATGTACTTTTTTTTTCAATACATGCCATTGTATCCAGTGGTGTATCTTGGTTTTGTGCTGCCCATGGCAGACAAAATTTGGGCACCCCCCTACCCACGATGCACACCCACGACATGACCCATAACCCATAACCCACGTTGCACACCAAGGACATGCCCCATCACCCCATTTACATTCCTCCATCACCCATTACATACACATTGACAATATTATTTGCCATTAATATACCCTAACCAATTTGCCCAATAATATGCCAGTATCATTTGCCATTAATATGCCCCAGCCAATTTGCTAACTAATATGCCAGTGTTATTTGCCATTTAATATGCCCCTGCTAATTTTCCCAATAATATGCCAGTGTTTATTTGCCATTTAGTATGCCCCAGCCAATTTGCCCAATAATATGCCAGTGTAATTGGTATTAATATGCCCCAGTAAATTTGCCCAATAATATGCCGGTGTTAATTGCCATTAATATGCCCCAGCCTATTCCCAATGCATCCCCCCATCTCTCCCAATGCATCCCCCCAGCACTTACCTTTTTCCCTAGTGGCTAGTGGCAGGCAGCATGTAGTTCTCCATGCTGCCTGTTCGGCTCCCTGGCGGTTATGCCGACAGGTCATGTCACCCGGCGCGCATATGACAACAGCCCGCCGGTCACGTGACACGTGACCTGTCGGCACTTCCGTGTCACACTGCACGGGGAGCTGAACAGGCAGCACGGAGGTTTCTCTGTGCTGCCTGTTCAGCTCCCCGTGAAGCCTGCTGGCAGAGCAATGGTGAGGGGGGATCTTCTGATCTCCTCTCACCTCCGTCTTTGCCAGCAAGCATGTTTTTTTTTTAAAGGGGCAGCTTTTTTTTAATTTTTTCTTGGTGCTGAGGGGGCGCTGCCCCAAAAAATTTGCCGGCCTAGGATGCCTCGCGGTAAATACAGCACTGATTGTATCCATTCACTAGAAGCTAATGGCATTCATAGAGGGATGTATGGGTGCAGCCTGTTATGGGTGCTACGGTGTAATTGGATGCAGTCCCGCTCAAGCTATGTTGCACTATTAAATCGACCATGTATAAAGATTTGTTTATTAAAATACTCCATAGAGCTTATTTGTCCCCAGTGACATTGAAAGCCGCTAATATTACGCCGTATGAAATGTAACATGTCAGAGGCTGATTTATTTCTGGAAATGTAAAACTATATGTTATTTCAGAACCAGGGTTCAGAGTTATGTAAACACCACATTTGGCATTCGCTTCATAAATACACTGGAAACTGCACTTTTTGGTTCCTCTCATCTTCTTATTAAACATATTATTTTTGCTGGAATCATATCTGCTGTCACAAATAAAACTATTTTACAATTCTGGATAAGCAAAGACATACCTACTCTAACAATCTTTAAAGAAAACCTTTTTTATATTTTCTGTATGAGCTAGCTCACAGCACAACAAAACAAAAATAGAGGAGAAAAACGATTTTTCAGTGAATGAAACTTGAAAAAACCTTCCAAACCTCACCTTGGTATATGAATCAAATCTTAAACAATCATTACCTGATTAGTTTAACATAAAAATACTGTGGTGTTTGCTATACTCTGTCCTCCTATATATCTTTTAAAAAGAAACATGGTATAGATATCAGATCATAACCTATTAATAAACTATATTATATATTTAATTGTATAAATATTTAAACTGACCAAATACATGGAAACCATAACTAGTTAAATTATATAAATGTTAACAGAAATGATAGATTACCCATACGGTAATAATCCCCCCCCCCCCCCCCCCCCAAAAAAACCCCACAAATAAATATATATTTACTTTAGATCAAATTCTAGTAAGTTATGTGATATTTTTTGAATAGAGAGATATTTAAAATATGTATTGTAATTAATAAGTATATATGGTCTTTAATTGTATTGTGGTAACAGATTTAATTTATATTATAATAATAATGGCTATATATTAATATATTTTATAAACTAGTATTTACTTTTTTATACAAAAATAGGACCTACTTTTAATAATGAATGCATATTTATAGTACTTATATAATTTTTAATGCTAGAAGCTTGATTGTTTATATCACTTATTTTATGTAAAAAAAAAAATTTGATGACTTGTAAAATTTGAAAACTAAGGTTCAATATAAAATAAAATAAAAAAGCCGTTTTAAAGATATATTTAATATTATAGTTTAACGGGCCTGACTTCAAACCCATTTTTTCTAGATTTTTAGCAGACATTTATTGAGAACATGTTATGTAAATATACAGACAGAGTAATGGAATTTTATTTTCTTTAAATAGATAATTATATAATATAACAGTCACTTACCCTATCTAATAGCTATTGTTGCCACAGTCAATATAGACGGGAACATTTTTTTATGTACTTCAATTTCCTCTATATAAGAGAGATGAAGATCCTGGTGAAGACCTGGCAGTTAATGCTGTCCCTATCAGCAAATATACTGCTGATATACTGTCAGCCTCATTATGTCATAGTGCAACTCTATGACATCACAGTGTTCTCACAAAGACAGCAGAGGCTGCAGTATCTATCAATGATGTAGGGCAAAGCAGCACATAACAGGTTTTATCAAGAGAACGATGGCAAGGAGGATCAAATGGTAAGCTCACCTAAATAACATTTGTCTGTTTTATTTATCTTTGTCTGTTATATATACGAATAAAAAGAAAATACACTTTACACACACAAAAATGAGCCACTAATTTGGAAGAAGAGCTGAGGTACATGCTGGCAAATAATGTGGCATATAATGAAACTATCAATGTGCTATTTGAATTATCTTAAAAACTAATCAACCATATAGAACATGTCAGATAGCAGATATGCTTTATTCTAAAATAAAATCTGCAAAATCACGAAGAAAGTTGGGATCACTGTCCAAACTGTCAGCTCTGTCATTAAGCAAGAGGTTTACAATAAAGAGAAAAACTATGTGCAATAAATCTGTCCTGTGATATACCCAATGATATAAATAGACGGGAAAGAGCAGGAGAAAGGCTAGTGATGACATAAAAGGGAAATACATGTGAAAAACTATTGGTTAAACATAGAGGAAATGAAGAAAAGAATTAGGAAACAGGGAGCAGTAGGAGAAGCCAAAAGAGACAACAGAGTAAGCATACAAGAACAATAACAGAATGATAGCAACAACAGTATAATAAGTTAAAGTCACTGCAGTATTCACTACAGGTCAACTATTCACGGATGCAGCTGTTAAATTCGACTCAATTTGGCAGGTTAAAATCGGCAATTATCTAATACACAACCCAACACCCTATGTATCTAACGGCTTTACCTCCCCAGCTTGTTTTAATTCAAAACTGAATCACAGTTACATTTTTCAAATATTTTACTCCCTAGACCGACTACTAGACTTTGATGCTGTTGGTAGGGTTGCCACCTGGCCGGTAATTTACAGGCACAGCCGGTATTTAGGGTCTTGGGGCCGGGGCCGGTATATCTAATATACCGGCAATGAACGGCCCAGTATTTTCCTCCCCCCTTCCCAATTCCCCTTACCCAGTACTTACCTCCTTGCTGCTGTCTCCCGGTGCAGGTCCGTGGCTTTGAGGGAAGCGGTGTGCGCTCCCCTCCAGCCGCGCGGATCAATAAAGTTTGTTTAAAAAAAGTTTTAACAAACTTTATTGATCTGCGTGGCTGGAGGGGAGCGCACAACGCGAAGGGGGAGGAGGGTGGCTATATCCTGGCATATATAGGAGCAATAAACTGGCATATTAAATGGGTATATCCTGGCATATTGAGGGGGAATAAACTGGTATATTAAATGGCAATATCCTGGCATATTGAGGGGGAATAAACTGGCATATTTAATGGCAATATCCTGACATATTGAGTGGGAATAAACTGGCATATTAAATGGCAATATCCTGGCATATTAAATGGCAATATCCTGGCATATTAAGTGGCTATATCTTGGCATATTAAATGGCAATATCCTGGCATATTAAATGGCAATACCCGGATATATTAAATGGCAATATCCTGGCATATTAAGTGGCTATATCCTGGCATATTAAATGGCAATATCCTGGCATATTAAATGGCAATATCCTGGCATATTGAGGGGCAATATTCTGGCATATTAAATGCCAATATCCGGGCATATTAAGTGGCAATATCCTGGCATATTAAATGCCAATATCCTGGCATATTGAGGGGAAATACAGCTAAACTGGGAGCTAGGATTTCTTTTTATAATTAATTTGGTAGAAATTTGTTTTGTAAATAAATGCATTACTATTTTTTTCACAAAAAAATATTTCTGTGCCTTTTTTCCGTACCAGACACTGCGTGTGACCCAGTTTTTTGAGGGGCCTAAGAATAGGGGTTTGTCACATTATATACATTTGGAATGACAATGAGATGAAGTGTTCAGATTTTCGTTTGCCAGACGTGTCCTACATTCTGTAATAACCAAATGACGTTTCATCACAACTGGAAAGGAAATGTATTAAATATAAAACTGCAACTAGACATGAACTTTCAAACTGTCTACTTCGTTACTTGTAAATTATGAATGATGGTGATTATTTACCAGTGTGTGGTCAACAAAGCAAATATGCTGACAAAATAAATATGCTGCATCAATTACCTTCCCTAGAAGACAATATTATTTAGCTTGGCGATGACAGCTTGCGAGATTATGCTGTCTATTCGTCAAAGGTTCTTATTAATCCACTGTCACTCCACTGATAAATAAGATGTCTCCCCATGTTACTGTATGAGAGTATTCATGACAGTCTCTATTCCTGATATTTTAATAAATGTGCCACGTACAATAATACTAGAATAAAACCAGTTTAGGCCTGAGGTAATTTTTGTGAGGGAACCACATAAATCATTGGGCTGTATGCAATGACTAGAGAAATGTACCTCTGGTAGCTAAGATAAAGTAAGACTAGATTACAACATTTTGAGATAAAAGCCAATGATAAGTAATAACTCCTGTCATTTAATAGAGACCATCATTTCCTGTGACACAACAAATAGGGGGTTATGTACAAAAAAACGTAGATTGCGCCTTTTTATACTTTTCAGTCCGGGTTAGGGAGCTCCTCCAAACTTGCCTGACACAAAAAAGTTGTGTTGGTTGATTTTTTAAAATTGGCTGAGCCGACACAACCAAAGTCTCTGTATTCGGTCATTGCAGCGCAGACTACCGAATGCTTTTTGCATTGGAGTACATGCTGACTGGGCCAGTATTTGGCGCAATTTGTGTGTGCACCATGTTTTTACATAATCTTTCACCTTTTAAGGCTTTTCCAATTATTACTTACTTTAGAAATTATATATTTAGAATCAGGGGCGTATCGTGCCCCTGAGTGACAGACGTGCTGCCAGCCCGGAGCACACCTGTCACTCTGAGGCACGACGTCTCTCGTGTATTTCCGGGGGTTTGTGTGCTGAGAACTGCCGGCACACAAACCCCCGGAAATACACGAGAGACGTCGTTACATCCAAAAGAAGACGCTCCTACTAATTCGGCAACAGAGTCACTCACTCTGTTGCCAATTTGACAAGCATGAAAAATATATGAAAAATTTGTATATTTTTAGTGCTCGTTGAACTGGAAACAGAGTGAGTGACTCTGTGGCTGAATTCGTAGCAGCGTCTTCTTCAGATGTAACGACGTCTCTCGTGTATTTCCGGGGTTTTGTACACAGAAATACACAGCATGGGTGCTCCGTGTTAGGTGTGCGGTGCACACCTAGCACATATGGAGCATCCACCACTGTTAAGAATTGAAAGGTAATGAAAGGCATTAAAAAAACAAAATGTGTAAACATCATAGTATTTTCAACAGCTATAAGATAAAATTGAATACAACAAATAAACATCTCACAACCCAAATGTTAATAATTTTGCAATTTGAACTTCTACTCAGGCACTGAAATGGTTGCTGAGCATCAAGGTAAATGTTTTCCATAATTCTTAGTATGCTACTAGTTAGAGATAACTGACTTAAGGCCATAGCAACATTTTCGAACTCCAGCTGGACTAACAACAACTTTACCACAGCGTAGTCATCAGTGATCTTAAATAACAGAAGGATTAGGCAGTTAGAACCCTGAACTGTCAGCAATGAAGAATAACGCGGCCGTTTCATCGTGGACGCGGCTATGTAAGAGCTGACAGTTCAGCGCTGAACTGTCAGCCCATACAAACGTACCAGTTAAAATAAAATAACCCACCCTAATAAATGAATCCCCCCCAAAGTGCCCCCCCAAACCCTAATACTAAAATTAACTCCAAAACTCCAATACTAAAATTAACCCCAAAACCCCAATACAAAAATTAACCCCCGAACCTTAATACTACCCCCTAAACCCTAATACTAACCCCCGAACCCTAATACTAACCCCCGAAACCCTAATACTAACCCCCGATACTAATATTAAAATGGACCGCCTAAACCCTAATACTAAAATGAACCCAGAACCCTAAAAACTAATTCTAACCCCCTACACCCAAATTCTAACCACCCTAAACCCCAATACTAAAATTCTAATTCTAACACTCTATCTTTTAACTGTAACACTTTAAAACTCACCTTTAGCAATGAAATGTCCCGCGATGAAATATCCTGCTCAAGCTCTCGTGCAAATCTGGCGACTAAGGGTAAATCCAGAGTGCAATGTTGGTGCTGGGGTAAGCCGTGAGTGCAAAGTGGGTGCTGGGGTAAGCCGTGAGTGCAAAGTGGGTGCTGGGGTAAATCCTGAGGGCAAATCTGGCCATTGGGGTAAGTAATGAGTGCAATTTGGGTGCTAGCCGCTGGGATAAGTCCTATGAGTGCAAATATAGTTGCTGGGGCAAGTCCATAGTGTAAATCTGGGTGCTAGGGCAAATTTTGTCAGTGCAATCTAGGTGCTTGGGTATGCTCATAATGCCACAGATATTACCCAGATATACTGGTAATAAAGTAGAAACTAAACATTACACTGGGCCCTAATAATTTAAACCCTGGAAACATTACAACACAAAATAAACATATTATACTAATGTTTATGCTTTTAAGTTTAAATAGTATGGGTTAAGAAAAGCATTATAAAAGTACTGTGTTGCGCAAGTCTTTATCTATTTAAAAAGAAAGCCGCAAAAATTAGACCCACTGACAAATGTGAATTTATTGTTATTATAGCCTACATAATAAAATTACATGCATGTAAAAGAACAGTAAAACTGTTTTTCATTAAAAAGCAATGAAATAATAAATTGTAAAATGTATTTTAAAACAAATTCTATCATCTTAAATTTCCATTTAAAAGGCCATTTACTTTATTATTATTTCTATTGAAATATAATACTATTCTAATATTCAATGCTTAATCAAACTAAAGCACTTTTACATTTTATCTTAGATTAAGTAAAAATCTGAACAGCATGTAAAATACTAATGAGAAAATTTCATATTCAAATGTCATGATGAAACCTGTAATGGGATCATTAAAAACAAAAGCAAAGAAAAAATGTAAAAGTTCATTAAAGCACCACTCCAGCCTAAAAAGTATATAACAGCACCACTCCAGCCTAAAAAGTATATTACAGCACCACTCCAGCCTAAAAAGTATATTACAGCACCACTCCAACCTAAAAAGTATATTACAGCACCACTCCAGCCTAAAAAGTATATTAGAGCACCACTCTAGGCTAAAAAGTATATTACAGCACCACTCTAGCCTAAAAAGTATATTACAGCACCACTCTAGCCTAAAAAGTGTACAGTATTACAGCACCACTCCAGTCTAAAAGAAATAAACTAACAAATTCATATTAAAGATTTATAAACATTTATTTCACTATATATATATATATATATATATATATATATATATATATATATATATATAAACGTTTGCAAAATTTACCTTGAATATGTACCTTTTGCTGTGGGTTCTCCTGGGGATAGATAACCATTAAATCTGCTAGAAGGGGCGGCCACAAAGATGCATAGTGACTCTCAAAGCATATGCACACAGCAACAGAGATGCACAAGTGGATGTTGTCATGCTTCTCTATGGAAAGGCATATCATCACCTCAGCTCATCTTCCAAATGTTAAGGGATATTTATGTCCTTTCAAAGCATTTTAAAATGCATGTGTTACATTTTGCAATGTTTAAACTGTAAAATATTTACAGCTAGATTAAATTGTGAAATTACAGCAGTTTGCAAGAAGCAATGAAGGACTGCCCACACTAGCTGAGTAAAAGTCAATTTACTTTTTTTTGCACAAGGAACCAATGAGAATAATTTCATTCAAATGAATGGATGATACAAAGATTTGCAGCATGGTTGATATTCATGGAGGGATAAGCCAAATGGCAAATGATTTGGATAAACTAGAAAAATGGTCAGAGCAGTGGCAACTGGCATTTAATGTGGACAAGTGCAAGATTATGCACCTTGGGCGTCAAAACCCAAAAGCAGAATATAGACTATTTGGTACAGTCCTAACCTCAACATCTGAGGAAAGGGATTTAGGAGTAATAATTTCAGAGGACTTGAAGGTAGGTAGGCAATGCAATAGAGCAGCAGGAAATGCTAGCAGAATGCTTGGTTGCATAGGGAGAGGTATTAGCAGTAGGAAGAGGGAAGTGCTCATGCCATTGTACAGAGCACTGGTGAGACCTCACTTGGAGTATTGTACGCAGTACTGGAGACCGTATCTCCAGAAGGATATTGATACTTTGGAGAGAGTTCAGAGAAGGGCTACTAAACTGGTTCATGGGTTGAAGGATAAAACTTACCAGGAAAGGTTAAAGCATCTTAACATGTATAGCTTGGAGGAAAGACGTAACAGGGGGGATATGATAGAAACATTTAAATACATAAAGGGAATCAACACAGTAAAGGAAGAGAGTATATTTAAAAGAAGAAAAACTACCACAACTAGAGGACATAGTCTTAAATTAGAGGGGCAACGATTTAAAAGTAATATCAGGAAGTATTACTTTACTGAGAGGGTAGTGGATGTATGGAATAGCCTGCCAGCAGAAGTGGTAGAGGTAAACACAGTCAAGGATTTTAAGCATGCGTGGGATAGACACAAGGCTATCCTAGCTATAAGACCGGGAACGGGGGACTAATAAAAGTACTCAAAAAAAAAAAAAATTGGGCAGACTAGATGGACCGAATGGTTCTTATCTGCCGACACATTCTATGTTTCTATGTTTCTAGATTATTGTCTCTCTAGTGATGTCATCAGACAATATGTTGCACTGTTAAGAGAGCCTATCTGTACAAGAGCAAGGTCACTTATATTCCACACAATGCATTGTATTCCAGCAGCACAGGAAGTGACTAAATGAAACAAAACTTTATATGCTCAGTGTCTATATAATCAATGCTGCCGCACCTGCAGTAATCACTGGGGAAGGGCTTGAGTCGAATATTAAAAATGTGATTTATGCAGAATGCCTGCATCAAAGCACACACAAAAAAACGTGTGCACTATATTAGCAGTAGTCTTAAACTTGCACCAAAGTGAGTTTGGGGACTAGACAGTCCCTTTTAGTGGTGTGAGCTCTGGGCAGTTCTAAGCATATTCTCAATTATTCAAAAGCTATAGGGTTTGCTTGAAGCAACATGCTCCAGTAAATGCATACAAATGACTGGAGTAACCCGTTAAATTCTGAGAAAGCTGGGTTTGCGAAAAAAGGAAGTAACATACATTTTATTTCCTTTTTTCCCATATTTTGTTTGCATGCTTGGAAGAAGAAACTTTTCTAGGTAGGTGCTAGGTGGAAAGTGACTTATTACATATGAGGCACAGCTTCAAGATAATTATTCTTTGGAACACTGTTGGTCTAAAAATGTTTTTGCACTTGTGGTTCTATTACAGAAACACATAGAAAACATCCTGTGGCACGAGTACGAGGATAAACTGGCATGCACTTTTTAAAGGGACATTCCAAAACATGTCCCGGGACTTGTAAGTAAACCTGACGTGTATCTTAATAGATAGATCACATGCGAGACACAGCAATTCCTGTGTCAAATGTCAGCACACGCACAGCCATCAGAACGGGGGCTTGTCCAGATCCGAGGGTATCTAGCTACTAGCGCTGAGAGAGCCCCTTGTGTTTGCATGGGATCAGCTGGGGGACCTATTTAATTTCCCCTGCTGATCCCATGCAAAACAGGGTGGAAGCATGGAAGCTGTCAGAGGATAAACTGGCGTGTACTATCAAAAGTACACACCAGTTCACCTTTTTACTAGGGGCAACGGACATTTTACTTGTGCTTCTATATTAGAAACATATGTGAAGAAAAATGTTTAGTGTGCCTTTAAGGAACATGCTTCACTGGTAGAATGACCACCTGTCACTCACTGCTAGCACAGTAAGGGTTCTCCATGCCACCAAACCAGGGGATCTTGGACAACCAAGAGCAGCTCTGGCTCAGCTGAGAGTAAACCCATATGCTGTTTGTCTAAAGATACACATTGGGTTTACTCTGGACCAGTGGCACAGGATTTGGAAATTGATATGACTAGTGAAGAAGAAAACAATCCTTTACTGTCACTTTAAACTATGCAATTTGTAAGCTGGTAATATAACTTAATTCAAACATATTTAATAATAATGATGGGTATTATTTTTGTAATGCCAATTTCACATTAATGCTAGAGGCAGCATGCTGCTTTAGTAGATAAATAAAAATGAGATACTGTTTCTTTCAAAATATGTCTTTACTGATGCACAATTCTTCGAAAGCTGCACTGTATAAATACACAATGTCCATTGTATGATTATTTATTTAACTGCACAAGAGCCCGACACTGGAAGGTGACAAACATCAGGAAAAAAAGAATGTCTTCATTGTGAAAATAAAAAAAAAATGGAATTGTTTTTAGCAATTTCACAATAATAACTGCTATTCTGCAGCTACCCTGGGAATAAACACATTCCACGATGGTATACATATGTGTTCACACAATTGTTCCTATGTTCACACAAGTGAAACTGTATACTCCAGACACAACCTAGATATACAAATCAACAATTGGTTCCCTGAAGCTTGGCTTTATCAATGGTTTTGCATTTATTTCCTGTATATACTCAGAACAATGTTGGTACATTCAATACCAAAAGTTAATCCCAGAACTATTTGGATTCCACTCCTTATATGGCAATAACCAAGAGCAATGTGATGGGTGAATTACCACAAAATTAAAGGCAAAAGTAAATGAACTTTGTCTGTAGATGTTTACACAAGCAGTGTATTTTTATTAAAAACACATTAACTGTGATTAATGTGGGAAACAAATGCAACACTGATGTGTGTGAACCTGTCGCCAGAAAACCTTAAATTAATCAAAACATAGTGCTTATTACTATTAAGTTTATGTAGGCCTAATTATTGTATTGCCATAAATTGTCTACACATAGCAAAGTATTGTAATGTAAAGCAAAGTATATGTTGGTGTTTTAAGCTTAAAGGGTCACCTTAACATAACTGTAAAAGAAGAGAATGCCAATTCTATATTGGAGTTTTTTTTAATTTATAAAGTTTTTTCCTTTTTTTTTTTTTAATATCTCTTTTATTGTATTCAAAGTCAAAATACCACATACATACAATTTCTTCAAATACGGTACCATAAAAACACATAAATATATAAATACACAGATCCAGGTTCCACTGGTTCTATACATAAAATCCAACTAAAAAATATTATTCTCTCTTTGTCCCTTATAACCATGAAATATATTCCATGTTCATCTGACGAGAATAGCTTCTCCCCTTATATTCGTAAAGTTCCTCTAACCTCCTCAGCCCTACGGCCTTCCCCATCAAATAAATGTTGATTAACTTATTTTATCCCACAAAGCCACAACGTCAGATAAACATCTTTCCATTGCTATTTGGATTGTATCCTTTATTACAATTATAGCAACCACTAAAAAAAAATGGTCCTGAGGATCGAATCCAAAGCAATGTCATACACGTTTCATCATTTAAAAGTCCATAAGTCTGGGACCTTGTTGCCCCTTTTGTCTTGCTCGAAGACGGCGTGATCTCACTGGTGCATTTTTTTCCACAAGCAATATTATCCTTTTGGCCCCATTTAACACCTTAAATGTGCTAAGTTCATTTTACCAATAAATAAAAGGAGTATCCTACAAGGTAGAATGGTTTTCAACTTTTCAGAATTTTATCTAAATTTTACGACCCAGAATCCTCCATCGTTTGTACTCCTTCACCTGCCCTAATTAGCAGTTGCTGAGGCCTTAATTAGCAAACTTCAGAGCAGAAAGAGGGAGAATGAAATCTGATCTGCTGGGAGCAGGACAGTGCAGAGCTGAAAAACTGCAAAGGTTGGTGAAACCTATGTTTATTTTGCTGTATTTCTTAGTTTAGTACCCTGGAGTACTAAGGGACATTATTGATGTTTAGCATGTGCTCATATTGAGCTAGGTTTTTGTTTCTAGAGTTTATTTGTTGATTTTGCTGTGGTTTATGAACAAACTGCTTAGAATCTGTGCAAGTTTGAAATAAACCCACATCTTTTATATAAGAGACTGATGTCCTGTACCTAATACCCTGACAGGCAAGATCACAACTTGGTGGAGAATGCGGGCATAGAAGCACATGTAGAAGCAATGGTCTGTTGGTATAGAGGCATGCTGTATTTTGCCTCTGCAAGTGATATTGAGTGTTTAAAACCAAGGCCTGCAAGTGTGGTATGTGCTAATTAGCAAGTGGTTGCGAATACACAAAACAAGCAGGATGGAGTATTTAGTAGAAGCCTTGGTACAGGCAACTGCTACCCAGCAAGACACAAATGGTGTCCTTATGGATTCCCTTGGAGTTACACTAGCAGTCTGAGCCCAAAGATATAATATGTGGGTTTATGATGCAGAGAAATCTACCATGTATGACCTATTGAGACATGCCCAGAAGTGGCTACAGCCGGAAATCAACTCTGCTGCAGTAATTATTCAAAGGGTTGTTATGGATCGCTATCTCAGGAGTCTGCTGATAGCTCTATGCAAGTGGGTCAGTCAAGCGGATCCAAAAGACCCAGAAGAAATGATGAACTTGACAGAGAGACATCGGTTTGTTAATGAAATTCAGTATAAAGAGCCATACCTGAACTCCAAATCCCGAAGTATCCAGAAACCTGGAAAGAATTCTGCAGGGCTCAAGGAGACCGAAGAAAGAAAAGATTTTGTGCAAACCCATAGACAGAACAACTATATGGATAAATGGGCCCACAGGTTCCTAGCCAGGCCGCAAGGCCAAACTGAGGGACAGATCAAGTGCTTTAGGTGTCAGAAGATTGGACATATTGCACGGAACTGTCCACAGACTGATGAACCTATGGAGTGTAACCTGGGAAGGGGGGGGAAGCATGGTACACTGTTGGTATACACACAATTGTCTGCTTTTACCAGTACTCTTGGTATTAACCATATTAACCATCATATGTGTAGATATGGAGGGGAGGAGTGTGCATGCACTTTTGGATTCTGGAAGTGAGGTTACATTGGTAAATAGATTGTTACTTCAGACTGAGCAACTATCCACATGTTGGATGTTGGATGTATTCATGGTGACACCCACTCTTATCCCGCAGCAGAGGTGGAAATTACCACTAGTATTGGGGTAGTAAAACATAGAGTTGGCGTTGTACCATCATTTCCTTATGCTATATTGGGGTGAGATTTTCCCCACTTTCGGAAATATTTGAGAGCTAAACAGGACAAGAATACAGAGGAAGAGGCAGATACTGAGGGAATAGATTATGTTTTCCCTTTTTCTAATATTGATTTAGATAAATATGAGACTGAACCTAATGTATTATGTAGGGGCGATGAAGGTGATCCATCCCAAGTAAATGAACAAACAGAAGAGGTGGAGTTCCAAGACCTAGGTGTTAGTTCAGGAAATTTTCGTGCCACCCAATGGGAAATTTTCGTGCCACCCAATCCCCACTAACCCTACCCTATTTTGCAGGAAAAAATAAAGAGTGGAGAAGAGGGGGCTAGAAGAGGTTGAACAGTTACTGGTACCTCAGTCCCACAGAAGTGTAGTCCTAAAACTGGCACACAGCCATGTATTGAGGAGCATCTGGGAATTGAAAAACTAGGAAGAGAGTAGTATAGAGAGATTTTACAAGTCAAAAAATGACAAAGAACGGCACCATTTCAAGCCTTCTGTAATCCCCTGGTTCCTCTTCCCATCATAGAAGTTACTTTTGACAGAATTGCAATGGACCTGGTTGGTCCTTTACTCAAATCCGCTAGGGGCACCAATACATATTGGTGGTAATGGATTATGCTACACGTTATTCCCAAGCAATCCCTTTAAGGAATATGTCAGCCAAAACCATAGCCAAAGAGTTAATGCTTATTTTTAGCCGGGTTGGAATACCTAAAGAAGTGCTTACAGACCAGGGTAGCCTTTTTATGTCACGAGTGATGAAAGAGCTATGTAACTTGCTCAAAATTAAAACACTGAAAACTTCAATGTATCATCCTCAAACAGACGAGTTAGTGGAAAGATTTAATAAAACCCTGAAAACAATGCTGCGTAAGGTAATCGATAAAGATGGTAAGAATTGGGATTGCTTAATACCATATCTAATGTTTGCAATCAGAGAGTTTCCCCAAGCTCCCACAGGGTTCTCCCCTTTCAAATTTCTATATGGCAGACATCCGAGATGTCTGCTTGATGTTACAAAGGAGACTTGGGAACAGCAGCCCACCCATCATAAGAGTGTTATTGAGGCACAGATACTGGGTCACATTGAAGCCATAATGGCAATTGTCCGAGAAAATATGGAGAGAGCACAATCGGCCCAGAAATCTAGTTATAATGAGAATGCTAGACTTGGGGTCTTTCAACCCGGAGACAAGGTTATGGCTGGGCTTGACAAATTTAATTTGATTTTAGGAGCCAGAATTTTTTTTTAGGAGCCAGACAATCACGCACACATAAACGCAATTCATAAACACACATGCCTACTTCACATATATACAACACACCTACTTTACATACACACAAATATACAAACACCTCACACACCTACTTTACATATACACATATATACAAACACCTTACACAAACCTACTTAACATACACAAAAATATACAAACTCCTCACACACACCGACTTTACATATACACATATATCCAAACCCCTCACACACACCTACTTTACATATACACATATATACAAACACCTCACACACACCTACGTTACATATACACATATATCCAAACACCTCACACACACCTACTTTACATATACACATATATCCTAACACCTCACACACACACCTACTTTACATATACCCATATATACAAACACCTCACACACACCTACTTTGCATATACACATATATACAAACACCTCACACACACCTACTTTACATACACACAAATATCCAAACACACTCAATGCAGGGGAGGGGGACATTCGTGCTGCAGCTGATCTCCGTTGGTCGGCCTGCTGAGTGCCAGGATGTCACGTGACGACACCCGGCACTCAGACACACATTGCACGCATTGCCATAGGATATCATTGAACAGGTCACCAAGGTTAATTATAAGGTGAGGCAACCGGGTAGAAGAAAGCCAGAACAAATCTACCATGTAAATTTACTAAAGCCTAGGCTTTAGGAGAGAGGCCTTAATGGCAATATCAAACAAGGCTCCTGAGACCAAATTGGAGAAGGAACCCGAGGTTAACATAGCAAAAACTCTAGCACCACATCAGCAACATGAGGTCAGGGAGTTTGTTGCTAGGAATAGGGATGTGTTCTCCCCAGTAGCAGGAAAGACTCATGTTATTGAACATGACATCTTCACAGAATGGAGTAATCCCATTTTGTTGGTGCCTAAACCAAATGGAGAAATCTGATTCTGTAATGATTTCAGACAATTAAATGAAATATCGAAGTTTGATGCTTACCCCATGCCCAGAGTTGATGACCTTATAGAGAGTATAGGACAGTCCAGATATCTGACTACATTAGATTTGACCAAGGGTTACTGGTAAATCCCCTTAATAGAGAGGGCCAAAGAAAAAAATGCCTTTTCTACACTAGAAGGTTTTTTCACAATAAGGTATTAACCTTGGGTTGCTTGGCTATTAAGTGGGCTCTAGAAACCCTTAAGTATTATCTGTTGGGGAGAAGATTCAAACTGGTTACTGATCATGCGCCCTTGACATGGATGAGACAAAACAAGGAAACAAATGTTAGAGTAACACGAGGGTTCCTTAGCCTTCAGCCATTCAACTTCTCTATGGAACACAGAGCTGGTACAGACCAGGGGAATGCAGATGGTCTCTTCAGAATCCACTGCTTGTGGACAAAGGTCGCTACGACTGATGGGTCTAAGCAGGGGGAGAGGATATGTGACAGAGTCTGTGGGAGGGTAATAGAGGGAAGATATTTAGGACCCAGAATCCTCCCTAGTCTGTACTCCTTCACCTGCCCTAATTAGCAGTTGCCGAGGCCTTAATTAGCAAACATCAGAGCAGAAAGAGGGAGGGGCAGCCTGCTGACGAGCAAGATCCCAATATATATAGTGCTTGTGCTGTGATTTATTTTTTATGTTCTGCTATATGATAAGGAACATACCTTCTTTTTTATTCTCCAACGCAGCTGAATGGATAAGGGAATTGCAAACAAGGCTATTTTGGTACTGATTCTGTACTTCCCTTGTCAATTTCATGCAATTCCTTCTTTCATGAAAAAAGCCACAAGTGATTTTGAGAATTTTTCCAATTCAGCTAAGTTTAAAATTCCCTGAGTCTCTTTCAAGCTCTCTGTTATATATCCTATTTTCTTGTTTCTCCCTTTATTTTGCTTGCTTTTACTACTATATTGTTCTCCCCCTGAACCCCTTTGTGACGCATGGTGCTTGCCATATATGTTATCCACATATTAAATTAACCTGAGCCATATGATTATATATATATATATATATATATATATATATATATATATATATATATATACATACACACCATATATATTTATATAAAACATATGGTTCCGGTTTATGTAATATTTATGGCTATTTTTATAATATATAAAACCAACTATAAATATATATATAGTTATATAATTATTATAAAACCAGCCATATAGGAGTTGCATGGTGGCTTCGGGGGCCCCAGGCCAATTTTTGCACTGGGGCCCGGTGGTTTCTTGTTACACCTCTGAAGTAATATATATGTTTATAGAGAATATTTTATAAAATGATAATATCTGAACATATTCCCTGCAAGTTTTAGAGACTACTAAGTTTTCGTGTGTCAGTACAACATATTGTACGTTGTTGTTGTTTTGAAATACATAAGTATTACAAATAATAGTTTGGGCTTTATTAGCAACTTGTTAACTAGCAGTATTGCTTCTCCTCATTTATGATAATTTTTCATATTTTTTTATCACATGGTTTATGTCCCTCTTCCCTACTTCATATGTGACATGAGCTTCTTGTGACTATAAGGAATAATGTAAACATAAATGGATGCATGTTTGCTTCTGTATGATATAAGTGGATCTTCAGTAGCTCCGGTTTGTTTATCAGCGTCGATTACCTCATCCGTTTTTTTTTTAATTAGGTTTGTAACATTGTTAGATAAATCACATTTTTTATATAATAAATGAATCAGCTTTAGCTTACTGAGAGTGATACAGTTTTACATCAAATGAAAATAAAAGGCAATAGAATATTGTGCAGATGGTACAGTTAATGTCAACAATGAGATTTACCACTCACATTTTCCAGAGCATTTACCATGCTCCATGGTGCAAACACAATGTCTCTAATATCAGTGATGTGTACAAATGATCTGACCTAAATATGCTTTATTTGGTCAGCCAGTATTAGAGAGTAGGTGAGAATGTTTCTTTTATATCTTTAAAATGGATAGTGTGTTCTCAATGAATAAAAAGAAATAGGAGGCAATGAACTATGTGTAAAATCCAGAGCAAATACCATATAAAATATAAAACATGTCTCAAATACCTAGAGGTTCAACAGATGCCTACAGATTGAAATGCTGTCGGTCAGTTTGGTAAGGGAAGTGTGTAATGTAATGAGGAGGTGGATTTCATGAACAGGTTATAGTACGAAAAAGGTCTTAAAAATGGGAGATGGTATGAGAGCACCATCAGCACCAACAGGAATGACTATGCATTAGCTGTGTTATTAGGTCAATTACAGGTTGAGTATCACTTATCCAAAATGCTTAGGACCAGAAGTATTTTGGATAAGGGGTCATTTTGGATCACCAGTAAGATATATTAAAGTATATTAATAAATAATAGGGTAGCAGCGGGCAAATCCACATCCAGCGGAAATTACGGGTCATATCCGGTGGCTGTATTTCCTGCACGCAGAAGAAACCCTAAGGAGGAGACAGCAGTGGACGAGCAGTATCCAGGTAAGTAATGGGGAAGGGGGGAGGATTACTGGACAAATTATCAGTGGCTATTACTGGACAAATTATCAGTGGGCTATTACTGGACAAACTGTCAGTGGACTATTAATGGACAAATTATCAGTGGCTATTACTGGACAAATTATCAGTGGCTATTACTGGACAAATTATCAATGGGCTATTAATGGACAAATTATCAGTGGCTATTACTGGACAAATTATCAGTGGATATTAATGGACAAATTATCAGTGGCTATTACTGGACAAATTATCAATGGGCTATTACTGGACAAATTATCAGTGGGCTATTAATGGACAAATTATCAGTGGCTATTACTGGACAAATTATCAGTGGCTATTACTGGACAAATTATCAGTGGCTATTACTGGACAAATTATCAGTGGCTATTACTGGACAAATTATCAGTGGCTATTACTGGACAAATTGTCAGTGGCTATTACTGGACAAATTATCAATGGGCTATTAATGGACAAATTATCAGTGGACTATTAATGGACAAATTATCAGTGGCTATTACTGGACAAATTATCAGTGGCTATAACTGGACAAATTATCAGTGGCTATTAATGGACAAATTATCAGTGGGCTATTAATGGACAAATTATTAGTGGGCTATTAATGGATAAACTATCAGAGGGCTATTAATGGACAAATTATCAGTGGCTATTACTGGACAAATTATCAGTGGGCTATTACTGGACAAATTGTCAGTGGACTATTAATGGACAAATTATCAGTGGACTATTACTGGACAAATTATCAGTGGCTATTAAATCGACAAATTATCAGTGGCTATTAATGGACAAATTATCAGTGGGCTATTAATGGATAAACTATCCATGGGGGAGGGGTTGGCCATCAATTTTTTTCAGTAAGGGGCCCTGACATTTCTGCTGGCGGCCCTGCCATTGTATTTCCCTTTGTGAGCGTGGGGGAATCTGAACATGCATGATAAGGCTATATTGCAACCTAAGGGGGCTGGACACTGAATAAATTGTTGTGTGCTTGAATTTTAACAGGTGTGTGTATAAAATTTGCAAATTGTAGCAAAATCAAAAATATAGATACTCAACTTGTAGTAGCTTTGACTGGCTGAAGAGGTGTATGTGTTGGGCAGTAGAATGAAGGATTGATGGTCTGTTTGCTGTAAATGCCCACACACAAAAAAAAAACTGTTATGTGTCACAATTACAAAGAGGGAATGGATCAAAGTTTAAAGTATCCTGGGTATAAGAAGAGGTCAGTAACTTATGATCACTGCTCTGGAGGGAACAAACCACAAATGAGTTGTAATCAAGTTCAACCCTCCTTGGCATTGGCTTTGACAAATAGTCTTTAGAAGCCAAATTTACCAATCAAGGAGCAAGCCTAGTTTAAGGAGCCAGGAAGTAGAACTTCCATGGAAGTTAGGAGCAAGAAGGAGGGATATTAGGAGCCATGCCTTCGTGGGTCAGGGGATTTGTCAACCCTGTCCTAGTGAGTAAACTGATTTATGCTTTAATTATCCACATGAACCAAGGTATCTTACATCTCTGTGCAATGGGTACTTTAAAATATTTACTACTTCCCTCATTTTTGTTATTCTTTTTAGAAAAGCTTTCACATGAAATATGCCTATATGAGAAAGACCCACATACTGAAACAGTATTTCACAGGAATTTGAATATTGCAAACAGGGATTAGGCACCATTCAAATCTGTAATTATCATACGATAATTGCTTTATTCATTAAGGGATATTATAATTTGCTTTTTTTGTCTTTTTCCCTTTTGTTCTTTTTCAGTTTTAATTCTTTTTCTCTCTAATAAAAAAAAATGCAATTAAGAGAATATTTGGCTGGAGGTACAGGATCCATTTTCTACAGAAAGTGGATCAGTTTAATATATGTACACATACTGAAAATCCACGTTAATTTTGATGTAAAGAATTTCAGGAGGCTATTGGATGTACATAATAATGCACGGCACCAGTGCTGTATTTACCGCGAGGCATCCTAGGCGGATGCCTATGGCGGCAAATTTTGGGGGGTGGCAGCGCCCCCCAGCACTGGAAAAAAAAATGTAAAAAAAAAAAAATGTAAAAAAATAATAATCCGGCCCTTTAAAAAAAAAAAAAAACCCCACCGCGCTTGCAGGCAGAGACGGAGGTGAGAGGGGATCGGAAGATCCCCCCTCACCATCGCTCTGCCTGCCAGGCTGCACGGGGAGCCGAACAGGCAGCACAGAGAAACCTCCGTGCTGCCTGTTTGGCTCCCCGTGCAGTGTGCCGACACGGAAGTGCCGACAGTCACGTGACGGGCGCGCTGACGTCATACGCGCGCCCGGTCACGTGACCTGTCGGCACAATCGCCGGGAAGCCGAACAGGCAGCATGGAGGGACCATGCTGCCTGCCTGCCAGGGAAAGGTAAGTGCTGATGGGAGACTGTGTGTGTGTGTGTGTGTGTGTGTGTGACTGAGTGTGATGGGAGTCAGAGTGTGTGTGATGGGAGACAGTGTGTGTGATTGGAGACAGTGTGTGTGAATGAGTGTGATGGGAGTCAGAGTGTGTGTGATGGGAGACTGTGTGTGTGTGTGTGTGTGTGTGTGTGTGACTGAGTGTGATGGGAATCAGAGTGTGTGTGATTGGAGACAGTGTGTGTGACTGAGTGTGATGGGAGTCAGAGTGTGTGATGGGAGACTGTGTGTGTGTGTGTGTGTGTGTGTGTGTGTGTGTGTGTGTGTGTGACTGTGACTGAGTGTGATGGGAGTCAGAGTGTGTGTGATGGGAGACAGTGTGTGTGTGTGTGACTGAGTGTGATGGGAGTAGGAGTGTGTGACTGAGTGTGATGGGAGTAGGAGTGTGTGACTGAGTGTGATGGGAGTGTGAGCTTGATGTGAGTCTGAATGATGGGGCATGTCTTAGGTGTGTAACGTGGGTGTGCAGCTTGGGTAGGGGGGTGCCCGGATTTTGTCTGCCTAGGGCAGCACAAAATCAAGATACACCACTGCACGGCACTAACCCAACAGATAGATAGATGTATGTATTGCTTGAGTAAAAGGCATTTTCTATATAAACAACATCATACATGACGATTAATTCTGAGTAAGACCACAACAGTTTATAAATAACTTTGACAGAGGGACGAGGGTCGGCAACCACATATTTTAAAAGTATGTGGCTTTTTTTTTATTCTAAGTACATTGTAAAAACAACATTCTTTTTATTAAGTACATTATTCAGTGGTTCTTAAAGAGGGATTAAAACAGGGCTTGAAAACTTAAGGAGTTGAAGGAGCCAGCAAACAAATCTAGGTGCCAGACACAGTGGCACATAATCACACACACACACAATCACATGCAGCCATATACAGTCACACACACTCATCCATACAGTCAGTGACATACACACATACACAGGGGCGGTAGGAAGGGGGCCCGCCACCGGTGTCACCCTGCGGGGGTGACACCCATGGTGCCGGCAAGTTTTTTATTTTTAAATCATTGCCATGGGATATAACAGTATGTCATATCTGCTGACTGTGTTTCCCTCCTCCGTGAAGGAGCGAAGACTGAACAGAGGAGACGACCAAGGACACGGAGCAGACAGGAGGTGAGTACTGGGGAAGGGGGAGGAGGATGGCATATTATTCATATTATTGGGCAAATTGGCTATGGCATATTAAATTGCAAAATAACACTGGCATATTATTGGGCAAATTGGCTGTGGCTTATTAATGGCAAAATAATACTGGCATATTATTGGGCAAATTGGCTGTGGCATATTAAATGGCAAAATAATACTGGCATACTAATAGGCAAATTGGCTGTGGCATATTAATGGCACAATGATACTGGCATATTAATGGAAAAATGGCTGTGGCATATTAATGGCAAAATATAACTGACATTTTAATGGGCAAGCTGTGGCATATTTAATGGACATATGGTGGCATATTTTAACAGGCAAACTGACTGTTGCATATTTTAATGACAAAGTTACTGTGGCATGTTAATTGGTACCTGACAGTGGCTTATTTTAATTGGCAAAGAGATGCTGTGGGAAAAAGTGACACTTTTGTTCCTTGTGTCTAAAGATTGTGTAGGGTGTGGCTGGAGGTGGGATATGGTTGTGGCTGGAGGCAGGACATGGGTGGGGCTGGAGGTGAAACATGGGTGGGCCCTGAGGCTTCTCAGTCAGTCACACACACAGTGCTGTATTTACCGCGAGGCATCCTAGGCGGATGCCTAGGGCGGCAAATTTTGGGGGGCGGCAGCGCCCCCCAGCACTGAAAAGAAATTTTTTTTAAAAAAAAAACGCGGCCCTTTAAAAAAAAAAAAAAACACCGCGCTTGCAGGCAGAGACGGAGGTGAGAGGGGATCGGAAGATCCCCCCTCACCAACGATCTGCCTGCCGGGCTGCACGGGGAGCCGAACAGGCAGCACAGAGAAACCTCCGTGCTGCCTGTTCGGCTCCCCGTGCAGTGTGCCGACACGGAAGTGACGTCATACGTGCGCCCGGTCACGTGACCTGTCGGCACAATCGCCGGGAAGCCGAACAGGCAGCATGGAGGGACCATGCTGCCTGCCACTAGCCACCAAGGAAAGGTAAGTACTGATGGGAGACAGTGTGTGTGTGTGTGTGTGTGTGTGTGTGACTGAGTGTGATGGGAGTCAGAGTGTGTGTGATGGGAGACAGTGTGTGTGACTGAGTGTGATGGGAGTCAGAGTGTGTGTGATGGGAGTCAGAGTGTGTGACTGAGTGTGATGGGAGTCAGAGTGTGTGTGATGGGAGACAGTGTGTGTGACTGAGTGTGATGGGAGTCAGAGTGTGTGTGATGGGAGACAGTGTGTGTGACTGAGTGTGATGGGAGTCGGAGTGTGTGACTGAGTGTGATGGGAGTAGGAGTGTGTGACTGAGTGTGATGGGAGTAGGAGTGTGTGACTGAGTGTGATGGTAGTGTGATGGAGTATGAGCTTGATGTGAGTCTGAATGATGGGGCATGTCTTAGGTGTGTAACGTGGGTGTGCAGCTTGGGTAGGGGGGTGCCCGGATTTTGTCTGCCTAGGGCAGCACAAAATCAAGATACACCACTGCACACACACAATCAATATGTCCCTCCTCCCTGTTTCTATACCTCATTGCAGAGAAAGGGGGCATTCCAGCTTGGTCTGTGCCTTTTACACAGGTACAGACCATCATTGCTTCTAGCCCTGCTTGCACTCCCCTAGTGCTCCACTGTTTTAAAAGTTGGAAAAAAAAATCCTAGAGGCGACAGCACCATGAAGGGATAACAAAACCTGCCATGGCAACCTGTTTTTGTTTTTTTGAGCTCTGGATTAAAACCTTGAAAATAAAAAATTGCTATGATAAAATGTTTAAATGAAACTTACCTTTTCTCTTAGTCCACTGTGCTGTAATAAACAACTTCCCTATGAATATTTAGCATGCTCTTTGCTCCCTCTTCTACTCCAGCGCCGGCATCTTGTGTAATACCTTTGAAGCTCTGGCTCACCCACTTTTCTTAACCATCTGCATACTTCTGCATACTTCTGCCTACTTAACTGTCATTCTTCCTGTGTTTTCACTTTAGCATATAGGTTCACATTCACCTCTACTTCACTACCTTCCTAATGATTCACATTCATGTTCTCCATAACATTATTCTTAGCATTCTCATTTACATTCCCATTCACAAATACTTTATTCCTTCCCAGGTTACATGATTGACAGACGGACACTCGCCCAGGTCAAAATTATTTCTGCCATTTTTTTTTTCACAAAGAATGTGGGTTAACTTTTCCATGGCACTTTTGCAGAAGTATCATTCAAATACGACTTACTGTTACATCCATAAAGAAATAATGAAAACGAGCACTTAGAAATATATAATTTAATTAATGATTATGTTGAATTTTATGATTTGTTGTATGATCACCTTAATTCATGTACATTGTAAAAAAAAAAAAACATAATTACCAACATAAAACAAAAATAGAATCCACAATTCTTCTGTTATCTTCAATCCTCCCATTCATTCACGCTTCTTTTTGTATAACATACATAGTATCAATAAGGTCAAAATACACACGTCACAAGGTTACAATAAAAGAAGATACAGAGCAATAGAAAAAATAAAATCTATTTTTTATAACATAGTGTGCAGCTCAATATTCTGCAGATGGCCATCGAATTGGAACAAGCTGCTGCACAAAGTCTTACAATCCAGACAACTAATGGGAGTAATAGAGCTGCAGTAGGAGTTGAAGTGCTCTGATAGACAAGTGGATGCCTATGATAAAAGGAAACTGTAATGAATTGCGTAATCCTAGGCAATTTGAGAACATGCTTCTTAGTTGAGACTTTTACTGGAATAATAGAAAAAAAGCTGCATTAAAAATATCGAGTTGGTGATATGGAAAAAATGATTGTAAATGGTTTGAGGCACTGGAGGGCTTTATGAGAGATATAGAGGTAAGGTGTACTAGAGATCAAGATCAAGTGGATGGAAGTGTGCAACTTCCATGAGGTCCAAGGCATGCTAAAACGATGTTGGTCATAACCGGGGTGAATAACACTAGCACAGACAGACCTTTTACAAAACTGTAATAGTGACATCACAAGAAGTGAAGGAGGCGCTCGATACACAGAATAAATGGATCACATTTATTCTTTGTCACACAGGGGACAAAGAAATAAAACAATAATAGTGCAGATTGTTTTCCAAAAAATCTTTAGTATAGATTGAGAATCTCTGCACTATTATTGTATCATTTCTTTGTCTCCCTGTGTGCAAGCGCTCCAATTACACTGTATATCTGTATTGGAGATTGCGGTCAGTATTCTCAGAAGAGAGTATTTTATTGTTATATATTTCACTGCTCACATTGATGTTTTGATTTTATTATTGAATAAAGGCACTTGGACAGGTGCCAACCTGCTACAAATAGAAAAAATATGAAGCGCATTAACATTCCCCCACTTGGAGAAAATATGTTTTTTTTGGGTGTATCCGTAATCAGCACACACACAAAAAATGAAAAATGTATTTGTAGGCAGTGTTAATGTGATTATTATGCTAGCAACGAACAAAATAAGATGTAATTAATGATTACTGATTATTTATTTCCAATGAGAAGTACGAATTATATGATGTGGCTACAAAAATAAGCCTAAAACAGACCCCCTCATCTAAAACTAAGCTTCATTTTAGAGAGCTACATTTTAAATCTATTCATTGCAGCAGCCAAATCGCTGCCATTTATCTGGCTATTGATTTATTCTATGTGTTTTATTTGTTTACATCAATGTGTCGATCAGTGTATAGATGGGAACGCCCTGTGTGTTGCAGAACCACCTGAATGCAATCAGTGTATTGAATGCGTGCCTACTGTGCATTATTAATATGTTCAGATTGGCCATTTTTGCAGAAGACAGAGGAAGTTTACATCAATCTGCTGCAAAGTACAGAGATATAACCAAGCTGCACTTAAAAAAATAAGTAGAGTTCTATACAGTTGGGAAGCAGGCTATAACGACAGGAAATGCATCTCTGTGAGACTAAATATAATTTCGTCAACAGTAATCATCTTCAGAGTCTTAATGTTGGATTTTCAACTGTTCTCCAATAAGAATTGTTGATGTGTATTTATTTGTAAACCACTACATTTAATGTTGTTTTATCCATAATTTGTGACATATTGAAATAGTCAGAAAATGTGGAGACACCTGCTCACTATGCTCATGCATAAGAAAGGATGCCTGGCGCTATCCCAATAGGCGTCTGTGTATAACACGATCACCCCATTTATAAAGTGTCAACACCTGATAAGAGAACTTCCTCCAAACAATGTTTAACCTTCAGAACAAGAGCTTTTTATTTTTGTTACATGTGAGTTGAAATGGAATCGCTCTTTTTCTCATTTATGGGTCTATTCACTAAGATTAGACTTAGTCTGAAGTTGGTCAAGTTGGGAGATCAAATGTAAAATATTAAATTTAACCTCCCAATTTGACCACCTTGAGCTAGTCACTAAACTACATTTTTATTTCACTGTAATGTTGCTGACTGCCTCACCGATCCATTCCAAAGCTCTTGACCAAAGCAGGGCAGTACCATATTGAAAAGGCTTTACGCCTTCAATATGGGGAATGTGATCGCTCTAGAGAGCAGTCGCATAACGCTTTGAGGACGGATTTAGGTGCTGCTGAATTGCAGCAACACCGGCTAAAGTCAGAAAGTGACTGTTGATCGCTTTCCACTGTATGATGTGCCACGTCAATTGTCCTGAAAGGACAATAAGGATCTAGGGTGTTGATGATGTTCAGGGGACATTGATTTTTCAGGGTTCACTTTGTGTGCAAGCGGGCTAGGCAGTGATTTTCACTGTCCACCCTCATAGCACTCAAAGGGTGGATTGTTTTTAAATATTTTTTTAGAGGTCATTCCCTCTGTTGCCGACAAAGACGTGCCTGGCATGTACTGTGGTGGAACAAGCTCAATGTCGAGGCATTAGGCAGCACCGAAATTTTTAATCTGGGGCACCCACGATCGCTCCACGATATGGCTGCTGCCCTCTTGTGGGGAGAGCGTCGGAAGTGGGGAAAAAATTCACTTCCGTCACTCTGATGCTGTTGCTAGACTGCCCCTATAGGCAGGCAGCAACATTGCAATAAAAAAAAAGACTTAATTAGCTAAAATATAGAGTTAGGGTTAGGTTAATGGTTAGGGTAACAATTAAATTAGGGTTAGCATAAGGGTTAGGATTACAATTAAATTAAAATTAGAATAAATTAAGGGTTGGGGTCAAAAGTTCACTGTAGGAAAAAAACACTATTTTTAGTTTTTGCCCTATAACTCGCAAAAAACGATGGAAAAACATGGAAACAAGCATATTTCTGAACTTTGGACAACATTTAGAAACTATTTAGATGGAGTCTTTTTTAATGATTGTATTTGTGTAAATTATTTTTTAGGTCAAAGTTAGGAAATGTGTTTGGTTTTTTTTCATCATATTTTATCTTTTATTTTTTGCAGTAAATTATAAGACATGATGAACAAAATGGTATCTAATGAAAGCCCTTCTTATGGCGATAAAAACTACAAATAATTTGTGTGGGCATTGTGACAATGCCCATACATGTACGGGATTTCTTTAACATTGTGTGGGTATGTGAGAAAGAAGAAAATTACAGCTAAACACAAACACCCCAGAAAAGTCAAAACAGCCCTTGTCACCAAGTCAAAATATCCTGTCACTAAGGGGTTAAAAGAAGATATGGCTTTCTTTTGATGCCATATTTATCATTATAAATAATATTTGTTTTTTTAATTGACAACATTCATTAAACACCAGGACTATCATGTGCCATTAATGGTTTTAACAGAGGTTATTTTCCCTCACATGAAAGTGTAGGGATGTAAAAAGAAGGCACAATAACAAATACAAAAAACCCTGACATTTACGTGTGTGGGAATGTTAATACGCCCATAGTTCGTTGTCCATAATATCAATTTTCAGATTTTAATAATGTTAGTGAAATTATCTCCCCACTCGTATTAATAGAGCACAATAGAAGGGAGCCTCCCAAACACATAGCAATCTTATAAACACATCAGTAGTACAAAGAGTTGCAAAATGTGTTGTTTCTCTTTTTCTCCACAGTGACATTTGCATTTATCCGGAAGACCAAATATGGTAAGCGTTTGACTAAATCCAATACCCTATGATTCTCCGAATTATCGCCTAGTGGGACGTCACACTGTTTTTGGTTTGTTCGTTTTTTTCCCTCTCCTTTTCAACATTTCTAATCTAAAACTGAGTGAGGGCAATTATTTTCCCATTTGTGCCTTAATGCTTTAAGCAGTAAGTGGCTGAGGCCTTCAAGTAGATGTATATATAAAAGAGGATGATATATTCCTTTTCAGAAAAAGATGAAAGCATAATAGTGGAGAATTATACAGCTCCACAGAAGAACTAACAATATGGGCTGCTGACAATTTCTGCTCATACAGGTGACTGAGCTACTGGGAATGTTGTGCTGGTTACTAAATGCACAATCTAGCACTATATTGGACATTTAGCAAGCAATGTGGTCTCTGCAGGGAACAAACACTCTCATTAGCATATTTATGAGTTTGGCTATTCCCCCAGAGGGAAAAAAACTAATACTAAATACTCAATAGGACATCAAAACTTCAGAAATTGTGTATTTGTAACCTGATTTTACATGAGTGCCAACTGCTGAGTCTCACACCAGTGCAATTTGTATGTTATATTAACCCCCTGACTGGCTGCATAATACAGATATACATTGGTAGTGGTTTGTATAGGATGTATTTAAGCCAGGGGTGTCAAACTGAGGCCTTACAGCTGTTGGAGAACTACATCTCCCACAGTCCCCTGCCAGACACTTAGCTGAAAAAGTATTATGGATGATATTGGCCATAAACAGTTTGAAGGCTGCCGTTTAACACCCCTTATATAAGGTATTGTACCATGTTATATGCAAAATAATGTTTCTGTGACCAAAACATATGTCTTGAATTAATGTAGATTAATTTCCTGAGTAATATCACCAGCGAGCTGTAATATTAGTGGGTACAATTCTTTAGGGCAGGCTAATTAAGATATGCTCATTTTCTATTGAGATCCTCTCATCATGTTAGATTCATTATATGTAAGCAGTGTTTGCTCAAAGAAGGAGATTTGCTTCCTGGATTCCTCAGAAGGGGTGTGGTCTGTTGCCAAGTTTATTATTTGATTGATATGCATACACACCAATGACAGAGAGAGAGAGAGAGACGGTCACCGGACAGTTTATTTTTTATGTCACGGAGAAATACACCATTCAAATGACAGTATTAATGAGGCAATAGTGACCTTTAAAAAAAAAAAAAGGCTTTTTTTAAGGACATTTGGAACACAAACATGTTTGTTCAAATCAAGACAACTTGTGAAAAAGTTCTGTGTTACTAACACCTTGGTGACATTGTCCATGTACAGGCTTTCTTTAAATTGGCGCAATAGCAGCATTTTTGCCAGGCTTTCGTGGAAACTTCATGAGTGAAGGCTATCCAGGATCCACCAGGATCGCCAGTGCCATCCTTAAAGTGACATGCCAATGACAATTGTCACTTACATGTCAATCACACCCCCTCACCCTATATAAATTGCATGTTTCAGGCTGCCACTTATGGAGTCAAGTCAGAAAAGGAGCTGTCTTAGCCTGCAATAGCTGAGATAGGCTGTCTCAGTCATTGCAATAAGTATTTTGATAAGTCTAGGGGCTAATCACAAAGCATTACCAACCTCCCACAAATCTGGGGGTTGAATGGGGTGAGTTGATCCTGGTTGCCTTAAAAAACATTATTTTTTGCATTTATTGATGTGATCACTGTGTAAATCAATCACATTGATCACATGCAATAAATGCAAAAAATACAGCATATTATAATCAGTGCTGAAATATAGTTTTATTTTACGTATTATTGGTAGTCTAACTGCTGACATTTCTAAAGCTCTGGTGTACTCTCAAGACCTGTAAGTTTTAACTATAAATGATGAAGCATACCTGAATTCCAGGATTAACATTCAGCACAGTTTGTATGAAAAGAAGACTTTATTTTTATTAGATCTGATTAGACTTGTCTTCACTGTTACATTGTCCCCTAATCCACTATTAAATGTCATTTGCAATAGATCATGTCAGATCATGGTGCCATGCCCTGCATTACTCCTTGACAAATCATGACAGTAGAATCATACTGATGCTATAGAAACAGAACGGATGACAGCCAGGTAATATCATTTCTGAGGTGCAAGAGATTTTAGATAGCAAATCCATAGCTTTGACATGTCACCAAATACAATTACCTTTTATATGCACTCTCACAAGTATTTCATGTGAAGATAATTGAATATTTAAAGGTGTTGTGAAACAAACTTACAAATAGCAAACCTTTTAAACTTAAAGGACACCTAAACTTTTTTTAACTGTTGCTTCATTAAAGGAAGCAAGGGTTAAAAAACAGTGTCTCCCTTCCGCAAATAAACTGTGTGCTTTGCCAATTAGTATGGGCTCACCACATGTACCATGATCAGGGTCAGTGGAGACTCTCCATTTTGTGAAATATAATGTTTTTGCCACCCCCCAGCACTGGTATCTCAATTTGGGACAAGGGACACCGAATGCAATCTGTAAGTCAGAATGCTGACCATAGACTTGCATTGAATGGGAGGGTAATGTAAATATTAAATCACAAGGGGGCGCAGTTATGATCCTGTTTGATCAGGTCAATCTCCTCTCTTTGTGTTGGAAGGCAGGTAAAAAAAAAGTTGTACACAGCCACCTATTCCTGCCCGCTAGTGACACACAGGAACCAGTAAGAGAGCAGGGTGTATCTTATGACATCATCATGCAGGCTCTGGCCAGTTGTAAAGTGAGACCTGCTGGAAGATTTTGTAGAATGTTGCATCATGGGTAAAATTCTCAAAATGGATTTTGGAGATAAACACCTAATTTTATTTTTTACTTTTGTATGCAATTAACTCAAACATAGAAGAAAAAATGGCATATGTCTTATATATGTTAATTTTAAATGCACAGGTAATCTAGCTACATCTTATGTAAGTGGTAGTGTCCCTTAAGTAGCCCTCTGTTTCTGACACTGAAAAAAGAACGTCTCTCTGTGCACTAGGGATTGATAGTATTGTTTGTTTGTTTTTCAAATCTTTATTTTTCAGGTTTTCAATTTTTACATATTGGTACGTAAAATAACGTTGGTTAACAGCAGGAAATATACACAAGACGATTGTGTAAGGATAAAAACTATAGCTTGGGTTACAATATTTAAAAATGTATTGGGCAAATATAGAACATATATAAATTCTGAGCAAATAATCTATCAAGAATACAATTTTAGGGGAAACGGAAAAGTAAAATAGACCGGCAGCATTTCAGATAGTGGATACTAACGGATAAAGGATCATTTCGGACATCAGAAAAGTGAGTATCCGTTATGCAAATGGCCCCACATCCGAAAAAAGATTTTTGGATTTTGGATCTTTGGCTAAGGGATACTGAACCTGTACTTTGTTTTACACTATACACAGTGGTCCCTTATTTATTTTCTGCACTGGTAAGATTTTTTGATACTATTTATATTCATATCAAAATTTACATTTTTTGTAGCTTTGCTCTTTAACACTGTACTTATTAAAGTAAATGTAAACTTTGTGATTTGGGAAAGTATGTATGCTATGGAGATATCACTAAAAGAAGGGAGTGGAATTAATCGGGTACTACTCAAAGTAAAAGTGAAGTAACAGCGCACACAGATGGAATTCTTTGTTTTGCTGACAATAGTTTAATTACATTTATAATTTAAGTACAATTTTGACACTAGTGGCTCAGTTGGAGATGCTGCTATGGTATGCTATGATACAGATTAGTCTGTTTTAAGACCACTTTTTGGAAATACATTACAATGCCTTTAATATTTATATAATTGTATTTTTAAAGGGGCAGATGAACCCCAAAAACTAACTTTAATACATAGTAAAGTACTTAGCATGTACTCAGTGGTGTATCTTGATTTTGTGCTGCCCTAGGCAGACAAAATCCGGGCACCCCCCTACCCAAGCTGCACACCCACGTTACACACATAAGACATGCCCCATCATTCAGACTCACATCAAGCTCACACTCCCATCACACTCAGTCACACACTCCTACTCCCATCACACTCAGTCACACACTCCTACTCCCATCACGCACACTCTGACTCCCATCACACTCAGTCACACACACTGTCTCCCATCACACACACTCTGACTCCCATCACACTCAGTCACACACACTGTCTCCTATCACACACACTCTGACTCCCATCACACTCAGTCACACACACTGTCTCCCATCACACACACTCTGACTCCCATCACACTCACTCTGACTCCCATCACACTCAGTCACACACAGTCTCCCATCACACACACTCTGACTCCCATCACACTCAGTCACACACAGTCTCCCATCACACACACTCTGACTCCCATCACACTCAGTCACACACTGTCTCCCATCACACACACTCTGATTCCCATCACACTCAGTCACACACACACACACACACACACACACACACACACACACACTGTCTCCCATCACACACACTCTGACTCCCATCACACTCAGTCACACACACTGTCTCCCATCACACACACTCTGACTCCCATCACACTCAGTCACTCACACACACACACACACACACAGTCTCCCATCAGCACTTACCTTTCCCTGGCAGGCAGGCAGCATGGTCCCTCGATTGTGCCGACAGGTCACGTGACCGGGCGCGCGTATGACATCAGCGCGCCCGTCACGTGACTGTCGGCACTTCCGTGTCGGCACACTGCACGGGGAGCCGAACAGGCAGCACGGAGGTTTCTCTGTGCTGCCTGTTCGGCTCCCCGTGCAGCCTGGCAGGCAGAGCGATGGTGAGGGGGGATCTTCCGATCCCCTCTCACCTCCGTCTCTGCCTGCAAGCGCGGTGGGGTTTTTTTTTTTTTTTTTTAAAGGGCCGGATTTTTTTTTTTTTTTTTTCATTTTTTTTTTCCCAGTGCTTGGGGGGCGCTGCCGCCCCCCAAAATTTGCCGCCATGGGCATCCGCCTAGGATGCCTCGCGGTAAATACAGCACTGCATGTACTGTTCATTAATATGGATCTTTTCAGTTTTTTTAAATATAAAAAGCTCCACTTGAATTATCCATAAGTGGTTTCTTTATAACTTCCTAGGACTCCTGGTAATACTTTGGGATTTTTTGTTTCAAAGTTCGCCCCAGCATTAGTGCATGGGCCTTAACGCTGATGTGGTTTAGTGCACTAGAGTCCATTTTATATGGATTCCAGCGTTTAATAAAGTGAAAATTTAAGGAAGGCCAATTTTTTAAAAAAGTACCGTATGTGTTTTTTCTAAACTAAGATGACTAGGCCTCGCAAAAAGGTGTATTTAACATGCACCCTTCTAGGAACCAGTTAGTTTACTATAAGCCTACAGTAGACATTTTCATGGTCAAAGGTCTGACATCAGCAGTATGTATTGTGATCAGGGTATTACATGAAGGTTTTCTCCACTCGGTTTGCGGAGAGAAGGATTTATTCCACAGTACAGAAGAGAAACTCAAAGCAGTTTCTAAATAAAAGTCATGTTAGAAATATGTTAGCACGTTTATCCTCAGAGACAGGAGTAATAGTAATAGTTATATAGATAATTAGAACTAATTTATTCTGTCCAATCCTTAACCAATGCACATTCTAAAGTACTGGCATTGCCTGATAGCCTTAATGTGAGGTGATGGATGTTAAAGGCAAAAAATTATTATGTAAGTAAAATGGTTACACTGAGCCCTTTTAAATGCTTTTTCAATTTATTTCTAATCTATGGTTTCTGAGATGTGATCAATGCAATCTTTGAGTGGGCTCTGGCATTTTAGGAGTCTTCTTGCTGTTTTGTACTATGGCCACATATGGATCTTGTCCTACAGAGGGAATAACATCCACGCTTGCCCTAGTATAAAATGAGGACTGAAACTCCTATCATGCTCAAACTATGATTTATCGTGATATGAGTTACAGTCAACAGTGACACGTTATTTATCTGTTCACATTTTACTATATTCAAAAAGTACACTGCTCATTTAGTTTAATCCCTGAATGAGAGAGCATGCCTCCTGTGGGAAGAAGTAGAAAATGGTCACCATTTGGAAGATAGAAGAGGCCAACCCTGCTTTCTGTACTACAGTGCTCCAAGGCAAGTAATAAAACGATACTTAAACTAGATGAAATGTTGGTTTTGCCTATACTCAAACATTAAAACCATGACTAGGGTATAGTCAATTCTCGGGTTAATGCCCCCTATAAACCCCCCAATAATGACAGACACCAGAATTTATGGAAAATAATTATGGCCATACTTTTAAATATGGCCATATCTTTATTAAAATAACATCATCTGTCATTGCCTAGTATAACATTACCCCACCCTTTATTCACATAAACTTGGCAATGACACCCCAAAAGATATAAAATAATTTGCATACTGATAACAAAACTTGTAATAACAATATTACAACCAAACACCTAAAACACATAACACACATAAACACATATAAAGGAGGGGCATACCGAGATCCCCCTCCCACCCGGTTTGAGCTACCAACTTGCTCAGAACCACCAAACACACCAACAACCAACTGGATAACATATCCAAACATACATAAAACTCTCCCTAAAGTGCACTACCCTTGCAATCTACGCATAAACACTATCCTACTAAATAAAATTAGGGAGGGTGGGCGGGAAAATCAAGGTAAGTGAATCTTTTCACAAAATGAGTGATCCTTAAAATGGCTGCTATCCCTTATATAGGACCTAACTCCTCCCTGTTATAACACCAACCCACTTCCTTACCCTCAAGCCATTAACCCTTTCCTAACCCAGTCAATGCCCCCTCAGGTTGACTCTGCTGCCCCCCGGGGGCTCCCATCTCATGGAGTCAAATGACTCCCTAGTAAAAGTGGTATGTCTTGCCACAAGGATCTGTACTAATATGTGTGATGGATTGATGACACTGTGACTACAAATGCCAACTTGCCAATCTATCTAATTCAGCTATTAAAAAGGGACATAAAGCCAAATGAATTTTTTGATATTTAAGAGATCATTTCTTTTGCTAAGTACCATGGTGATGGTTACATAAGTTATGGTCTACCCAACATCTGGCCTGCAATAGATTCGGATTGGGCACTGTAGCCAAAGTTCACAACAGCCAAAATCCAGCCTCTCAATATACCTGTATTCGGGTCTGAACCCGAACCTTCATAGATTGAAGCATCGAAGGCATTTGCAACGGGAGATTTTCACCATGGAAACCATAGATTTCCGGCTACCCTATGTGCGCCGATCACCCCCCAAACACACTCTCCGAATTCAATTCTCCATTATTTAGCTTTAGAATTGACTATAAACATGTAGAAAAATTAAAATAAACATGTTATTTTTGTACAGTTATAATACACGTTGAGTATCCCTTATCCGAAGATCTAAAAAACAAAATGACCCAAAAAACGAAAATAAAATCAGATGTTGGTCAATTAGGATATGGGATACTCACATTCCTGGCGTCCCGGGGTGTAGCTCTTTGCTTCCTCCTCCCGGGCACCGTGAATGAGGAGCCAGCGCTCATGTGAAATGTAGTTCCCAGAGCGCTGCAACAGGAGGGAGGGACAGATCATCTCGGCAGCATCGTGGAGCAGGTAAGGTCACCAGCTGATTGATATTACCTAAATAAAGAGCTAGTTGCTCACATTGAATTTAGGTAGTGTAGATAATTGTTAGGGCTGGTGCTGCAGAAATGATCTATCATCCATAAGTATTCATTATCCGAATACTTACTGCCGGTCCTGAGCATTTCAGATAAGAAATACTCAACCTGTATATCAATGTTATATATTATAATAGTATATTTACATTAATATAAGCATTTTTAAATTTTAATTTAAAAAAATTAAATTATTTTATGTTCATTTACTTTGTTTTTATGTATTTAATTAATGTATCTTTTTTATTTTAATTTTGACTGATTTTCATTATATTAAACATCAGGCCATTTTGTGAGCACTTTGATTCTATTTCGACCCTTTAGTCTTAGTCCAGAAAAAAAAGTGATGTCTCTGTATGTCAATCATGAAGGCTGAGAGAGAAGCCTTTAATTGTGTATGAGATTGCTAAGGATACTAAAGAAAATGTAAATGCAAAGTTAGGAAGAATGACAATGAAACTGGAGTGAATGTGAGTAGACAGAGAGTGAGAAGAGGATAGTGCACAAGATGTCTGTACTGGAGTAGAAGAACAGAATACTTTAAAAATGCATGCGTAAATTGTTTGTTTATAAAATATTTATTTTTTTACATTTAAGGTTTACGGTGTGGTTTTCAGTTCACTGTTTGGTGAATAGTCCTCACTGAAAAATAAGATGGCCGTTCGTTAGCAGTAAGTAAGATTAGGCATTATAGACAAAAAGTGTGTCCTGTGACAGACTTTTTTTATTTCCTGTTTGCAATTTTGTAGATAGACAATGAGGGTAAATCATCTCCGTATGAATGCTTCAGAACTGTCTCAGTAGATTCTAACAAATGTGTAACCAGCACTGATATAGGGACATCTGCACATTCACTGATAAAAGCACCGCAGTGATATATTACAGACAATCTCAGCACCTTTACAAAGGAGACCTGGCCCTGCAAAGCTTCAAATTGAGCACATCTGCTTGTTTTACATGCAACTGTTTTAAATAACACATTTTAGTGACAGGATCAAACCATGTTTATTGTTCAGTGCCAAACAGCTAGTATAGTATTTCAGTTATATTTTGATTATACCAGTTATCTACTACACTTTCTACTCTATATGCTGAGTCCTACTGATCAGATAAAAAAAAACTGTGTTCATGTGATAGCTGTATACTTCAGATCCCATAGTTCTTAGGCTGAGTTACATTTTAAAAACATTATAGTCTTGACTCGTATCTATAACTGCAATTTCTCCGTTTTTGTACCCTTAACCCCTTCAGGACAATGGTTTGTTTTTATGTTCATTCTGGACAATAGCTTTTTTGGTACTTTAGCATTACATTACATTTTTTTCTGGTATGCTATTTATTTCTCTCTCTCTCTCTTGATTTTCACAGTGATCACATTAATAAATGTAAAAAATAATGGTTGTTCCTGGTCTGCCTAACAGTTAAGGCAACCAGGATCAACTTTCCCCATCTCTCCCCCAAAATTATGGTGGGGGGGGGGGGGGGGGGGTGGCAATGGATTGTGACATGCCCCATGGCATATCACAATATTCCCTGCAAAGGCTGACAGCCTGTCTCAGCTATTGCAGAATAAGACAGATCCTTTTCTGCATAGGGTGAGGGTGTGTGATTTACAGGTCAGTGACTATTGCCACTGGCCTTCACTTTAAGACCGGCTATGGGTAGTCCCGCCGTCCATTTTTAAAAATGTTTTAGCTTTCCTGGAAAGCATTCGCTCATGAAGCTTCTAGAAAAAGTAGAAAAAATAACCTGAATCACTGCAAAAAACAGAAAAACATGGAAACATGCATATTTCTAAACTCGGAACAAAAATGTTTACCTATTGTAATTGTGTAAAAGATTTTTCAGGCCAAAGTTAGAAAGGTGTGTTGTTGTTTTTTTATATCAAATATAGCCCTTTTTATGGTGATAAAACCAGTATATAATATGTGTGGGGGTGTGTTAAAACAGCCATTGTCACAAAGGGTAGAAAATGACACAATGGTCCTATCACTAAGGGGTTAAAGACTTCTATGGTAGTTTGCGCCACGGGAAAAATTGGTAGCAGCACTTTTCAAACTGTTTAACCCTTTTTGTGCATACCAACTTCTGACACTCAAAGGGTAAAATGTAAATTGATCTGTATTCTCATTGATATGTTGCTTTAATTTACAACATATTCCAAGCATTGTTTCAATTGATTTGTATTTATATATTTTTTATTTCCTGTGTGTGCCAAGCACCAGAAAAAGAGGCCAAGAGTCTGTCTCCAAAGCAGCAGCTGCCAAAATCAAAAGCCAGCTTGCAGTACCACTGCCTTCAACATACATTTGATCCAATAAACATGACTATGATTGGCTCATCCAGCCTCCAAAGTACACTAAATCCTTCAGTGCCTTATCCATGCCAGAATGAGTGCTGGCTGGTACCCTGTCCAATTTCAAGAAAACAACAAAAACAGCCTTATAAACAAGAGATGCAATGCTGTCTGTCAAAATCTCTGCCATATATTTGAGATGTGCGGAGGAATAAAAAATTTTATGATTAACTCTTGCAGGGGTGAATGGGAATGTATACAGGTGTATATACCGTACATAGTGTATATAGTGTAAATGGACCACAGCTGTAATGAAGTGAACTTTTTACTTAACTCTATAAATAAGTATCATACAAATAAAATAAATATCATATTCATAGACACAGATAAATATAATTTGTGATCAAATACACAATGTCAGCTGTACTGTCCTCACTTTTGCGCAATTATCAGAGAGTTACCAATTCTTGTTATAATATTACATTTGATATTTTAAATGTTAGATAGCTTATTAAATAATAAAAATTTGTAAGAAAAATTACTCCATTATACCCAACCAAGTTATGAAACAAACCACATATAGAAATTCTGGGAAATTAGAGTAAAATGTATTAAAATATGCTTTTGCTTTCACTCAGGCCTCTAGAAGCTCTGTATTACTCACATGTGAAGGGTTAATGGTTTGCTCATATGTAAGCTATCAGTCATGGTTGGGTATAGTTCAGTGGCTTAATGCACCTTCAGTAGAATCTGTTCTGTTCTTAGGGTTGACTCATCCCTTTGCCATCCTCCCAGGGTATTTAACATGGTTACCATTAAATTCATATACTGAGTCAAATAATGGAGTTATCACTGCAAAGGTTGTGAGTTTGCACCGGTCTCGCACTTTGGGGCATTTAGAGCCACTGCACCATATGTGCACCAGAAAATCACACACCAAATAGCACCTAAAAAGGTGCTGGATCCATTTTGGCAAAAGTGCTGATATATCCATACACAAAAATGTCAGGATATGTTAAAAAAAGGAACAATCGCCATCAGAAACAGATATTGTGCCTTTTTGTTCCCTTCCTAATTCTTTCATGTGCTGGACTTTTTACACATAACACCTAAGTGATCGCTGATTTGGAAAATTCCTCAACCTGCCTATCTTTTCAACTCAGTTATCACAGCCTGATTTCTCTGAATAGAACCCACTTATAGTTGTTACCTTTTCTTCAAAAAAAAAAAACCCCAGCCCTGCTATTGTCACCATAGACATATCACTGGACTCAAGCCAAATCTTTACCAGCTTGCTGGCTGGATGACAACCTTAGCCCCATTGTATCTCTATAAACCTTTCAAAACAAAGTCTCATGAAAAAATAATGGTGGTGATATATAAACATAGTGCACATGCAAATACTGGCGCTACTGCGTGTGAGCCTATGCAAAAAGCACGCTCTGCCGTCCCACACTTCTGGGTTGCTTCGACACTTAGTGCGCTGGCACAGCAAATGTTTAAAGAATCTGGCCCTGAAAAGCACCTAATTAGTGTCCGAGAACCTCTGCCAAAAACTGTTTGGTGGCGGTTCTTCCACCACATTGTAGAGTGTCGGGATGAAGAAAAAAAACGCAATCACCGTTCGATGTAACGAATGATAATTCCACCTTTTTTTCACTTCCTGACACTTTACATTTCAGGAAGCTTTATACATAAAGGATAAAAAAGTGTTGCGCAAACAAATTGTTCTACTTATCTAAGCAGAGGCTTTAGCTTGTGTTCCAGTAAAGCACATAAAAATAAAACCTAAAAATATGAAAACAATGTGTGACACTGTATACAAAACAAACAAATGATGATAGTAGTCTCCACTGAGCGATATCGGCGACACAGGTACGGAAGAAGGGGGACAATACAAGGGGAATTCCGGGTACACCTCCCAGTGAGTGATCCTCTGAAAGGTGTACCTGGAATTCCCCTTGTATTGTCCACCTTCCTCTGTACCTGTGTAGCCGATATCGCTCAGTAGAGCTGAAACTACTGATTCAGACTTGAAGGATTGATGACTGCAATTGTTTTTACTGTTGTTTATATACTTTTATGCATGTAAGCCTTATTATATTTGGGGGCCATTGAATTATATTTGGAATACTGCACTATATTGCTATCTGTTTCTGCCATTTATCTAATATATTTATCTATAAGACTACAATATCTTCGAATTAATCCACTACTAGCAAGTGGATTTTGGGATTTATTGCCTTGTTGATCAACATCCTCCATCAATCTGTGGATAATAGGGATTAGAGTCCCCAACTATACTTTGAGCCAGTAATTTTTGCTCTGCTCCATGTGAGTTTGTTTCCATTGGGGGCCATACTATCATCATTTGTTTGTTTTGTATACAGTGTCACATATTGTTTTTGTATTTTCATGTTTTATTTTTATGTACTTTACTGGAACATCTAAGCTAAAGCCACTGCTTAGATAAGTATAACAATTTGTTTGCGAAATACTTTTTATCCTTTATTTACTGTTCTCTTGGGGGTGTAACACTAGTGTTTTCTGCACAACTTTAATTTACCTTATTATATATATTTTTGTTTATTTTTTCATTAACACCCTTAAGCGCCTATCACTTTATTGCATATCAGCTTTATACATAACCTCCAATGTGCGTTTTCAGGGATATTCTAGTTACATCTAGCAGAGCAATGACATGAACTATGGTCATTGTTGAGAGTTTAATGTGAGTTTGTTCCGCAAATGGCTACGTTTCATAAGGCTTGAAGATAACTCCTTTTGGAGTTAAAACATTGTCCTTTGCAGAATAAACTCACATTGAGCATGGAGTGTTGGTTATTTTATTCTTTGTTACTGGACTGAAGGTTTGGGAGAGACCATGACCGAGTACCTGACTCTTTGAGTGCGAATTCACACTACTGAATATTACAGTATTGAGAGTTTGACCTGGGCTTAGCTAAAATACATTTCACACAATGACAACACACAGACAGGAACACATTTTGAGACTGACAAAAACCATTCTGTATAAAATGCAGTATGCCGCTCCCAGCTTGGTATTGTGTGGTAAGCCTTGAGCCAGAGCTGCTTAACTGGTAATGGTTATATATTGTAATTGACTGAGCACCTGGGGAAGCTGTAGTCCGCAACAGCTGTCATAGGTTATCCATAATTATCTTAAACATGGAAGAGGCAAAGACACAGAATAAAAACGTCTGACACCACAGCTGCTGCAGACTACAAATCCTACAATGCATTATGGATAACAGTGCATGATGGGAGTCCACACAGCTGGAACACTATTATGTCTCTGTTTCTTTGATAAAAAAAACAAAAAAAAAACAAGGGAATGTGTACTGAATTTCCTAATGTAACAACAATAAGTTGAGGAGTTAAATAACTAGCAGGGGAATGGGGGTGATGACATGGGAGTGTTGTGTTTTTGTAGAGCTACTCCCTCTAGGCTTCTAAAATTATCCAATGCTTTAGTCAGTGTATATCATACTATGAAACTCCAATAAGCCCTGAAGGGAATCAATAATAATATTTATGTTTACATGCACATACATACATTACTCATCATATGTTATTTGTCAAATGCACAGCACTGTTAACTTATTGCCTATTCCAGCTCCGCCCATAAATAGCTGCTCCTCTAGCTGCATTCCACTGTGCCCATTAATGTGAAACATATACACAGCAAAGAATCCATATAAACAGCCTCCTCCATGCGAGTGTGATCACTATGCACAGTGCTCAAGATGCCTGTCTGTCTGTCACACAGCAGAAAGGTTAGTGAGGATACAGAAACTCATCTGAAAAGTTAATTAGGTGTCTAACCCGCAGTGTCGGCTTTGCACTCCAGGTGCTGTGAACTACCTTTCACAAAATCCTCCGCTGGCCAGCCACTTGGCTGGCTGTGCATAATGGGGAAGGTGGTACGCAACAATTAAGAGTACCAGTGGTTAGCAAGGCGTTTAAGACACTTCATTAAAACAAGTAAAATATTACAAGCACAACTTCATGAAGCAAGCCAAAGATGCTAACGTGGTTTGGCTGGCTGTGCATCATAGCAAAGGTAGTTCAGTAACATCTTGCGTGCCAAATGATAGAAATCACTGGTCTATGCTCGGCGTATTGCTGAAAAATAGTGGATTACACATCTTTTAGCCAATGGATACACGGAATTCCCGTCTTTGAGTTGCAAAGGGACAAGTAATTTAACAGCCCTACAGTCCATGAAAGGGTTACGATAAAACATATTCCATCACTGTGCATGAACCAATCAATAAGTAGGGGAAAAAAGTAATTCAAAGTAAATGTAATAGTATTTAATATACAATTTATGCCCCCCCCCCCCCCCCTTAATTATGTGCCATTATGCATTTATATCACCAGCAGAGTATTTGCCCCCTCTCTATCTGTAGGCTTACCTGAAGGGGGTCTGTCCACTCCTCAGAGCGCGGTACGGCAGGATGTGAGCACACTCAGCAACAGCTGGCAGGCACTCTCATAGCAGGGGAGACACCGGCAAAGTTTGACTGGTGCAGATCAGTGCTTTGCAATAACAGAGGTGACAAAAAAAAATAGGTGACAATGAGGGTCCTAGTCCCCACGGAGAGCTACGAGCTGTGATGTAGTGCTGCTTTATGTGCACTTCCTCTAGCTCTGAAGTCATGGGCAAAATATGTTGCTTTGCATGTTCAGTTCAACCACATCCTCTGGCTTGCCTTCTGTGTGTGCTTCTCAGTCAGATGAATGGCAGACCAGCCTTGATAGAGAAGTCCCCCTGATCTATTGAACACAGATCAAAAATCAGAGAGAGGTGCCAAGTTAAAGCAGCTGAGATCAGACAGCATGAAGGACCCGTCTGATGTACAATACTCACTGCTTCTCCCAAAGGCTGCCTCCCCTCTCCTACAGGAAATCCTCATCTCACAACCTCTGGCGCCCCCTCCCTCTCCAAAACCTTATCTTCACTCAGCCCAGGAGATTTATGGCATGTACTTCATGCACATTGTACAACTCGATAAACATCATCACATCAGGACTTATCATGCGTATACAATATATGCTTGAAAAGTCTACATAAAAAGAAAGGAAAAACTTCATATTTAAAAAAAATATTCTATGTTCGACACATTACATTCTTGGCAGTGTGCGCCACTTTAAGAGGTAAACACCAACGTAAACGAGAAACGTTGTTGTTGTAGAAATTGTGTATAAAGAATGTTTGTATTACCTTATTACAAGCAAAATTACACTATATCTACCTTAATTTGATGGTCACCGAGTTACACTTTGAAGAGGACTTTATATTCCTTATGACAAATTGTGCCTAATTTTCAGTTTGATTTACACATTTTATTTTTAGTGTCAACTTATCTTATTTTTTTTGTTTGATTTATTGTTTTTATATAATCATTCATTCTATAATAATTTAGATTTAATCAATATTCTATGTAGCTAAAGAATCACTCCAATCAAAAAATCAGACACATTAAATATTTATTTATTTGCTTGTTTTTGTAATGATTTTGTTTCCGTTTTGTAATGATTTTCCTCCTTCTGCACTACCCCTGCCCAGATGTACATGTTATTCAGTGGTCTCCCCAAGAAAAACATGGGGATGCTTACTACTACCACACATGCACATCTTTCTTACCACTCCAAAAACTGATGGCAGTTGATTACAAGAATGCTTTAGACAGTTTTCTGTAAGCCTTTTGGTCAGACAGACAGGCATATAAACAAGAATTATACCAATAATAACTTATAACATCACATGTAAAGGAATATTGCCTTAAATCTAGCAGTATGTATAGTGATTGTCAATCATTGTCTACTTCTTATAACAGTCCACTCCAATCTCTATTTCCAAGGCTCTTAGTCTCAAAGTCTGTATTGGTTGCCAAGTGCAAAAAGGGAGAAGTTTGTTAAGTGTTCGAACTAGCATACACGCCTTCAAATATCTGGGGCATCCACAGAGGTTCTATCCTCATGATGGTCTGAGACAGAATCAGTGGGATGCTCAAGTCCTGCAGAAAGGTGGTGGTATCTTCAAGATTATTGCTCAAAATCATCCTGTTGTTTCTGGTCAATTCTAACGATCGAGGCAGACCCCCAGCAGTATCTCACACCCATTTATGGTCATTTAATGGTGCCATAGATCTTTGTTAGAGGGCAGTAGGTGGAAGCTTGTCAAATATTGGGAAGGTAGCATTTACAAAGGCTATCTGGCCCTGTTTCAATGGATTCTTCAGAGGATGTCTCAGAATCGTTAGAAATGGTAGCAGGTTGACAGACTGGGGCCTCAGCGGCCTGATTAGTATTGTTCCATTATCGCAGGTTTGAGTCTGCCAGGGTGTGTCTCCTTTTCTCGATCTTCGACCTTTGTTTTTTTTAACCATACCAGGTATGAGGTATTTATTGATTTTGTCAAATTCTGCCATATATGTCAAAATAAGTCACCACTGTGAGGAGCCCACCATATGTGCATCCTCGTGCTCTAACAGCTAGCTCTGCCCCCCAATCACTGAATAATTTGAGAATACAGGTTGAGTATACTTTATCTAGAAATATGTTATCCCAAAATGTTTTCTGATTTTGCTATTCCATACAGAATGCAAGTGCACAGCCCCGATATAGCCTTTCCATGCATGCTCAAATTCCCCCACGCCCACAAAGATTAATACATGTGTAGGCCTGACCCTCCCATTGATGCCTCACATCACATTATTTGTTCTATACAGTATTTGCATTGATACTACTGTATTGCTTGAGAACCGAGAGGCTTTAATGTATCTTATTAGTCTCAGAAATATCATTATTTTGTTATACTTCAGGTCCCAAACATTTTGCAGAAGAGATACTCAACCTTTATCTGTAAAACCTGATTTCCTCACTGTGCTTATATAACTTATAGCAGTGTTTCTCGAATAGCGGGTCCTGACCCAAAAGTGGGTCACAAGCTGGTGTGCAGTGTGCTTCGGCTTCGTTAAAAAGTCTAACTTTTTGTTGCGGAGATGGTGTGGATGTAGATTCTGAGGGGTTAATTGGAGAAAGCAAGCCTGCCACAAGTGTTTGTTTGTTTTTTTGCCATATTGCGAAGCAATGTAGAGCCAGCTTGTAAATCTGAAAAGACAATCTGAGGTAAGCCTTTCTTAGTTCTGGTGTAGTGTGATGATTGAATATCCCTCCATCGCAACCCATGCTATGAAAATACCTACCTTTCAGCACATCCTATATTTGTGAGAGCGGCTTCACAGGTCTGGTCCAGTTGAATAAAAAATATAGGAACAGAATGGACGCTGGAAATGACCTCAAAGTTGCTATCTCTACCATCACCCAACACTTTGGGAAACATATCATGAGCAAAAAGCATCCCCAGCTTTCCCATTCATTCTAATTAGTCTCATATGTGTCAGTGGCTTTTTATTTTATTGGGTTTTTAGCTCAATAGCTCTTTTATTTTCACTTGCAATATTTATTTTGAGAAGATCTGCTGTTTTATTTTTATTTTTTTGCTTGTTTCATGGTTTGAACAGTGCATATATACTTAGTGGAATACTGTACACATTTTTTTATGGATCAAATTTTACTGTTTCAGAAATTAAACTATTTTTGGGTCATGATTACATGACCAAGGACAAATGATGTAGAGGACACCTTGTGGTACACTTCCTTCTTGCTTGCCAAAAAGGAATAGAACCTCAAGTAAACGCTAGCGTCTGAATAGCAGCATATTTCTATTTAGGGGAATTCACCCCATGCAAAATTATTACAATACACAATTGTGAAGAAATCATCTCTACTCATCAAAACATGTAAAAATCTATTTTTATCAACTTTGAGGGGCAGTGGACATGATAGCACTTACCTTCACACATGATGGGATGTAGTGCAATCAGATCAGAAACATTTGATCCCTTGTATTCCAGAAAATGTAGCACAGAGCAACAGGTAAGTCTGAACCCTACACTTCAATATACTGAACTGTTCTCCTTAAAGGGACTCTGTCACTTAAACATTTTTTTATTCTCTACCTGGAAGGTATAAACAATCATCAAACATTATCTATAATTTGTATTAGCGGAATTGCCAGCAAATGCATCATTTAAGAGATAAACATTCGAATTGTGTCTGTGGTGTCTCGTGTATGACAAAGTGCCACTTCATAAGCAAAATTAAATTGGAATTTTGCATATCACGCCACAAGATGATGTCATAAACAATATACATACAACACAGACACATTTAAAACATATTTCCCTTAATTTATGCATTTGCTTGCAATTTTGCTAAAACAATATATAACGAATTTTGATGATTATTTATTCTCTACAATAGTATAATACGTTTAGGTGATGAGGTCCCATTAACAGAAACTGTAGACCTTGACATACTCACAAGGCTGAGTTTCAATGTGTACACTTCAGTAAATCTTCTACATAGACGTTAAGCTACTGTGCATGCCCACAATGTAAACTCTTACTGCTTCCTTGCCGAACCAAAGCCATCCTAATCTTAAAATTTGAACTCCCTGGTTAGAGTTATTTTCTAATTATTCATGTACGACACTTGTCATCAATCATTTCACTGCCAGAGGTATTGGAGCTGTGTACTTAGCCTTTATCTACTTCTACTTTCCCCTCTTTCACTTTTCAGTCTTTCAGATTAAGCACTTGCTTGTTAAAAACCTTTAATAAATGATATATTTATTTATATTGTAAATCTGATCTTTTAAACTTTGCTGATCTACTTGTTTATTTTTTAGATGTATTAATACTGTGTTGTAAATCTGTTTTGATAAATCTTAACCTCTTTGTGACGCATGGTGCTTGGGACCCAGATGACGCAAGCACCAAAACATCACTTTTTGTTCCAGGCCACCGATAACAAGGTGATCAGTAGCCAGGAATACAATGGCAGGGACCCAATTAGCATCTTAATAGACCCTGTTGGTCCCTGCCAACAGATCATGATACCTCCCGACTTCATGGAGGCGTGCCCAAACAAGATTCACTGAAATGTAACCTTTGCTTGCTTTAAGCATCGGCTACATTTTACCTTTCAGACTGATGCCACTCAAAGGGGCCTCATCTGACAGGTAGGATCCCGCTGCATCCGAGCACAGCTCATCATGGGGAGCCGCGATGATGTGTGAAACGCTGGACGTGATTTGCCATCCTAGTGTCTTTTAGGATCACTAAAATTAGGAAGGCATAGAACATCCTAGCATCACGAAGAGGTTAATAAATAGGAAAATCAAAAGAAAGGTGAGCACTCCACTCTCAAGGATGATGAACAACGGTGCTTTAATATAATAAAAGCATACACAAAGTGAATACGTCCACGGACTTACGAGTTATAGGAGAGGACCACCTGACGCGTTTCGCGTGTTGCCATGCTTAGTCATAGGTCAATAAATAGGCCTTAATTTGAAAACAATGCATACATCAGGCTAAGGTTGCTATAGGATAAAAACAGCAGACAACTGGAGTTAAAGGTACTCTTTCACTTAAATATTCTATGTAGTGTGAATGAAGAGACTATTAAAAAATGATATACACATTGTATTAATTTATAAGATCTGTAATGTCTTCATATGCAAATTACAACTTCCCATTGAAGAGCTTATTTGCATATAAAAACACAGATGTCATAAACAGGAGACACCACAAATATAGTTAAAACATTTATTCTCTTAATGTAGGTCCCTTTAAAATTGAAATTCTCCACACTTTAACTCCACTTGCTTTTCCTGGCTCTCCATGACTATGACACAGGAGATGTGTTTACACTGGTTTCTTTTCCCCCAGGAAGACTCCAGTTGTTGGTAGTTGACATAGTGTGGTTTGCCACAAGATCTAGATTTTAGCAATCTCTTATATTAAATTGTTTACCATTCAGTTTCCCTCTCCAACACCAGTTTGTATGTTCTAGACAGCTTTAAATTGTTGGGAAGATGCAGGATGCAGAAGGGGGGGCCAGTCAGACTAGTTATACCACAGCTGATTATAAATGTGATTTATCAGCCTGGTAGCCTTCAGGACTACCTGGCAGATAAAACACAGTTTATTTAAAAGACTTTTGGCAGTTCTCCACCTGTTCTATTCAGCTCCTTACTTTTCATTTACGCACCATTAAGGACTTCAAGGGTTAAGCTGTGATTTGATGTTTTTTTTTGGATTATTAAGGAACATATGCCATCTATTGGCAATTATTTGCAGAATTAAATGCTAAGCTGATTACACAGAAGCCAGGGGTGGGGTACATTCAAGGATTGTTGTATATATTACTTTTGTTCTTGTTAAAATGCCATACCATACTGATCTGTATGTCCCAAACTTGCAGACTGCAGATGTACAAAAAATGATGGATGTTCAAGGATTTTCCCATAAACAACACTACTGATGCATCCTCAAATAGATGTATTTTCAATCTATGTGCTTTTCAGAAATCGCTACTCACAGTTATGGAAGCCCCTTTATTGTCTCTGAAGGGAGAACATTTTTGGCCAGTGGCAAAAAAATAAATAAATAATGACAACTGCTTAAATATGTTTTAGAAAATGTACGCATCTATATGCATTTCTCTCACTTCCAACGCTGGACAAAATCTTAGGCTTGTGTATTGTAACAAATTTGAATCGGTGGTAGGTGATTATCTCTGTTCCTGGTTAGGGATGAGACCAACTGTTTTTGGAATGTTTCTCCCGTTTCACATTTCTATGGTTGTTGTGGTTAACGGCAATTTTTTTTATTTCTCATTTACTATACCCACGCAAATTATATAATATTTTTTTGTGAGATAAAAAGGACTTTCTTTACATACCATAGTTTTGGTCATATCTTGTATATTAATGTTTATGATATAGATTTATATATATTGTTTAAAAAAAAAAAAAAAACACTTTAACTGACCTTTACTTGATAAATATTTTACTCATCTACAAAAGCTAATAAAAAAACTTAAATAGATTGGAACATTTGTCCTGAGTTTACAAATAGTCAATGTTTACATATTTTTCTGTTGCTATTTGCAAGTTTAAAGCAATATTTCAAAGTAGCATATTGCTATTTCCTAACCATTTTCTCCTACAGTGACTTGCTGACCCCAACTATAACCCTAACCTTAGTTTTACAGTTAACAGGCTGTGGAAAATATTGGCATATTAATGGACAGAGTGACATATTAATAAGCATACTGGCTGTGGCATATTAATGGGCATACTGACTGCAGAATTGTAATAAGCATAGTGGCTGTGGCATTTTAATGGGCATTTCTGGGAGCTGGGGCCGAGTCCTGTGAGTGCAAGCTGGGTACTGGGGTAAGTCCTGGGTGCAGAGAAAGTAATTAAATCCAAGAAATGGATTTCAATAACCTCTTTATTACATTTGTAAAAAGTTGAATAATAATGTTTTCTTTGGCCCTCGAAAATGTGCGAAATGTACAAGGTGGCCCTCCTACTGAAAAGTTTGGAGACCCCTTATATAGAGCATAAAAAATACTGAAAATGATCTATATATTGTATTAGCAAAACTGCAAACAAATGCCTAAATTAGGAGAAAAATGTGTCTTAAATGTGACTGCGGAGTCTCCTGTCTATGACATCACCTGTGGCATTCCCCACTGAAAAACAGATAATTTGCATACCGTCACAGTGTTTAGGTGATACATTCCCTTTAAGCTCATTACCCACTTGCATTTATTTAAGTAGTTAGGTTAGTTCCCTCAGTTGCTATCAAAAAAGATTTAATTATATTTTGTATCAGGACAAGTAGATTGGGCTACCGCTTTAATCCCTTTGACAAGTAGATTTTTTTTAAATTTCCACACCCCTGTACAGTTAGGCTTACTTGCTTTCACAGGCACTTGCCAGCAACACACGCTAGCGTACACCCACCCACCTTATGTCTCACCACACACACAATAGGTTACAGCAAACAGACTTCTTCCTGGTGGCAGCGCTAGGTACAGGGTGTCCAGCTCTTACTCATCTCTGCCTCCTCTCTGGATTTACTCAATTGAAAGCAAGGACAAACCTTGGCAAATAATGGCATCACCAAAGAAATAGGCAATAAGTCTCTTTCCAGGCATGAAAGCGGTCTAATGGGAAGGAATTTATTTCTTATATTAATCACAACACATAAAATCTTAAACTCACATCTAATATTCACCCTGACACTATTGATTCTTTTAATTTAACATTATTTGCACAAGAGCCCATTATTCACTCTCACACTTTCTTTAAGCTGTCTGATGGGAATGGATTTAAAGATTTTCACATGGCTTCATAATATCCCAAAGGGTCAAGTTTTGCACATGACAAGAAACTAGTAGGGATGCTGATTTTGTCAAAGAGAGGAAGGTATTGACTGAGAATTTATTCAGAGGAATTATCCATCTGAATTTTTGAAGTCTAGTGTAGAACTAGTTGGCCTATTGAGAAGTAGACCTAGAGGAGATACTCAACAAGATTTTTCTTTTGCTTTTTTTTAACAAAATACAACACTGAAGCAGAGAGAATTTAAAAAAGCTTTTGTCCTTTGTTGCTGCGCTTATCACATGGTTGTCACTTTAGCACATCATGTGTACCAATACTTTGTTTGCCTTTGCTGATAATCTCTGCTGGTACTGTGCTTGTTCATCTCTTCAGCAGTTTCGTTGCTCTGTCTTGTAGCTGTTCACAATCAATGTTCTGCAAGTCTCCTTTCTACTCAAAATAGGAAAGGAACAATGTAGGGTGCTGAAAATAGTTGTGATAATGTAGAAATGCCACCCTCAGAACCTATAACAGAAGGTTTTAAGGATAGATATCCCTTATGCGTTGACTGTTCGATCTCAGAATCTCCTGTTGCCCATGCCCAATGACCATTTTGTCCAACTAAAAACTTTAACTCAAAAAACAGGAAGACAACAGAGAGCTGGATATAGTTGTGTTGACCTTGAAATTCAAGCATGAATACATTGTCTGAAGTGCTAAAAATGTTAGAATGCTCCAGATTCATGAAATTTGCACAAACATACAAACAAGACATTTTCCATTTTTATAGTTAAGATGTAAATATTTGTAATCATTTTGGTAATTACCTTTTAAAAGTATTATTCTTATTGTTTCTTCAAACATTGTACCAATAAGATCTACTTGTTATTCAAAGTATGTCTGGAGCCATGTTAGATCTCAGTGCTCAATTGGGTGTTCATTTGTCCAAGCCTCTAGAGATATCATACCCAAACAACCATAACCTTTATAGATTCAAAATAAATAAAATAAGTATACCATATTTTTTTTTTATGTAGCTATAGGCTACAGAAAGTCTGTTGACCTGTCATCTGATTGATGATGCAGGGATTGTAAGCATATATTTTTTTTTATTCCAGTTTATGAATGCAATTCTTAAGTACATACCAAATGAAAGTCTAAACAAATGCGATTAGCCAACACTACAGAAATTTATTGTGGAATGGCTTCATGGTTTATTTTTAGGGTATTTCGTTTTTTATGAAAAAGGTTTTCATTCCTAGTTTGTGTTTTATCAGATATGCACTTCATGTGAAGCAGCTTTGATGCCATCCAGTGGTTCTCTATAGAATAGTTTTAATATTCCACAGCCACACACACAAATCTCTTATGAAAAGACATTTATTTGCTAAAACAGGACAACTATTGGCAAAATATAAGTTCTGTCGAAAGATTGCACTAAATGCAGGCATTTTAAATATAAATACTTTAACCCTTTAGTGACAGGCTGAATTTTACATTTCCGTTGTTTTTGTTTAGCTGGAATTTTCCACTGATTTAATGTACACACCATATGATTTTTATCGCTATAATAAGTACTGGTTTATTTTTTTTATAGTAAATTATATATCAAAATATGATGAAAAATATCTTTTATAGAGGAAAAAAAAACAAACCTAGGCTAAATAGATTCTAATATTTGTTCTGAGTTTAGAAATATCATTTTTTTTTGGTTGTTGTACAAATTATAGTACAATAACCTAAAGTAGATCCCCCCATAATTGCTAACTACAGTGACCATTTTTCCTCCAACCTCAACAGGGCAACAGCTGCTATTTCGGCATGGTACACACAATAGCTCCTGGAACTAATCGTGTATTTGATGCAGGGGCTTTTTCAGTGTTGCAAATATTGATTGCGTCAGATGATCATTTAAACAGAACATACATATACGTTCTTTGTGGTGAAGGGGTTTGTGAAACCAGGCAAATAAAATACCTTATGGAGCCCACTTTGCTTGTGTAATACCATCAATGGGAGGACATTATGGGCTATATAGGTCCAATCTACATTCATCTGACCCAAGATTATAACATCGTATATGCCCTATAGAGCTAGATTGAGCAAAGAGGGTCAAATAAGCTACTTTTATTTGCATTCTTTCATTAAAGAATTTCTATTTTTCAGTGAAAGTTATTTTATCTTGACAGTTGTCCTTTAATTGACAAAACATTTGTAGACATTTCAGACCGATTTAAAAGGTATGGAGTTTTATGTAAAACAAGCTATATAAGTTACCGTATTTGCTCGATTATAAGACGAGGTTTTTTTCAGAAAAAAATCTGAAAAATCCCCCTCATCTTATAATCGAGGTCATCTTATAATCTGACCTCAAATTGAGGTCAGACTATAAGACTGGGATCCAGGTCCCCAGCAGAGCTGCAGGGGACCTGGATCCCCCTCTCTAACAGCAGGAGATGTCTGCGCGATGAGCGCAGACCTCCCCTGCCGCCGCCCGGCACGACCGCCGGGGCTTCTACGAAGAAGCCGGGTACTTCCGCTTTCGTCACAGAAGTCCCGGCGATCGTGCGGGCAGCAGCAGGGGAGGTCTGCGCTCATCGCGCAGACATCCTCTGCTGCCCCACTAGCCACCAAGGACCAAGAAAAAGGTGAGGGGGAGGGAGGGGGTAGAGAGACATGGGGGACAGGGACAGAGGGGGGGGGGGGGGGGGGGGGAAGCAACAAGGGGAGAGAAGGAGGGGGTTAAGAGACAGACAATGGGAGGGAGGGAGAGAGAGAGAAAAATGGGGGCAAGGGAAAGGCAGCATTGGCACATAAAAAGAAATAAAAACTAGAAACATTTTTTGATATCATAATTTTTTTTATTAAAAAAGCAATTTACATGTGAATATATACAAGTTGAACTTTTTTCCTATAGGGTAGTCTTATATTCAGGCTTTTAGTTTTTTTTCCTAATGGAATATCCAAAGTTTGGGGGGGGGGGGGTCGTCTTATAATCGAGCAAATACGGTACTAGTCCGCAGTAGAAATTATAGAAGCCATGGGTCCATAGATATATATATCCCAGTGCATCCCCACAACAGCATAGTTGCCAACTGTTACGTTTTTGCCAGGACAGTCATGTCAAAACCAAATTGTCCCGGAGAATTTGCACAGTTTTAACGCAATCGCGGGTCACTTGGCGGCATCGCGTGTTGTCAGGTGACCCGGGTAGGTCAGTCTGGGTGGGGTGAGCTGAGCTCACATCAGCCTGCATTAGAAAACCCTGTCACACGCTTATGCTGGAAGCAGGCAGGACGTGTGTGGCAAGGCTGGATAACAAGGGCAAACATTCTTTTTTTGTTCAAACTTTAGTACAAAAAAAATTAAAAAATAAAGTTTGACAAACCTGTCGGTTACCACCCTCTTCCCCCCCTCAGAAGCACAGAGCGGGGGAAGAGGGTGGTATGTTTGTGGGGACATAATAATGGTCAATCTGGCTGTGGCATTTTAATAGGCAAATTGGCAATCTGGCTGTGGCAAATTATGGGCAATTTGGCAGGGGCAGTTCAGTGGGTCAAAGTGACATTGGTATGTTCTGGGGGGCAAAATTGACACTGTGGCATGCCAAATCGTGTGGGTGCAATATGAGCGTAAGCCAAGTGCTGTGGGTCTTCTATGGTGTTGTGTTAAGTCCTTTAGGTGCAATGTGGGTCAGAGGAAGGGAATAAAGAAATGCAGATTTTAAATACTTATGAAAATAGTTGATTATAATATGAAAAAGTTCATTTAAGTATAAATGCAACTAGTTATATACATATAGAGAAATATGTTTGCGTGTATGTATGTATGTATACACACACATTAAAAAGTGTGTAATATAGAGGTGCCTTGTGATATACAGAACTTATTTCAATAATTATATAGTGCTGCAAACACAAGTATTGACCTCAAAAATATACTTATCTCTGCTGAGACTTTGGCAAACAGATGTGATAGAGATATATATATATATATATATATATATATATATATATAAAAACAAAAAGGACAATACAAAATATCATGTGTAGGAAATAAACACAATACCATGTCTAATGGAAAGCTATTCCATATGTCCAGTACACTCTCAGTAGAGTAATACACGTCAGATGTTACTTTTAAACCTCTGACCTAATTTGCAAAAGGTACGATATTCAGGGTTTGGCAGATACATTGATAAAAATCTAGACAGACATATTGCATCAATGCATAGAATAGAAATCACACACAAACACACACATGTGCTGGGAAAACAAAACCAAACCACTGCGTTTTTTCCCCATAGTGTATTTATTTTACTATTTCCCTATTTGTCACGCAAGAAAGAAAATTGTTACATAAAACATAACAGATGATTCCTATTACTTTGCATTCCAATAACATGTAAAATTATTTTTGCCTATATTTGTAATCTACACTTACTAATAAAGTCAATAAAGTAGTTTGAATTTTCTTTTTTGTTTACAGTGACCCATAAAAAATAAAAATTACATAATTTTAAAAATTTCTCAAAGGCATTTCTATGATTCACATCCAAAAATTTAAAACTATATAGTTTTTAAAAAAATATCTGAAATTCTATTAGAAATACCTGCATTGCTGAATGTTATGCACATCAAATTTGTTTCTGGGAGCTAATGACACAATGAAGTCATTATATGCCATTTAAAATCAGCTATCTTTAACCCAAGTACTGATATTTAAATAGAAAATCAATGTTATTTCTTAGCATTTTTCAAGAGACAAGATGAAACCGTACCTTTACCACATTAAATATAAACTGATAACACAATAACATGAAAATGATAGTATGGATAGATATGCCCACAGTCAGTACACAGACTATTACCTCGATTGCATCAATTGTGTATACATTGTAAATGGAAATGCTTTCATTAAATACACAGTGCCTTATGGAGCCCTTTTTGCTTCATGTAGCTCTATCAGGAGATTGATATGCTCTTTTCTAAATATTTAGTCAGATCTTCCTTCATCTGACCCTAGATTCTGAAAAAAACATGCCTGCACCCTGGCAGTTATATGGAGCAAAGAGTGTTTCAGAAGGTACTTTTGTATTATTTCATTAAAGCATTTCTATATAAAATGTTTACGCATGATGCACAAACTTTCAATTAAAGACAAGTTATTTTAAGTTATTCTTTAAAGGTCTTGTTTATAGTTAAAATGCTAGCAGATTACAATAGCTGTACTTCTCATGAGAAATAGGAGGTGTAGGCCAAGTCTGCAAATAATTTTGTGTTCTAGAATGCAAAGGGGAGAAAAAAACCCCACCCATTACTGAGAAGGTTGGTTATAGTAATATGGCATGTGTGAAGCACACATAACTGTAAATAATGAAGTCTTGCATTTAATATACTAGAATATTTTGCACCAGTTACTTTCTGTGGAGTGCAGAATTTTAACAGATGTCAGTCGTCTGACAAAATTTCACTACTGCTTTTAGAAATTATCCAATAAAGTAGAAAAATTAAGCTAAATTAAGATTTACAAATACTAAAGTGAAAAAAACAGTGCAAATGTGTACAGAAAACAAAAAGGTGTAGACAAAACAAATCTACCAAAAAGTGAAATTGTTTCAGCATATGTATAACAAAAACATTTTTAAAAATAAAAAAAATCAGTGCTTAAAGAAGAAAAAACAGCTATTGACATTTAGCAGTGCAGAAAGGAGTGAATGTTTTAATTTATGATACATGATGCAACTTTAGTTGGTCAGCTGTTAGCTATGTGGTTAGATCTTGAAAAACAAAAGGGAGTAGCTTAGGAATGTTGCCAGTTTAAATTAAGTAAATTGGGTAAAAGTGGCAGTATCCAAATTTCAAGTGCATTTTAAAAAGTACAAAAAAAATATAACAAATCTAAAGTCTACATTTAGGAACTTTTGTGCTCACATATTTGCCAAATTAACAAGTGCACACATTTGATATGGGTAAATTGTTCTTTCTTAAGAAATAGAAGGACTATTCAATAGTTAAAATAGTAATAAAAATATAGATTGAGTGACTTGTGTATGTGAATTCTGTTAACTTTTCTACTTTATTATTTGAAAGATTAGCAATCCTACAGTTTTAATGGCATTTCCAAATAGTATACAAAGTGACCTAAGCATTTTTTTTCAGTGCTTTAACTTTTAAATAGGTTACACATCGCACTACAAAAATGTGTTTTAAACAACTGAACCACTACATAAACATTGAAACATACATGAGACTCTAAAAACATACATAAAAAAAACCACAAGTGCTATCATTAGAGTGAACATTTTACCCAACAACTCCCCCAGAACATAAAAACCACACAAAAATGTGGAGTGGATACCTAAAACAAGTGCTCAAACAAAGTCCTATCAAAAATACTAGAATAAACTCTTATTCCTATAAGCATGTATTTAAACTGCTTGGCCAAAACAGAAATTACCATTAAAGAATTGTAGCAAAGACTGTATAAGCTGCCCTTTTTAGGATCTTTTAAACTCTTACATTTTTTGTTCATGAATCCCAAAGTCTGTGACTATTTTGGGTCCATTTGGGACAGTTTTGAACACTGCCTTAGTTCTTCGAAAATGTGTTCTTTTGTCCTAAAGGGAAAAAGGAATAATACAGTAGAAGTGTGGTTTTAGCATTTTGTTTAGAAATCATCTCTTCTCTCCACTATTAAATGCACGCTCCTCATAGTGGATCAAACTCCATTCTGTAGATTGAATAGCAGGCATCATGTCTTAAGTAGGTATGGGCAGGAATCCGGTTTTCTCTTTGCCAAACCATTCTCAAAAATACTTCCACAGAAATTTTTCGCAGGAGCTTGCTATGCACATTTCCACCACTTTCAAGAATGCCAAAAAATAACTAAAAGCCACTATTCGCCACAAAAGGAAACTTTGCAGCTGTTAATTTGCACACTAGTTTTCTAAACTCAATATGGTGACATCTACAACTTCTATTAGTAGCACTAGTGGTGGCAAAGGTGCTGGTGAGGAATGTCATGGTTAAGGTGTTCTGCTAGTTATTAGAAGCCAACGGTCACCTTCTGAACCCACCTCTAGTGTAGAAGTAGGCAACTAAGACGCTAATGATGAAAAAAGCCCCACTCATTGAAGTGGAGAAATCTACAGCAGCTATTATTTCTTCTGGACTTTTGCATCCTGCAGTAGGAATTAGTTGGACAGGAAAGATAAATGGGACTACACTGGTGCAATGCTGCCTGCAACAGATGAGTAATTAGTAACACATGGAATAGTGTGGTCCAATACGTGCTAAAGACAGGGATAACAGTTTTTGCATCTATATAGGAAAGGACTACAAAAAGGTGCCCAGGAGTAAAATATGTCTGCTTATTCCTGGAAAATCTAGCTGCATAGTAGTGACAGATGTATTCACTTCAAGCCAAGTCAGTCAAGTCTATTGATATTATTTACCTCCTGAGAAATCATAGGTCGCTGCAGCCTGCTTTCAGAATTAAACAGACACGATACCACAGTCTGGATGCTCCGGTCCACTGATTTCTGAAACAAAAGCATTACACTGTGAAAAGGGTCCACAGGGCAAAGAATAGCAGTAAATCACAGAGACTATGGAAAATGATAAACGTCCAACAGCACCATACACAGACAATTTCTAACCATGTAAAAATGTAAGTTCACCTTCTGCGGACTGGATCCAGATGGAGATGGAGTCTGCTCATGGAGAGGAAACTCAGGCTGCATCACTTCATTTAAACATGGGTCAGTTTCATTGCAGTGATAATTATATGAAAATGCCTGAAAATAAAATAATCGTTCAGGTATTTTAGTACATTCGAAAGGGGGGAGGGTGGGGACACATAGTAAATTATTTTCCCTCCACCCACAACAGAATGATGCATATACCAGATGTCTGGTAAACTGTATCCCACAGCAGCTGGCATAAAGAGTTCCGCAGCTATACCCTGATAATGCATAAAATACCCATCATATTTATATAGCCACAGCTATACAGCAAGCACTATAAATGATACCGAAGATCAGTTTTAAAATCCTGAATATTTTTCGCTAAATCCATTTAAGACTGGGGTTGAAAAATTTGATTTAAATCCAGGATCCAGCTGCAAAGTTTAAGGGCCAGTGTCAAAAGTTACATTACAAAGGAAAATGCTTGGGTCCCAGTCTAAACAAACAAAATGACATACACCTATCCACACTATTCTCACATACTAATACACACAATCACCCACAGGCCGACAAACCAATATGCTACCACACATTTGCACAAACACTTGCTCACCTACTTGTTGGCACAAACTTATTAACTGACACACACTAACACATTATTTCACTTTTACATACATGTGCAAACACATACATATACACTCAAATGCTAACACACACAAACACAAGATGTAAAACACATGCCGTCAATCACATAAATGTTAGTTGTTGATGGAACCTAAAATGTATGACTAATTTACCGGGGGAAAGATGTAGCTCCGCTGATCGCTTGCTGTCCATTGTGGTGCTACCTATTAAATTACGAATAGAATAGAAAATATTTGAAAACTATACCAGCAAATTTGTTATAACTTCTTTTTAGACCGGAATCACAATTTGAATGCAAATACAGTACCTGGTAGTATCCAGGCTGCTGATAACCCACTGGTAATTGCTGTATCATAACAGGAGGTGAACTTGGGTATGGGCAAGCCTAAAAAAATATATATATTTTTTTTTACAACAAACTGTAAATAATTAAAAGGAGAAACCCCAAAGATTTTTTATATATATATGAAATGTTTAATCCGGTTTTATATCATGTTACTATGTAAAAACAAAAACAGATACAGTTAGGCAGTGGATAGATATTGCTTAGTAAGGCTGTTGACACTGTCGCACATAGAAGGCTTATCAATAAACTGCAATCTTTGTTTGGATTTAAATATTGTTGAATGGATTAGACAATAGCTGAGTGACAGGCAACAGAGGGTTGTAGTCAATGGAGTATATTAGATGCAAGGTCTTGTTACTAGTGGGGTACCTCAGGGACATGTACTTGGACCCATTCTCTTTAATATTTTTATTAATGATATTGCAGAATGTCTTGTTGGCAAAGTATGTCTTTTTGCTGATGATACAAAGATTTGCAGCAGGGTTGATATTCATGAAGGGATAAGCCAAATGGCAAATGATTTCGCTAAACTAGAAAAATTGTCAGAGCTGTGGCAACTGACATTTAATGTGGAAGATTATGCACCTTGGTTGTAAAAACCCAAAAGCAGAATATAGAATATTTAGTACAGTCCTAAGGAAAGTGATTTAGGAGTAATAAGTTCAGAGAAGTTAAAGGTAGGTAGGCAATGCAATAGAGCAGCAGGAAATACTAGCAGAATGCTTGGTTGCATAGGAAGAGGTATTAACAGTAGGAAGAGGGAAGTGCTCATGCCATTGTACAGAGCACTGGTGAGACCTCACTTGGAGTATTGTACACAGTACTGGAGACCGTATCTCCAGAAGGATATTGATACGTTGGAGAAAGTTCAGAGAAGGGCTTCTAAACTGGTTCATGGGCTGAAGGATAAAACTTATCAGGAAAGGTTAAAGCATCAGAACATGTACAGTTTGGAGGAAAGATGTAACAGGGGGATATGATAGAAACATGTAAATAGATAAAGGGAATCAACACAGTAAAGGAAGAGAGTATATTTAAAAGAAGAAAAACTACCACAACTAGAGGACAGTCTAAAATTAGAGGGGCAACAATTTAAAAGTAATATCAGGAAGTATTACTTTACTGAGAGGGTAGTGGATGTATGGAATGGCCTTCCAAGTGGTAGAGGTAAACACAGTCAAGGATTTTAAGCATGGGTGGGATAGGCACAAGGCTATCCTAGATATAAGATGGGGACTAATAAAATTATTTAGAAAATTGGGAAGACTAGATGGACCGAATGGTTCTTATCTGCCGACACATTCTATGTTTCTATGCTCCTAGGTGTATGTCAATCATGTAACATGAAAGGTACTTGAGAAAGTAGTGTTAATGCGTATTAGGAGGTAGCAGGTAGACAGGTGAAAGACACACAATGGTCAGCAATTTAGTATTAGAAAAGTTCAGAGCACGCTGAAGGATTTATAGGTGAAGTTCCAGTACTTTTGATCAGGATAAAAAGGGAAGAAGTAGAGGAAACCTTAAATGGAAAATATTTTTAGGGCTTAATCACTCTTTCAAAAACACAAACATTTTCTAAATGTGTACATGCGAAGAAGACAGGGAAGTCCAAACAATTAAGAAACAAAAGCTGACAAAATGGAATTTGCATGAAGTGTTTGAAAAGGATGTATAGAAGTTAAACATCAGCTCCATATAAAATGTCTAGTATATCCTAAATATACTGAGAAAAATGTTTAAAAACACATTACTTCCTCTGCGACATGACATGCACCAGTGCAGAACATTTAGGAGGTCAGAAATAGTCAGTGGGGTTCACATAACACATTTGTCCTGTTTATCTATGAATTTCCTAGTAATATAGGCAAGACAAGTTTGTATGGTTAAGCAATGCTTTAAAATGACAACTGCAACCTAATAATGCAATTTACTTTAATCAAGAGCAGGTAAACAGAAGTTTAAAAACATACATATTTTGTAAAGATTGACACATGACAAGTTCAGAGTTTGTGCCAGAAAGGAGCAAACATTTCATATATTCCTTCAGTCTAATCCCCCCCCCCCCCCCCCCCCCATTACATTATGTTGTGCACATTTCCATTTTGGCAAATGCTCAGTAATATATCTAGTCAGTTTCACAAATGAATTAAACGCCAGGGCACAAAAAACAGCAACTGAGACCATAATGGGGACGTGGTTGGAACAAAAAATTTCTGGTTCTAAAATGCACCATACACCTTTGTAATAAAGGCATCATTACTTCTCACCTGCACATACTGAGTAACTGGACTAATCATTTGGGGGTGTTGGAGATATGGATCAAGATTTTGATTGCCCCATACACTGTGGAATTGAGGTGCAGGCTGGTTAAGCACCATAGGTCTTGGCTGAACATATGCACCTGAAAAAAAAAATATTATGCACTGGGTTAAAAAAAAAAATCCTTAAATCCACAAACACTTTACACAATGGCCAGATAGTATAATTACTCAAAGCATTAAAAAAAATACCTCCTCCCATTTTTCATGCATTTTAACCCCTTGCTTTGCCAAAACTGGTCTGTCCTGTCTGGCAAAGTGTTGCCTACGATTGCAAACACCGCTCAAACGGCGATGTTTTAATACCTCAAGTTCGAGGCATTAGGCAACACCGAAATTAAAGGGCTGCTGCTGTTCTTGGGTAGAACATTAGAAGTGAAAATTTTTTCACTTCTGTCCCTCTAATACAGTTGCTAAGCGCCCCCTAGATAAAGTCCGCAACATTGCAATGTAAAATAAAAATAATTTTTTAATTAGCTAAATCTAGGGTTAGGGTTAGAAAAATAGTTAGGGTTGAAATTAAAGAAAAGGTTAGCATAAGGGTTAAAATTAAAACAAAACTAGAATAAATTAAGGGTTAGCATAAGGGTTAGAGTTAGGGTTAAATTTAGGGTTCGGGTCAAAAGGTCACTGTAGGAAAACAAACACCACTATTTTTAAGTTATTTTTCCCATCATATTTTATGATTTTGTTGTTGTAAATGATATATGATTAATGGTACTTAATGAAAGCCCTTCTCATGGCGATAAAAACAATATGTTTTTGTAAATATGCCATCTGGTTAGCACGTCTGACGACACTCCCACCCAGCAATTGAAAAAAGATTTTATTGCCACTGTATACAGTAGTACCTTCAAAAATGGTCAACACAATGAACAGTTTATTCAAAATGTTTTCTAACAAACCTACCTGTCACATGTATTTCGGGTTACCTTTAATAACACTGGGCACATTTAGTTCAATTCAAAAAATGAAGGGCTGCTTGATATAGCTCTGCCTCTAGCCCTTCAGTATGTAATTCAACTAGCAATACAATTCCAGTTTTGCCACCTCTGCACTGGCACAGTCATACCTCCGAATGATAACTGCAGCCAAATTTGCTATAGTTTGGCTAGATGAAAATATGGAGTTGTACATGATTTTAAAGTGACTTGTGTAAGGAACTATTTATATGCCTTATTTCAAAGTACCATTTTAAGAGCGTTATTTAAGAGTTACTTACATATATTCTGCTGCTTTCTTATTGCTGGACCCAATTTCAATTTTTTGCCATGAAAATTGATCTGTGACTAAAGGCAAACAACGTTATTGGTGTGCCATTAAAAAACAATACATTTTATTTTAGTTTTATCTACGCAGACCTTAAGGTGGTAAGGGTTTAACAGTGATCCCAGGGTTACCATGACAACGCAATAAAATTGAGCTCTGGAGGTACAGCCCTGTCTCAATGCCAGGGCAGAGTCCAGTAGCCACAATAGAGCATTGCACTTTTGCTACCACAGGACAGATCTTGGGGCAGATCTATCAATGTGTACTGGTGAGGGGCACCAGGAGATCAAAATACCAAGCAATCAATTTGGAGCAAGCAACGTTACAGTGGAGCTGTACAAGAAATGTGTCCATGAATGCACAGATTCAAGCTCTTTGGCGCCACACCTAGACATGAAGGAATGAATGAAGTTACTGGAGAAAGGGAGAAGGTGCAATGTGTCCATCATGGTGGCGCATGGTGACTTCTATGTACCGTATTTGCTCGAATATAAGACGACCCTGATTATAAGACTACCCCCAAACTTTGGATATTTCTTTAGGAAAAAAAACTAAAAGCCTGAATATAAGAAAAAAGTTTAACTTGTAATTCACATGTAAATTGCTTTTTAATATTTAATAAAAATTATGATATTAAACAAATGCATTTCTTGTTTTTATTTCCTTTTATGTGCCAATGCTGCTCCCCCCCCCCCCCCCCCCTCCCCGGTGGCTAGTGGGGGCAGCCAGGGGATGTCTGCACGATACGTGCAAACATCCTCCATGCTGCTCGACACTTCCGTCTATTATGATGGACAGCCGGCTGCCAAATATCCCTGGTGGGTAGTGGAGGCAGCCGGAGGATGTCTGCACGATACGCACAGACATCCTCCGCTGCTGCCCGGAACTTCCGCTGGGATTTTTATGATGAAGCCGGCTGGTCGTGCAAGCTTTTCGCGAGGGGGATCCAGGACCCCTGCAGCTCTGCGGGGGACCTGGATTCCAGTCTTATAATCTGACCTTGATTTGAGGTCAGATTATAAAACTACCTCGAATATAAGACTCGTCTTATATTCGAGCAAATACGGTATTAGTCATGACAGTGCCTGGTGAGTGTCATGTGATAATCACGGGGATGACTGACACATGCACAGAACCACTTTTTTTTTGTTTGCCTCCTAAACTAAAGTAGAAATAAGTCAAGCCCTAAAAGCATGATCTTGAATTTATATTCCACCAACATATGTCAACCCCAGTCTTAGTTGTCATTAAAAACATGCTTGAGAATTTCCACATTATACAACCTAGTGAAGAAGTCATGGGGATAGAGAAATCTTTTATTTTAAATGGATACATGGTGACCAAACAAAGATCTGACGACAAACATCCATAAATACAATTTGAAATACTTACGTCCACAATTTTCTGCACATCCACATCATCATAAAAAGACACAAAACCATACCTAAGAGGAAGAAAATTAAGGCTATGAGATAATACAGCTGCTGCATTGTGTCCATTTAGAAAGCCCCGCATTATAGCAAGAGTTTGTTCTCTGAAAACGGCAATTGCCACCAATAATGGCTTATAAGTTTGGAATAAAACTGGTGTTTACTACTGGTCAAAACAGGAAGTCTTCAAAGCCTGGGGTTATAATAAATTACTATTCTGTGTCTTTGAATACGTTTTCAAATCCTTAAGCTGTCTGTTTTACCATTCACTGATTAGGGTTTTTTTCCCATTACTTTTTATTAAAGATTTTGTACATCTTAAAAAAAATTAAAAAAACGAAGAAAACATTTTAAAAATCACATTAAATATATAAAAACAATATTTTGTGTCACAAGCCTGTTTTTTCTTAATCCTTTGAAGAAGAGGGATTTTCCTGGGCCAATAACCAGAGACAATTTTACCATTTTAATGTGGTTTAAAAATATTTTTCATCTGTCATTTAATGCACCAATACAAGTTATATGTTTTTTTTAAAGGACAGTTAGAGCTTTCGTTGGATACCATATACATAATCTACAATTTAGTATTTACAAAATACATAGAAAATGGGGAAAAGTGGGTCTGAGAAATCCAAACCAAAGTATGGACATGCAGGGATTATACCTTTGAGACTGACTAACGATTTGAAAAGGAGCTGGAACCCCTGTGCAGAATAGGTAGAGGGTATACCAACCTGTCCAAACAAAAGAACAGAATTCTTCTGCCTGAAGGAAAGCCAACCCATGGTTAAGCCGCAGTTTTAATTCCCCCAGGTCTTTGCACTCTGTCAATTACAAAGACACCGAAGTGTAAACCAAATACACCGGGTGAACTGGAATTAGGCTGGTGAAGGATAAAAGGCGAAGGTACAAAAGGATTAGGCAAAGGGTAGTCAGACAGGCAAGGATCGAGGCTGGCAGCAAACTGAGTTAAGGCAGGCAAAATGGGTCAGGACGGGCAGAAAACAGACTTGGTCAGGACTGGCAAGGTTTTGGCAACAGAATGTCAAAGAAAGCAATCAGGAATGCTAGCAAAAGGCACTCACAGGCAAGGTGCAACACACAAATGAGGGTTAAAATAGTTCTCATAATAATTGACTGACCAATAGTGGCACTGGGAGGAGAAAACTTTTTTATTATTATCCCTTTAACTGAACGTAAGGTCAGGAAGTTAAAACTATCGCGCATGAGCGTGCTCCGTTTCGCATGCAGTATAACCAACAGAAGAAGCTGTTGAGAGCCCTGAACTGGTAAGCGGGGCGATGAGGAGGATTTGTGACATGGATGTACCAAGATGGCAAGGTTGTACCATGCAAAATCAGTGAGGATGTAAAAGTGCTAAAGCCATGCCTGATTCAGATTCTGTATCCAACTGAGAAGGTATCAGATCAGATGAATCTGATAGTTAGGATATGAAGACTCTACGACACTAGATTCTGCTTCGGCAGCTAAAGCTTACATTGCCCACCATTCAGAGGACAAAATCTTGGACATCCTGGGGCCACTTACGCAAATATTCGACATGGTGGAGACCGCAGTGTCAAGAGGCTCTACTATAGACCCCAATGTCCTGAGAGTCTGGGTGCAAAGAGCTGTCTGCCTTCTGGGTAATGTCAACATAGCAAGTGAGAGAGGCATAAAGCCATTTTATTGCAAATAGAACCGAAGTTGGTCAATATGGCGACTTCAGAGAGACAAGGGCATGCTCTTTGGAGATTCTTTTCTGCAGACTTTTACAGCCCTTGATCGGGTGCAAACAAAACATGGTGTTTTGGCAAGCAGATCTAGAGGCCGTCTGTCCAGCAGCCCCACCATAGGGTCCTACATGGGACCTAGAGGCCTCACCCCAGCCAGACCCACAATGCCATAAGTCAGACCCACAGTTCGGTCTTCTTTCCACAAAGAGGCCACCCCTGGCAAAGCCGATGCTCCAGAGGAATGTTTCCAGCTCGTCTGACTTCTCCTTTTTCCCCCTAGAAGAGTTGGGGGCATCCGGTGTCTATTATTTAACCACGTTTTGTGTCACGGTTAGATGCCTGGGATCTAAATACAGTCTCTGGTTCAGACTCAGAGGGGCCATAACTCCGGTTCATGGTAATCAAGCGGTTCCATTAGCAACCGGTTTATCATTCAAAGAAGAAAGGGTGTTTCCAGACGTGATCAACCTGCGGAAATTAAATTCTTTGAAGGTTACCAGCATTTCAAAGTGGAGGAAATTCACTGCCTCAGGGATCTTCTGTTGGTAGGGGATTGGATAGTCAAGATGCCTACCTCACGGTCCCCATATCCTTTAAAAAAGAAATCAAGATTGCCTTCAGTTAAAGTGGAAACACCAGATGTGGAGGTTCACAAGTCTTTTCTGTTCCAGCCCATAGACTGTTTCGTGCATCTACCCTTGGACAAGGTCAAATTAATCAAAAAGGAGATCAGAAAGGTTCTGGTATGTCAAACGTTGACAATTAGTCATCTTGCATGGATCATAGGTCTTCTCTAGGCTTAAATTCAGGCAATTTTCTCGGGTACCCTCCAATACCAGACACTTCAAAATCTGAAAATCCGATCATTACACCAAGGTTTCACCTATGATCACTCGACTCCTTTTGACTGCAAGGGAGCAGAGGAACTCTCATGGTGGCTCCGCCACATGGAAGCAAAGAATGGCAGGGCGATTTTCCGCATGTCTCCAGAGTTAATGATACAAGCACACGTGAGTCTGTACTGTGCAGAACCTCCGCAACCGGGGGGAGATGGTACTCTTGGGAACAGAACTTGCACATAAACGGTCTAGAATTACTGGCAGGTACATTTGCAGTTTCACACAGAATACAGCGAGTTATGCAATAGAGCAGCAGGAAATGCTAGCAGAATGCTTGGTTGCATAGGGAGAGGTATTAACAGTAGGAAGAGGGAAGTGCTCATGCCATTGTACAGAGCACTGGTGAGACCTCACTTGGAGTATTGTACGCAGTACTGGAGACCGTATCTCCAGAAGGATATTGATACTTTGGAGAGAGTTCAGAGAAGGGCTACTAAACTGGTTCATGGGTTGAAGGATAAAACTTACCAGGAAAGGTTAAAGCATCTTAACATGTATAGCTTGGAGGAAAGACGTAACAGGGGGGATATGATAGAAACATTTAAATACATAAAGGGAATCAACACAGTAAAGGAAGAGAGTATATTTAAAAGTAGAAAAACTACCACAACTAGAGGACATAGTCTTAAATTAGAGGGGCAACGATTTAAAAGTAATATCAGGAAGTATTACTTTACCGAGAGGGTAGTGGATGTATGGAATAGCCTGCCAGCAGAAGTGGTAGAGGTAAACACAGTCAAGGATTGTAAACATGCGTGGGATAGACACAAGGCTATCCTAGCTATAAGACCAGGAAAGGGGGACTAATAAAAGTACTAAAAATAAAAATTGGGCAGACTAGATGGACCGAATGGTTCTTATCTGCCGACACATTCTATGTTTCTATGAGTTGTACATCAACCATCTAGGCAGGACGGTGTCTCAGACACTGTCCAACTTGGCAACACACTGAGGTTTTGCCTGGCACACACACTGAGGTTTTGCCTGGCACACAACATCTCTGCCCAGGCCGTGCATATTTGCATATTCCAGGTTTATTCAACACTGAGGCAGGCTGGAACTCTTGTTACCTCAGAGATTCCAGCAATTGACATTTAATGCCATCGATTTTCCAGAGACTGGCAGAAATTTGGGGCCCCAAATACTCAACTTCCCCGTTTCTTCAGCTGTAGACTGGATCCAGATGCAGTAGCAACCAACACGTTTCTCCAAGTCTGGAGCGGACCCAGACATTTCTCTTTTCCTCCTTTCTGCCTGCATATAAGTTCATCTCCGTTGACACAAAACTTTGGTTGTAATGATCACTTCCTGGTGGGAATCTCAACCTTGGTTTCCCTTTCTCCTGGAATTGTCGCTAGACATCCCGTTCGTTCTCACACACCTGTTGACAGATCCAGAAGGGAATCCTCATCCTCTAGTGAGTGAATGACAGATGAGCCGTTAAGGGATCCACACCCCGTTCTTAGTTTCCTTATTCATGTTTTTGAAGACTCAATTGTACCGTTTGATAAAGGTCCTGCAATCTGATTTCTGCGTGGCACAGGATATTTGATGGCATTCCTGCGGGCAAGCATATTTTGATATGTCTTAAGTAAAGGAATGAGAGTGAGGACACCGCCTAAACCTTGGTATTCATCTACCTGGGACATCAATTTAGTTTTGCAGTTTTTGGAATCATGGCCAACTAATGTTAATCTGTCCCTAATTATCAGCCTAGTTTCTCTGTGCCATCATCTCCTGAAAGACAGTTTCGGGTGGCAGAGCTTTAGATGTTTCAGCCAAGTCCTTTACTCCTGATGGAGTCTTGTTCAATATTTCTCGATGCACGAAAATAGCGATTAATATCGTATCCTGCCTTTTCATCTCAGTCACAACTATGTCCTGTTTTGTGTTTGAAGGAATATGAATACAGAACTTCAATGTTCCTCAGATTCAGAATTATTTTTTGTTTACAAACCTCATCGTCCAGTTCCTTCTCCATCCTTGGTCAGATTGGTCCTCCAGGAAGCAATAATTTAGGTTTTTGGTTTTCATTCCAGGAGAGGGGCACTTGGCATCCAAGGCAATTGCTGCCTGGAAGATTTCTTGAAAGAGTCGACTGAGAATTTTATTTTCGATCTACCATTCATTTTGCATCTAGGGTTGTTGAACAGCTTTGAACTAGCATAATAGGAGCCTCAGTGTCTCTATAAATTGACAGATATTCCTATTTCATGACGTAAAGTCATGGAGGAGTATTCTATCTAGATTTTCCCTACCCTGGGTTATTATTTGATTTATTATTATATACGTTTGATTATTATTTTACCAAATTATGTTGACTAATCTCAATATTTTGTCAGAGTTTGCAGATTGTTCATGCTTTTACCTTATATTAGACATCATCCTCATTACTGTTCCCACTTTTTCTCATACTGTAAAGAATTATATCCCGTTAAGGAATCTGTTACATGGAAGATTTCTTGTTTCTTCGGATTAATTACCCTTTAGTCTTAATACACTGTCTGTTTTTTCATCCATCAGAGATAGAGGAGGTTCTCAGACTGTTATAGAAGGGGAGGGAGGGGTTATTGTTATAATACTGTTGTTGATTGGTTCATTTTTCTATGGCATTTTCCGGTGTTCTTTCTTGCTGCCGAGGGAAATTAAAGATATATGCCTAATACTCGCCTCCATGTCTTTGAGATAGCATTAATATTCATAAAGATCCATTCATACAGACCTTGTTAAATATCCATTAAGCATATTCAAATGTATCGCCATATTACCCAACCTGTTTATAAACGATTTTTGCCTTCGATGTCTGTCAGACTCCTCAGTGAAGCAACTTACCAGAGTATCCCCCGATCCATACTGTCATGAGCACCCACGCTTCCTTCACTGCTGGGTGCACTCCGATGCTCTCCTGTGGGAGCATATAATTTCCTTGACAACTAGCTAGGTCGCGCATCATGAGAATTTAAAAGTTATCACTGCACTCAGTATGGTGCCGAGTGATTCTCGTGTATCCTGCGTTTATCCCTATTTGCCGTTTATCGTTGCGGATTTGGATTGCCTACAATACTGCTCCTTTGCATGTGCCCCTGACCTCTGATGTCCTTTTGACTTCGCTCCTGTGCTTGTTTCTTTGACCTCTGGACCAGCTGACTTTGATCCTATTCTGGCTTCCTGTATGTTCGGCATGTCCCTGGATAATTCTATTGGCTGCATTTGCTCAGGTATGCCTGTATATACTACTGCATACTAGGATCTGTGCTGTATACCAGCGCTCCGCAACCAGTGGGCTGCAGCACACTGGTGCGGCGCTGGATGATGGGAGGTGTGCCACGAAGCATCCAGCGGATGCCGGCCCCCAAGAGGAGAGCCCGATATTGTCTAAGACTTAGACAACACCAGGCTCTCCGCCTGGCATCTGCAGAAATGTAAAAAAAAAAAATCAAGTTTAACAAAAATAAATCATTTCCACCTCATATCCGGTGGCTGTGTAGCCCTCCTCCGTGCAGAAGGAAAGACTGCATGGAGGAGACGACCGAAGACACGGAGCAACAAGGAGGTGATTACTGTGGAAGAGGGTGGCATATTATTTGGCAAATTGGCTGTGGCTTATTGGCGGCAAACGTCATACGGGCACATGGGCGGCAAACGTCATACGGGCACATGGGCGGCAAACGTCATACGGGCACAGTGGCGTACCTACCACTGGTAAAAAAAAATACAAAAATAAGTGTGGGCAAACGGGGCAGCTGCCCAGATCCGCATCCATCAGACCCTGCATTTCGTCTCAGCCACCGTAAACGTCACCAGGAATCTTTTTTTGAGGAGATGGGGGCGACTAGCAGCATCCAAAGGGGCACATAACGCTGGCAAATGGGCAAATAACACTGGCAAATAACACTGGCAAACGGGCAAAGCAACACTGGCAAACGGGCAAAATAGGCAATCTGGTTATGGCATATTAATGGGGAAAGGGCTGTGGCAGATTAATTGGCAATCTGAATGTCTGGCTGTAGCATATTAATGGGCAAGCTAATTGTGGCATAATGGGCAAATTGGCTGTGACCAAAGTGATACTGTGGCATGTTCTGTGGGGCAAAATAACCTGTACTATGAGGGAAAGTGACACTGTGGCATGTTCTGTGGGGCAAAATAACGTGTACTATGGGGGAAAGTGACACTGTGGCATGTTCTGTGGGGCAAAAAAACCTGTACTATGGGGGAAAGTGACACTGTGGCATGTTCTGTGGGGCAAAATAACCTGTACTATGGGGGAAAGTGACACTGTGGCATGTTCTGTGGGGCAAAATAACATGTACTATGGGGGAAAGTGACACTGTGGCATGTTCTGTGGGGCAAAATAACCTGTACTATGGGGGAAAGTGACACTGTGGCATGTTCTGTGGGGCAAAATAACATGTACTATGGGGGAAAGTGACACTGTGGTATGTTCTGTGGGGCAAAATAACATGTACCATGGGGGAAAGTGACACTGTGGTATGTTCTGGCGGGCAAATTTATAAAGCGGCATGCCAAATCGTGTGGGTACAATAGGAGTACAAGCCAAGTGCTGTGGGTACTGTATAGTGCTGTGTTAAGACCTTTAGGTGCAATGTGGGTGCAGAGGAACATAATAAAAATAAGAAATTAACAAATTTTCAATAACATTTTCATTACATATGAAAATAGTTGAATAGAATATTAAAAGGATCATATAAGTATACATGCAGCTAGTTATATACATATATTTGGGGTCCACCTCAAGCTTTTGAAACAGCTGGAAATATGTCAACTTTTTTTATTTTGTCCAGAAAAGTAATATTACTTTACTGAGAGGGTGGTGGATGAGAGGTTAATATATGAAGGAGTTTAAGCATGCATGGAATAAGCATAAGGCTATCCTTGATACAAGATAAGTCCAGGGACTAATGAAAATATGACTTTACTGAGAGGGTAGTAGAAGTGGTAGAGGTTAATACAGTGAAGGAGTGTAAGCATAAGGCTATTCTAGATATAAGATGAGGCCAGGGATTAATGGAAGTATTCCAGCAGAAATGGTATATGTTAATACAGTGGAGGTCAGAAACTTTGTATTACTTTACTGAGAGGGTAGTGGATGCATGGAATAGTCTTCCAGTAGAAGTGGTAGAGGTTAATATAGTGAAGGAGTTTAAGCATGCAAGCCATAGGCATAAAGCTATCCTAGATTTAAGATAAGGTCAGGGACTAATAAAAAGTATTACTTTACAGAGAAGGTAGTGGATGCATGGAATAGTTTGCCAGAAGAAGTTGTAGAGGTTAATAATGTAAAGGAGTTTACCGTATTTTCCGGAGTATAAGACGACTTTTTAACCCCTGAAAATCTTCTCAAAAGTTGGGGGGTCGTCTTATACGCCGGGTACTGGGATTTACTTACCTATTTTCTGCTCCGTCTCCGCTCGCGATGTTAAGCCGGTCCGTGGCTGTGAGGGAAGCGTTGTGAGCTCCCCTCAGGCCGCGCGGCTCAGTGTGTTTAAACTTTTTTTTTTTTTTAAACAAAACTTTATTGTCCGCGCGGCCTGAGGGGAGCTCACAACGCTTCCCTCACAGCCACGGACCGGCTTAACAGCGGGAGACAGAGCAGAAAATAGGTAAGTACTGGGGCTTGAGGATTGGGGAAGGGGGGAGGAGGGTGGGAAACTCTTTATTTTAACCTAAAAGGTTAAAATATAGATGCAATTTTTTCGGCTTATAAGACGACTTAGTTGGGGGGTCGTCTTATACGCCGGAAAATACGGTAAGCATGCATGGGATAGGTATAAGGCTATCCTAGATATAAGACAAGGCCAGGCACAAAGCAGAACAGTTGGGAGGCACGTAAGTGGCATTTCTGGGGTGGAGTTGCATGGTGGGTTCGGGGGGCCCCGGGGCCCAGTGGTTTCTAGTTACACCTCTGTACAGGCATATAAGCGGCAAACGTAATACAGGCATATTAGTGGCAAAAGTAATACAGGCATACTAATGGGCAAATTGGCTGTTTTTGTTTGTCTATGATTTTGTAATGCACTGGTTTGGTTTGTCTGTTTATCATTGGTAGTGAATGCACAAACCAAACCAGTGCATTATTTATTTTGCACACTTGTTTTTAAAGGTAAATTAACCCCTTAACGACAGGCGACGTGCCAGGCACGTCACGGCAAATCGAGGACTTGCCGACAGCTGACGTGCCTGGCACGTCATGCACTAAATGGAGTAAAGAAAGCGACCAGCGGTCGCTTTTTTTACTCTAACGGTGTTGCTACAATGCCTCTAGGTAGAGGCATTGTGCAACACCCCCCAAATGTGCAGGGGCGCGCTACGATCACTCCATGGAGTGATCGTAGCAGCCATTTAAAAATGGCTGCGCCCGCTGCACACATGTGCTTAGAAAGCGAACGATCGTTCGCTTTCTAAGCATCTCCGGTGTTGTTAAAGTGCCTCGCCAGCGAGGCACTTAACAACACCTTCAGGCTGCCCAGAGCCGATGGTGGTCGCTCTCCTGAGCGACCCCATCGGCTCAGTAGAAGGGAACGCTGCCTGTACAGGCAGCGTTTCCCTTCTAATGGCAAGAGCATCGGAAGTGAAAGTATTTCACTTCCGATGCTCTAGGGGGAGCCAATCGATGCCGGCACAGCAGATCTATGTGATCTGTGTGCAGGCATGTATGGTAAGTGCTCTGATGAGCACTTATCATACTGTCAAAGGCAATATTAGTAAATATTGCCTTTGACAAGTATTGATCTGCCTCCCTCACCTTACTACTTTTAGTAAGGGAGAGAGACAGATCAGATCAAGTAAAAAAAAATAAAATAATAAAAAAAAATTTAATAAAATTTTAAACACCAAGGGCTTTTATAAAAGCCATTTAACCCCTTCCCTGCCATTGATCGCTGTGTACGCAGTGATCATACACAGCAGCACATTTTTTGCTGTCTGTGCATTTTTTAGGGGTTATTTTTTTTTACTGTAATTCATTACAGTATAAAAAAAGGCTCTTTTAAGAGAGATTAACCCCTTTCTTGCCGTTGATCACTGCCTAATCAGCGATCTGACGCAAATGCAGCAATCTTGCTGCATAAGCATTTTTTTTTTTATTTTTTTTAAACTTTTTTATTACACCCGTCACGTGTTAATTATACCCGACTACGTTTAACGTAAAAAAATTTTTTTAGCTGTCTGAGCGCATGTATAGCGATCAGTAACAGCTGATAAGTGACAATGGCGGGTTGGCGTTTGCTCAGATGAGCATCACCATTCGTCTGGTTAGATCAATATGTGTAAATATTTGATCTGACCCGTGTAGATCTGCCTCCCTCTCACTTGAGTTTTAGTGAGGGAGACAGAGCTGTATAATGTAAGTTTTTAATTATAATATATTTAATAGAATTGAGACCCAAAGGCTTTTATAAAACCCGTTTCCAGTATTTAACCCCTTCCCTGCAATTGATCGCTGTGTACGCAGTGATCTTACACAGCAGCACATTTTTTGCTGTCTGTGCATTTTTTTAGGGGTTATTTTTTTTTACTTTGATTTATTACAGTATATCAAAGGCTCTTTTAAGAGCTATTAACCCCTTCCTTGCCGTTTATCACTTCCTAAGCAGCACATATGGTCACTGCCTAAGCAGTGCATATGGAGCAATCTAGTCGCCGAAGGATTTTTTTTTGCTATCAGCATTTTTTTTGTCAGACTCACTAGGGGTTAATTATACCCACTAGGGGATTACGTGTATTCCTTTTGAAGCTGTCTGAACGCGTGTATAGCGATCAGTAACAGCCGATCAGTGGCAAAGGTGGTTTGGTGATTTCTCAGATGAGCATCACCATTCGTCTGGTTCGTAAATATTGTTCTGACCCATATGGATCTGCCTCCCTCTCCTCACTTGAGTTTTAGTGAGGGAAAGAGACAGATCTGTATAACATAATTTTTAAATTGTAATAAATTAAATAAAATGTTAATAAATTGTGAGTCCCAAGGGCTTTTATAAAAGCCATACCTTTTGTATAGTGTAGTGTATTAACTCCTTCCCTGCCACTGATCACTGCACAGCAGAAATTTTTTTCTTGTCTGTGCATTTTTAGGGGTTAATTTTTTTGTACAGTACTACAAAGGCTCTTATAAGAGCTATTAACCCCTTCCTTGCTCTACATGTTCAAATTCCAAGTTTGAAAATCAAAAAGCGCACCTCTCAAATGTAGCCTTTCAACCCCTAACAAAGCTGACAAAAGCTATGCATGGGTGGTATCCCTGTGCTCGGGAGATGTTGCTGAACATATATTGTGGTATTGTTTGTCAGTGACACATACCGAAATATGTGAATTTGTGTCTAAAGTGCAATGTATGTGGGAAAAAATACACAATAAAATGACTACCACAAACTTTGACAAAGGCTGGTGGCAGAATTGGTGCATGGAAAGTGTTAAAATAACACCATTTAAAATAGCCTAGGGTGTCTACTTTTACAAAATATATACTTTTTGGGGTAAAATACACTGTCCTACTTAAAAAAAAGTCCCAAATGAAAGATGGGCTCAGGCTGACTACACGTCAATATTCCAAGTTGAAAATGCGCACCTTCACAATGTGGCCCTTTAGCCCCCAAACAACCCAACAAACCTATGCATGGGTGGTATCCCTGTACTCAGGATATGTTGTTGAACACATATTGGGTTATTGTTTGGCAGTGACACATACCAAAATCTGTGAATTTATGTCTAAAATACAATATTTGTGAAAAAAAACCACACAAAAATTACTACCACAAACTTTGACAAAGGCTGGTGGTAGAATTAGTGCATGGAAAGTGTTAAAATACCACCATTTGAAATAGCGTAGGGTGTCTACTTTTAAAAAATATATGGGTTGATGGGGTAAAATACACTGGCTGGTTTCAAATATGTCCCAAATGGGACATGGGTGCAGGCGGTCTGCATGTCAAAATTTTAATTTGGAAAACCAAAAACTGCACCTACCAAATTTGGCCTTTTAGCCCCCAAACAACCCAACAAACCTATGCATGGGTGGTATCCCTGTACTCAAGAGATGTTGCTGAACACTTATTAGGGTGTTATTAAGCAGTGACACATACCAAAATCTGTGAATTCATGTCTGAAGTACAAGGTTTGTGGAAAAAAAACACAAAAAAATTACTACCACAAAGTTTGACAAAGGCTGGTGGTAGAATTAGTGCATGGAAAGTGTAAAAATACCACCATTTGAGATAGCCTAAGGTGTCTTTTAAAAAATATATGGGTTGATGGGGTAAAATACACTAGCTGGCTTCAAATATGTCCCAAATGGGACATGGGTGCAGGCTGTCTGCATGTAAAAATTTCAAGTTGGAAAACAAAAAACTGCACCTCACAAATTTGGCATTTTAGCCCCCAAACAACCCAACAAACCTATGCATGGGTGGTATCCCTGTACTCAGGAGAAATAGTAGAATCTATTTAGCATGTTTTCTCGTTCGCTATTGTCGATGAGGAGAAGTTGTTTCAAATAAAAACAAAGAAATTTGTGTATTTTTTTTTTTTTTACCATATTTTATTATTTTTTTTAATAATATGATAAGATATGATCAAAAAGATGGCATCCATAGAAAGCCCTTCTTGTCCCGATAAAAACAATATATAATATGTGTGGGTACAGCAAATGACAAAGAAGAAAATTACTGCTAAACACAAACAGCACAGAAATGTTAAAATAGGCATTGTCCAGAAAGGACAAAAATGTTTCAAAGGCTCTGTCCTTAAGGGGTTAAGGCATCTAGTTCTTGTGTTCTGTGTATGCACTTGACTTTATAACTTAATTGTTATTTATTTTTGTTTGAGGTGTGCCACGGAATTCTGGGAAGAGCTTTGGTGTGTCCTGGGTGAGAAAAGTGTCCTGGGTGAGAAAAGGTTGAGGAGCACTGCTGTATATTGTGAACCTTGCATGCTTAACAACTGTGCTGAATACTCTGAACTCTGCGTACATAATAACTGTGCTGAATACTGTGAGCTCTGCATCCTCAATAACTTTGGATCACAATCTATATGCTTGTCATCTGCTTATGAAATTACCGTGCTTTAGATTACAAAGAGTCTGCATCCGGTGGATATGGGTTTTCATACAGCCTTTCCAATAAGCAAGTTTGTCCGTTTACAGCGTGAATATTCATTTTAATAAACCAGGGATGTCCAAGTTTGTTCTGCTTTGGGCCACTTCACTGTAAATCTATTTCGTGCGTGGGCCACATTCATGTTTCATTGAAAGAAAATGTATGTATGTACACGCGCGTGTAATATAGAGATTATATATTATATATTTTCGATATAGATTTATAATATATTAATCTCTATCTCAATCACAGTAATGCCACTGACATCCGGTACTCCAACAGGGTCAGAGTGCGAGGGGAGAAAGCACCACCCCCTCACGCTTTGACCCTGTTGGAGCACTGGTTGTCAGGGACATCCCGATGCACACTTTGTTGGAGCGGCCACCATTGCCACTCAAGCCACGCCCTTGTACTAAAACCCAGGTGTGTACCAATATTTTGTTCCTACAACTTGCTTTTGCCCAAATATTGTTCAGATTACACCGCACCCTACATTCTGGTCTCTTTTCCAGTTTGCCCTCACAAAGCCCTTATCGAAATATCATGACAGTGATAATCATTAGAGGGTTTAACCCTAGATCTAGAAAAATAAATAAACCAGATTTGGCATATTGGGCTCTATTCAAGGTATATTAACAAGGGAGATTATTAAGAATATTGCAAATAAGAGACAAAATCAACACATAAGAATACAAATCGCAAACAAAAGCATAGAGAATAGACAATATGCTGATTAGTAATGTTGTGGTAAAAAATATAATAAGGCAGCATTGTCTATTTGAAAATGATGCTTAGTAGGTTTGAACTTACCCCTTAGAAACACCGGTACGATCAGTGATTATTTTCACTTCTTTAACTGATCCAAATCTTGAAAAGAAATCCCGAATTTCAATTTCATCCATCTAGTGAAAGAAATAAGTCTTAAGAAAAACAAAACAAACAAAACCAAAAAACAGACAACAACAAAGCATAAGTGGGCAAAGGAATATAAATACTTACCCTTACGTCAATTCCTCCAACAAATACTGTATTGGGCATTATTTTGCCTTCTGGTAGCACGTAACCATGGCTGGTGACAGCAGACAATTGTGCTTCCTCCTCATCAGAAACAGTGCTTAGCTCAGTACGGGGCTCAGAAGTAGACTATGGAACAATTTGGGTTAAAAAAAATTGTATAATCCACATTAAAGCAGTATCATTATGTTGGGCACAAGGTAATTTCAGATTAGTACAAGCATGTTCTAGTGTTTGGGTGCCACCCCACAGTGACTTTACAGCACTAGTAACTCACTATGGTGCAGGGGACACAGAATGTAGTCTATACGTCATGCACTGAATGGGAGGGTAATGCAACTATCACAGAAGGGGGAGTTATGATCCTATTTGATCAGGTCAATCTCCTGCTTCTTCCAGAAAGATGTACAAAAAGTGTTGGAAGGCAGGTTAAAAAATAAAACAAAAAAAATGTACACCGCCAACTAGTCCTGCCCACTAGTGATACACAGAAGCCAGTAAGTCAGCAAGGGTATAAATTATGACATCATAATGTAGGCTCGGCCCACAGTTGGAAGTGACACTTGCTGGAAGATTTTGGAGAATGTGGCATCATGGGTAAAATTCACAAAATGGATGCAGGAGACACCTAATTTTATTTTTACTTTTATATGGAATTAATTCAAACATAGAAAGAAAGAAAAGAAAAAAAACAGTGGCATATATGTGTTTATTTTAAATGTACAGGTAATCTAGTTAAAGGGACACTACCATTTACATAAAATTTAAGACTGAATTGTTTGAGATACTGACATACAGTGATCATGTTGCACTTTGCATTTGAAGATAGATAACCAATAAACGTAACAGTAAATCTTGAGGTCTTGGGGAAGTGACTGCAAATGTCAAAACACTGTTGGGGGAGGGATGTCCCTAAAAAGGGACAATCTAGTCCCCAAACTAAAACACACAAACCAACAGGTCAGTCAAAAACCGGCACGCGCACAATCACCCCCAGGTCATTCACATACCGGCATGCACACACCCACTCACAGGTCAGCCATATAGCCGCACACCCACCCACAGGTCAGTCACATACCCGAATGTGCACACCCACCCATACATCAGTCTCGTACGCAAGCACACCCACGCGTTACGTATGCTCGCTCACCCACACGGCAGTCAAGTACGTGTGCGCTCTCCCACACGTCAGTCACGTGCGTGCTCTCCCACACGTCAGAATTGTTTTTGGGTAGGAAGGGAGGTGTTATACCCGTACACTTCCTTTCACTCTAACTATGGCCTTTGCCTCTATGATGACAGTCACAGGTCCAAGAGCAAGGCAGCCATATTAGGTTAGTGTGTGTGTGTGGAGCAGTATAGTGCAGTGTCAGTTACTCCTGTGTCAGTTATTATAAACCTGATGTTCAGTAATACACACACAGATCAGTCGCACACACACACAGATCAGTCGCACACACCAGTCGCATACACACACACCAGTCGCATACACACACACACCAGTCGCATACACACACACCAGTCGCATACACACACACACCAGTCGCATATACACACACACACACACACACACACACACCAGTCGCATACACACACACACACACACACACCAGTCGCATACACACACACACACACACACACCAGTCGCATACACACACACACACACACACACCAGTCGCATACACACACACACACACCAGTCGCATACACACACACACACACGTCGCATACACACACACACACACACACACACCAGTCGCATACACACACACACACACACACACACACCAGTCGCATACACACACACCAGTCGCATACACACACACACACACACCAGTCGCATACACACACACACACCAGTCGCATACACACACACACACCAGTCACACACACACACGTCGCATACACACACACACACACACCAGTCGCATACACACACACACACCAGTCGCATACACACACACACGTCGCATACACACACACACACGTCGCATACACACACACACACACACACGTCGCATACACACACACACACACACGTCGCATACACACACCAGTCGCATACACACACCAGTCGCACACACACCAGTCGCACACACCAGTCGCACACACACCAGTCGCATACACACACACCAGTCGCATACACACACACCAGTCGCATACACACACACCAGTCGCATACACACACACCAGTCGCATACACACACACCAGTCGCATACACACACATCAGTCGCATACACACACATCAGTCGCATACACACACATCAGTCGCATACACACACATCAGTCGCATACACACACATCAGTCGCATACACACACACCAGTCGCATACACACACACACACACCAGTCGCATACACACACACACACACATCAGTCGCATACACACACACCCACACATCAGTCGCATACACACACACATCAGTCGCATACACACACACACACCAGTCGCATACACACACACACACCAGTCGCATACACACACACACACATCAGTCGCATACACACACACACATCAGTCGCATACACACACACACACATCAGTCGCATACACACACACACACATCAGTCGCATACACACACACACACATCAGTCGCATACACACACACACATCAGTCGCATACACACACACACATCAGTCGCATACACACACACACATCAGTCGCATACACACACACACATCAGTCGCATACACACACACACACATCAGTCGCATACACACACACACACATCAGTCGCATACACACACACACATCAGTCGCATACACACACACACATCAGTCGCATACACACACACACATCAGTCGCATACACACACACACACATCAGTCGCATACACACACACACATCAGTCGCATACACACACACACACATCAGTCGCATACACACACACACACATCAGTCGCATACACACACACACACATCAGTCGCATACACACACACACACATCAGTCGCATACACACACACACACATCAGTCGCATACACACACACACATCAGTCGCATACACACACACACATCAGTCGCATACACACACACATCAGTCGCATACACACACACATCAGTCGCATACACACACACACACCAGTCGCATACACACACACACACCAGTCGCATACACACACACACACACACACACATCAGTCGCATACACACACACACATCAGTCGCATACACACACATCAGTCGCATACACACACACATCCAGATCAGTCACATACAAAAAAAAAAGGTTCCTATAGCTATAGCATGTGGCCCAGGCGTGAATTCTCATTTCGCACTTGCTGACGCAGATAGGTTGCAATGCATCTTTACACCAATGCCGGTTGAAATCAATACAATAAGATGTGACTTGTTTTTAGCAAGAGTGAAAGAACAATGTAAGCACAAGCAACTTCTAGGTTCATGAACAATGTTCTTTATAATCTAAGAAAAAAAAAATAGACCTCTATACTAATGATCTATTTTACACAATTTTAGACAGTGTTTAAATACTAGAATTAAAAAAAAATTAAAAAAAATTATGGAAGGGTTCCTTTAAATTCTAAACTGCCTCTGTAGTACCGGTAATATGCCCAGCATAATGTCAGATAAGGATATTGAAGCACAAACTTTAAGCAAGACAGTTCCAAAATGGTGGAAGAGCACCTTCATTTTTATTGTGCTAGAAAATGGTGGGACACCAGCTTAATTTTTATTGTCCTAAAAACTGCTTTATTTTCGATCCACTCGCAAAAAAAAAAATCTAGACTAGATGATTGGTCTATATAAAAATGACACGAGGCTGAACGTGTTCTGCTTGATTTGTAATCCATCTGATTAGTGGTTTACGGTGTAAGATGAGCAATTGTGGATCACATTGTTTTTTAACATTTTTATTTACGGTCTTTAGCTTAAGTAGGTGATACAAGCAAATAAAACAATCGGGATATAGTGACCAATTTATAAACCAGCACGTGCATCAGCCTATTTAATAACCTTGCAATGGCGCCCTACTAGTTTACCACGGTTTTACTCCGTACTAACCCAAACCATGTAGCCGATACACCAGAGACCCTATCATTCCCGTCACATTTACAGTAAAGACAAGTCCAGTCACATTACATAACAAGGAGAAATCGATGTTAAACCCACAGTCCGATCCCAAGGAGCCGCTCACTATATCTGACAGCTGTTTACTTGACCACAAGTTACTACACAGATCCCTTCCAAATAGCCACCGAGATACCCTACTACCCGGTGAAGATTTCACCTCTCGAGCGGAGGTTTTTATCACAATCGTGTTACGTAAGTGTCAGATTATTTTAATCCCAACACGATGCTGGTTGATATTCAGTAGATCGTGTATATTGCAGACAGAGACATTACTCATAGGAGGTTCAGTCTCTGCCCGGTGCGTAGCGGGCAGGACTCGAGCTTGCTATGGCCTCGCTGAGCATAATTAATACACACAAACGTAAAATACCCATTTATCATTATAAACGGTTTAGCATGTAATGGAATCGAACAAGTGAACGTATTACCGGGCATATCAGAATCACAATTCTATATACACACACTGTCTACAACTACATTGGTTTTATTGTAAGATGCGTTTGTATCGTCACCACAGCCGAGACCCGAACTTTTCTGAAGTTTTATTGGTAACAAATGAGTGAATTAATAGTAGGAATTCCAAGGACGCAGCGCGGGGCGCAGTACTTACCATTGTGACGGTAGGCAACGAAAATATTGGTGGTGACGTGAACAACCCCGAAAACAAAACAGTTGAACCCTTAACTAACTTAACAAAAGTTAAAAACAAAACAAAAAACCCGTTAAAACAAACACCTGTCCTTCCCTCCTCTGGACGCTGTGGCGGAGTGTTTGGGCGTGTCCTATATATGCCCTCCTTGGAGCAGCCCATCACTCGGGAAACTATGGGGAGGCGCAGGAGTGCAAAAAAGAGAGAACCCGATCACCCAGCCACGTGACTGGATAGAAAGGAACCTTGCGCGCAACGTTTTACATAGAATACACGATGAATGTGTATTAAGGAGGCTCGTGCTGTGGTGGCTGCACAGTTCTCTCACCATGTATGTTTGTAGTAATGGTTTGGTCTTTCGTGGGGCTTAACATGATCGACCTTATGATGTTGAAATATGAATTTGAGTGGGAGTGAGGGCCTGTGAGTGATTCGAGGCTGAAGCTCATCATGTAAATTTCTCTTCAAGAATAGAATGATTGGGAAAATAATCCCATGTGGTGGCCCTATTTTTGTATTGCATTCACTAGTAGTATATGAGGGTTTTTAATCGGCTAATGTTAACTTTATGCATATAAGCCAGGAACCAAAGAAAGGTGTTTGCCCAGTTAACCAATGACATTGTGAACTGCTGATTTAAATCTTAAAGGGTCAACCCACCATGCACCAATATGTCCCCAAATGGTTGGCCAGTTTAGCTGAATTTCTCAAATCTCTAAAATGCTTCCAATCAATATCCTTGATTTGGGGTCCAAATCGGCTCTTTGCCCGTTTAGAAATCGAAGCATTTGGATCTGGACATTTTCTTCATAAAAACCATAGATTTTCGGCTACACAATGTGCGACTGTCATCGCACTTTTCATATTCAGGTAACATAGGTAGAATTTGCCTGATTTCAAATTTAAAGCCCTCTAAAGTACCATAGAATATTGTAAATTGATTTTTCACATGCACATGTACCCTGATACAAAATCAGTTTGTTACAATATTTGTTCAAAAGATGATAGCTGATATATAAATCTATGGCCATGTCAAAAAAACACTTGTAAAAAAAACTCTGTTGCCTTTTTTTGTGCAAATAAATTACTCCTTACACGGTGTGCTGGACTCCTCCTATATTTTCTTTTTTTATGTAAAAAAAACACATAAGTTGAAATAATAAATCTATTTGTTTTCTAATTATTTTAATTAAAAATGTTATGTTTTTTTTTCATGATTTTTAAAAAATAAACAAGCCAGGCCAGAGAGGGGGTGTAGAGTTTGTCAGCGGAGAAGTACAACTGGGTGATAGGAATGGTAAAAAAATATAAGTGTACTGCGCATTATAGTGAGATGGAAAGCAGCTCCAAGCACCAGCTATAAATAAATAACACTATAACACAAACGTGAAATGTGCACACTCTTGTAATTATCCTGTATTGCAAGGGATAATTATACTTTCAGCGAATGGTAACCATAATGTTTTTTTTATTATTAATTTTATTAGCAAAAGATACTTATAACAAAATAGCATTTACAGCAGTATTATGGTTGTTTTTAAGGTAAACAATGCTCCTCATCAAACACAAACATAATTTAAAGAGCTAATTTTAAAACTTTCATGTGTTTGACTTTTAGTAAACTAGTTTCTTCCTTTGCTATCATCCATCTTTCTCCTCCTCCTCCCTCTATTCATAGTTTGGTCTCAAGCATTACAAGGTTTCAGGGGGGTGATACTAATTCCCCTTTCCAGGCGATCTTATAGCGGGGCCTTCTTTTTTTATATTCTGTTTATTTCTCTCCCTCGTTCTTCCTCACTGAAAATTCTCTGAATTCCCTTCCGCATATTATATTTATTAATGTTTATTACCTATTGGGAGTTTATATTCATTTCCCTCTTCAATTGGGATATTACCTGTTCTTTTATGTAGCCATAAATTGGCTACATAAAATCTAGCTATTGCAAGTACAGGGAGTGCAGAATTATTAGGCAAATGAGTATTTTGACCACATCATCCTCTTTATGCATGTTGTCTTACTCCAAGCTGTATAGGCTCGAAAGCCTACTACCAATTAAGCATATTAGGTGATGTGCATCTCTGTAATGAGAAGGGGTGTGGTCTAATGACATCAACACCCTATATCAGGTGTGCATAATTATTAGACAACTTCCTTTCCCTTTTCAAAATGGGTCAAAAGAAGGACTCGACAGGCTCAGAAAAGTCAAAAATAGTGAGATATCTTGCAGAGGGATGCAGCACTCTTAAAATTGCAAAGCTTCTGAAGCGTGATCATCGAACAATCAAGCGTTTCATTCAAAATAGTCAACAGGGTCGCAAGAAGCGTGTGGAAAAACCAAGGTGCAAAATAACTGCCCATGAACTGAGAAAAGTCAAGCGTGCAGCTGCCACGATGCCACTTGCCACCAGTTTGGCCATATTTCAGAGCTGCAACATCACTGGAGTGCCCAAAAGCACAAGGTGTGCAATACTCAGAGACATGGCCAAGGTAAGAAAGGCTGAAAGACGACCACCACTGAACAAGACACACAAGCTGAAAAGACTGGGTCAAGAAATATCTCAAGACTGATTTTTCTAAGGTTTTATGGACTGATGAAATGAGAGTGAGTCTTGATGGGCCAGATGGATGGGCCCGTGGCTGGATTGGTAAAGGGCAGAGAGCTCCAGTCCGACTCAGACGCCAGCAAGGTGGAGGTGGAGTACTGGTTTGGGCTGGTATCATCAAAGATGAGCTTGTGGGGCCTTTTCGGGTTGAGGATGGAGTCAAGCTCAACTCCCAGTCCTACTGCCAGTTCCTGGAAGACACCTTCTTCAAGCAGTGGTACAGGAAGAAGTCTGCATCCTTCAAGAAAAACATGATTTTCATGCAGGACAATGCTCCATCACACACGTCCAAGTACTCCACAGCGTGGCTGGCAAGAAAGGGTATAAAAGAAGAAAATCTAATGACATGGCCTCCTTGTTCACCTGATCTGAACCCCATTGAGAACCTGTGGTCCATCATCAAATGTGAGATTTACAAGGAGGGAAAACAGTACACCTCTCTGAACAGTGTCTGCTGCACGCAATGTTGATGGTGAACAGATCAAAACACTGACAGAATCCATGGATGGCAGGCTTTTGAGTGTCCTTGCAAAGAAAGGTGGCTATATTGGTCACTGATTTGTTTTTGTTTTTGAATGTCAGAAATGTATATTTGTGAATGTTGAGATGTTATATTGGTTTCACTGGTAAAAATAAATAATTGAAATGGGTATATATTTGTTTTTTGTTAAGTTGCCTAATAATTATGCACAGTAATAGTCACCTGCACACACAGATATCCCCCTAAAATAGCTAAAACTAAAAACAAACTAAAACCTACTTCCAAAAATATTCAGCTTTGATATTAATGAGTTTTTTGGGTTCATTGAGAACATGGTTGTTGTTCAATAATAAAATTAATCCTCAAAAATACAACTTGCCTAATAATTCTGCACTCCCTGTATGGTGGCTATTAATTTGTGGACAATAAGTGCTCTCTCTCTTTCTTTTAATTTAGGTACATCTAGGTGAAGTAAGGCTGCTTCCAGACAACAATTCAGATGTAGCAGTTTATTTTTTTTAAATAACCTGCTATAGGGGGGGCATTTTTGTAGCACCCCTTTGATTACATCACCAGCAAGTATCCTCTAAATCTGGATACATTTTGGCTAACTGTACTGGCACCATATACCACCTATTGGAGACTTTATGTTGCGACTCTCTCTCTATATATAAGACTTTTTAGATACCATTGTTTGGAATAAAATACAGTTTTACTGACACTTCCTACTCTTTTGTACCTGCTATCCATGAAACAACAAAGGTGAATTACAGATAACTGTTTATTTTAGCGCATTTCACTGAGCAGGAATGGGTGGTAAGTAATCAAGTACTTTCTTTCCCATGATGCTTAATGTGATGTATGGACTGTTGGGCTGTGTATGAGTGTATGAGTGTATGTATTGTGATGTATGGGCAGTTGGGCTGTTGTTGGCTGTGAATGATGCACTTCCTTTCTTTTGGTTTTTACTTCCTGTTTCTGTTGGCAGTTGGCGGGTAGAATGTTCAAGGGATTTGAAAATGGAGCTGCAGAAAACCTGTGTAACAAGGCAGTAATATGAAGATCCTGTTATATACGTATTAATAAAGTGAGTACTTCGTTATACAGGAATTATTGACTGATTTGTACAAAACATCACACTTAACATACTGGTTGAGAGTCATGGGAAATGCAGTCTTCCGTTTGGTTTGGCATGAACCATGGTAACATGATACACTATAAGTGGATTGTGATATATTGCCCACAAAGAGTGTACTTTATACTGCTTCCTAGGTCATAAGTGCCAGCCAAGCTTTGAAATATGTCACCCCCAGTCTATTCTAAACCCCGTTCTCTCTCACCAAGAATGTGACACTAATTGGCATTTCCTATAAGAAGATACCTATATGATACTGTATTATCACCTTACCCCTTACAATGGGATGCACCAGCTAGCATGTAGCTGAAGTGTCACCTTGCCACCTCTGATTGCACTCTCTGAAGTCCCCTCACTCTCATAAACCCCCTTAATCAAAGGTGCTGGTTAAAACTCTACGTGCCAGTGTGCAGCACAAAGCACATTAGTGATAATCACACACTGCAGCACATTGCACATTAGTGCTAATCACACACTACCAGTATTTTATTTATTTTTAATAGCCATAAGTGTGGCACTGAAAGGGTTAAACAATAAAGATTCTTACCAGTTATCAGCTCCTGCACAGAAAAGGAAAGCGAAAGAGGAAACATGAATCAAGAGGAGGGAATAAACAGAAACAGGCCAATACTATAGGAAGTCAGAGTGAATGAGAGGGAGACCAATAGGATGAAAGGAGAGATCTCCAATAGGGTGAAAAACAGACAGTTAGTGGCCAATGGGGTAAATGAAATCAGTGATCGTAGGAAGAAGCTAAGGGAACTTGGGCAATACCATAATAAAAGAGGGTTTAATTGTGAGTTAGGAATAGAACAAAATAAATAATAATTTAAAAATAGACTAACATCAATCACCCTGGTAAGTGTGAATATGAAGCGGGGTGGGGGGGGCGGAACGAACCGGGTGACACCTCCTGCCAGCATTCCCCCCCCCCCCCCGCGCATCGCGCCGCTGGATGCGGCTGCCGGAAAAAAAAAAATCACAGCGGCCGTTACGTCACATCCAGTGACTGTGTTTCGCTCCTCCGTGCAGGAGGGAAGAATGCACGGAGGAGGCGTCCGTCCGGGGACACTGAGCAGCTGCTACTCGGTAAGTAATGGGGAAGGGGGGGAGGAGGGTGGTTTAAAACGAGCACTTTACTACTGGGCTCTGACTGGCACTATATTACTGGGCTCTGACTGGCATAATATTCCTGCTATCTGACTGGCACAATATTACTGGGCTCTGACTGGCACAATATTACTGGGCTCTGACTGGCACTATATTACTGGGCTCTGACTGGCATAATATTCCTGCTATCTGACTGGCACTATATTACTGGGCTCTGACTGGCATAATATTCCTGCTATCTGACTGGCACAATATTACTGGGCTCTGACTGGCACAATATTACTGGGCTCTGACTGGCACTATATTCCTGGGCTCTGACTGGCACTATATTACTGGTATCTGACAGGCACAACATAACTGGGCTCTGACTGGCACAATATTACTGGGCTCTGACTGGCACTATATTACTAGGCTCTGACTGGCACAATATTACTGGGGTCTGACTGGCATAATATTCATAGTATCTGACTGGCACAATATTACTGGGCTCTGACTGGCACAATATTACTGGGCTCTGACTGGCACAATATTCCTGGTATCTGACTGGCACAATATTACTGGGCTCTGACTGGCACTTTATTCCTGGGCTCTGACTGGCACTTTATTCCTGGGCTCTGACTGGCACTATATTACTGGTATCTGACTAGCACAATATTACTGGGCTCTGACTGGCACAATATTCCTGGTATCTGACAGGCACAATATTACTGGGCTCTGACTGGCACAATATTACTGGGCTCTGACTGGCACAATATTACTGGACGTTGACTGGCACAATATTACTGGGCTCTGACTGGCACAATATTACTGGGCTCTGACTGGCACTATATTACTGGGCTCTGACTGGCACACTATTACTGGGCTCTGACTGGTACAATATTCCTGGGCTCTGACTGGCACAATATTCCTGGGCTCTGACTGGCACTATATTACTGGGCTCTGACTGGCACAATATTACTGGGTTCTGACTGGCACAATATTACTGGGCTCTGACTGGCACAATATTACTGGGCTCTGGCACAATATTCCTGGTATCTGACAGACACAATATTACTGGGCTCTGACTGGCACTATATTACTGGGCTCTGACTGGCACAATATTACTGGGCTCTGACTGGCACACTATTACTGGGCTCGGACTGGCACACTATTACTGGCATCTGACTGGCACAATATTCCTGGTATCTGACTGGCACAATATTACTGGGCTCGGACTGGCACAATATTACTGGGTTCTGACTGGCACAATATTACTGGGCTCTGACTGGCACACTATTACTGGGCTCTGGCTGGCACCCTATTACTGGTATCTGACTGGCACAATATTACTGGGCTCTGAGTGGCACAATATTACTGGGCTCTAAATGACACAATATTCCTGGTATCTGACTGGCACAATATTACTGGGCTCTGAGTGGCACAATATTACTGGTATCTGAATGACACAATATTCCTGGTATCTGACTGGCACAAAATTACTGGGCTCTGAGTGGCACAATATTTTTGGGCTCTGACTGGCACAATATTACTGGCATCTGACTGGCACTATATTACTGGGCTCTGAATGGCACAATATTACTGGTATCTGACTGGCACAATATTACTGGGCTCTGAGTGGGACAATACTACTGGGCTCTGAATGGCACAATATTCCTGGTATCTGACTGGCACACAATTACTGGGCTCTGAGTGGCACAATATTACTGGGCTCTGAGTGGGACAATACTACTGGTATCTGAATGGCACAATATTACTGGTATCTGAATGGCACAATATTACTGGTATCTATAATTGTACAATTGTCACCTCGTGGGGCTCCTGTGTGTTGCATAATTAATGGCGGTCCCATGTGTGCATAATTATGGGGCGCTTGTGTGTGGCATATTTATTGGGCCCCATGTGTGGCATAATTAAGGGACTCTTTTGTGTGGTGTAATTATGGGACTCTTTTGTGTGGCATAATTATGGGGCACCTGTGTGTGTGTGTGGAGTAATTATGCGGCACCTGTGTGTGTGGCATAATTAATTGGGCAGAGGTGAGGCATAAATAGTGGGGCTCTGGTGTTGCATAATTTATGGGGCTACTGAGTGTGGCATAGTTATGGGGCTCCTGTGTCAGCATAGTTAATAGGCCATCTAACTGGCATTACTAAGGAATCTGTTTGGCATTGTATTGGAGGAAATCCAGGGGGGTGACACCATGAGTTTCCGCACCGGGTGACACCAACCCTAGTGACGCCCCTGATATGAAGAAAAAGATTCAGAAATACTAGGGCTCAAGTAGCAGAATCAGTGGACCCTGCAGTGTGTCCGAACTCAAGGCAGTTTCCCCTATTGCTCAGTGGTAAAAAAAAAAAAAAAAGCCCTGAGGGAGCAGACCAAACCATTCTGACGGGAGAGTATATGATTAAATAAAAGGTTTTTTTTGCTACAATTCTGTGTCTGACAGGTGTTTGTCATGATTCCTATGTCTATTCTACTGCTTTTCCCTCCCTTACTGCAGGTCACATTTTCAGGGGGGAAGCAAGTGCCCCCCCCCCCCCCAACACCAGAAGCCAATGTGTGTTACCACATATGTACAGTTCTACTGATACACAGACATTGATATGCACTGCTAATTTATAACATTCATTCGGACATGTTAATTGTTGCAAAGTGCTGCTTGCCCAGCCCCTCTCCAACTAACAGCTACAGTCAGAGGCGGCTCTCTAATTAGGCGAGTTAGGCAGCCGCCTAAGGCCTCGCACTCACGGGGGCCTCGCACTCACGGGGGCCTCGCGGCTGCCTAACTCACCTTATTGCCTTTGATGTAACAGGGAGATTAACGCTGCCGTTAAGCTCCCTGTTACACTAACCTGGGACGTTTCCTCCGTGCATCTTCTCTCCTGCACGGAGGAAGGAAGTTCCGGTCGCGTTTTTTTTTTTTTTTAAACTTTATTGAAAGTATCCGTGCAGGAGGGAAGATGCACGGAGGAAACAACGGAGAGCAGCATGGAGGTAAGTACTTGGGAAGGGGGGAGGAGGGTGGTACAAATGAGCAAAGACTTGGCACAGTGTGGGGCAAAATCCTGGCATAATGAGGTGAGGGGCAAAATCCTGGCATAGTGAGAGGCAATATCCTGGCATACAGTGGCAAAATCCTGGCATATTGAAGGGCAAAATTGTGGCATAATGAGGGGCTAAATTGTGGCATAATGAGGGGCAAAATCCTGGCACAGAGTGGCACAATTCTTGCATATTGAGGGGCAAAATTCTTGCATATTGAGGGGCAAAATCCTGGCATAGAGTGGCAAAATCCTGGCAAATTGAGGGGCAAGATCCTGGCATAGAGTGGCAAAATCCTGGCAAATTGTGGGGCACAATCCTGGCATAGAGTGGAAAAATCCTGGCATATTGAGGGGCAAAATCCTGGCATATTGAGTGGCACAATCCTGGCATATTGAGGGGCACAATCCTGGCATATTGAGGGGCTTAATCCTGGCATATTGAGGGACTAAATCCTGGCATATTGAGGGGGTAAATCCTGGCATATTAAATGGCTAAATCCTGGCATATTGAGTGGCAAAATTCTGGCATTTTGAATGGCTAAATCACAGTGCATCCGGTGCTGTGAGGAAGAACAAAGTGCCAATCTTCTAGCACAACGTGGTCTGTGAGACCACTTTCAACATTGAGCACCTTTCCTTCTGGCTGAGTGTTTCTCTTAGTGTGTGATTGTGTGCTTTCTGAGTGTGTCTGTGAGTGAGTGTGTGCTGGCTGAGTGTGATTGTGTGCTGACTGAGTGTGTCTGTGAGTCAGTGTGTGCTGGCTGAGTGTGTCTGTGAGTCAGTGTGTGCTGGCTGAGTGTATCTGTGAGTGTGTGCTGGCTGAGTGTGATTGTGTGCTGACTGAGTGTGTCTGTGAGTCAGTGTGTGCTCACTGAGTGTGTCTATGAATGACTGTGTGATATGTGTTAGTGTTCACATTTAGGACACAGCAATAACAATGAGAGTTAGTCAGCCGCACACAATTTTATCTATACCAAATGTTTATAGATGTTTGTAGAATAATTATGAGACAAATAAAATTCTAGGATCTGTTCATTTCTAGAAGCTGGGATTTGAGTCTGATCTTGAAATATGCTATTTCTACAGTTCATTTTTATTATCACTTGCATATATTTTATTTAATAATGTGTGTCCGTGAGGGCCTCATGTTCGACTTTCGCCTAAGGCCTCACAAAGTCTAGAGCCGCCCCTGGCTACAGTTCCTTATACCCACCGTTGCATGTACAATATTCCCTATTATTGTGCATTCCTAGCTATCTTTGACATAGCTAATACATGCTAATACATGAACTACAGGTGTATTTTAAATGAACTTACCTTTTTTTCACCACCTCCTCTCACCAGTTGCATTAAGAACATCCACAATCTGCTAACAGAGTACATTTTTCCTCCTTTGGCTTGTCCTCTTTGGTGCTGCCCCTATCACACGGTTGTAATTGTTGTGTACCAATGCTATGTGCTCCTCCCCTGAGAAACTCTGCTGGCACCTCTTAAGCCTTGACTTTCCCCCTCTCCGGCTACCATTGTTCTTGTCCTCCACCTGCCCTGATCCTTGGCTTGCCATTTTGATTTCTTTTTTTATGCTGGCTGCAAATCCTGCTCTCAAATGTTGGTCTGGACATGTGCTCAGTATTTATGCAAACATTCCTAAACAGTGATTTGTCTTAATTATTAATTAGTTAATTGCATCTACTATCATTTGTATTGATTTTATGAACCTGGACTTCCTATCAGATTTAATCTTTTTTTCTCACTAGGATTTTGGATTATTTTTGGTATTTCTGGATTATTTATGTGTGTGAAATCTCTAATGGGTTGTAGAAACATAAGCAGAATAGATTGTTTGGCCCATCTAGTCTGCACAAATTCCTCAATACTTTTTTAAGTCCCTGGCCCTGTCTTATATCTAGGATAGCCTTGTGCCTATCCCACACATGTTCAAACTCCTTCACTGTATTTACCTCTACCACTTTGGCTGGAAGGATATTCCATACATCCACTACCTTCTCAGTAATGTAATACTTCCTGATATTACTTTTAAACCTTTGCTCCTCTTATTTAAGACTTGTTGTTTCCCCTTGTTGTGGTAGTTTTTCTTCTTTTAAATATATTCTCCTCCTTTACTGTGTCGATACCCTTTATGTATTTAAATGTTTCTATCATATCCCCCCTGTTACGTCTTTCCTCCAAGCTATACACATTAAGACACTTTAACCTTTCTTGGCAAGTTTGATCCTTCAACCCATAAACCATCTTAGTAGCCCTTGTCTGAACTTTCTCCAAAGTATCAATATCCTTCTGGAGATACGGTCTCCAGTACTGCGTACAATACTCCAAGTGAGGTCTCACCAGTGCTCTGTACAATGGCATGAGCACTTCCCTCTTGCTAGTTAATACCTCTCCCTATACAACCAAGACTTTTGCTAGCATTTCCTGCTGTTCTGTTCTGTTGTCTATCTGTTATTATTACTTCTAAATCCCTTTCCTCAGATGTTGAGGTTAGGACTGTATCAAATATTCTATATTCTGCTTTTGGATTTTTACGGCCAAGGTGCATTATCTTGTAGAACAGGCTATGATTTATGAATTGGGAACGTATTTGGAGTAATATCTGGGCTACCTGGGTAGCTCGACATGTGGGTATCGATTAGAGTTGAGCGGACACCTGGATGTTCGTGTTCGGCCGAACTTCGAAAAAATGTACGGGTCCGTGCTCGAACTTGACCCAGAACCCCATTGAAGTCAATGGGGACACGAACTTTTGGCCACTAAAATGCCTCTAAAAAAGTAATGGAAAGGGCTAGAGGGCTGCAAAAGGAAGTAACATGTGGGTAAGAGTAGGACAAGTGCCCTGCAAGCAAATGTGGATAGGGAAATAAGTTATTTCTAGTTTTTTGAACTTTTGGCCACTAAAATGCCTCTAAAAAGGTCATGGAAAGGGCAAACTTGACCCTGAACCCGAACCTCCTAGGGTAATGAGCGGTGGGTGTGGACCCTATTAATAATAATGAAGGGGGGACCTAGTGTGTCCCCCGGTCCCCACCCATGAGCGGCGGGTGGGGACACTAATAATAATGAGGGGGCGACTTAGTGTCCTCCCCCCTGGTCCCCACCCATTGCCGGCGGGTGGGGACCCTAAAAAGAATGAGGGGGGGACCTAGTGTCCCACCCGGTCCCCACCTATGGCCGGCGGGTGGGGACCCTAATAAGAATGAGGGGGGGACCTAGTGTCCCCCCCGGTCCCCACCCATGGCCGGCGGGTGGGGACCCTAAAAAGAATGAGGGGGGGACCTAGTGTCCCCCCCCGGTCCCCACCTATGAGCGGTGGGTGGGGACCACAAATAAAGTTACTAAGGGTGCCCAGCCCCTAGTCACTTACCCCCCCCCCCCCCCAATAAAATAAAAAATTCCTACCTACCCCCCCCTCACCCAAATAATAGTGAGGGGGGTGGGCAATAAGCTAACCTGTAAAAAAAAAAACTATTTTATACTTACCATTTGAGGTCTTCTTTCTTCATTCTTCTTTTTTCTTTCTTCATCCCCAAAAAAGGCCAAATAAAAAAACATAATACACACCGCAACTGTTAAAAAAAAAAAAAAAAACCTGAGCGCAAAAAAACAAATCCACGGGTGGAAAAAAAAAAATCTGACTGAGCTCTGCAGGGCGGGGGAAGGCTTATAAAGTGCTAGCCACTTTAAACAGAGTGGGAAAATTCCAAAGAATTTTCCCACGCTGTGTAAAATGACACAGAGCACTCTGACTGGTTGGATTGAAATCCAAGCAATCAGAGTGCTCTGAGCTTAATTGCAGGGCGGGGGAAGGCTTTATAATAAACCGAACCGAACTTTCTATAAACCGAACTAGAGTCCCCATTCATAAGAAATTCTTATGAATGGGGACTCTAGTTCGGTTTATAGAAAGCCAATAGTATTACATGTATTCCATAAGCCGAAAGTCTATAAACCGAACGTCATTCGGTTTATAGACTTTCGGTTTATAGAATACATGTAATGCTATTGCTAGTCTATAAACCGAATGTCGTTCAGTTTATAGACTTTCGGCTTATGGAATACATGTAATACTATTGGCTTTCTATAAACCGAACTAGAGTCCCCATTCTTAAGAAATTCTTATGAATGGGGACTCTATTTCGGTTTATAGAAAGCCAATAGCATTACATGTATTCCATAAACCGAAAGTCTATAAACCGAAAGACATTCTGTTTATAGACTTTCTTTTTATAGAATAGCAATAGCATTACATGTATTCTATAAAATAATGTCTTTCGGTTTATAGACTTTCGGTTTATGGAATACATGTAATGCTATTGCTATTCTATAAACTGAAATAGAGTTCCCATTCATAAGAATAGGTCAATTGACCTATTCTTATGAATAGGGACTCTATTTCGGTTTGTAGAAAGCCAATAGCATTACATGCAAAAAAGGAAAAGAGGTACGAAGCGCCTACAAATATATAAATCCAAAGTTATTAGCAAAATATACAAACACAGAAGAGAATAATAGGTATAATAATGGAGATGGAACTCTCAGGTGTAATCAGGACATCAATTAGGGGATAAATAAATAAAACAGCTGCTGGTCTCTAAATATCACAGTGGAATACCACTGCAAAGAAAGAGGGGAGAAAAAAGCATACAAAGAAAAATAGACAGCGCTATATCTTATAAATAATGTAAAAAGGAAATAATAAAATATACACCTGAATATGATAAAAAAAAGTACAATTTTAATATGAAAGAAAATACATATACTTAATAAATAAATATAAATAAAAATACAAAAATATAATCAATATGTACATACAATACAGAATCAACACAGTACAATAGGGAAAATCACAATAAATAAATACATAATATAAGAACTGCTAAGTACAAAGACTAGTACGCAGTAAAAGCAGAGAAAAGGAACAGTGGATGTAAAAAATCAATACATACACACCTGTATGTCTGCCCGTGTAGATGCTGGACTCAAAAAAACGACAAATGACGAACTTTGATCCCAGTGGCATTACATGGCTATTGGCTTTCTATAAACCGAAATAGAGTCCCCATTCATGCGAATAGATCAATTGACCTATTTTTATGAATGGGGACACTCGCCCACATTTTACTTCATTTTGCAGCCCTCTAGCCCTTTCCAGAACTTTTTTAGAGGCATTTTAGTGGCCAAAAGTTCGGGTCCCCATTGACTTCAATGGGGTTCGGGGTCAAGTTCGACACCGAACCCAGACTTTTTTCCGGAGTTCGTCCGAACCCGCCAAACCCGAACATCCAGGTGTCCGCTCAACTCTACCGGGGGGGGGGGGAACTAGGTCCCCCCCTCATTCTTTTTAGGGTCCCCACCTGCCGGCAATGGGTGGGGACCAGGGCGGGGTCGGGGGGGTATTTTACTAGTGACTGGGCAACAATAGCTGTCCAGTCACTAGTACTTTTAAATTTAAGGCGATATACAGTGGAATGTCCGTGTTCGGGTCCGGGGTCCAAAAATCGTAGTGTACGGTATGAACCCGAACTTTGCGGTTCGGGTTCGCTCAACACTAGTATCGATGTGTCACCAATTTAATCCAAATCCATCCGCAATTTGAAGGCACCATTTCAGGGACGATTATTGGCGGTTATTGGGTCAACCCTTTAGTCTAACTTGTCCTGATTATGACATCATGTTAGTGGTGTGATCATATTTTTCACAATTTTAAGGAACAAAGATGGCTACAGTGTATTGTATTTTTATAAACTGCTGCATGCATCAAAATAACTAAATCACATTCATGTGCAGGTCATCAATCCAGTATCAGAGGAAATCAGGGCAGTGTCAGTATGTGTACAATGGTGTGTGCACATGAATTAAGGTTGTGTGATACATACAACAGTTTAAAAAAAAAAAATACATACTTCAGGCATACATCAGGAGATAGTGACTAATTCCCCAGTATTGTGTTCACTGCTCCTTTAAATGATAGTGGAGTGCATGGTTCCTGATGAAAGCCCTGGGTTAAAATGAGCTCCATGGTTTTACAAACTCCAAACACAGACCAACACTTAATTAGGTGCATGGCTCTCAACCTCATATAATGATTTGTCATGCTATGTACCAAGTTCTGTGTAGCTTGTTGGCTCCATATCAATAAATGTTAATTAAATGTAACTGAAATATAACAGGGAAGCTGAAATGGAAGGGACAAGCTGAGCATCACTGGAACTGTAGCCCACGACGACCCTCTAGCTTATATTTAAAGTGTACACGTTATGTAAAAATTACACGGTATCACATTATAGAGAATAAAAAGATATCAGTATGTCATGCTGGCCTATTTGTTTAAATAGGTAAATAAATCTTTTATCAAAGCTTAAAGTGTTGTACTTTTCCGTTAAGCCTCAAAAAGGATGTGCTCGCATACGCCTGCCCCTACACTCTGACATCGGCATCCATCAAAGCACTAGGGCATATCAACATTGTCCCAAAACCAGCAGACATCTAGCAAGAGACAACCGTTTTGTTCAGATGAGTACATCTCTTGATCTACATGTTTGCTGGCAATTTCACCAGCAAACATGTAGCTCAAAGGTAAATACTCACCTGAAACTGAACTTGTCACTCACAACTTTTGTGAATCGTAGGTTCACCTTAATCAGATCACAAATCCTGGTAGTCTAGTGGAGTAAGACCGTTTTCCCTGCTCTCCCCCTACCTTTATGGTGCAGGCTGACTGAACATCGTCAGATACGTTATCATAGTCCTAAGATCTCCCTCAGCCCTCCATGAGGCACAGATATCTGCACCAGCGCAAATTCCTCCACTACCATCAATGGTAATGTTATTTAAAACCTTGGTTACCAGTGGAGCCAACCATGCAGCCATTATTTATATATATATATATATATTTTTTTTTTTTACATTGTCTTTTAAAAGACCTGTGACAGATGTCCTACCAGTATATCTCCCGGAAGGTCAATTCAGCCTTGCTGAAAGCCATGGGCAAAGATTTCCAACTGCTGGTCTTTGAAGCTGCCCAGACCAACTGCCCAGACTAAGTTTAAAAAAATAAAATAAAACAAAAACAGTGTTCCTTCTCTTATGCAAACCTGACATATTTTTCTTTGCAGTGACATGCAAGATTACACTGAAGCTTATGCTCAGCTCTGCCTCTTAGCTGAAGCAGAGCAGATCTGAGCTCTAATGTGTGCTAACAATGCCAATGGGATGCTCACGTCTGTCTGGGGATTGTCAGTGCTGGTGCAGAGAGAGAAACTTGATTTCTTGTGTTCTCAACCACGTGTTTATGGACTGCTGCTAAAGAATAAAATGTTTGGTTATTTTTTTAACTGATGGATATAACCAAATATGCTTGATTATAAGATAACCTTAAAGGGACTCTCTAGTGCCCAAAATGCATCTTCCACATATTAATGCATATTCAAAGTACTTTAAAATGCATGTTTTACATTTTGTATTGCATAAAATATAAAATACTTACAGCTAGATGAAATTGTGGAATTTAAGCAGTTTGCAAGAAACGAGGACTGCCGCAACTAGCTTTCTCCCCTCACGCAGGGGAGAAAGCTCTGCCCCCTCGCACATCTGACCCTGTTGGAGCACTGGGTGTCCATGACATCCCAGTGCTCAGATGGAAAATAGGAGGCAGACAGATGGAACAATCCCCCTCCCTGCAGATGAAAAGTAAACGAGCAGGGAGGGGGAACAAACAAAATAACGTGTTTTTTTCTTTCTTTAAAAAACCCACCAGCAGTCTATGTTTGTGTGTGGAAGTGTGTGGGAGTGGGTGTGGAGTGTGTGGGAGTGTGAGTGTGTGGGAGTGTGTGTGTGTGTAGAAGTGTGACTGTGTGTGTGTGTGTGTAGAAGTGTGACTCAGTGTGTGTGTGGAAGTGTGAGTAAACGTTTAAATGTGTGTGTGTGTGTGTGTGTGTGGAATTGTGACTCAATGTGTGTGGAAGTGTGAGTAGAAGTTTGAGTGTGTGTGGAAGTGTGAGTAGAAGTTTGAATGTGTGTATGTGGAACTTTGAATGTGTGTGGAAGTATGACTCAGTGTGTGTGGAAGTGTGAGTAGAAGTTTGAATGTGTGTGTGTGTGGAAGTGTGAGTAGAAGTTTGAAGGTGTTTGTGGAAGTTTGAATGTGTGTGTGTTTGTGGAAGTATGACTCAGTGTGTGTGGAAGTGTGAGTAGAAGTTTGAATGTGTGTGTGTGGAAGTGTGACTGTGTATTTGTCAATGTGTGTCTGTGTATGTAGAAGTTTGAATGTGTGTGTGTGCAAGTGTGACTGTGTGTGTGTGTAGAAGTGTGACTGTGTATTTGTGTATGCAAGTGTGAATGTGTGTGTGTGTGTGTGCATTTAATGTTTTTTTCTGCTGTTTTATTGCTTGGGAATCTGTGATACACTCACACACTGCATATATAAATATACACACACACATATGTGTGTATGTGTGTGTGTGTGTGTGTGTGAATTTTATGGCAAGACAGGAGGCTTCGTATTTGCATAACTTTCTTTACTGTTAACCTCCAGCAGCAAAACAGTTAACAGTTTTCATGAGAAAAAAACAACCAATCAGAACACAGTAGGATAGCATATAAGGCCATAACCAATCTCTTCACTTCCTCTTTCTTTGCTGCTTGACCTCCAGGTGAGCTCAATCCTTATTTATTGCTATCCATTTATGATTAAATTTATATTTATATATTATATTTCCCTTTTTTCTTTATCTATCCGTTGTCTATTATTATTTCACTTAATTTTGAACTATTTATTTTTTCATTTAACATGGTCATAATTTATATGGGTTTTCTCTAAACTAAATTTTACCTCACGGGCGGGTCGCGGCATTGCTACCCTTAGTTGTTACCATCCGTTCCCGCCCGTCTCTTCTTTGGGCGCTCGCGCTCAAAAAACCGCGCGAGCACCCGAGGCATCTCCTTCAGTCAGGCCAATCCGGCATTCTAGTGCGATCAGACGGTCGCGGTAGTTTTTTCTCCTTAGGCCCCATATCGGAGCTTCACTCACGCACGCGTGACCGCGTGTCTCTATTTTCGGCACCTCCTTTACTCGAGCGCAGGCCTCCGTCGGTGACGGAGGTTCCTTCTCCCCAAACATGCTCGCACGCGCTATATAGGCCTACATCTATGTTATCATTAACCAACTGCATCCTCCGTTACTTCTCTATCGCTATCAAGCTTATGCATGTCTTACAATTATAAACACTATACATATATATATTTTTTCCTTCCCTATTATTATGTAGATTTTGTTTGCAGGTCCTCTTATTTTTTGGTTTAATCATTTACCTAACTAGTAACGGATAGCTGGGTGATTTTTTACCAATGGGCATATGAGGGTTACCTCCCTCTAAAGGAAGTGAACACATCGCTATAGGGGTGAACCCCCCCTTTTTATTTCCTCTTCTCTAAGGACAGACTTCACAGTCTTTTGTCCAAAAACTGATTAGGGTGACCCCCTACAGTTATAACGGGTGACCCCCGTTTATGCATGCCTACATACATGTCGGGCTCAGCCATATCGACTTGATTAGGGTGACCCCCTACAACTAGAACGGGTGACCCCCGCTTATGCATGCCTACATACATGTCGGGTGACCCCCGCTCAGCCATATCGACTTGATTAGGGTGACCCCCTACAACTAGAACGGGTGACCCCCGCTAATGCATGCCTGCAACCACGACGAGTGACCCCCGCTCACGCAAATCTAACTGATTAGGGTGACCCCCTACAGTTATAACGGGTGACCCCTGTTTATACAGGCATCCACACACACTTGAGATGCTTGATATTTCATATGCTTCATATCATTGCATACAACGAGTCTGTTTACTCGTTTCAGAAATCAAGTGTCAATTATGAGTGAAAACCAACACCCCGATAATGCCATGCCAGCGGGACTCCAAGACTGGCTCCGTACTGCCCTAGCGGCTTCCCTCCCATTGGCACTGGCTGCCTTACAAGATGCTCAACGGCCCTCTCGCTCCACAGCAAGGGAGACGACTTCGGACTCGGAGGAATCCCATCATCCCGTACTCGGTGATGGTATCCGGAAACGTCCATGGTCCGATGCCCGACTGACAAGGGAGAGGCACCTCTAAAGAAACATAGGAGCACCTCTCTGCAATCACTGCCCAGCATATCTCCAACGGCGGAACAACGTGGTACCATCCACGAATTCCAGATCCTAGACGAGTACCGTGCTGATCATTCAAAACCAGGCACTTCAAGGTCACGCTCCCCTGACCATTTGCCCACGGAACTGCTCAAAAAATCGGAAGCCGATCCGGAGATACTTGATTCATCAGGTTTCCCCTTCTTCGATCCGCGCACTCTGCGACACCCTCGATCAGCAGAGTGGTCTCCACCTCAGCACATTGCGGATTTCCTTCACTACTGGCTGAGAAAAGAGGTACGCCAAAAATTACGGGCAGAATGCCCTCGCCCAACCCTTCCTGACAAAGTGTCTGCAACCCCAGACTTTGATCCTACCTTTGTCACTTAGATCTACTCAAGACAAGCTACTGGACATATCGGGACCACTGACACAACTCTTCCTCATGGCTGATGAGGCCCTCACTGAAGGCTCATAGATAGATCCCCATTTAGCCCGAGAATGGGCTCAAAGGGCCCTGTGTCTGTTGGGGAACGCCAATACAGCCTTATACTCCGAACGACGGAAGGCGGCCCTCCTTAAGCTTGACAGCAAGATGGCGGAGTTGGCATCCAAGGAATTAGGACCAGAAGCCAAGGGTCTGCTCTACGGAGATAAATTCCTGAAAAGCCTCAGCCAGCACGTAAATGTTTTTACGTCTTTAAACAAAGCTCAGTTCTCTCTGAGGCGGGTCTTCCAACACAGAGAACGTTTTTCACATACAGCTGGTCGGCAGAGGGGCCATGCCACCAGCAGGGCAGCCTTCACTGGCTCGAGGCCCCGTCTTCAGCAGACATCTTCCTACCGTTTCCCTACCAGGACCACCTACCGCACCCCCTACTACCGGGGACACACGCGCAGCAGAGGATCGTCTTCCTACCGGACTAAGTTTTCACCAGGTAAGACTGAATCCTTTATTACCCCATATACCAGTTGCGGGCAGACTCAGGCATTTCGGCCATCAGTGGGCCCTTATAACACAAGACCCATGGGTTCTCCATACAGTGAATGTTTTTCTAATAGATTTCTTTTCCCCACCACTTCAACTCGTACCTCCGCGCCCTATCCATATGTCGCGAGAAGACCTCTCTCTAGTTCACGAGGAACTATCGTCGCTACGGGACAAGAATGCCATAGAACGCGCAGTCGGGGACCCTTGCTTCGTAAGCAATATGTTTTTGGCCCGCAAGAAATCCGGCGAGTTCCGTCCGGTAATCAATCTTTGATCCCTCAACCAATGCGTGACTTATCAGCACTTCAAAATGGAGGGCATTCATCTCCTCCGCGACCTCCTACGGGAAAACGATTGGTTTTCCCGTCTGGACCTGAAAGACGCCTACCTGACGGTACCCGTCCATCGGGATCACAGGCGTTTCCTACAATTCTTCTGGAGAAAGGAGTTATGGCAGTTCACATGCCTACCTTTCGGGCTCAGTTCGGCCCCATGGTACTTCACAAAACTCTTGAAACCAGTGATGGAACACTTACGCGCCAGGGGTATCCGGTCCATCGTCTATCTAGACGACATCCTTATCATGGTACCAGACAGTTATTCCCTACTCGAAGCCACATTGCGCACGGCACACCTACTACAGGATCTTGGGTTCGTCATCAATATGGAGAAATCGGTACTCCACCCCACGCAATCGATCCAATTTCTAGGTTTTACGGTGGATTCTGTGGTGGCGGTCCTCAAACTCCCACAGTCAAAGATCACCACCATTCGGAAAGCTATCCGACGCTTTTTACGGCTTCCTCGAGTTTCCATTCGAGATCTCGCTCGCATTATTGGACTCCTGTCTGCTTCCATATAGGCAATATTCTCGGGTCCGTTGCACTACCGAGCCATGCAGAGATTAAAAACCCATCACCTTCGCGCCGCAGGCTCCTACGACCATTTTTTCCCTCTTACGGACGAAGTTTGTCTAGAATTGCAATGGTGGCTGACCCACATGTCTGCATGGAACGGTCGTGCCATTTTCGGCTGCCTCCCAGACTTCATCCTGGAATCGGACGCCAGCCTTCTTGGTTGGGGCGCAACTTCCGGGAACGAAACCACAGGCGGTGTCTGGACCCCGGAGGAGAAGGGGCTCCACATAAATTGTCTAGAACTAATTGCGGGTTCCTTCGCAATACGCAGTTTTACGAAAAACACCACACATTGCGCGCTGGTCCTTCGAATGGACAATGTATCGGCCGTACGTTACATCAACCGCTTGGGAGGGTCCCGTTCCAAGACGTTGACGGAATTGACGAAGGACCTATACCAGTATTGTCTGGAACACCACCTATCCATACGGGCAGAGTACCTTCCCGGGAAGGACAATACGGTAGCGGATTGGTTCTCCAGACATTGGAGGGACACCAGCGACTGGCAACTTCAACCTCGAGTATTTTACGATCTGGATCGTCTCAGGGGTCCCCTACATCTGGACCTATTCGCATCCAGGACGAATCGCCAAACGCCAATGTTCTTCAGCTGGATGCCAGATCCCCTATCCCTAGCGGTGGACGCCTTCCTCCAAACATGGCCTCCTACGGGGGCCTATGCCTTTCCTCCTTTCGCCATGATTCTTCGCACCCTGCATCTCCTGAGGCGCCATCGCGTTACGGTTCTTCTCATATCTCCTCTTTGGAGGACGCAACCTTGGTTCCCCCTTCTCTTGGAACACTCTTGTGCGGATCCTCTCCTCCTCCCGGTGTCTCCGAATCTTTTGTCCGATCCCCAAGGGAATCCCCATCCTTTACTCCTACAGGATCGCCTCCAATTGGTGGCCTGGTTGGTTTCAGGGGTTCCTGGGATATGTCTGGACTATCGACAACGGCTCGGGACCTCCTTTGGGACTCCTGGGCACCAGGTACTAGAAAGTCCTACCTTCAAGCATGGGGATCTTGGAATAGCTGGTGTTTACTGTCCCTGTAGTGGCCATCTTGAATTTCCTGGCGTCTCTTTTCGATCAGGGTAAATCTTACCGTACTATCAACATTGTTCGCTCAGCTATCTCGGCCGCTCACATTCCCATCCAGGGTACCAATGTCGGGAGGGATCCCACGATTTGTCGTCTCTTGCGCGGAATTAGGTCGGCCAGACCCCCAACCTCGAAATATTCAGGTTATTGGGATGTGGCCAAGGTCTTATCGTTTTTGGAACAATGGCCGGATAACGATACTCTATCCCTTCGCCAACTGTCGGCTAAAGTGGCCTTACTCCTTTGCTTGGTATCCTTCAGGCGAGTCTTTGATTCAAACTCATTCTCTTTTTCTCCTGAAGGCGTAGTGGTTGTACTCTCACGTAGAACCAAGTCACATTCTACCTCGGTCTTCTACCCTTACTTTCCAGATCGCCCTAAACTTTGTGTTGCCCGCTGCGTTTGCAGCTATCTGGCTTCCACGACGGTTTTCCGTTCGTCTCCCCAACTATTAATTTCCTACGTCCGTCCGTTTCGACCCGTATCGGCTCCTACCATATCTCGATGGATCAAATGGGTCTTACGTCTCGCGGGCATCGATGGATCGTTCGGGGCGCATTCGGTTCGAGGGGCAGCGGCCTCTGCAGCCTTAGAGTGCGGGGGATCCTTGTCTGATGTCCTGGCGGCTGCAGACTGGTCTAGGGAATCGACTTTCCGGACCTTTTATTTTCGTCCACGATCTCATGCGGGTTCCTCGTTGTTAAGTCAGCGTTAAAAGAGCAAATACGAATCCTCCTGTCTTGCCATAAAATTAGGGATTATTCTAGCCTTGGTGCAGAATTAATCTAAATTTTATTAAAGACAGGAGGCGAGTATTTCCCACCCTTCTTGCTTCTGGGCTTCTGCACTACTAACCCTCCCTCAAATACTCTATCTTACTATGTTTTATCCATAACTCATATACTGTTGTGTTTGGTTAGTCTGGATTATAGTTTATAAGGTTAATCTTAAATTTCTTAACTGGAATATTGTTATATGATGACACTGCAGTAAAGAACACATTACTCTCACGATGTTTCTCTTTTCTAGCTTGATCAGTTCCGGCATCTGTCGCAAAGGACCACAGCTGGCCTGGTTTCGTTTTGATTTGGGTTTGTTTCGATTGGTTCTGTTCTTCCATCAGGCTATGATTCATCTTCCGGATCGACGCATCAAAGAAAGAGGAAGTGAAGAGATTGGTTATGGCCTTATATGCTATCCTACTGTGTTCTGATTGGTTGTTTTTTTCTCATGAAAACTGTTAACTGTTTTGCTGCTGGAGGTTAACAGTAAAGAAAGTTATGCAAATACTCGCCTCCTGTCTTTAATAAAATTTAGATTAATTCTGCACCAAGGCTAGAATAATCCCTAATTTTCTTTCAATGAAACATGAATGCAGCCCACACAAATACATTTTACAGTGAAGTGGCCCACTGCAGAACAAACTTGGACAGCACTGGACTATAACTTCTCTTGTTGCATTTATGACTAAGAAGGACTCCCGTTTTGGATTCTCGAGAGTTTGCCAACTTAGTCAGCACAAGTGGCAATATAGTCTAGGATCTTCGCAGTGCTGTATTCACCGCGAGGCATCCTAGGCGGATGCCTAGGGCGGCAAATTTTGGGGGGCGGCAGCGCCCCCCAGCACTGAAAAGAAAAATTTTTTAAAAAAAAAAAATTAAAAAAAAACGCGGCCCTTTAAAAAAAACAAAAAACAAAGACCGCGCTTGCAGGCAGAGACAGAGGTGAGAAGGGATCGGAAGATCCCCCCTCACCATCGCTCTGCCTACCAGGCTGCACGGGGAGCCGAACAGGCAGCACAGAGAAACCTCCGTGCTGCCTGTTCGGCTCCCCGTGCAGTGTGCCGACACGGAAGTGCCGACAGTCACGTGACGGGCGCGCTGACGTCATACGCGCGCCCGGTCACGTGACCTGTCGGCACAATCGCCGGGAAGCCGAACAGGCAGCATGGAGGGACCATGCTGCCTGCCTGCCAGGGAAAGGTAAGTGCTGATGGGAGAGAGAGTGTGTGTGTGTGTGTGAGTGTGATGGGAGTCAGAGTGTGTGTGATGGGAGACAGTGTGTGTGGCTGAGTGTGATGGGAGTCAGAGTGTGTGTGTGATGGGAGACAGTGTGTGTGGCTGAGTGTGATGGGAGTCAGAGTGTGTGTGTGGCTGAGTGTGATGGGAGTCATAGTGTGTGTGATGGGAGACTGTGTGTGTGACCGAGTGTGATGGGAGTCAGAGTGTGTGTGAAGGGAGACAGTGTGTGTGTGACTGAGTGTGATGGGAGTAGGAGTGTGTGACTGAGTGTGATGGGAGTAGGAGTGTGTGTGATGGGAGACAGTGTGTGTGACTGAGTGTGATGGGAGACAGTGTGTGTGACTGAGTGTGATGGGAGTCAGAGTGTGTGTGATGGGAGACAGTGTTTGTGACTGAGTGTGATGGGAGTAGGAGTGTGTGACTGAGTGTGATGGGAGTGTGTGTGTGATGGGGGTATAAGCTTGATGTGAGTCCGAATGATGGGGCATGTCTTAGTTGTGTAACGTGGGTAGGGGGGTGCCCGGATTTTGTCTGCCTAGGGCAGCACAAAATCAAGATACACCACTGGATCTTCGCCTCCTTTTAGTGAATAAAGATTATCATCTATACAGCAATTTTAAATGTTTAAAGGGTTAACTCAGGTAGTTTGAGTTTTGGACCCCTTCAATCACTTCAGTGAACATCTTCTCTAAAATGAGACTTTGAAGCAATAAATTAAATGTGGACAGAGACTGAGGTGGCAATCTACATCTCGATCAAATACGTGTTTATAAAAGTGGGTCACATGATCAGATATGCATGTAGGCTCCACTAATTTCTTATTTTTATGTACAGTTATTGTGAAGAATAGCTTGTTAACCATAGAAACATATTTTGTGATTTAGCATTAATACAAAATACAAAAGCCACCAAAAACTGTTTAAATCAATATTATTCAAACAAAACTCATGTTGATTGATTATAAGCAATGCAATTTATGCAAACCAAAGCTAAAAATCTGCAAAAACCGTTGATTTAAATCTTAGATTGAAATCAAGTTTACAGTTGATGACTTTTTCATATTTATTAAACAACACAACAAAATTTACCATTAAACAGTTGCACGGATACTGACACTCATAAGCCATACCCCACCTTTGTCCTGCATTGCCAATATGACAAGTGGGGAAGTACATTGTTATATGGTATTATGTAACTTTATACAGTACTAATACATATTTAATATTATTACAATTCCAATACATATTTAATACTAGTATATTAAATATCATTAACAGGAAGCACTGTGTGCAATCTGCATATTAACTGGACAGACACAGTGAAACCTCCACATATGCCCTATGTGTCCCTCAATATTTTCAATCGATGAAGCTGGGTTCATGCACAGAGGCGTCGTTAGGGGGGGGCTACTGGGGCTGGAGCCCCGAGTCTCCTGACCATAGCCCCAAGTCTGTGAAGCTTCCCCTGCTTCCTGCTCTGTCACTATGATAACCCCGCCCCCAACCCATGTGACCGGCAGGAACCCACGTGTCCTCCCTCACAGCACAGACCACAAGGGATGCTGTGCTGCTGTGGAGAAAAGCCTCCTCTATGACCTGCCACTTACCTCCCACCCAGGAACAGGCTGCACAAGGTAGGATCTCCATGTATTTTTATATAAATATCACCAACAGGTGAGTACTGGGGAAGGGGGTGGAGGGAGGGTGACATTAATGGGCAGAATAACCCTGGCAAATGATGGATACATGAACCCTGGCAAATGATGTATGAATTAACCCTGGCAAATTATGTCTGAATTAACCCTGGCAAATGATGTATGAATTAACCCTGGCAAATGATGGATAAATTAACCCTGGCAAATGATGTATGAATTAACCCTGGCAAATGATGGATAAATTAACCCTGGCAAATGATGTCTGAATTAACCCTGGCAAATGATGTATGAATTAACCCTGGCAAATGATGTATGAATTAACCCTGGCAAATGATGGATAAATTAACCCTGGCAAATGATGTATGAATTAACCCTGGCAAATGATGGATAAATTAACCCTGGCAAATGATGTATGAATTAACCCTGGCAAATGATGGAGAAATGAACCCTGGCAAATGATGTATGAATTAACCCTGGCAAATGATGAATGAATTAACCCTGGCAAATGATGTCTGAATTAACCCTGGCAAATGATGTCTAAATTAACCCTGGCAAATGATGTCTGAATTAACCCTGGCAAATGATGGATAAATTAACCCTGGCAAATGATGTCTGAATTAACCCTGGCAAATGATGGAAAAATTAACCCCTGGCAAATGATGGAGAAATTAATTAACCCTGGCAAATGGTGGGGAAATTAACCCTGGCAAATGGTGGGGAAATTAACCCTGGCAAATGATGGCTAAATAACCCTGGCATATTATGGAGAAATTAACCCTGGCAAAGGGTGGGGAAATTAACCCTGGCAAATGGTGGGGAAATTAACCCTGGCAAATGGTGGGGAAATTAACCCTGGCAAATGATGGATAAATAACCCTGGCATATTATGGAGAAATTAACCCTGGCAAATGATGGAGAAATTAACCCTGACAAATGATGGTTAGTGATGGTCTGTGCGGAACGGAAATGCCCCCTTCCCTGCAATGAGATATAGCAGCAGGGAGGGGGTTCATATTGAGCAACATTTTTTTTTTTTTTTTTAAATACACCACTTGTATGAGTGTATGTGACAGACTGGATGTATGTATGAGTGTATGTGGCAGACTGTATGTGTGTGTGTATGTATGAGAGTATGTGACAGACTGTATGTATGTGACAGACTGTACGTATGTATGTGATAGACTATGTATGTGTGAGACTATGTATGAGTGTGTGTGTCTATGTGACAGATTGTATGTATGTATGTATCTGTGTGACAGACTGTATGGGTGTGTGTGTCTATGTGACGGACTCTATGAATGTATGTGTCTATGTTACTGACTGTATGTATGAGTGTGTGTCTATGTGACAGACTGTATGTATGAGTGTGTGTCTGTGACAGACTGTATGTATGAGTGTGTGTCTGTGACAGACTGTATGTATGAGTGTGTGTCTGTGACAGACTGTATGTGTGTGTGTCTGTGACAGACTGTATGTATGTATGAGTGTGTGTCTGTGACAGACTGTATTTATGTATGAGTGTGTCTCTGTGACAGACTGTATGTATGAGTGTTTCTGACACTGTACGAGTGTGTGTCTATGTGACAGACTGTATGTATGAGTGTATGTGACAGACTGTATGTATGAGTGTATGTGACAGACTGTATGTATGAGTGTATGTGACAGACTATGTATGCATGTACGAGTGAATGTGACAGACTGTTTGTATGTATGAGTGTGTGTGTCTATGTGACAGACTGTATGTATGAGTGTATGTGACAGACTGTATGTATGAGTGTATGTGACAGACTGTATGTATGAGTGTATGTGACAGACTATGTATGCATGTACGAGTGAATGTGACAGACTGTTTGTATGTATGAGTGTGTGTGTCTATGTGACTGACTGCATGTATGAGTGTGTATGTGTGTCTGTATATGACTGCATGTGATTGTGTGTATGTGCTGTTGTCTGGCTCCTAGATTTTTTACTGGCTCCTAAAACTCAGTTAAGTTTGTCAAGCCCTGGCATAAATGCAACTAGTTATATACTTCTATTTGGGGTCTACCTCAAGCTTTTGAAAAGGCTGGAAATATTTAATATTTTACAGGTTTTGTTTTGTGATTATAAACGTAATATTTTTTTGCTGCGAGGATGGTGGGTGCATGGAATAGCCTTCCAGTAGAAGTGGTAGAGGTTAATACAGCGAAGGAGTTTAAGCATGCGTGGGACAGGTATAAGGTTATCCTAGATATTAGGATATTTAAGACTGACCACACCTGTACCTATGCATCCTATACCTTTATCTTATATCTATACCTTTACCTATGCATTACTATACCTGTATCTTATATCTGTACCTGTGCATCCTGCACCTGTGTCTGTCCATATAGCTTATATCCGTACCTATGGATCCTGTACCTGTCCATATAGCCTAAATCTGTACCTATGCATCCTGTATCTTTATCTATATATGCATCTGTATCATATATGTACTCATTCATCATCATGTACCTATATCTATCTACATCTATCCTATATCTATACCTATGCATTCTGTACCTCTGTCTGTCTACCTATCGATCATGAGACATCATTGTATTTTAAGTATTATTAAAGCTGTGGGCGATAGCCCCAGATCATTTTTGAGCCTAGCAACGCCCCTGTTCATGCACAATTCTGACCGTACATGACCAGTTTAGGCATTGTGAAACAAATGTAGAAGACGCTTACAAAATATTACAGTCTATGAGATGCCTATGAGATTATGGCATCTATTACTGTAACCATAACAGACCCTGGCAAGTAACATCTTGGAAATGGTAGAGCGGTTGCCCTGTGCCAGGTCACGATTATATACTTTAAAAGTATTTTATTACTACATAACTATGATACGTGCACTAAATAAAGTTACCACCAGAGGGCAGACACTTCCTTATCACAGGTTATGTTTTACTCTGAACTGAATTTGCAGAGCACTGGCAAACCTGTTTCTTAGCAGTATAATCTTTTAATTAAATTTGATAGGTGCAGTATAACTATATTACACAGTTATTTATATGGCTCTTTTTTTTTTACAGATCATCAGCGACAATAATCTACTTACCATGACAAAGATATTAGAAAACATTTCATGTGTTAGTGTGGTTCTTATTTAGAGATAAAACAATTACAGAAATGGCTAAAAAGTATGTCTATTATTTTACAAATAATCTTATTAATTGTAGCACAGTGGATTTTCAAAGCTCTGTACTTCATGTGAGTTGGGGCTTAAGGACATTATGTATGCATGAATGGTCATTCTGGCCACAAATAGTAGCTGTGCTTTAAAACTAGGACATAACCCTTTCTATGTGTCTGCCATGCTCTATATATTTAAGCATCTACTCAATAAAGAGAGTATTGCAGGGAATTGAGTGGGAATTTGAAACTTTAGGCCAATGTAGGAAGTTGTAAACATCCTCCAATACAGCTGAATGGGAACATTTTTCCAACTCAGCTACTTTGGCCTTAATTTTGAAATTCCTGCCGCAATGCCCTGCAAATCTCTAAAGTTGAGTAGACCCTCAAACGTGCAGTTTATAACAATTTAGATCTGCACTAATAAAATGTTTGAACAATATGATCTCAGATATTTGTTGTGTGAGGTTGAGAGCACAGATTGAAAACTTGTCATTTCCCTGGAGGCTTGAGTTTGGCAACTGTCTGCAAGGTTTCCTGGTGGGATTGGTGTATAGCTCCACCAAATTTTGAAATCAGCTCTGCCATCCTCGTTGTGGGAATACCCAGGGTCATTGTACTCTTGCTGCTTTAAGTTCTCTGGAAGGCTGCTGTTCCACCAAACATCCCAGATGTGTTTAATTGTAGCCACTTCTTTCTTACTAGGTGTCACCTAAGATTGTGTATTTCGATAAAAACAGACAAACTAGAAGAATATTTGAACTTTAACACACTGATTCTAGAATGGTCTTCCAGTCCAGTTTTTTTTTTTGTTCCACTCATCTTAAAGCAATACAAGCTCAAAGTAAAATCACTGTTAACCCTATTTCTAAATCATTTTCTAAGGAATACAGTGCGATGGAAAATTAAAATTTCACCTGCCTGTTCCATGTGAATGTAATAATCACATAAGGCTGGATAAGCCCTAAAGGGCATTTTTTTTTGTACTTGTGGAGATAAAAATAAACATTTTATTTTCCCTAAGTTGATACAAGTGCGTTAAACTGATGATGTAAACGAGACTCTGATATTCCTATTAGCACATAGAGACACCTGTTCTCTTAACAACAATTTTCTAGAATGATGTCATAGAAGCCCCAAACTGTAGTGATATACTGCATCATTCCTCCAGAAGAACAAACAACAGTTCTTTGAAAGATGAAGGAGATGGAAATCCAAACCGTCCTCTGTCTTCCAGAAAGTCCCATGATGACTCTAGTGATTTTATGTATTCATATAATTATTCATTATTGATTTTTTTCCACATAAAAACCTTTAACCGCACATAATCATTCAACAATAAAAAAATAAAGTGCAATTAATAGGAGTAATATATATCTTCCATTCTACACCCATTCAAACCATCATCCATACTAACAGATCAGAATATAAGATGATTAGATAGCAATCTAATTTATTAAATCATAGTTTTTTTAAGTGTGAGGACAGAGAAATGCTATCTAGCCTAACTTAGCAAGTATTTTGTTGTTCCCACATTTCAGTGTAACTTCAGATTGTCCATCTCCCTATAAAAAACGTTTTCCATGAAGTGTTGCTAATCAGTCTGCATTTTTTTTTTTTTTAATTATAGTTTTATTGATTAAAAAAAAAATACAGAAAATATCATCATAGTTTGATCAAACATTGAGGAGTCAGAGCATGTAAGTCTCGTCTGGGTGAATATATTAACTAGTAATATTAAAAGATGAGTCCAGCAAAACCCAAACAAAAACAAATTTGGCAAGCATCTTTGGAAAAATTCACCAAAAATCCAACGGAGAGTAATAATAAAACCAGAAGTTTATTTAAACATAGTGTAAATGTAATGTAAGGTTTAAATAAACTTCTGTTTTTATTATTATACTCCGTTTGGTGAATTTTTCCAAAGGTGAAGAGGTGCGCTATATTGCTTGCCAAATTTGTTTCTGTTTGGGTGTTGCTGGACACACAAATAATATCCAGCAACACCCAATCAAATTTCTCGTAATAGTCGATTCAAATAATTTTCAACATCTCATTCCACAGATGGAGCGATGAGGTCTATTAGGGAGCCTGCTCAGGTTTCTGGGCCAAGTGAAAAGAAACAAGAGAGCAAGTAACTAATACAGGTTGGGACTTCTATCTGAGATAATTAAGATGGCGTGTGCTGCCCTCTTGAGGGCACTCATCAGATGGGCTTGTCTATTCATCAATCTACACTTTTATTTTATTCCAAGTAGAACATATAGATTTTTTTCAGTATCTAGCTATCCATAGTTTGAAAGCCATAAGCCGGTTTATAATAAGCCACTTGGATGTTTTTTTTAAATTAATGATAAATCCAAGTGGAATAAAAATAAATGAATTGTGAAATTCACCGCAGAATTGCAGATTGCTTTCAAAACCTTGTTTAACGTTACTTTCAGAGGTGTAATCTTTACGTAATCCCACCAAATATGTTTCATAGTATCAGGTTTCGCTATAGGATTTATTGATTTTAACCGGTACAAAGTACCACTTGTTCAATAAATTGAGAAATGCTGGCTGAATATAATGGATTGCTTTTCCCACTGACATATACAAGATTAGTTATGATTATACTGAAAAAGATTTACCAATATCGTCTTCCAATTTAAGTTCTCATTTTCTCTTTTGATCTTATTCATATCCCAAATTTTTTTTATTCTAGCCAATGCCTTCCAACTTTACTCACTCTGTACAAGAATATCCAGTAATGTATATTGGCTAGTTCAAAATGTTGCTTTATATATTCAAAACAGGAAAATGGATCATAATGGTTACGTGCCCTTTTGTCACCAGTGTACCAAGCAGCTCCACTGATTTCCCTATGATTCCAAGCTAAATAATGAGACAACATAGCAGAGTCATGCAAAGTGCATGGGTCTGGAAATTACATTCTGCCCTCAAACAATCGTCTTTAGCAGTGCTGTATTTACCGCGAGGCATCCTAGGCGGATGCCTATGGCGGCAAATTTTGGGGGGCGGCAGCGCCCCCCAGCACTGGAAAAAAAAAAAATGAAAAAACAAAATGTAAAAAAAAAAATCTGGCCCTTTAAAAAAAAAAAAAAACCCCACCGCGCTTGCAGGCAGAGACGGAGGTGAGAGGGGATCGCAAGATCCCCCCTCACCAACGCTCTGCCTGCCAGGCTGCACGGGGAGCCGAACAGGCAGCACAGAGAAACCTCCGTGCTGCCTGTTCAGCTCCCCGTGCAGTGTGACGACACGGAAGTGCCGACAGGTCACGTGACGGGCGCGCTGACGTCATACGCGCGCCTGGTCACGTGACCTGTCGGCACAATCGCCGGGAAGCCGAACAGGCAGCATGGAGGGACCATGCTGCCTGCCTGCCAGGGAAAGGTAAGTGCTGATGGGAGACTGTGTGTGTGTGTGTGTGTGTGTGACTGAGTGTGATGGGAGTCAGAGTGTGTGTGATGGGAGACAGTGTGTGTGACTGAGTGTGATGGGAGTCAGAGTGTGTGTGATTGGAGACAGTGTGTGTGAATGAGTGTGATGGGAGTCAGAGTGTGTGTGATGGGAGACTGTGTGTGTGTGTGTGTGTGTGTGTGTGTGTGTGTGTGTGACTGAGTGTGATGGGAATCAGAGTGTGTGTGATTGGAGACAGTGTGTGTGACTGAGTGTGATGGGAGACAGTGTGTGTGACTGAGTGTGATGGGAGTCAGAGTGTGTGTGATTGGAGACAGTGTGTGTGACTGAGTGTGATGGGAGTCAGAGTGTGTGTGATGGGAAACAGTGTGTGTGACTGAGCGTGATGGGAGACTGTGTGTGACTGAGTGTGATGGGAGTCAGAGTGTGTGTGATGGGAGACAGTGTGTGTGACCTGTGTGTGATGGGAGACAGTGTGTGTGACTGAGTGTGATGGAAGTCAGAGTGTGCGTGATGGGAGTAGGAGTGTGTGACTGAGTGTGATGGGAGTAGGAGTGTGTGACTGAGTGTGATGGGAGTGTAAGCTGGATGTGAGTCTGAATGATGGGGCATGTCTTAGGTGTGTAACGTGGGTGTGCAGCTTGGGTAGGGGGGTGCCCGGATTTTGTCTGCCTAGGGCAGCACAAAATCAAGATACACCACTGGTCTTTAGATTATGTATTACAATACAAGGTTTCCTAGATCCTCATACATGGGACAAGAAAAATTTGCAGAATAAATGGAATATGTTATAATAGAGCTTATTGATCATAATAGAGCTTATTGATCCAAAGAGAAATCTGATTGTCCTTTGGAGTCAAGAAGGAATTTTTCCCCCTAGGAGGCAAAATTCAAAAAGCTTCCTCAGTGGTTTTTGCCTTCTTTTGGATCAAAAGCTGGAATGATAAGTAGAAGGGTTGTGTCTTTTTTTCAACCTAAATTACTATGTTACTATGTTTCTTTGGCCTTTTAAAGGAATTATTCTGAATAAATGGTATCTTTTTGGCAGCAGATAAAGTTTTATTTTATCTAATAAACAATCAGTAACTAATCAGTAAGAAACTCAGTTTGCTATCTAAATGAAGAAGTTCTCTGTTCGGCCAGTCACATCTAAAATCTGATTTCAGGTGGTTCTTCTAAGATAGAAACAGGTTTTTAGTTGAATCTGAGTCTTTTTCAAATTTAATTTATAATTTAAGAAATAGATATAATTTGTTATATAATTTAAAAGTGAAGGAATAGATTCTTCTGCCTACGTTACCATAAAAAGTATATTTTTGGCATCAGATAAAGTCTTATTTCATCTAATAAACAATCAGTAACTAATCAGTAATAAACTCAGTTTGGTATCTAAATGAAGAAGTTCTCTGTTCGGCCAGTCACATCCAAAAACAGTTTTGCCACATGTAAGCTCAAGGGCTCAATAGATAAGAGATATAACAATGGAGCAAGAGGGCACCCTTGTCTTGTGCCAATGCATATCTCAAACAAGTCTGAATATAGACCATAACCTGCTATTTTGGCACAAGGAGATATATATAAACTTAATACCAGTTATTTAAATAATCCTACTGTGCTACTATGTATTCAGGACTTCTCAAAAGATTAGGAAGACAAATTCTTTGTAAAAAAAATTAGCAAGTATTTTCTTGTCCAATGTTCCCACACTTCGGAGTGTAACTTCAGATTGTCCATATCCCTGTAAATAACGTTTTCCAATACTACCTCTTTGATGACTCTTACTGAATGTAGAGATAAATTACCCCAATTAAATATCCCGTGGTGTGTATACCTTCAAATTTCAAAAACTCAGACAGGCAGATTGGGATAACATCTTTGATTAAAAAAAAAAGCAAGATTATTATTGGAACCTGTCATATCCACCAAACTAATATATAAAGAAATACAAGCAGCAAACTTTCCTAAAACAGTCCCCAAAGGTGTCAAAAAATGGGTAACACATTTCCCTAAAATAAATTTAGAAGACATAATAAAACAATTCATTATTACATGCAAAATAATCCCAGCAGTTTCATATACCGAAATGCATTACAGAATTACCCATTATGCGTATCTATCTACACATAGACAACACCTCATGGGTATCATTCCCTTAGACTCTTGACAAAAATGTGGCTCAAGTGGTGCAAGTTTAATACATAACTTTTGGGAATGCCCTGAAATTCTTACTTTTTGGTATAATATTGAACAATTTCTAAATACACTCAAAATACATCACTATATAATCCAACCTGAAGAAGCTATTCTTGGGGTACTTCTGAAGGAAAATCCTAAAATTGGGAATATATCTAGATTGCGTATTACATTGGCTGTTGCCAGGAAGTGTATTTTACAACAATGGATCCAAAATGAAGCTCCAACAAAGTCACTATTTCATACTAAAATATTATTTCTTCTCAGAATGGATTGGCTGGAAGCCACTTTACATAAAGATAGAGATACAGGAAAAATGTAAAAAAAAATGGAAATTTTTCATTGACACACTAGACGAAACTTATAAAACACAAATACGGACAACATTCCAGGAAACAACGTGGTATTCTACACAATTATTAAGTGGTAGAGTACCATGTACATGATGGTAGTAAATGTAACATTTCATTAATTAAATTCAATTTTACCTTGATATATAACAGTGACATAGATCTAACATAAGATAATAATTAAGTACTATTAAGTTATTTATTTAAGATTATAATAGGGGAAGGTATGGGAATTTTTATATTTATTTTATTTATTATTTATTAATAGTTATACTTGAACTTTGAAAATTTAATTTATATGTTACATTTATTGTGATATATATGACATTAATTTATTCTATGATTAATATATTTACTTATATTTTAAAAATATAAACTAATTTATTGTATGTTTAATATATCTATTTATATTTTGAAGATGTAAATTGAAATTGTTATATAATGTTTAAATATATTAAATAAAAAGATATTTAAAAAAAAAATAAAGTGTTGATAATCAGTCTGCACTTTTATTTCTTTTTTTTAAATTGTAGTTTTATTGACTGAAAAAAAATTAAGATACAGAAAATCCAAGTATATAGTCATAGTTTGATCAAACATTGAGGTGTCAGAGCATTTATGACTTGGGTGACTATATTAACAAGTAACATTAAAATACTTTTTCAGTCCTCACACATTCTGATCATTAGGAACTTCTAGGGCTTGCCTATGTGTACCTGACTAAGTACTCACATAACAAAACTCTGCTTTAAAAAGTGGAACTGGATTCATGTCACATGATTATTATTGCTGATTATTACTTTCATAAAGTCTCAAACTGTAAATAATTCTGTTTGTCACTTACTGCAGCACAAAGCCCAGCATACAGATTAGATGAAAACAAACACCATACAAATGTAACAGTGGGATGGAGAGACATGCTTTCTTTTTCAGTATTGGCTAGCATTAGCTTGAACAAAGTAGCAGAAACAGCACATTCAAGCATTTTAGCATATAGTTCAAAGGTTCACTGTATCCTGTTATTTGCAGTGCGTGTCTGCTATTATGCTTCTCCACAGACCGTGCCCAAAATTAGCTTACCAGTAATTACAACTTCTGATCCCAATTTGCACCCCCACCTCCACTAGTGTCTTTGAGCGTTTAAACTAATGCAGACCCTGCAGCTGTTGAGTAGGCCTTTTTATTTCTATTAAAGTACATATTGGGCATGTTCTAAAAATATATTTCATTGAAAGGATTTCAGGAGCATTTAAACATAAATATCCGTTTTCTCATGCTTTATATCATTCATGCGAAAATGTTGTTATCAAATGTAGTGAAGCGATGGAAATTAGCGAGTGAGATAATCGACACTGTGTGCATAAACTGTAAGTAATGTTCTCAGAAAATATGTAAAACAGCACCACACTCATTTAAGCGACATTGTATAACATGTTTAATAAAAAGGTAAAACCTGGAATTTGCGGCAGGATCTGTTGGGAGGAATATATAAATTGATTATTAATTATTAAGTGACCACATGTCTCCTAACAGTCTTGATTTTGGGAGGCAGTCCCACTGCCCTGCCGAGCTCTACCTCTGTCCCGCTTTTTCAGACAGAGGTAGAGCTCACCAGAATTTTAGACCTCAATACCATTAAAAAAGAAGTCTCCAGTGTCTGGGACAGTGGCTAATGTTCGTGCACAGCACCATGCGTTTATGCAGTAGCACTGCCAGAGTAAGTGACAGCGCCTAGTATGCACGCACACTAGAGCTCACACTCGACCTCCCAAGCTCAGCCCTCCAGCATCCAAATTTGCCAGGGCAAGAGTTGGGAGGTATATGACCGGACTGTTTTGAAAATGTTGTACTGTTCGTGATAATGGCTGATTTTACACTTCTGCCATCTTTGTGTTTAGCTATAATTTTCCTGTAATTTAAATGTTCCCACACACAATATATGTTTTTTTAGCATAAGAAGGGCTTTCTTTAGATACCATAATTTTAATCATATCATATAATGTAATGTAAAAAATATAATAAAATATGATTGAAAAATGGAAAACAAAATGTAAAAACGTTTAATGAAAAATCTTTTACTCATCTACAAACGCTACCTTATGCAACCCCCATTCGGCTAGCTGTGTTTTTATCGGATTTTACTGCATGCTTGAATGTTTTTAATTTAAACTAGTTCCTGCAAAATAGGAGTTTCTCCAAAAGACCTCCAACACACACCGGAATATTTTCAACAAGCAACGCATCTTATGTCCCTCTTGGGACAAAAATATTTCAAACCTGTTACTTGCATCTCTCAGCTAAAAGTTTTAAATTGAATACAAAACTTCCTCCTTACACCTACTAACTACTGAATGTGCAAAGTACTCCCTCTGATAAACCACCGTATATTCATTATCCTGCGATTTTAACCGCATTTCACCAACACAAAAACCATCATGTTTTTAAACTGCTGAATCATCTGGTGGGCACGCAATTCAGCCTTCTCTATTATACCACACGCATCCAGTACTTTCTATACCTTCACCAAGTTGCTAACTGCTTTTTTCTCCAATTAGACAGAGACAGCAGTAGCGCGGTATATGAACATCTGTGAAGGGGCCAGTGATTACAGCTCTCCTAGGAGCTTTTGGCTTCAGACATGGGCAAGGTCCATAGTCTCAAGGCTGGTGGCTGGTCCCCTGTGTCCTCGCCAGGGGTAAGAGTCACGGTAGGTACCGTGACAATACACATCTGTTATTTTTCTTTTATTCACCAGTGCTCACTTCAATACACTTCCAGTTCTATTGCCTCTCTTCCGGGGTCCTTTGGGAATGAACCATTTAAGTTCAGAGCAGCTCTGTCTCTTGTCCTGTATCCCCGTGTATACCTTTTATCCCCACCCCCCTATGGCACAGACTTATACACACTTCTGCTAATAATAAATAAACCTGCTAAATTTTTTTCTTATATTTGTCCTCAGTTTAGAAATAATATTTACATGTTTTTCTGTGTTTTTTTTTGCAAGTTATAGGGCAATAATTAGGAGTAGTGCATTGCTCTTCGCTAATCATTTTCTCTTACAGTGACCTTTTGATCACAATTCTAAACATAACCGAAGCACTAACCCTTGGTCAACCCTATGTCAGACAAACAGCCTAAGACCCCGGGCCAGCTGTCTCAACCCTCACCTCATTCACGAGCTACAGTGGATTATGTCCCGGTGCTCCATTGCTGCCTTGTGTGCTGTGGGGGACCGGTCCGGTAAAAGTGATGGGGTGCTTCAAAAAAGTAACATGCATGCGATTGCTTCCACAAGTAGTGAGCACATGGGGCTTGTCCTGTCCCATGCAGTGCAATGGGAGTTGGTGTAGGTGGGCAGCGATCCTTTGGCCTCTCCAGCTTCTCTGTGGGGAGAAGATGGTTGAGAACACTGCCCTCATGTACAAAATCACCCCCCTTTCAGCTCTAGGTGCTCAGTTATCTCAACCTCCCATTCACTGTTACATACCAGTGTCATCTCCCACAGCCATGTTGCCCTATCCTCCTTTAAGACTTCCATGGCAGTGGGGGTCTTGCAAGGTTGTGTCTTCTCCTGCCAAAGTGTTCCAACTACAACCTCAAAGTGATCAGTGGCCATCCAAGGTACAACACTCTAAATCAACTCTAACCCTAACTCTAACCCTAGATTTAGCCTTTTTTTACTGTAATAAAAAAAAACTGTCTAGCAAACAACAACAGAGCGACAGAAGCTCTTGCCCACAACAGTGGCACCCTCAATCACTCTGGGGAGGGACTGAAGACCCCGTGGGGGGGGGGGGGGGGGAGGTGACCTTTTTGTGTTGCTGGATGCCTCAATATTGAGGCATTAGAGCAACACCAGCTGAGCATAGAGGCACCACTGACATATTTAAAACATATATTCTCTTATTTTATGCATTTACATCCAGTTTTGCTAACACAATCCATGGATCAATGTTTAGCACTGTGTACAGGAAGAATTGCATCTTAACTGTGTATGTCTGGCAGACAAACAAAGCCTAAACATCAGAAAATGAGCTCCAGACGCTCGCTATCTGTACCGAATAGCCGGGGTTCGATGCTGCGTGATCACACAATAAAGCAATAATGCCTTTTTAAGGTCCACTCTATTTTTGTCCAGAGGAAACAATAAAGTTGGCGACTAGGCATGTGTTACTTTGTATATTATTACTGTGGAGCGCTGTGCTTCACCAATGAGGGGCACACCACTATGAGTTTTATTGCTGCAGGGCTCATCCCTGGTTGCCAAATTTCCAAAATCCCTTGCTGCAGAACCAGATTTATTCAAATGAATTGTCAGAGCATCAAGCATCTTCAAATTAGTTGCCACAGCAAACAGTTTCCCCACTTTATTTTCCAATCCACCAAATTCCCCCAGATTATCTGTCAGATTAACAGATTTCTACTTAATGTTAGGGACCGGGAACCAAACAGAAACAAAAAGTAAGATGCAGAACACCTTTATTAATAATAAATAGAAAAATTAAACAGCCCATAAGCAAAATCCAGGAGGCAAGCCAGGGTCAGGAAACAAAGTAGGTAGTCAGACAAGCCAGATCAAACATAGGAGTCATGGGAAACACAGGAAATGCACTTGGAGGCCGGAAACAAACATCAGAGCAAGAGACCTACTGAAACTAGCTGCTTAAATACTTGTACTGCGTAGAAAAGGAGCTGGCTAATAGCAACCAGGTTAGTAACCATGGAAACAAATAGCTGAAAGGAGCTGGTCATTAACAACAGCTGAAAGGCTCACAGTGAAGGGAAAAAAAGGTTTATTTTAAAACAGTAGGGAAACCTTGACGCTTACTCCCTACCCCACAGCAGATATTTCACTTCCCCAGCCCTTTCCTACCTTGGGCCAGGAGAGATGTTTTATTATGATGGACAGTGTAGGGGAAGGGGGGTCTGTTGTCCTGCAGACAGAACAGACGTCCCCAGCTGCTCACACTCTCTGCCGCACAACACAGTGTGTCAGAGTATTAGGAGGTCAGATGATCCAGTGCTCTGACATAGTCATACTGGCAGCATGCAGCATGCATATCACAGAGACCCTATGCTTCTTCACTGTTTGCTGACACTTAGAGGGACATATCAGGGGAGTTTACCTCTAATATTCCTCTTGTCCATCCCACGCCCTGAGTCACTGAAAGAACTGATAGATTAATAATAGCTCTTATGGACAGCAGTTCTTTAGCACTATATATGCAATCTATGGAGAGAGTGGAGAATGGGTGTTTTATGGCATGAATGAGGCTGGTATATTAGTACTGTGGCAGCTGCATTTTGAACTATCTATATGGGACGTTGGAGTTGTATGAGAGACCATGATGAATCGATAGAATTTTTAGGCGCTGTAAGGCTTGGTAATGTAGGTTTTAGGAGCTTGGTAAAACACCAGGGGGCAGAGGAGAGACCGAATGGAAGGCAGGTGAATCTCCACCTCGTCGCCTTCCATTGGAATTGTAGGAAGTTCTGATGTTCCACCGTGATGGGAATCAAAAGGTATGCATCGCGGAGGTCTAATTTTACCATCCAGTCCCCCAAAAGCAGAAGGTCTCTCAGACAGTGTATGCCTTCATTTTGAAGAGGTGGTATCTGACGGAGACATTGAGTGGTCACAGGTTGATGATCGGTCTCATGCTGCCATCCTTCTTGGGACCAGGAAAATATTGATCACAAAACCCTGAGCCAGGCATGGAACTGGGCAAATGGCCCTCTTGCTGGATAGTGCCTGAACCTCAATGTTCACCAGTTCCCAGTCTTGGGCGGAGAATCGTATTTCCCTTGGGCTCGAATATTGAACAGGGTACCCCACTAAATCTAAATGATAGCCTCGTACCATCTGGGTATGTACCAGATCAGACACCGTGGGCCTTTGGTTGCCTGCCCTTAATTTATTCCTGTTTAATTTATCCAGGGGTTTCCTCACTCTTAGAGCCAAGTAGCTAGCCACATGGAAGGAAGGGGTCAATTCAGCAGACAGTGGGTGATGGAGTAGGAGTTAGTGTAAGGGTACCTCAGTAGAGGTCTTACTACCATAGGTGCCTTCCCAGGAAAAATTGTAGTCTGCGCCATCGTGGTCCTCGGAGTTAACAAGACCATGAGGGTCCTGGGAATCCATAGTGACAGGGGTCTCCAAGGGGGTATCTAGGTCTTTATCTAACATAGTAGTGGCTAAAACAAACAGTACAGAACCTGAAATACAAACAGAGGGTAGTACCTCTAAGTGAGACCACAAACCTGCAGGAGATAAACTGAAAGCATGACAATAAAATCAAGGTAATCCCCAGTTTAGGAGGTGGCCAGAAAACAGACTGTCTGGGAAAAAGCAGGGTAAAATGGCTTTCCCGCTAGTTAAAATGGCGGGAAGCCGAATCCTTGGCATTCAAATTCGCCCAAACTGATTCATCTCACAGCCCACGATGCAGTCTCCACCTAACATGGTGTAGGTAGGTGGAGGAAAATCCGAAATATCATGTGACGAACTGAAGTCTCACATGAAAACTGCCAAAATCGAGTTGCCGGCGAGAAAGGAAAAACTCTGTTCAATGAGGAACAGAGCTTCACACAAATAGCAGACCAGGTACACCAAAGGCACAAAACAGTAAGGGACGCAACAGCCCCCATACAGTATAGGGACCCCCATCTATCCCCAGAAATGGGGTAATAAACAGGGAGCACAACCAACAGTTCAATAAATAACTAAGTCCCAAAAGATAAGAGACAAATATATTGAGGGAAAGCAGCAAAGAAAGAGGAAGTTTACGGAATGGTATGGACTGTTATTGGTGGGAGGGAGTACTTCATGGTCTTTATGGATCCTTTTTGTTTTTTTATTTTGTGTCTTGAAAATATCCTCTTTGAGGACTGTGTAACTTGAATATTTTGAATAATAGTCAGGTGAAATCTACCACTTTTGGAAACTTTCCAACTGATTCTTACATCGTTTCATCTGGTTGCACGAACTCCAAGGAAAGGGTTTTTAACAGAGTTAAAATTTATATTTTTATTTATTAACAGTAATACCATCCTGGAAAATGAACATGACATTTGTAGAGAAAACTAAATATATTTGGGGGTATGCAAGTGATTTTTCATGACTTTATCGTTCTGGAAACACATAATGAATGTCTGGTGTCAAAGAACTTGAAGTTCAACTGCATAATTCAATCTGTGTCACTGAACTTTCACAATAATAATAAGTTAATGAAAGTTCCACTTGCATTAGTGTGCTTCAGCCATGCTTTGATACAGGTCCAAATATGAACCAGCTGCGTCCCAGATTTTCTCTGCTAGTGCAGGGAGAAACCATCAGATGTATGTAAAATCAGTAGAGAAAAAACCTAACTGGGTCCTCTCTGATGATTTGCAGAATTGAGGATCACCCTGCACTAGCATTGAGAGACAACTGGATCAAGCCAACTTCAACTGTCTGCTGAAGTCTGGACCATGTTGTGCGTGTGCAGTGTGGGTAGGGGGGCAGGGCCGGCCTGTGCCCGCCCAGCCGAAAAAAAAAGTTTGCCGGTGGCGGGGGTTAGGGTTAGGGTTAGGGGGGGGGGTCGTGCGGAGCTCACCAGGTGAGAGGTATAGCTCCGCCCCCACCCTGTTTCACGGGGAGCCGCGGGCAGCATGAGAATGTGCTGCTCACGCTCCCCACACATACTGATTATGCAGGGTATCGGATTTCCGATACGCTGCATAATCACTGTGTATGGAAAGCGCGAGCGGCACATTCTCACGCTCCCCGTGAAACAGGGTGGGGACAGAGCTACACCTCTCACCCGGTGAGCTCCACCCCCTCACAGAAAGAACAGAACAGGGGGAGGGGAAGAGACAGAACAGGGGGAGGGGAAGAGACAGAACAGGGGGAGGGGGGGGAGAGAGAAAAGTGGAAGAGGGGGAGACAGAACAGTGGAAGGGGGGAGAGAGAAAAGTGGAAGAGGGGGAGACAGAACAGTGGAAGGGGGGGGGAGAGAGAAAAGTGGAAGGGGGTAGGGAGAGAGAACAGGGGAAGGGGAGGGAGAGAGAGAACAGATATGGGAAGGAGGGGGGAGAGAGACAACAAATATGGGTAGGAGAGGGAGAGAGAACAGATATGGGGAGGAGGGGGAGAGAGAACAGGTATGGGGAGGAGGGGGAGAGAGAACAGGTATGGGGAGGAGGGGAAGAAAGAACAGATATGGGGAGGAGGGGAAGAAAGAACAGATATGGGGAGGAGGGGGAGAAAGAACAGATATGGGGGAGGACGGGAGAGAGAACAGATATGGGGGAGGAGGGGGAGAGAGAACAGGTATGGGGGTGTTGGAGAGAGACAGACATGGCAAGGAAGAGGAAAGGGACAAACATGGGAAGGGAGAGACACATACATGGAGGGAGAGGAAAGAGACAGGCATGGGGGGGTACCACAGGGGAGGCCCGCACAGGGCACCGGAACACGTAAGGCCGACCCTGTAGGGGGGTGCCCGAATTTTGCTGCTTAGGGAACAGAACTAAGATACACCACTGGCTTCCATCACTCTGAGGATGTTGCTTTACAGGCTCTAGTGTAAGCCTTAGGTTTAGGGTTAGCATTTTTTTGCTTTCCTGTATAGCATTCACAAGTGAGGCTTCCAAGAAAGCTGAAAATAGAGCAAATCACAGCGAAAATGCAGCAATTGCGCTATTTTAAAGGCAGCCCGTACATGAACGGGCATTGTCACCAATGCAATGCACGGGAATTGTCGTGACTGGGTTTAAAAGTAAATACATTTTTTTAAAACTTTTGAAATCATTCCTATACAAACCAACAGACCAAGATTTTGCAGAAAAGTCCAATAAAATGGACTGACTGTCCTGGCATTGCTATATAAAAAGGAAAAAAAAAGTGTAGTGAACCCAGCAATTCCTGAATAGGCGCTGGGCTCCAGGAACTCTGTGTTCAAATGTGTTTATATGGTATGATATGCTTTCACTGAATATGACATGCTTGTAATGTGCCTGCTATGTGCTTGTAAGCTCAAAAAGTATTTTGGATATCCTGAAGCACACATTACCTCATATCTCCTTATTCCAGATAACCCCTGTTATCCCATTATGTCTGTCTCTCTCCCGTCCCCCTTTGTCTATCTCTCTTCCATCCCTTTTGTCTGTCTCTCTCCCTCATCTCCCCTTTTGTCTGTCTATTTACCATCTGTCCTTTTGTATGTCTGTATCCCTCATCTCCCATCATGTCTGTCTCTCCCCCTTTCCTAATGTCTTGCTTTCTTATTGAAGATTTTTTCTTTCTCTCTCCAATTCTCCATTTTGTCTGTCCCTCTTCCATGTCACCTTTTGTTTATCTCTCTCCCTCATCTCACCTATTGTTTGTCACTCTCCCCATCTCACTTTTTGAATATCTCTCTCCCACATCTACCCTTTTGTCTGTCTCCCTTTACCGTCTCTCCTTTTGTCTTTCTCTCTAAAATACCTAGGAGCTGCAAGTGTGATTGTTTTTGTGCCAGTGCCAGTCAATGCTGTCTTGCATTTCCAGCGCAGAGTGATGACTATCAGTCTTCACTATGAAGTGGAAGTGGCAAGGCAGCGATAACTGAGTGAGGTCACACCTGCAGCTGCCTGTTAGGCTCTCTGCAATTTTCCTGGGCAGGGGAGGACTACACCTCAACCAATAATACCTCCCTTCACCTCCCAACCACTGACACAGTCACGTACAATATGTGTGTGTAAATATCTTTTTATATTATTTGATGTTAAAAAATACATAGTAATAAAAATAAATTTCAGGGTAGGTTACCATGCCATCCAGCTGGTATATTACCAACAGGCTATAGCAAAGCCAAAATGTTGTTTTTAAAAGAAGAAGAAGGTAGGATGCCTAACTTTTATACTTTTAACAATAATAATACTGGCAGTAAACAATCTCTCTTCTTGCCACAACAATTAAACAAACCTGTTTTTACAAAGAATCAAACTGTGCTCTTTTTTGTTGACTGAGATAAGAGAATGAATTGTTATTCACCCAGATCAAAATAGTTAATGTATATTTATTGAAGAGTAGAGGTGTTGAGTACAATACTAATTTATTTCTGTGTCTTGCTCTGGCTAAATTAGAGATGTGACATGTTGACTGTAATTAAATAACCATGTTGTAATAAAAACATTTTTTGTAAAATGACAATTAGTTTTTTCAGGCCACTATCAAATTTTCATGCTGAGCTAGTGTACTTAATCGTCCTTTGTGACCTTGGCCAATAATTCACTGTGTCACTGGCAATAATTTTTAGGCCTCTGTGTATCTGTCTGGACCTCCCTGGCATCTGAGAACAGTTTTGTACATGTCACCTCCCTTTAAGTGTTCATGAAAAGCAGTATTACAAATTGGTGCAAACAAGCATTTCATATTGTTTCATGGTACAGTGCATTCAAGAAAAACTCACTTTTTAAATAGACTTTGATCAACGATGCAGTATTCTATCAGATTAAAAAGGTAACATGCCAGCAAATAACAATTTTGGAAACAATTTTTGGAGAGATCTTGGATTCAACACTGAATTTGTTTTTTGTTATGCCCTTTATTGCTGAAAGATTTTGCTTAAAAACAAAATGATATTGTTAGTGGTTATTTTGTTAAAAATTATATTGTCAATTAAAGGAACTTTGTCACCTAAACATTGTGTTAGTGGCATTGCAAGTAAATGTGTAAATGTGTAGATTAAAGTGTTGTACACCAGCCTCTGACGCTGGTTAATGCTGTATGGTACTGAACGCAACCGAACATCACTAGAGAGACAAGAAATTCCATTAATTTTAATTAAATTATTCTAGTTGGTTCCTGCAGCAAAAAAAAAAAAGGAAATTGACTTTTACTTAGCTAGTGTGGGCAGTCCTGGTTTCTTGCAAACTGCTGTAATTTCACAATGTCATCTTAAGTAAGGCAAAATGTAAAACATGCATTTTAAAGTACTTTGAAAGCACATTAGTATGCATTAATATTTGGAAGATGCATTTTGGGCACCAGACAGTCCCTTTAAGGTGATTAGGAACTCCCACCACTGAAAATTCAGTGGGAAGGAGAGGCATTATTAAATGCAAATCTATAGCATAAAGTTAATATTGGGCCAAAAAGTGATCATTGTTGACTTTATTTGCATATGCCTACCCAGAATCCCTTGCAGTGGTGGTAGCACTGTGAATTGGGTATTTCTTTGGGAAAACGTTTGTCTTGTTTTGTTTGGGATGTATAGATTTGTGTTTAATAAGGCCTCTGCTACCCACTTGATGAAAACCAAGGAGTGAGGAAGAGGAGAAGTCTGGTGCAGGGCCGGCCTTAAGTGTTCCGGCGCCCTGTGCGGGCTTCCCTCGTGGCGCCCCCCCCCCCCCCCCCCGTCTCTTTCACCTCCCTATGTTTGTGTCTCTCTCCCTTCCCATGTTTGTCCCTTTCCTCTTCCTTGCCATGTCTGTCTCTCTCTCCCTCTGTTCTGTCTCTTTCCCCCCGTCCCCTATTCTGTCTCTCTCCCCCCGTCCCCTGTTCTGTCTCTCGCCCCCCGTCCCCTGTTCTGTCTCTCTCCCCCCCGTCCCCTGTTCTGTCTCTCTCTCTCCCCCAGTTCTGTCTCTACCCCCTGCCCCTTTTCTGTCTGTCTCTCTCCCACCCCTCCCCTGTTCTGTCTCTCCCCCTCCCCCTGTTCTCTCTCTCTAGCCCTGTTCTCTCTCTCCCCCCTCCCCCTGTTCTGTCTCTCCCCCCTAACCACTGTTCTGTCTGTCTCTCTCTCCCCTCCCCCTGTTCTGTCTGTCTCTCTCCCCCCTAACCCCTGTTCTGTCTCTCCCCCCTGCCCCTGTTCTGTCTGTCTCTCTCTCCCCTCCCCCTGTTCTGTCTGTCTCTATCTCCCCTCCCCCTGTTCTGTCTCTCCCCCCTAACCCCTGTTCTGTCTGTCTCTCTCTCCCCTCCCCCTGTTCTGTCTGTCTCTCTCCCCCCTAACCCCTGTTCTGTATCTCCCCCCTGCCCCTGTTCTGTCTGTCTCTCTCTCCCCTCCCCCTGTTCTGTCTGTCTCTATCTCCCCTCCCCCTGTTCTGTCTCTCCCCCCTAACCCCTGTTCTGTCTGTCTCTCTCTCCCCTCCCCCTGTTCTGTCTGTATCTCTCCCCCCTAACCCCTGTTCTGTCTCTCCCCCCTGCACCTGTTCTGTCTGTCTCTCTCTCCCCTCCCCCTGTTCTGTCTGTCTGTCTCTCTCTCCCCTCCCCCTGTTCTGTCTCTCCCCCCTAACCCCTGTTCTGTCTGTCTCTCTCTCCCCTCCCCCTGTTCTGTCTGTCTCTCTCCCCCCTAACCCCTGTTCTGTCGGTCTCTCTCCCCCCTAACCCCTGTTCTGTCTCTCCCCCCTGCCCCTGTTCTGTCTGTCTCTCTCTCCCCTCCCCCTGTTCTGTCTGTCTGTCTCTCTCTCCCCTCCCCCTGTTCTGTCTCTCCCCCCTAACCCCTGTTCTGTCTGTCTCTCTCTCCCCTCCCCCTGTTCTGTCTGTCTCTTCCCCCCCCTCACCTTTGCCTGAAAAGGTGGCTCCAGGGAGGGGGCGGAGCTAACCGACACAGCGGTGTAGCTCCGCCCCCACCCCGGGAAGCAGAGCAGAGTCTGCATTACGGGGAGCCATGGGCAGCAAGACAAAGTGCTGCTCGGCTCCCCATGCTTAATGCAAGCATGGGGAGCCGAGCAGCACTATCTCATGCTGCCCGGGGCTACCCGTGAAGCAGATGCTGCTCTGCTTCCCGGGTGGGGGCGGAGCTACAGCGCTGTGCCGGTTAGCTCCGCCCCCTCCCCGGACCAAGCAGAGAATGCCGAGCAGAGGGCTGGTGATGGGGGATCTTTTGATCTCCCCCAGCCAGTGCCTCTACCGGCTTTTTTTTTTTCTTTCTACCGGCCGGGCGGGCGCCCCCTGGGGTGTTGCGCCCTGTGCGCTCGCACAGGTCGCACACCCCTAAGGCCGGCCCTGGTCTGGTGACAGTATTTTTGTATATATTGGAGATGGTAAGGTGAGGTGTCAGAAAGTAGTCAAGTTAATGTGGTTCACAGAGCAATGCTATTTAAATAGAAGCAGTAGGGCCAGGTTACTGACCTACTAGATTATGACCACTAAAATAAATGGTTATATATGTTACCGGACATGCTTGGGATTGGAAACACAGCAATAAGAAATACCCTGTGGCAAGAAAAATAAGGGAAGTTATTGTTACTAATTATTTGTTTTATTAGTGGCATCACTATGTTTCTTTTGTTGTCCTTCAATGACTTGGTAACAAGCATACAACAACAGTCAATATTTTTCTGTTTGCAAGTCCAATATCAATGGCAGCAGAATTTGTTGAATCCGTATGTTAAAATCAGAGTAAAGATTTTCTTTTAAATAAATACAATGCTTTTTGAATTTTTTATCTATCATTAACCCTTCATGAGATATTAGCTTTTTATTTAAGCAATTTGTTTTGTCAAAGCTCCCCGTTTAAAAAGTGACCCTTTCCAATATTTCTAATATTTACAACTTAAACTCACAGGCACATTAGCATCTCACATGCCTATAAAATGTACCATATAAACAAGGCAATCATTCCTTGGAAAGCAATGTTTCTCTGGCTGAAGTTGTAAATTTTGATACATTCAGAGTTCACTGAGAGAGCAACACTGTCGATCGACTAACTTAGCTGACAGATGAATCCATCCAAGTCTTGAAAGAAAATTCTGGAGTAAAAGTTAATCAAAAAGCAATCATAAGTGAATAAAATTCAAACAACATTTTACTCACTATTAGCTTATATTTAAAAAAATCGGAATTTAGTGGTAAGCGTCTATTCTCAATGAAGTTAAATCCGGTTCCCTCCTCTAGGTTCTAACAGTATGCCCTCTGTTTCTGGTGGTCACTCAGTTATTGTATAGAATAGACAGAGTAACTCCTTGGTTACTGTTGCTACATGCTGTTTTCTTTTGTTCTAAAAAAGTTCAGTAAAACAGTTAACTTGTTCGATATTTGCTTGACTGTCTTTTCCGCTGCTTGCTCTTAACTAGGCTTCGGCCTGTTCTTGAATAAGAAGACATTGTTACAAACGAGCATCAGATTAGTAGGGTATACCCAACTCCTGCCACTGAGAAGGGGTTTATAACTTCCGGTTAGTCAGAGAGAAAAAACAAAGGCCCTGATGGTTCAGGAGCCTATGATGCCAGTGGTCTGGTATAGCTAGGTATCATCTAGACATGTGCAAAACTAAAATTTTCGTTTCGTTTTCGTCCATTCGGACGAAAATTTTATTTATTTAGTCTAAAACGAATTTCGTTCATTAATGCATTCGTTTCAGACGAAATTCGTTCATTATTTTCGTTTCGTTCATTATTATTCGTTCGTTTTATAGAATACAATGTAATACTATTGGCTTTCTATAAACCGAACGAGAGCCCCATTCATAAGAAATTCTTATGAATGGGGCTCTCGTTCGGTTCATAGAAAGGCAATAGTATTACTTGTATTCTATAAGCCGAAAGTCTATAAACCGAACGACTTTCGGTTTATAGACTTTCGGCTTATGGAATACATGTAATCCTATTGCTATTCTATAAACCGAACGACTTTCGGTTTATAGAATAGCCATAGGTTTACATGTATTACATAAGCCGAAAGTCTAGAAACCGAAAGTCGTTCGGTTTATAGGCTGTCGGCATTTAACTATACAGAGACAGAGTCTCCATTCATAAAATTATGAATGGAGACTTTGTCTCCGTGTAGTAAAATGCCGAAAGTCTATAAACCGAACGTTCGGTTTATAGGCTGTGGGCTTATGGAATACATGTATTCCTATTGCTATTCTATAAACCGAACGTTCGGTTTATAGAATAGCCATAGGATTACATGTATTACATAAGCCGAAAGTCTATAAACCGAAAGTCGTTCGGTTTATAGGCTGTCGGCATTTAACTATACAGAGACAGAGTCTCCATTCATAATTTTATGAATGGAGACTCTGGCTCCGTATAGTTAAATGCCGGCTTTTAACTATACGGAGACAAAGTCTCCATTTATAATTTTATGAATGGAGACTCTGTCTCCGTATAGTGAAATGCTATTGTATTCTATAAACCGACTCTATTTCGGCTTATAGAATGCAATAGTACTACGAATGGACGAATGAACGAAAGATTTTCGTTTATTAACCATTCGTTCATTCGGCTTTCGTTAGCTTAGCATTTTCGTTCTTCGTTTTTCGGGCGAATGGACGAAAATGCAATTTTCGGACGAAAATGCATTCGTCCGAAAACGAATGCACATGTCTAGTATATATTCACATGTAAATTGCTTTTTTAATAAAAAATTATGATATAAAAAAATTCTTGTTTTTATTTCCTTTTATGTGACAATGCTGCCTCTCTCTTTCCCTTGCCCCCAGATTTGTCGCTCTCCCCCCCTTAGTGTTGTCTCTCTCTCACCCTCCCTTTGGCTCCCCCCTCGCTCCCCTTGTGTCTGTCTCTTCCCCCCTTCCCTCCCCCTGTTTCTCTCTGCCCCCCTCCCCTTGTTTCTGTCTCTTCCCCCCTCCCTCCCCTTGTTTCTCTCCCCCCCCCTCGTTACTCTGCCCCCCACCCCCTCCTTGTTATTCTGTCCCCCCCTCACCTGTTTCTTGCTCCCTGGTGGCTAGTGGGGGCAGCAGGGCGATGTATGCACTATACATAATAGACGGAAGTGTCGGGCAGCATGGAGGTTGTCGATTCTCCCTGGTGGCTAGCGAGGCAGCGGAGGATGTCTGCGTGATGAGCGAGACCTCCCCTGCTGCCACCTGGAACAACCGCCAGGACTTTTATGAGGAAGCCGGAAGCACCCAGCTTCATCATAGAAGTCCCGGCGGTCATGCCGGGCGGCAGCAGGGGAGATCTGTGCTCATCGCGCAGACATCCCCTGCTGTTAGAGAGGGGGATCCAGGTCCCCTGCAGCTCTGCTGGGGACCTGGATCCCAGTCTTATAGTCTGACCTCAATTTGAGGTCAGATTATAAGACAACCTCGATTATAAAAGGGGTATTAACACTTCCCTTGCTGATCACAGTTTTTTTTTACTGTGATCCGTTTCCTTCCAAGTTTATGGACCTCATTTAGTTTTTTCAAAATAAATTTTATTTTGTACATTTTTACTATATTACTTATATTCTTTTCATGTATTAATGTAATTACAGTTAACTCCTACAAGCCTGTGCTGTGATTATGACCAGAGCAATAGTTAACCCATTCGTGACGTTGGGACGTTCTATGCCGTCCTGATTTTAAGTCCCAGCTCATATCGCGGCTCGGATCATGCTGCAGGCACTTGCAGCGGGATCCCACCTGTCAGATGAGGCCATTTTAAATGAGGCCATTTTTACATTTCTCTAAATCGTGCGTGACGTCCGAAGGGCTTGCAATTTTTGGCCAGGGACCCACAGGGTCTATTAAGACCCTGATTGGGTCTCTGCCATAGTGTTCCTGGCTAACGATCACCTTGTGATCAGTGGCCAGGAACAAATCGTGACGTTTTGGTGCTTACGTCATTTGGGACGCAAGCACCATGCGTCACAAAGGGGTTAAAACTCTCCACTTTTTTCAATTTATTTTTTAATACTAAATTAAAATCATTTCATGCTATTGGCAATTCTATAAACCGAAATAGAGTCGGTTTATGGAATACCAATAGCAAAATACATAAACCGACATAATGAACGAATTTCGGTTTATGGAATTGGCAATGGCATTCTGTAAACCGACTCTATTTCGGTTTATAGTAATGCCATTGCAAATAGCATTACATTATACATTCCATAAACCGAAAGTTTATAAACCGAACGTCGTTCGGTTTATAGACTTTCGGCTTATAGAACAGCATTAGCATTACATGTATTCTATAATCCGAACGTCGTTCGGTTTATAGACTTTCGGTTTATAGAATACTATTGGCTTTTCAATTGACCTATTCGTATGAATGGGAACTCAATTTCGGTTTATAGAAAGCCAATAGCATTACATGCATTCCATAAACCGAAAGTCATTCATGTCGGTTTATGGAATGTACAATGCTATTGGTATTGTATAAACCGACTCTATTTCGGTTTAGAATGCCAATAGCACGAATGGACGAATGGACGAATGAACAAATGATTTTCGTTTATTAACCATTCGTTCATTCGGATTTTGTTAGGTAATATTTTCGTTATTCGTTTTTCGGACGAATGGACGAAAATGCAATTTTCGTCCGAAAATGCATTCGTCCGAAAACGAATGCACATGTCTAGTATCATCCCATTCATCAGTCTCTGCAAGCACATCATGGTTTTGCATCCACAGAATTATTTTTGCTTTATGGGACTTCAGAGGTAAAAAACGTTTTTGAGGCATTGGGACTGGAATCCTAAAGGACAGTTCACAGGTATTCAAGTATGCATTTACATGCTATGTTACAAATGTTTAATACAAAGGCTTAGCATTTTATTAATAACTACCATTGCACAAGTATTACTAGGCATACTGTTATTCCTTTCTGTAATGTTCTTTTGGCTATGCATATTTATAACTATGTTTTTATTATTTTAGGCCACAGTGAGAAGCTGTACACAGAAAACATTTGTACAGACCTGTTAAATATAGAACTAGGGGCATGTGGTTTAAGTTATGCCAAGTAAAAGCATTTACTGAAAACAGAACAGGAGCAAAATCTACCACTCACTGCTATGAAAAGCTTTATTGACACATCCCTGCCACATTCAGAGTGAAGGCATATTACCTGGAATAACAGGCAATAAGTTCAAACCTATTTTATCGTGTATATATATATATATAAAACATTTATACATAAATTGTGACCCTAGATGATATTTAGGGCTTTACTCATGAAAGAGAGAATTGAAGGGAGTTGATAAGGGAATTTCAACCTTAAGGCAAAGTAGCAGAGTTGGAAAAAATCTCTAGTTCAGATGAATGGCAGATTCTTTACAACTGTGCTACATTGGCCTATGATTAAGCCTATGATTAAGCGTGTAAGAACACGAAACATGTAAGGCATTCGTCCTTTTCCTGTCTTTGTATTCATTGTCCCTGTGATCCATTTTAATTTTTTGGAATAAATCGGAAGTTTTACAATCATATTGGAGTTTTGAGTGCATGCGTCCTTTGTCCACAATTTTTTCTATTTTCGCTTATGGTGCTTTTGCTGCAGCACGGACGGAGCACCCATCTTCCCAAGACATATAGGAGGTATGTTTACTGCCAACGGCGGAGCCGGCTTGTTTTTCCCTTTTGTTTGTGTACACACAATATACTAAAATGGGAAAACCCACAAAAGAACACTAGGCACAATAACAATCATAATATTGCACTAAGACTGAGGAAGGTCTGCTGAAGAAGCTGTGTAGGATGATAAAGAATGGAGGAGACAATGCCTGCATTCCCCAGGGGTTGTGCCTACAGATTCAGGTGAGAATGTGAGAAACATTCCAGATATCATATGCTGATTGTGTAAAACACATGCTCCCTGATGTCATATGGGGAGTGGTCAGTGGTGTATCTTGATTTTGTGCTGCCCTAGGCAGACAAAATCCGGGCACCCCCCTACCCAACATGCCCCATCATTCAGACTCACATCAAGCTCATACTCCCATCACACACACACACTCCCATCACACTCAGTCACACACTCCGACTCCCATCACACACACTCAGACTCCCATCACACTCAGTCACACACACTGTCTCCCATCACACACACTCTGACTCCCATCACACTCAGTCACACACACTGCCTCCCATCACACACACTCTGACTCCCATCACACTCAGTCACACACACTGTCTCCCATCACACACACTCTGACTCCCATCACACTTAGTCACACACACTGTCTCCCATCACACACACTCTGACTCCCATCACACTCAGTCACTCACACACACACACACACACACACACAGTCTCCCATCAGCACTTACCTTTCCTTGGTGGCTAGTGGCAGGCAGCATGGTCCCTCCATGCTGCCTGTTCGGCTTCCCGGCGATTGTGCCGACAGGTCACGTGACCGGGCACGCATATGACGTCAGCGGCCGTCACTTGACTGTCGGCACTTCCGTGTCGGCACACTGCACGGGGAGCCGAACAGGCAGCACGGAGGTTACTCTGTGCTGCCTGTTCGGCTCCCCGTGCAGCCTGGCAGGCAGAGAGATGGTGAGGGGGGATCTTCTGATCCTCTCTCACCTCCGTCTCTGCCTGCAAGCGCAGTCTTTTTTTTTTTTTTTTAAAGGGCCGCGTTTTTATTTTTTGTTTTTTTTTTTACATTTTTTTTTACATTTTTTTTTTCAGTGCTGGGGTGCGCTGCCGCCCCCCAAAATTTGCCGCCCTAGGCATCCGCCTTTACTAGGGGAAGAAGGAATGTGGAAGTCAGAGCCTGATGGAAGCTGTCACGAAGGGAATGTCACTGTGACTGGGGTTCTTAGAGAGCCCTTGGTACCAGAAGACTCCCTGCTGACTATGGACCCTTTTGTGGGTCAAGAACCACTCCCTCCCGAAGGAGCTTTGTGTCACGGAAGCCTGCGTGCCCTAGGCTCCACTGGCACTGGAAGGGGTTATACATAAATAACTGATGACAAGGTTCCTTTAATTGAGGTAGATTTTTGACAACCGATGCACATTACTTAAAATGTTGATGTCCAGCTGGCGGCCTTTAGATTTTCTTACCTTTGGAGTCCCAACGTTTGAGCATTTTACACTCCAAGTTAAATCATCAGGATCTTCTTATCACTTATATCCATTGATGTCCTTGTTAACTGGGCATGTAGAAGACAACTCTTTTATAAAACACACTTTTGTGGTCTGTGCTCAAAATAAACCTTAAAGATTAGTAACTGACACTTTCAGGTATATTTGAATACATCTATTTAAATAATTGTGTTAAAGAAACATGCCAGTTTGAGCTGTATTTTCTTTAGATCTAAGTTAGCTTTGTATGCTAATACTGTAATAATTGAAAAACCTAATTTAAGGTATGATTTACTATTAGCGGCCTAACCTTTTATATGTAAAAGTTTTGAGACACTAGTTCATAGAGGGATAATGCACTGGCTTGATTGCTGTTTGTATGACACTTCGCTCTGTTTATTTAATGTTCTTTGATTTCTTTCCTGGGATTTGCACCAGGAAATTTGCTATTTTAAAAGTTCCAGCGACTTATTTATTAGAAAAAAAGTAAACTGCCAAATAACCTTAGGATTTCCTTATTTTTGTATACTATTAAAGATTTTACATCTTTGTGTCTCCTGGAGTTGAAGAATATAATATTTATTAAGAACTCCATGATACGTAAGATAGTTACAAATTGGGATGCTGGTGTCTCTGTTTGCTTTCAAGCAAACAAAATAGTTATTTCTGTACTGCAAGGAATCAGGCTCTGTCTGCCCAGTTAAAATAGAGGGTTTCACAGACACTGTTTAAAAAAAATACATATTTTGGGCTGCATTAGGCTGAATAAAAAGACTTCAAAGTTGCCAATTGAGGGACAGAACACAGACTCCCTGCCAGAGAAATGTCTTATGCGTTTCATGGCTAAACTTGGCGCTTAATAATCAGCCAAATATCCCCACCACAATAAACCGTACCATGTGCTTGTCATCACATTGTATTTGCAGCATGCTCACACCTGTTTGGTGAGAATGTGCCTTGACGTGGCGGGTGAGCTTAATTATGCTTTGGCCAATTCATATAACCAAAACCTCTGATTTATATTATGTTTATATATATGTTGCCAACTTTATTAGGGTTGACGAGAAGTGCAGACAGTTTTTGTTTTTTTGTATACAGAACAAATTGTTCGTGTGTTCATTGAATTTACCTGTCAAGCTTTGGAGCGTAGAGCAGGGGATCCTATCTCTTGCCAGGGACCCTTACCAGATTATCCACAGATGCAGATAGGCAGAGCGCCCTGGTAAGAATGAGAACACGAGAGTGTCACAAATGAAGAAATGGTAATCCAAAAGCAAAGTCAGGAACAGTCCAACAGATCAGGGCAGGCAGTGGTCAAAATACATCAGTGCCTACTATACATGAATATGCAGAGGCTGCTGTCCTTACAGAGGCCATAGGCACTCAGAACCCAGAGGCAGACCAGGGAGGATGGTATTCTGCGGAGGCAGACTCAGTTAGGCCGACAACCCTGAGGTCATGTTTCTGGATGACAAAAAAAGTGACACATAAACTACAGGACTCAGAGATTAGCTGGTTCTTGAATAACATTCTTTAAAACTGGTATAAGATTAAAAACGGGGGGCGTGGCCGACTGCAGTGGAAGATGGTCGCATAACTGTCGAGCTCCGCGGCTCCCTCAGTATTACACGAGCAAAATACATCTAAAAGCACGATGGGTCGCAATAAACGTGGCTCATTAGATACCCCGACGCCCAGGGGCAAGGGCAAAGCAATTACGAACTCTTTAAAAGAATTTTTCAAAACACCGACGGACTTGGCATCGCAAGTGGAAGAAGAAAATGAGGCCTACTCCTCAACAAGTTCTCTGTGCGCCGATGAAGATGTCCCTCTCGCTCCTGCACAACAGCAAGGTCGATCACACAATGATCCTATGGTGGGGACACAACAGCTATTTACCTCTGCACCGTGGAAGACAGATTTTAGCCATCTCATTACCGAGATAAAACAGGCTATACATGTGGAAGTAGCTACACTCAAAACGGAACTAGGCCGCTTAAACGACAGAGTCTCAGCACAGGAGGAAGCCTCCGTTCAACAAACGAGGAAGATTTCCTCCATAGCTAGAATCTCCACACGCCACTCATTACATCTTGCAGAATATCGGCGCAGGATAGAAGACCTTGACAACCGTGGCAGACGGAACAACATCAGGGTGCGAGGTATACCTGAGGCTGCCCCATGATCAGAGGAAGACGTTCCGAACTTACTACAGGATTTCTTCACGGCGCTGCTCGACAGACCGGAGATAACGTCCATAGCTATGTATAGGGCGCACCGTGCTCTAAAACCCCGGGGCCCACCAGGCAGTATGCCCAGAGACATGATCTGCCGAATAACGGACTTTCGCCTAAAAGACGCAATCATGCAACGAGCGAGAGAAGTAGGCCGCTGGTCTCACAACAACCACCAAATCTCTTTCTACAACGACCTATCAGACCTGACACTACAAGCCAGGAGAGCGCTTAGGCCTCTAACATCAATCCTGCAGGAGAAAAACATCCCCTACTCCTGGGGCTATCCTTTCAGCCTGAATGTTCGCACAAGGGAAGGATCATACTCGGTCCAATATCACCAGGACATACCGGGTCTGTTGACGTTCCTGAACTTACCAGAGATAGAGGTGTCAGACTGGAACCTCACATTACCAGGAGAAAATCGGAGGAATAGCCTGTGACCCCCAGGTCGCACACCACGTCCTAGAAGGAACCTGAGAGGCCCGGAAATACCAACTGCAAGAAATCAGCCCATCCAGAACACCATCATTGATCTGCCGCCGGGAATGGAAGCTGAAGAATAGGGGAAATAAAGAATCTCCCACGGGGAACGGGAACTTTTTAGGAGACCCCCACTCCGCTCATACCATGGTGTTTATATGGACAATATATAAATTTATGTGTACAGGAACTGAGGGAGCAGCGGGCCCGCCAAAACCCTCATATTTCCTCATATTTGTGTAATTTTCCGCTGCACAAACCCATTTACCCCCTTTGACCAGAGCCCTGGAAGTATTGGTAGGTGTGTGGCTTCTCTGACTGGTGCAGTGTGAACCCACCCGACCAATAGGAGCTAAAGGTCACCTGTTTAAACCCACTTGAGTTTTCTTTCCCCACCCTTATTCCCTCCCCCCTCCTGTGTTGGGCCTGCCCTATATATTGAAGCCACCCCCCCGCAAGTCCTTATAGATAGTAAACACACAAATGTTGGGCACAAGTAATACAACAGACGACCCTAATTATCGTCCTTCTAAACTGAAGGTAATCTCCCTGAACGTAAAGGGACTTAATATCCCTGAAAAAAGATCCCATTTGCTCAGGGACCTCCAAGCCGATTCTATTTCTGTAGCATTTCTACAAGAGACACATTTGATGGGCACGAGACACCCAGCCCTACACAATCACAAATACCCTCTAGCATTCTATAGCAACGACCCCTGCAAAAAAACGAAAGGCACAGCCATCCTGTTTTCTCGACACGTCCCATTTAAACTAGCTGCCCAGATCTCGGACCCTGAAGGTCGATACGTGATGATCAAGGGATCTATACTTAACAAAACATATATGTTTGCTAATATATACTTACCAAACAGATTACAACATATAACACTAAACAAAATCTTGGGCACACTACTCAGTTTTCAGGAAGGCGTTCTTATCTTCGGGGGAGATTTCAATTTAGCATTGGATCCTGGCTGGGATACGTCCACAGGTTTTTCGCAAACACCCACTCACGTACTCCGAAAGGTTAGGAAACTGCTCACAGACGCTAAGCTGGTAGACTGCTGGAGGGACCTGCATCCTACGACTAAGGATTACAGTTATTATTCGATCCCACATAATCGGTATACTAGAATTGATTATTTATTCATGTCATCCTACCATTTGACACTACTTGACCGAGCACATTATGGACCCACGACATGGTCGGATCATTCACCATTATACATGTCTTTCTACTCCCTTCTGACAAAACCCACACAAACAACATGGAGACTAAACGAGTCACTGTTGTCAGATGTGGAAATAGAGAACTCGACGAAACAAACCCTGACGGAATATTTTCAGACTAACCTCACACCAGAAGTCCCCTTACTTACTATTTGGGAAGCCCACAAATGCGTAGTACGAGGCCACCTCATAAAACTAGGTGCCGCCACTAAACGCAGCTATTCGGAGAAACTCAATTCTCTACTAACACGCATAGCCGCCCTGGAACAACACCATAAATGCACACTTAATGGCCCTGATTTCCAAGAGTTGCTTTCATTACGCAAAAACCTGGCCACCATACTCAACAGACAAGCCACTAAATCATTTCACCGACTAAAAGCAGTATATTATGAACACGGTAATAAGCCTGGCAAATATTTGGCCAGAGCACTAAGGAAGAGACGATCCCTCACATATTTCCACAAAATTCGAGACCCCAAGGGTACTACCAAGTTTTTCCCGACCGAAATAGCAAAGGAATTTGTGAGTTATTTCTCCAAATTGTATAATCTCCAACCACCAACAGATAACCCGGCTGAAAGGGAAGGGTATATACTCCGTATTAAAGAATACCTTAAACAGCATAAGGGCAAAACCCTACCCCAACCCGCAGTTGAAATACTAGAAGCACCAATTTCACTCGGGGAACTGGCAGCAGCAATAAAAAACACGAAAACAGGGAAATGTCCTGGGCCAGATGGCTTACCACTATCCTATTATAAAAAGTTTCTGGGAGTTTTAGGCCCACATTTGATAAAATCTTTGAATTCCATACTGGACCAGGGGTCTTTCCACCCCCACTCTCTAGCGGCCACCATTTCTCTCATTCCGAAGGAGGGTCGGGACACGGAACAATGTTGCAATTACCGGCCGATTTCATTGTTGAATGCGGATCTGAAATTGTTTTCAAAAATCTTAGCCACACGCATTAACCCCTTCCTACCGAAGCTGGTCCACTCAGACCAAGCAGGATTCGTGCCGGGACGAGAGTCCAGGGACTGCACGATCCGAGCCATCAATTTAATACACCACGCCAAATCCCACCAGATCCGCTCGTTAATACTATCAACCGACGCGGAAAAAGCGTTTGATCGTTTGGATTGGTCGTTTATGTTGGAAGTGCTCCGATTTATGGGTTTTGGCCCAAACATGATGGCGTGGGTGTCGTCCCTGTACTCTCGCCCCTCGGCATCTATCAGAATCAACGGGGCCCTATCACAAGTTTTCAAAATCAGTAACGGCACGCGACAGGGCTGTCCTCTCTCCCCTATATTATTTATACTGTCCTTAGAACCATTTCTGACCGCGATTCGGAATAATCCAGATATCTGGGGGATAGAGGTTAATGGTACGCATCATAAGGTGTTAGGATTCGCGGACGACCTGCTGTTTGCCGTTACCAATCCGGTGGTTTCACTCCCGAACCTCCTTAGCGAGTTTGAGAGATATGGCAAGCTTGCTAATTTGAAAATCAACAATAATAAATCTGAAATTCTCAATATCTCCATACCTACAGCAGATGTAAGACAGCTAGAGCAGACTCTCCCTTTTAAATGGTGTCGCCACAAACTCAAATATCTAGGCATCTGGCTAAGTGAAGACATTAACACATTATACCAACATAATTTTTCACCCTTGTTGACTGTTTTACAGAAAGACTTGACTACAAGGAACCCATTACATATTTCCTGGACAGGGAGAGCAAATGCTCTAAAAATGAACGTGTTACCCCGTTTACTATACCTCTTCCAAACAATTCCAATTCTAATACCAAACGCTTTTTTTGTCACGCTCCGAACTATGTTTCTGAAATTCCTGTGGGCGCTGAAACCTGCCCGTTTAAAACATGCTTTTGTCAGGTCCCGCCGCGCAGCGCCTCTCCGGGGTACCCAGCCCTCGCTGGATGTCACGGAGTAGCAGGGGACCTGTGCTCCGTATCGGCAGCTTCTCTTCAAGGCGCGTCACCAACGACGGTGCACGCGCCCCTCCTCTCTGCAGCATCGCCCAAGCCGGCACGTGCGTCATGACGTCACCAGGCGCGAAGTTTAAAAGGAATCACCAAGCTGAATACTGTGCTTGTTGATTCTTGCTCATGTACTGCCTATATTGCGTACCTGCCCTTCTGTCTCCCCGTTATCGACCCGGATTGTCTATTGGTGTTCCCTGCCTTCTCCTACCCGACCCTGGATTGTATTACTGGACTACCTGCCTGCCTATACCCTTGACCTGGATTGTATTACTGGACTACCTGCCTGCCTATACCCTTGAACCGGATTGTTTAACCGATTACCTGCCTGCCTATGCCCCTGACCTCGGATTACTAACTACTCTTGCTGTTGTATGCTGTGTATTAACCACCTCCTTGCTGAATTGCTGCAGTACCTTGTGGATTACTAAACTGCTCCCCACTGCTGTATATTATCGTCCCTGTGGGTGTTCAACGTCTATTGGACTATTCCGTGCCATACTGTTCCAGGAGTTTCGACATCCTGGTGAGTACCTTACACTCTATACATATATTACTGTACCCGTTTCCTGACCTCCTATACCAAACCTTACAGCTTTATTGATTAAGACTAAAGCACAAGGAGGCCTAGGTCTTCCCTGTCCGAAAACATATTATATAGCGTGCCACCTCAGACGAATTTTAGAATGGGTTCATAACCCACCACATAAACTATGGATTTCCCTAGAAGCCAATAGTAGCCCAATCCCTTTACAATTTCTACCATGGCTCATGCCTGGTTCAACTAAGAGGGTGATCAGAAAGCACCCGTTGATTTTTGCCTCATTATCGATATTGCATTCTAATGCAAGGAAATACAATCTCACGACATACCCATCCCCTCTTACACCACTGAGGCACAACCCTGATTTCCCTCCAGGACAGACAGAAGGACGGTTCCTATCTACCTTACTAGATGACCCGACAACGCTTGCACAGTATTTCGACGGAAATACAATTAAACAACTAGCAGTTATACTGCCGAACACATCCCACACAGGTATAGATAAGTACCATTACATACAGCTGTGCAGTTTCCTAAGTTCGGTGCCACAAAAGCATAACCTGACCAGGCACACAACTTTTTTTGAGGATTTTAACGAAGGCAGTTCGATGCCCGCGCATGGAATTTCCCTTCTTTACCGCTCCCTTATCACTGCTACAGCGATGGAATCGGTTCCATTTAAGGGGAAGTGGGAAGACGAATTGCAAGTAATTTTCTCTGACCAACAATGGGAAAAAATATGTACCCTTGCCCACAAGAGTTCCCTGAGCAACAAAATACAAGAATTAAACTACAAGTTATTGACAAGGTGGTACAGAACCCCGGTTAAACTCCATTGTATGTTCCCAGATGTGTCAGATACATGCTGGAGATGTGGGTTAGCACCGGGAACAATGCTACACATCTGGTGGACATGCCCACTCATCAGTACGTACTGGGCTAAAATATACTCAACCCTGGGACGTTTCTCAGACACTCCACCACCATTCCTCCCAGCACCCATATTATTACATCACACCACATCCCCCATCAGCAGGTATAGGAAGTCAATAATTCGCCATCTTCTCAATGAGGCCAAAGCGCTGATTCCTTTACACTGGCGCGACCCTCACCCACCTACCTTCAGGGAATGGGTATTGAGAGTTGAGCAGACCCGTATGTTAGAAGAATTAGTACTTAAATCGGATAACAGAAGGGAGAGATACGACCTCACCTGGTTCTATTGGTTACAGTTTATTGCGGAACCACAAACCCAGACCCTTTTGATACCCGAGGCCACGAGCCCAGATGACGATAAGTCAATGTAACATATCCCTATCTTATATGTAAACGGGACCGCATCCTAATGTAAACAAGAGAAACAAGTTGTTCAGATTTGCAATGTGTGAGAATGAAGTGCATAGTTTAAAAAGGTTATTAGGCTGTATTTTACGATTCATGTATAAATATTTTGTGCTATGGTGTCTGATATACACCATTATGTATTGGACTTGCAAAACTAAACCATGTATTTGTTTATACATTTTTCCTGATATGTAGGTCGTAACCACTACCCCACACGCCCCTCCCCCTCCCTCCTGCTTCCCTTTACCCCCCCTATACCCAAATTGTGATTTCTGTTTTCTTACAAAAAAAACCAATAAAAAGTGATTTATAAAAAAATAAAATAAAAAAAAAGATTAAAAACAAACTGCACCTTAAGAACAAGATTCTCCCTGTATTGCCGATCACTATAGTAAACCATTTTTAGATAATCTAGATCTTTGTACCTGGTTAGGAAAAGGAATCATTTAAATTGAAGATCTGATGTCCAGAGTAAAAGCGTTCTTGCAAAAGTCCCTAGAGGTATCCCTCTCTACGAGACCACTGACGATACTTACAAGTATGTTATGTCAACAAGACTATTATAAACTAATAGCTATATCTCTAGACCCGATTAGGACGCTGACCCCAGACATACTGCCACCAGCATTAGCAAAATGGGAAAATGATTTACAGATAAAATTGATCCAAAAGAATGGAATAGGGCACTCAGAAAATGCTATCAGCTATTCACTGCATGAATCTGAATGTAATCGGTGGTATCTTGTTCCTAATAAATTGGCAAAATATATTATCGGACTCCCTCCTAATTCTTGGGGGTGTGGAGTGGATGACGCTGACTACTGCCAAATATGATGGTGTAAATTGTTGAACCTGGTTTGGATGCATGTCTCCCAGAGTTTATGCTGTAAGTTTGGCCCAGAGTGGACTTCAACTCTTGAAAGGGCCCTACTTCATATGAATTTTCCACAAATGTCACATGAGCACAAGATTATCTATCATATCGTGACGGTACTTAAGGTTGAAATTGCGAGAAACTGGAGGTCTCAGACAAAATGGAATACAAAGTACCATAAACTTTGGAAGAAATGGATAGAGGAACTGGCTTCTAACCAATTTTATTACCCCCCCCCCCCATTTTATACCTCTCCACCAAATTTAATTCATGCTCCAGAACATCCACACATTACGGAAGTCTCTCCATTACTATGATATAAACGACATTCAGAACCCCAAACCCTCCCATGACTGGACCTGCTCTACAATTTTTGTTTATTTTCTTTCTGTTTATGATTGTATTTATTTTGTTTTGTCGTCATCTATCTGTCTATTTTTATTATTGGAAATTGTGCTAGGAAATGTACCCTTAGCACAACAGGATATTATTTGTATTTAAAGATGTTCAATAAAAGTAAAAAAATATAGATCAGGACAGGCAGCGGTCAAAATAGATCAAGTCAGTCAGCAGTCAAGAATAAAAGGTAATCCGAGCAAGGGTCAGGGTTCAGACAAACAGGGCAATCCAGGAGACAAGCCAAAGGCCAGGTAATGTGAAATCCAATAGAGAGACTGTAACACAGCAAAAATAAATTCACAGGAAACTGGAGTCCAAGGACAAACATGAACGAAAGCTCTGGAACATTGGAACACACAGTAACAGTCTGAGGGGCTTTTATAGTGCTGTTGGACAAGCCCCTTACTGGATTGGATGTCAAAGGGGTGTGCTTTGTAGAGGTGATGGTAGAGGCAGATCTTACCTCTCCTTTACAGGTGCAAATAATCATCCCTTGATTGGGGTGAACTGTGGATGTTGTTCTCTGGGCACTTACCAAGTATAGGCTGCGACCCACCATGATCATGGGTAGACAGTGCTACTACGGGCCACAGCTTTTGCCTACTCCGCAGAGTTTCCTGGATCACTGCCAGAGAGATGGATGTTCTGGGATTGCAGATAAGGGCTACAGGGGCAAGATTATACCCTTTTAACTGACAAACTTGTTTTTCTCAAAGCCAATACCTTTTATCAGAAAAGCAAACTAGTTATGAAGAAGGTATATTTGGACTAAAATGAACTTGAATTGCCTCGACAGTTGTATCAGCCTGCAGGATTTGTGCACATACATATGTGAAACTGGCCATCCTTCAGTATTATTATTAAATCCAAGAAGTTTATTTGATCTACGGAGTTATCCGTTCCGAGTTTAATGCATGGATGAAACTAATTAAAGGATTTGTGAAATTATTTCAGTGGTTATTCAGTCAGAAGATTATGAAACCGTTCCATATTTAATAGGAGGTTACCGTGGTTTGTTAAATAGTCTCTTTAACCCTTACATTTGGTTTTATGCAGTGTACTCCCTATATATTAGTGCAAGGTTGCATCCATTTCTACATGTATTTGTACCACATCTTTGTAATTATGTGGCATTTGATTTTTGTTTTTACTTCTGTTTGATGTCTGGATAATGAATCATTATTTAAATATCCAGAGATTGTGTTGTGTACAGGGATAAACAAAACTAATTTTATTTAATGGACAGATGAATCAGTGTTAGATCCTAATTCATGTCTGACTTGTGTTGCTGAGGGAAATGAAAGACAGTCTCTTGCTTCTTTTGATGTCACCATTCCTACCCTATTTATGGTGTTTTACTTGGGTTCTGTATAGATCAGAGGTTTTCAACCAGTGCTGTGGCGCATCTGTAGGTGGCAGGGAAGGGAGGCAGAACAGGGGCTTTGAGCTAGTGCTCCCATAAGGGGAGGTGTGGTCTCTGGGGGACGACAGTACATGAGCAGCCTATTTTGTTGTTACTGTGTGCACAGAGAGTGACACACCACTGACTGAAGACAGATACATGGGACAGAGATAGACAGGAGGAAAACATGGAGAACATGGAGTAGAGAAAAACATAGGGAGTATGAGGTTAGAGGGACACATATGATGTGAGAGAGACAGACATGGGGAACATGGAGAAAAGAGACGATCATGGGGTATAGAGTTGAGAGCGACAGACATAAGGGAGAGAGACAAACAAACATATATGGGGTATAGAGACAGAGATATGGGGAAAGAGAGACAGACAGACATGGTAGTATAGGAGGAGAGACAGAGATATGGTTAGAAAGCAGCAGACATGGGTAAAAGCGAGACAGACAAACATGGTAGTATAGGAGGAGAGACAGAGACATGGGGAGAAAGCGACAGACATGGGGAGCATAAGGAAGAGAAGAACAGACATGGGGGTTGTGAAGGAGGGAGAGATATGAAGGCATGAGTGGCGATAGCGTTAGACAGGGTTTGGGGAGCATGGGGAGAGGCACATATGTAGTTATAGGGGGAGAGACAGATATGGAGGTATTGGAGGAGATACAGAGACATGGTGAGGAAGAAACATACATTGGGAGCATGGGAAAGAAAAAGACAGACATGGGGAGTGAGAGTTACACATTGGGGTAAGAGGAGAGACAGACATGGGGATATGGTAAGACACAGACATACATGGGGTATGGGAAGATACAGACAGACATGGGAATGTGGGAAGAGACAGACAGACATTGGGGTATGAGGAGAGACAGACAGTTTCTGTTGGTGAAATCTGGTGCAGGATGTGCAATACCTGGCATGATGGGTGCTATAGCTGGTGCAATGGACACTCCATAAGGGAGGTTAGGAAGTGCTGTAGGGGCTATATGGTGCTGCAGCAAAATCTGGAGCAGTGGGTACAGATTGGCGAAATGGGTATCTAGTTCTTTGAGCACAATCTGGTATACTGACGGTGTGCCTCAACCAGTTTAGTGCCTGGTTCACCTTGAGATGAAAAGGGTTGAAAGAAAGCATCTTACACCTTTTTTTAACTTTTTGCACATTTAACAAGGGTATATATCTGATTTGAATTTAGCCAAGGGTCTTTATTGCTTATACAGATATTCAAACAGCATCTATAGCACATAGAACGACAGTATGCATAAAATATAAAATTTCTCTAACCACATAAGAAAAGGCATAGATGTACTCATTTGCTATTGGGGCAAATTGGAAAGTATGTATTAGTGTTGGGTTGGTATTTGGAATACGCTGACTAAATTGTTTACATTTTTATTCTTTTGAGGTGACTGCTGGTAGCCCAGTTCCCATTAATTCAAAATATTACAGAATTTGAAATCCAGGCCTAATAACAGTGGCTTCCAAATGAGATTTCAACAGGAACCTTACATCATATATGTATGAGTTATTATGATTTCAACATCAAAGATTTATTTGAAGCCAATGTTATATTTCACAGTTCTACTTCAGAGCATTTCATGCAGAAACCTGTAAGGTCAAATCCCCGTAGCCAGGGAACATCTGACTTAGTTTAACCCTTTCTCAACAACATCTCGTAACTTTAGAATTGTTGTTTGTTAACTTTGAAACTGACTTGGATGTTACTGGTAGAAAACAAAAACATTAATTCAGTGTGAACAGTGGGAGACAAAAATAAACAGTGAACCTGTTAGAGAAGCATCACTGTGAGCAAATAAAAAAAATGAACGTCTGATAAGAATCAATCGGCCCATGCAGTTTGCCCATTTCTCTGCCTGTTGTTGATCAAAATTGTATTGGATCTTTGGCCTTGTGCCATGCTAAAAATCACACTTTGGTCATGTTCTGTTTGCTTCAATTTCCTTCTTGTATTAAGCATTAAATCAAAAAAATCCTGCTTTACTTTCTACTTTATGATTTATGCTCACTTCCGCCTTTGTCTTGTGTCCTTTTGCCCTGTCCTGAGCCCTGTTAGTGAGCAGTGAGCCCTGTCCTGAGCACTTTTAGGGAGCTGTCCTGAGCCCTGTTGGTGCCCTGTCATGATCCCTATTAGGGGGCTGTGCTGAGCCCTGTTAAAGGGCTGTCCTGTCTGAATGCTGCCAGTGCCCTGTTAGAGGGCTGTCCTGTTCAAGCCCTGTTAGAGGGCTGTCCTGTTCAAGCCCTGTTAGGGGGCTGTGATATTCAAGCCCCGTTAGAAGGTTGCCCTGTTCGACCTCCATATCGAGTTTTGCCCGGCTCGATCCCTGTTCGGGGGTTGCCCTGTCCAGAACCCTATTGGGGGCTATCCTGTTCAAGCCCTGTTAGGGGTTTGCCCTGTCCAGAACCCCATTAGGGGCTTTTCCTTCCATTCCCTATCAGATGGCTTCCCATGCTTCCTTGTTTTTTATTTTCCTGCTTTCAAACATTCTTGGTTTTCCTTGCCGGTTATCTTGTTTTGTTCCATTCCTTCTTTCATTTCTGCTATTCTTTGCTTTTAAGGATAAAGGTGCCACACCCGTTTATTTAGTTTTCTTCAAGCTCTCAGTTTGTTAAGTCTCAAGTATGTTCTTTATGTTAATGTCTGTTTTCCTGTTAAATTCCGTTTTAGTTATTTTTTTAGACAGATTTTAGTGTTAGGAACTTGCCATATTGTGAGGTACCATCACACTGGTGGTAAGTATATCATCTAATGGCCATTCGGTATAACTAAACCCTCACTATTTACCATCTAAGAGTTCTAGGCTTATCCTGTGTTTGTACCTGTGGTTTTATTTACATGTCTCCTTTAAGTATATTACTTTGCCCTTTGTCTGTTACCTGTCTGTCTCTGCCCTATATATTGAGTCATTGTCTTTGGCTCTGTGTCTTGTCCTTGGTTTGGTTTCTGCCTTGTCCTGCTCATACCTGTTTTCAGTTCTGCTCTAGTACTTTGCCTTAGTTCCTTAGTGCTGTACTCTGTATTCTATTCTGTTCAGTCTTAGTTTGCTTTTCTTCTATTGCTCTGCTTAGCCAGCCTGCAGCCTCCTGTTTAGAGTTATATTTCACCCCTGCTCCAAGTTGTCTGCAGGATATCTTCAGCTTCTGCCTTTACTTTACTGGATATAGCAGCTGCTTCCCCTGGGCACTGGTATGTTGTCACACCAACCTAGGGCCTCAAGCCTCCAGAGAAGTGTGGTTATGCAGGGTAACCACACTTCTCTGGAGGCTTGAGGCCCCAGGTTGGTGTGACAACATACACCACCCCACCCCAGGTTGGTGTGGTGCAGGACCAGGCCATCTGTCTCCATATCTGCAATGTGACTCTTGAATATTGGTACTAAGGGTCCCATGTACCCTGGACCTCGTTCATGACAATACCAGGAATAGATCCAGTGCCCAACTTATAAAAATATGTGTCAAATATGTGTCAGTCCTGCTTTAATTTCCATCACTTTTGCTGAATGCCTTTCCATGTATTCATCACCCTTTTTATAGCTGAAATTAATATTAGATCATCATACCGTCATTAAAGCTCACTTAGCTCTCTTATCCTTGCATACCCTTTTGAATTTTTTTTTTTTTTTTCTGATTAGCATATTTTGGGAGACTTTCTCTGTTTTATGTCCATCTAGGTGTGGCATCCACAGTGCTGTACACAGCTGTGGAAGGGCTCAATTCAGGAAACATGAGTGCGGCAATGCAATTGGGATATGTGGCAAGGAAAATTATAGGCCTGGACAGTTGCACATGCGTGAATGTGTTCCATATGTTTACATTTTATTTCCTTTTTCCAGGAGTTCCTGATCTCTCCAGACTTAGTGTAGGATGAATAAACAGATATATACAGACATAATCAAGTTAACATAACTAAATCCACATATTAACATGCAACACATCAGGAACTAAACAGCAATTAACCAGACCTGCTACAGATATATAATAACACATCATTATTAGTTTAACAGTAAATTCAATTAAAACAGAACAATGGATGAGTCCAGTAGTAGTAGTGTGTATACCTCAACATCATTGTAAAATGGGAAATAGCGCCTAGGCATCACACAGGCAGGGGGGAAAACCATTAACCATTGTTCCTGACTCCCCTGTGACACATTGTAATAAATTGCTCTCCTCTCAGAATTATGCATTGGACATAAACCAATATATTAACAGAATCTGACTAAATAACAATATTAAGCATACAGTTATAACACATAAGCCAGGGTGAGTCAGGATTACAGAGGGCACAATCTGGGGACATGGGTAAAGGGGTACAGTGGACAACCAGGGGCAACAACAGCATATCTTTTTTAAAGTTAATAAAGTGCAAACTTACATACTGTACCCACCTCCCCAAAAACAGAACCCCTTTTCAAAGTCAGGGCCCATAATCTATTGGGAGAAGACGGGCCATTCGTTCTCTCTAAGAAAACCAGTGACAGAGGGTTCCGTCACACCACATCTTTGTAAAAACATAGACAAACTCACTCTTTTTTCAGCTGAGTAGTTTGAGTGGCTTCCTCGAAGCTCCAGTCCGACTAATAAACACCTCCACATCAGAAAATTGAAGCCGACCTCTGACGCTGAAAACAATTATATCTGAAGTCCAGGGGAGTTGGTTTAAAAAAATCTTGAAATGTGCTTTGTCGATTTATTTATTTGACAATAAAGTACAAGAGCCGCAGCTGGTCTGATTGCAGGAAATCAAGTCCTCCCCTAAACGTCACATATAACTGTTTTCAGCGTCGGCGGTCTGTTTCAATTCTTTGGTGTGGAGGTGAAGAGATACACTAGAGAAAGAATCTGGGATGGTGGGAGCAGAGGTCCCATATCAGAACTGTCTCCCCAGATACAGTACTGCTGGGCGACATAACACTCTGTGGCATAGAAAACCTTATGAGCTCTATATTGGAAAAATAAATAGTCTAACATTCCAGAAATATTACTGTCAGGTTTTATATCTGTAAAATCCAAACATTTCTCATGTATCTAACATATAGGAGAGATCAGATTGAAAAAGTTTCAGATCAGTGTGTCCCTTTCCTGTCACTTCCACCAAACCTCTTCTACTCTGATAAGCACAAGGGAATATATCAATTCTAATAAGCTACAGCAGAACAATCCAACTGCCAGTGGCAGTTCTAAAGGAAAGACAAATAATGATTTTTTTTTTTTTTGTAACTGACTGTTAACAGCTAGAGAAATGTTATGAATCTGTGTTTCATTTTATAGTATTTTGCTATACTAATAAATGTTTTATTCAGTTCAACATAATATTTTTATACAGTGTAAGCAAATGAATTGACTTCTGCATGCACCATTATAAAACACATATCTAGGGCCAGGCAATAGTAATGGACTTGAAAATGTTTTGTAAAATGTCCAGGCTTCTTCAGGTCACACGAGGAAAAGAAAGCATTGTAATGCAAAGGATTCTGATGCTTTCTTAAATATAACTGTCTGTGGCATTGATTCCCTGCTTTGCCTAGTATCTAAATACACTGATTTAAAGTTAGTTGTCAATTGGATTCCTGAAATGAGGTAGAAACAATAAACACATTTTTTCAAATTAAATTGGTATTGGTGAAATTCATTTTCACAAGGCTTTTGGTTTTGTGGTTTTTAAATTCTTGTTATTCATTAACCCGTTAAGGATAAGAGCTTTTGGGGGATTTTTTTGTTGTGTGTGTATTAATGTCACTTTCTCATTTAGGGTATGCATGCAACAAAGTATTTATTATTTTTTAAGGGTCATTTTATTTATTTTTTAATATTAACATAACATAAATAAATCCAGAGGGGGAATCATCCAAGTAGAGGGTTATTAAGCAGGTAGGGGAACAGAAGAGGGCAGTGGTGAAAAAAGGGAGGTCACAATTTCTTATTACTAAACAAAGACAAGTGTGACATGAAAGTATTAAACAAGTTTCTCTGAAAATCAGCCAATGTCAAGGCGGTGGTAAAGTGTCATAGGGCAACCCGGGGCACTATAACATTTGAAGTCTCTAGTTGCATATGATGTCATTAGGTAATAGGAGATCGGGATGGTTAGCCTCATTAAGATCCATCTGCCGGGTTAAAGCCTGGGGGCTATAATAAATGGCCACTTTGTCCAAATAACCATCTGAAAACATGGCCCATGTGTAAGAGGAGTTACGAGGGGGCAGTCAGTGTTCCCAAGTTGGGAATCCTTCGATAGATCTGGTCCCTTCTCTTGTAGGTACATGAGGGTATTTCCTTCCTTGCTATCTCCTGAGGCCCATTATGTGGATAGTGTGAAACAAGGAGCTTTCTTCTTTAGGTTTCCTGGTCCAGGAGGTAGTGCAAGGCCCTTTGGGAATGACAGCATTATCCTCATGTCCATCAGCCTGTGATTGGTTCATACAGGTCCCCAGTGGTACTGTAACTGATGAGCACGGAGATGTGTGGTAAGTTGTTTTAGGGGGCATCTCCAAACTGTTGAATGTCGAGGTCTGAGAAAGCCTGTATTGACAAGTTTTGAAATTAAATTAGTGCAAGACTTGCAAATTTCGACAGCACTGCTGGTCTGTCAGCAAATGCTCCAAATGCGTACAATAGTGTCCTGGGGAGTCTCTCTCAGGCCTATGTGGGCCTTGGGCACTCAAAACATGTCATCCACATGTGTGGGCCTATTCTGATTACCCAGTGTTAGTTGTACAATCAGTACATTGAACCTTAGTGCGCAGAGACCTGTTCTTTAGTTGTTCAGTTTTTAAGAGGACAACTTCATGTTGCTAATCCAGGTGTCTGTTTCGTTTTCCAAGTGTCCATTTTAGTAATGGTTTATGCCATATTTGTTTCAAGGATGGAGACATTTATCTCCAGGCCCTGGACATTTCCATAATTTCTGTCACCCTATAATAATTTATGTTACCTCCGCAATAAGCACATGGAAGTCTTGTGACTGGTGAGTCCTCAGCTGTGGTGGTCTTGGGGGGGGGGGGATGTATGGCTGGGGGTGTGAACATGCAGTCTCTGTTGGGAATAATTCATAATTGGAGTCTTCAGAGAAGTTCTATGCATAATCCAGTGGCACGTGGCATCTTCACTGCAATGTTAGCCGTTAAAACAGCAAGTGTGGAACGCCCTGCAGCATCTCCCGAAATAGCCCCCTCCAGCATCTACGAAACACCCCATGCAGCATCTTCTTTTTTTGCTCTTTCCACTGCAGAATCTTTCTAATGGCCCCCCTCCAGCATCTCCCCACATGACCCCCCTTGAATACTCTGCACTACCGAAATGTTGCCGTTACCTGAATGTCCCAAGATGAACCCTGCAGCATAAAATCCTCCATGCCCTATGGTATCTCTCATCATAGTCCCTTCCATGCAGCATCTCGCCAGACACCCCAAGCAGCAACCCCTATATTTGTTAATTAAAAATTAGTGGATGTCTGTGTCAGGAACTGCATGTATGTGATTCTGTGTGGGTGGATGTCTGTGACTGTGTGTGATTCTGTGTCAGTGACTTGCTTTGTCTCTGTGTTTGTGGAATATTTTCAAACAAATACTTGTGATGGATGCTGATTTCTATATATACATGTGTATGAATGAGAGATATGTATATTCACAACTTGTTTTAAAAATTTTTTTATGGGTTTTGAATGAGAGAAAATACTACAGAAAAGTCTATATGTATCTTTATATGCTATAATTCCTCCTGTTTGTCTACAAAGATGGGTGAAAATGCAATCATTTACAAAAAAGGATCTAAATAGAAGGGACACCTACTTCTAATTAGTTGAATTGCATGCTTGCTCAGTCCTGGTCACTGTTGTTTTTAGAAGGTTGTAATCTCTGTATTGGAAGGCTGGTAAAATGGTACTGTATAGACCAGGGGTCAGCAATCTTTTTTAGCTCATGGGCCAGAACTAAAGTATGGCATGTGATTGAGGAGGTCTAGTGTCAGAGATACCCAAATGCGCTAGCGCTGTCACACCGGAGAAAGAGATGGCGAGCTCAGGATTGCGGTGCTGATTTGTGGGACTGGGTTAGAGCTCGGAGGGACAGCTGGATTAACACTGCAGGTTGGGTAGGAGTATTTTTTGCTTTGGGAACTGCAGGCCAGATAGAATTGACTGGTGGGCCTGATCTGGCCCGTGGGCCATAGGATGCTGATCACTGGAATACACATACCTAGTCCTGCCTTAGTGATAAGCAGCAGCCAGTAACCGAGCAGTTTTGTCTGACATCATGTGTAGGCCCCGACCACAGCTGTAAGGTGAGACTTGGTGTGGGATTTTTGAGCATGTTGCATCATGGGACAAAATCCACAAAATGGATCATGGAAATAAACATACAACTGTATATATTTATACTTACTGTAATAGAGCCAAATAAACATACAAAACCTAATGGCTTGTATACTAAATATGTTTTTACTTCAATGACACACTAAATTTAAGTAAGTGATTTTCACACATATCAAAAACCTGTAAGCGAGAGTCCTGTATACATCAATATACATTCCTTGTATGTTCAAAGGAATATAATGCAGTTATTCATATGGTGCAGGTTGAAAATGATCAAGGTAGCAATGGGCAACTGGAGTATCAGGTTATAAAATGACACAAAATGCTTTGTAATATTATATAAAATTGTATACAGACCACATCTCTCCTCCAGGGGGTCCCTTCTGTCATGCCCCTCTTGCCCTTACCTGCATTCCCAGTGTTTCCATGTCTCCATCCAGTGATATAACTCCTCCGCGATTGCGGAGTAGGCCGAAGCCGGGGCCTGTAGTAAGAGCTTCTATCCGCGATCTCGGTAGCGCGGTAGGCCGAAACCAGGGTCTAAAGTTTCTGCAAGCTCAGGATGCATCCTCCAGAGTTTACCCCAAACAAGGGGGAACTATTTGCAGCTGTAGGAGGGAGGTAAACTTGGTCTCCCCAATTACCAAAGCTCCTATGGACTTCAAGCATATAGACAGTGAGGTATGTGCTGTAGAAAAACACCTCTCTGACAACCAATCAAGTGAGGGGCTGGTGTAACAGAGGGGAGGAGTAGAGACCCACAGCACTATAAAAAAAAACCTCAAACTGTTACCACAGTGCTCCAGTGTTCCAGAGCTTTGGTTCCTGTTTGTCCTTGGACTTCAGTCTCCAGTTTCCCCTTTGTTGCAGTACATCTATTGGATTTCCTGTTACCTGACTTTTGGCTTGTCTCCTGGATTACTCTTTTTCCAGAACCCTGACCCCTGCTTGGATTATTCTACTACTCTTTGACCACCGCCTACCCTGATCTATTGGACTGTTCCTGACTTCGCTTTTTGTATTATCCTTTTATTCTTTTTGGCACTCTCGTGCTCCTATCCTTACCAGGGTGCTCTGGCCATATACACCTGTGGACCACCTGGTAAGGGTTACCAGCAAGAGATAGCATCCCCTGCTTCCCTTCAGGAACTGTACAGATTACCAGAGGTATATTCAAATGTGTAACAAAATAAAACAAATAAAATCTTTTCGTTTTTGGTGGTAGTGTCACTTTAATGTCTTCTATTATCTTTTACCTCCTGACAAATAAATCACTGAGGAATCTATTTTTCAATGATAGAGACAATTTCATTTTCATAACTATTAAAACACATTTATGGGTTTGCAGTCTTTAAATCATCAGCAGCCGCAGAAAGTTCATACTTTAAAAATATAAAATTTCAGTACCTGACTACCCGGATAATGGATTTATTTTCTATCTATGCTGCGGCTGCTTTTTTTCCAAAGTAATAAAATATAATGTAGACTGAGAGTAATAAAAAATAATTTCCAGAAGCACCTATAGTGAACATTTGCATGTGCATAAATCTATTTTGCTATGACACAGTAACAATAATATTTGAAAGTAAGTTTGGGATTCTTCTCACTGTGGAGCCAGTTAACCAGACATTATAAGGGTTTCAGACATTATTCTGACAGTGGTTTGGAGTCCGGCTACAAACAAGCTCTGTGAATGTGAACGTAGTAAACGATAAGGATATAAGAAAATAGCACGACAGGTTGAGACATTGTGTGAAGCCTCATAAAAGTGCTCATGGTCTATTCTCTGAAAGGTGAATTGCAGGTCGGTTGAGATGAGACAAGCATTTCAAGCCCCATTCATTGTCTCGTAGCCTGTCCACTATATCATAGTTGCCATAAGTAGCCTAAATCTCCCTCTGCCGTTCCTGCTCCCCTCATTAATGACATCCCCCATGATTGTTCTCTTGCTGTATGCTGGCAATCATTTTCTCTTGCCTCATTGGGCACCAAAGACTACGATGTGTCCTGAATCTGTGGTGTAATAAGGACAATGTAAGGTTTATGCGCTGGTAATTTGGTATCTTTAGACTGTTCATTTGCACTACACACCATCATATAATATAATCCACCAATGCCTGTATAATGCATTGGAGCAGTGTAATCTGTGCTAATACCGTAGCACAAACCTATCTGTGCCCATTGACTTGTGTGCCCGAGTCTAAATTAGTTTATCAGATGGCCCTTTACAATATTAAAGAGGGACTAACCTAAAACAATAGTTTTTGTATTTGAAAGGCCATGTGTACCTGTGGCATTAAGAAGATATCCCATAGTCTTTCTCCAGAATACTGACTTGGGAGATATCAGTTTGGGAAACTGCTGAATCTCTAAAGCTCTTGGCAATTTTCTCTAAATAGCAAAGAAGATAATGTTGTTAGCCTATTTGGCAAGGATGAGACTCACCTTGCCTAAAAAAAAATGTTCCAGGAGAGTTTAAAAATATCTACTTTATGTTTCAAAATCATAAATCTAGGGTTTTTAGGTTGTTTTCTAAATCTGGAATATTTTGATATTGTGTTTATTGTGGGTGCACATTGTATTGGTTGAGGACATGCAAGTCATGTATGCATATATTTGTTGTAAATGGACATGGTATCTCTACCCTTCATAATGTTTTACTTCCTAATTATGTATTCTGATGGCATTACTCAGGATATTCTGGTCAACGTAATGCTGCAGATGCATCCCAGTTGCAGAACTGTAAATACAACAGCATAAATCCAAAGACTCCATTCAAATATGAAATATTAGCTGAACCGGAGTCACAAGTTCCTGTGAAAATTATGGGTTTACACAAAACACTGAAAAAGATAATTGTTCTATTCACCAACACAAATATAATAATAATATTGTTGCCTTGAAAACTCTGTAAGGACGCTTAGGAAAGATTACATCTCTAATCCAGTCTAATGCGGTTTTGTTTTGTTTTTAATTTGTTTCCTGTGCAAAATATTTTCATATATAATTATCAATTCTAGTATCTCTGATGATAGCGTCATCAGTAACACATGATGAAATGGTTGGGATGTTTAACAAATAGCAAAGAAACTCTGGCGGAGACTGACGGCAAGTTTCAGGCATTTCTCAGTAGCTTATTTTTTTATAGATGGGTTGCACTAGTGCTTGGAGAACCAAAGCAACCATAAAGTGCAGGATTGGCACATATTGCACCACTATTTGCCTCTATTTCAATGTACACCATTTTGATACATAACCCCTACATGTCTATTCTGATTTTGAAATTATAATTCATAATAATAAGAGTGAAAATTGTACCGAAGTTCACCATACACACATATTAATGAGCTTAAGAGTCTCTCCTATTAACTATTTGATTACCATGGTTGAAGGTTTTAATGTACTACACAATAATATTGTCTCTTTGGTTTTCTTGTTTTGAGATATCCTACATAATAATCATCTGGAGCAAACATTTTTTTTGGGAAGTATAATTTCTTTACACATTAGACATGCACTGTACTTTCACTGTTTTATACATGCCAATATTCCTTTTGGTCTTTGAAACTGTTGACTGGCATTGTGCACTTTTGTTAAGTCTGTTGTCTACAATTATTCCTAAAGCCTTCTCATTAGTAGTTTTCCCAGGAAGATACAATTTAAGGAAATAATTTGTCAATTGCCTGCACTGTCCCCCACTTTGTCTAAATCATATTGGAGAGAAGAAATGGCAAAGTTAGACCATACTACCCTACCTAATTTGGCAAAGACGGAGATTTAGCTCTCAGTGAAACTTGGGAGATAATTGATAAACAAATTAAAAAGAGGAGGACCCAGGACAAACCACTGAGGTACTCCACTTAATACCTTTGCCCAATTTGAGAATTTTCCATTTACAATAATTCTTTGCAACAGTGGTATGGCATCTGAAGAACCCATTCCAGGAGCTCAAGCATGTTTTTGCAAGACATGCACTGAGTGGATTTATCCAACATGCTGACTAATGGAAGACAACATCACACTATATAAGTATGGGTAAGGATTATACTTTTACCCTCCTTCTTAACTTTTAACTACTAGAGCTTTTAAAATCCAAGCGAAACTCACAGAGAAGGTGAATTAACTATTTAGCAAACCCACCTGCAAAGACCTTCCCTTCTCCTTTCCTTTTTCAGTTAACTAAATATCATAGACTGCATTTGTCAACAAGTCATTAACCCACCTGTTTCTATGTATGTAATTCCTCTGGTTTCTTCAACTCAATGTGCATTTTCAATTAAGCTCTGTGGGACTGCGGAATTCAGGACCGTAATTCCGAGATCCTGATCATATTTTTTGGTCTCCCAGACAAGGTAGAGCTGTTAGGACAACTGACAGTGCCACCGCTCATACACGGTAGCTCTGACACTCGACCTCCCAAGCTACCGATTCCATATGGATCAGCTTGATTAATGGTCACAGCTATCATAGGCAGAAAAGGGAACAGAAGGGCTGAACTGAGTATTAAGAGAAATATAGTCCACAGTCCACTATAACTGATATATTCAGCTAGTGACCTGTTACGCATCATGGGAAAGAATATCCATGACATATGAGATGCTAAGCCAGGCAGAGCATCTTGAGGATATCACCCTCCTTCCTTGAAGAAACTGCCTGTCCTTTCTTATTTGCTGGTTAAGCATCATTGGAAAAGAGCGGCAGAAGTTCTATTAACCCTCACTTCCATAATCCCCAATACCCTTAATGCAGTGATTGCTGTTGTAGACTACAGGTCCAATAATTCCCACACAGTGAAATGTTGGCTGAGAATCACAGGAACAAACTAAGAGTGAGGGAGACTTACAGATGCAAAACAGCTAGGTAAAATACATAAATTAAAAAATAACATGTATTAATCAGCATCTCAAGCCACATGCTGTTCATTATATACAAGAAAGGACAGGTGTTCTAACAAAAGGTCCAGGAACTCAGAAATTCCAAATCACCCGCATGCGAGGTTCACTCAAATCACAGCCGTTCACTCCATGGGAACTTCTGAGTTCCTGGACTTTTTGTTAGAACACAGTCTTTCACATACTTGCTGGAAGAGCATTGTACTAACCTATAACACTCAGTTAGCACTGCTCTCCTGCTGCATTCTGTCTATATTGTGCAGCCAGACAGAACAGGAAAACAGAGCAGCCTGGCAGGAAACATGCCCCCTGCAACCTTGCCTGCCCCTAGCCTGCATCGTAGCTGGTGCCAGAACCCACTCTCAATGTTTTCTTTATAGAAATTAGGTTCATTGCTGGGCCATGTCAGCCTGTGAGACTGGTTATGGTGTCAGTGCTTGACAAACCCCAGCTCCTATCATCTACAAACATTTGTTGATTCCTGACCATGACATACAATACAAAGTCAGGTACTGTCTGGTATTTTTCTCAAAATGAGTGCATACATTGACTGTCCCTTTAAAATGATAAAACATTTTACTAGATAGGAAAAAAAAGTGCAATTATGCCATTATCAGGCAAGATGATTTAGTATCTCCTTTAGATTTCATATATTTTATATGTAATCAGTGAGCAGTCTTAATGAATGGATCTCAATAGCGGAATCGTTTTTTTCAGTTTGACAGAACTCCGTTGTCCTGAATGTTATACGCATTAGCAAATCTTATTAGCTCATTGGGCTATTTCAGGACTTTATGAAATATTATCACATCTCAGTACCTTGTATGCTAGATATGAATCTTTATAGACACATTCTCTAAAAACGTGTCTTTATAAGGTATTGTGCATTCTGCACTGGAGTGTGCCAATGCTTTGAAAAAGAACTTTCACATTACTGATGAATGCATTATTTAATCAAGAAAATAAAAGTACTATGACTTTGGTTATTTTTTTATGTGATCAAGCTTTCTATATATCAATTAATATGATTTTGGTACTTGTGCACAGTCTGGGCATGTAAAAAGTTCATTTGATCTAGTTTCAGAATACTGTCTGAACAAACTCTCAAGGCAAGACCGCCATGATAGAAATAGCTGTCATAATCTCATTACATACGAGTGGCTCCAATTCTCCATCAACCACTGGGAGATCTATGATGTCACATTACTCTGCTTTGTATCTCACTGTCTTGCTATCAGATGCTAACCTACGGCAACTACACAACCTATCTTCATTACAGACATTAAAGAGGAAGTAAACCAGGCACTTGCCTCGGGCGCGCACAATTGAGGAGTGCAGATGATAAAATGTAACCCTGAAATATAGCATCTTGTGTGCAGTATGTCCTATTGAGCCTCTTGGAATTATAGTCAACAGCGGGTGAAGATGTTAGCTATGAACATCAGGTCACATGACAATAAGAAAAAAATGCAGTGGGTGGACTCCAAGTGGTGCTGACTTTTTTTGTCAGTGCAAAGTATCCTTCAATGTTATAAACTTACAAAACATACATAAAGGTACAATCAGAGAAAAACATGGGTATACAGCATGATACCGAATACCTTTTTAAAGCAGATCCAATCTGACCTTTTGTTTTGCGCTGGTGGAGGTGGCAAAAAGTCTCCCCCTTCCCCGCAAAGTGTCGACCTAGGCCCACGCCTTATTGGCCTATTAAATACTGTATCTATCTGTCCAGTTATTTACTTGACAGAATCTGTTAATTAATCATTGACCTTTGGATCATCTTTTGGCCTACCTTTTGTTTGTCTCAATAAAACTTGTCTGTCACTCACACCCATGCTACTACCCACACACCATCCTCCATGGGTCAGAAGAGATCCATAAGAGTTGTGCCTCCTTGTAACCCAGCTCCTTCTTATGTTCTTTTCTGCTTGGATTTTATCATGTGGTTGTCTGTTTTGGCTGACAACGTAGCAGACCAGCCCAGTCCGGTTTATTGAACAATCATATTCTTTAGTACCACACAGAATAACTGGTCTTTGATATATTAGGATGAAATATCGCCCACCGGAACATTCCTTAAAGTATCATGCTTGCTGGTTGTGTTCTTCTCCACATTTTGAGGTCTTTCTTCATAAAGCCTCCCTTTTATTGAGAAGAACTTATTTGATGCCAACATCATATAACAAGAAGGACTCCATGCATACATTTTCTCATTGGGTTTTTACATTATTCTGAATCAGCAGCCCATTTCAGTAAAACATGAGCCAGGGTAACCAGCAGCACAAGATACTGCTGCCATTATTACCAGCACACGACATAGTAAGCACCTTGTAATGCCTACTTGTCACAAGTATACCACAAATACGTCACAAAATATGTACTGTAGACAAAGCTTGCTTCTAACTGTTTGGCCAAGTACATCTACCTAAGAAGAGAGTAACATATTTTTACCTTATCCTGAATCAACACGTACGGTAATGTGTGAGGAAATGTTGATCTTGATGGACTTCATGTCTTTTTTCAGCATATTCAATTTGAGATGGAATACAACAGCTACACCTGCTGCACACATTGGAAGGGACTGTAGGTTGAAAGCAGGCAGATTCTTTGTGCAGTGAGATTCTAATACTGTTGCCCGGTTATCATCATGATGACATCATAATGTCTCTATGACACGCCAAGCCATAGCAACGCCCAGCAGTGACAATTTCATTGATATGTACCGTGCAGTGGGAGAGAAAAGCAGAAATCAAATCACCTGAGAAAGATACGGTAAGTTACCAGCAATTCTAGCTTCTGGAGGCATCTACTTAACCTGTTAATCCCATATCCTTCCAGGGGGGAAAGTGGATTGGTGATAGCATTGTACTAGTTGTATAGAATATTATTGGGGAAATAGTGAAAAAAACATGTTTAACTCAAATTTTTCTATTGCAGTCTATGGCATTCAATCACATAAGATAATACATGTTATAAAATAGATCCCAATGTTTCACATTGTAATTTTCTTTAAACACTTTATATGAAAACAATGCTAAATTGATAATTGTCTCTTGGGTTCCTCCTTTGTGTTAGTAAAAGCCTCTCATACACCGAGAGGACAGACTGGTTTAAAGACATATTTGGTTAAAATAAAATAAATATATAAATGCAAAAAAAAAGGGTTTTATTCCAATGTGGAAAATCTCCCAGTTTTGTGTTTTCCTTTTTCCCCATCGTTTTTACATTTTTCTCATTTACCTCGACATGTCTTGGAAACATATATTTAAAAAGTGGAGTAGTCACTATAATGATAACTGAACTGGGTCCACAAAGACTCTTTATACATGTTTTAAATGAATCACCGCCTGACTTTTTGACCCATGCAGGATCAAAGCCATAATATATAATATAATGAAAACAAAGTTGGTAGCAGATGCATGATCAAACACAAATCTACACATACCAACAAGCCAGAAGACCTGCTTTTCGTACAAAATCTCACCTTTACAGTGCTACCATCACTGCAAGGGATTCTGGGTATGCATATGCAAATCCGGGTCAACATAGAAACATAGAATGTGTGGGCAGATAAGAACCATTCGACCCATCAATACTGCCCAATTTTCTAAATACTTTTATTAGTCCCCAGTTCCCTATCTTATAGCTAGGATAGCTTTGTGCCTATCCCACGCATGCTTAAAATCCTTGACTGTGTTTACCTCTACCACTTCCGCTGGAAGGCTATTCTATACATCCACTACCCTCTCAGTAAAGTAATACTTCCTGATATTACTTTTAAATCGTTGCCCCTCTAATTTTAAACAATCAATGATCACCTTTTCCCTCATTATAAACATGGACCCCTTGGAGCATATGCACACTGTATAAGACAGTCTTGAAACATAGCTCAAGAGAGAGGTCCAGAAGCCAGATCACAAATCAAGGACAGCTGTTTGGTCCTTAACAGAGGCGTCACTAGGGTTGGTGTCACTCGGTGAGGTAACTCATGGTGTCACCCCCCTGGATTTCCTCCAATTCCATGCCAAACAGATTCCTTAGTAATGCCAGTCAGATGGCCCGTTAAATATGCCACATACAGGAGCCCTACAAATTATGTCACACGCAGGAGCCAGTAGCAAGGAGGTAAGTTTTTGATTGTTTTTTTTTTAATGCAGGGGGTGCCGGCAGCAAGGGTGTCACCCCCGCTGGAGGTGTCACCCGGTGCGGTCCGCACCCCCCTCGTGATGCCACTGGTCCTTAATGGGACTAATCAACATGAGGTTAGTTTACTGCTTAAGGCTTGGAGTAGTACATAAATACATTTATTTTGGTGTTGATTTACTTTGTTTATATTTGTTTTAATTTATTTTTATATTTTCAAATTTTTTACATTTTTTTATATTTTAATGATTTCTATTAAATTATGGCCCAATTTGGGAGGATTTTGGCTATCTTCGCAATAGCTGAAGTCCTCCCATTGACGTCTATAAAATAACTTCGGATATTCTCTAAATAGACAAAGGCCTCCATAAATAACCAAAATGAGCCGAAATCCTCCCCACTTAAGTCGATGGAAAGGATAGAGGCTACCATTTCAGTCAGCCCAACTCCAGAGGTGTTCGGCTGCTGACACGTTGGCACAAAAATCAACCACAATGGCCAATTTTCTTGCCCTTTCGAGATCACTTGGGTGGTCTCTGTTTAAGGAACATTGGGATCTTCAAAATAATTTGATAGGGTCAGATTGGTGTAGACTAGACATGTGCAAAACTAAAATTTTCGTTTTGTTTTCGTCCATTCGGACGAAAATGTTATTTATTTAGTCTAAAACGAATTTCGTTCATTACTGCATTCGTTTCAGACGAAATTAGTTCATTATTTTCGTTTCGTTTTATGGAATACGTGTAATACTATTGGCTTTCTATAAACTGAACGAGAGCCCCATTCATAAGAAATTCTTATGAATGGGGCTCTCGTTCGGTTCATAGAAAGGCAATAGTACTAAATGTTTTCTATAAGCCGAAAGTCTATAAACCGAAGGTCGATCGGTTTATAGATTTTCGGTTTATAGAATACATGTAATACTATGGGCTTTCTATAAACCGAACTAGAGTTCCCATTCATAAAAATTTATGAATGGGGACTCTGTTTCGGTTTATAGAAAGCTAAGAAGTTGAACGAATGAACGAATGGTTTAATATAACCGAAAATCATTCGTCCATTCGTGCTATAGTACTATAAACCGAAATAGAGTTGGTTTATAGAATGCCAATAGACTTACATGCATTCCATAAACCGAAAGTCGTTCATTTTGTAGGTTTATGGAATGTAGTGTACTATGCTATTGTATTCTATAAACCGACTCTATTTCGGCTTATAGAATGCCAATAGTACTACGAATGGACGAATGAACGAATGATTTTCGTTTATTAACCATTCGTTCATTCGGCTTTTGTTAGCATAGCATTTTCGTTATTCATTTTTCGGACGAATGGACGAAAATGCTATTTTCGGACGAAAATGCATTCGTCCGAAAACGAATGCACATGTCTAGTGTAGACCAATATTTGTCACAAATGCAATTTTTTAAATATACATAATATCTCACAATAACTGGACACACTTAGCAAACATTACAAAGATCAGATCAATTCAGTGTAGAAGTGACTTTAGTGAACAAAAGATTAAATAAAGTTAGTCCACTATTGTTTCCACAAGATGATTATATTTAATGTATGGATGCAACTTTATAGGAAGTTGATAATGTGGACTATTAAATTAATAAGGAACTATTTGCTCATGGATCCCGCCAATGCTTTTTTGATTCCTATAGAGAGTGTTAACCTTTAGTGACAAATGTGTATGTGTATGTAAGAGAAATTTTGGAACTAAGGTCTAAAAGCAGAGCAGTCACTCTGGAAACCGATAAAATGTTTCTGATGATTGTTCCACTTTTAAAACTTTGCCCCAGATTTTCTATTGAGACATAATCACCAGTTGTGATTCAAAAATAGTGGACATGATTAGTGAAACTTTCTCCCCAATATCTGCATGGGTTTTATTAGGCATCCTAATTAATTAAATCTAGCTGGTAGCACTGTGGTTTTTTGATGCTCAATAGAGAGAAACCTAATTTTCCACTGACAGGATTTCTTTTGGCTGCCCTGAAAGTACACATTATGACTAGAGAGGTGTAAGCTAGCGGAGGGGGTCCTGTCTACATTAAAGGGAATCAATCATCAAAACCTATGCCTGCTAGTAGTAGCAGCTATTAAAGTTCATCTCCTGGGGGCTCGTGTGGCTACCAGATGTTATATGTTTTCTTTTTAAGAGGAAAGAATAATTAATCTTCAAAGATATATTGAACTTTCTTCTGGTGGATGAGATGAGTGAACACCAGCTAGCAGCCTGCCATTGTACCTCACTGATGTCACATTTTGTGGTGACGGTGTTTTGTTATCTGGAGAAGTCTACTTCAAATAAAAAATGTAGCTTTAGGTAGGACAATCCCAATTCAGGACTGCTATTCTGTGGGCCAGGTTTTTTTTTTTTTATCTCTCCTCTAGGACAGCAGAGGATGAGCACTGCACTTGGATAGAGGTCTGTTCATGTACAGTAGAGCTGTCACTTTGAGTGACAGACTTATCTCACTTGCCTGGTACTGATAACACTCCCCTTCCCAAGCCAAACCCCAGGCGGCCTACCTTTCCAGGGGGGAGAAGAGAAAGGATTGGGGCGTATCGGAACTGTACAAGCAAAAAATAATGGAATCTCTAGGCATGTGTGAAGGAATAAAAGGAATCTGATAAAATGTGTTATTGCTAGAGTTACCCCCATCTGGTAAAATAAATTGGCATATGGTCACTGTCTGAGTCTACAGAAGCAATAGCATGGTATTATTGGGAAAAAAAGATGGCAACCCTAGTTACCCTTTGTTCAGTTTGAGATACTAATTGTCTTATTTAGACACAGTAAGCATTGCATTGTTTCATAAAAAGTATACTTTCTGAACATTTAGATTTTTTTAAATGTGTAACGCAGGGCTTGACAAATTTATTTTATTCTAGGAGCCAGCAAAAATTTTTAGGAGCCAGACAATCACGCAAACATACACGCAATTCATAAACACACACACCAACCCACGTCACATATACAGCCCACACACACCAACCCACGTCACATATACAAACCCCACACACCAACCCACTTCACATATACACACACACACTTCACATATACACCTCCCCCCACACCTCACATATATACCCCCCCTTCACATATACACCTCCCCCCACACTTCACATTTATACCCCCCCCTTCACATATACACCTCCCCCCACATATACACCTCCCCCTTCACACTTCACACATATACCCCCCTTCACATATACACCTCCCCCCACACTTCACACATATATACCCCCCCTTCACATATACACCTCCCCCCACACTTCACATATATACCCCCCCACACTTCACATATATACCCCCCCTTCACATATACATCCCTCCCCCCCCTTCACATATACACCTGCCCCCACACTTCACACATATATACCTCCCCTTCACATATACACCTCCCCCCCACACTTCACATATATACCCCCCCTTCACATATACATCCCTCCCCCCCACTTCACATATACATCCCTCCCCCCCACTTCACATATACAACTCAAACATACACAAGTTTTTTTTTTTTCCCTTCTTAACTTCTGAGTGCTGGGTTGACAACCCAGCACTTAGCCGAAAGAGCCATGAAGATCGGCTGCGGCACGAATGTTTCCCCCCCTGCTGCCTTACCTCATTGCTGGGGAGGGGGAACATTCGTGCCGCAGCCGATCCTCATGGCTCTTTCGGCTGAACACTAACACATGTGTTGCGCGAGGGGGCGGAGCTTGCCGTCTGTCCCCTCGCGCTGCAAAAGACAGATGGCAGCGGCAAGGGGAACATTAGGGCAACGGCACCCGGGCGCCAGGCTCCATTTCCAGGTCGCCATGGCGACCTGGCGCCCGGGGTTTGTCGAGCCCTGGTGTAACGTAATGCCATTGATGAATTGTCCAGTGATTATTTCATATTTTCATGTTAGTTCATTCTTTCATCTGGAGAAGCAAGCAGTATGAAATCTATATTTCATTTCACTACAGGAATAGTGTAGCATATTTATTCCAGGTTTAATGAGTTGTTTCATGCAGACCATAATAGGAATGTTATAGAATATAGAGAGTAATACAGTGTCAGTGAGGTTTCCTAGCAACCACTGAGCTAAACATCCATCAATCAAAGAGTTGCTGCATCTCACACACCTGAAAACAAAACCACAGCATTACTTCAGTAATATGTGTAGTGGTTGGCGAAGTGTCCATACAAGGACACCTGTGTCTGAGGCAAAGTGTCCATATAAGGACACCTGTGTCTGAGGCAAAGTGTCCATACAAGGACACCTGTGTCTGAGGCAAAGTGTCCATATAAGGTCACATGTGTCTGAGGCGAAGTGTCCATATAAGGACACCTGTGTCTGAGGCGAAATGTCCATACAAGGACACCTGTGTCTATGGAGGTGTCCATACAAGGACACCTGTGTCTGTGGAGGTGTCCATATAAGGGCAACTGTGTCTGAGGCAAGTTTTGTGAAGGGAACAGCACTAAATTGTCGGTCACAAAGTCCAGTAACATTGCCGGTGCCCACCCCTAAATATGTGATCCTTCAGCGTCACAAATTGCCTTAAATGGCACTAGACTAGTTTTTGTTCAAGGGTCAATGAAGGAAATAATCGTTTAATTCTCTTGCCCATATTTTTAAGTCTTATCTTTTGTTTTACAAAAATGTTGCAAGAGTGCTTGGCAACCGTTACTCTCACAATATGTATTATGTATAAATCTGACAGTTAAAACAACAAAGCTTGAGTGCACGTGTGAGCAAATATCAGACGTGCTTGTGAGTGTCAGTGTTAAACACTGCATCAAAGGGACACCCTTGTCTCATGCCCAGGGATGTCAGTAGCAAGGCCTGTAGAACATCAATCTACACAAACCCCAGTGAATGTCTACTATGAGCAATGTGAGTGTTCATGCCTAGGTTTTTTTAAAAATAGAAATTCAGACAACTATAGTGTATTTTTAAAAAATATAGAATATTTACAAAATCAAATCTACTATTATTCTAATAATCATGCTTGTTAAATGTCACTAATATAAAAAAACAGCACAGATTTGTTCATATTATCTATTTGTATATGCACCATGCACCAAATATAGTTTAATGCACCCAACAGCTTATTAATGTGTTATATTTCCACGAAAATCCATCCTGTTAATTGGTTGTAGAGTTAACTCCCCCAAATTGCTGTTCCTAGCTTAAATCAATGCAGCATTGTAGGCAACAGATAAACATATTTAATTGAAAGATTGCATCAAATGTAGACATTTAAAACAGAAATCCTCTGGACACCTGCAATCAAATAAGATGAAAGAGTACAAGTAAAACACAACATTGAGCCTACTTTGCTCTGCATACCTCTATTGAGTGACGGACATGTTGTTCAGAATCTTGGTTCAGACCTTTCTTTGTGTGACCCAAGATGAAAGCATATCTGTCCCAAGATTTCAAACATCATGTCCTCTCATTCATATAGCTATACTAGTAAAGAAGGCTCAACAAGGTTCTTTAGTTGTATTCTTTCATTAAAGCATTTCTACATAATGTCGGATTATTACTAACCATAAAAATATGAATATGAGTTATTAATTATGAATCATAAAAAATATGAAAATTGATGATTCATATATATGGGTCCGACTAAAAATACCCATATCAAGAATTCGTTATGTATGTGAGAGTTTGGATGACGTTTTTACAAAAGTAAATATAATGCAACAATTGTTAATAAAATAATAATGAATTTATTGAATATAGAATAAAGATCAAACGGTAAGCAAAATAGCGTAACAACAAAATACAATATCAATAGATGTTAATCATAATTCACATATATGACTTATAACATAAGTAAGTAGGACAAAACATTAAATATGCAGCTCTGTCCCTATATCAACATACATGTAGAATACTTTATTATGCAGTACATTTCTAACCGTATGATGGCCATGCATTTTATTTAGATACAATTTACAATGTTTATGATTAGTATTTAAAATGGTTAATGATAGTACACCATAATTACCTACAAATTACCAACATATACTCTGCTTAGGTAAGGTAATACTACTAAATCAATCACTACTCAAGGTGGCTATTTCTTAATCTGCTCGGTAAATGATAATGTATGTATTCTAGCTCAGACTTTATGAATGAGAATCTTAGATAATCTCTGGAGATTAGATATGACATATTTGGGTAAATAGCTAGACTATAAGAACTTATGGTTCTTTTGTTAATATCTATAGGATATTCCTCCGGCTTCCTTCTGCAGAAAGGATGACAGATAAACACCAGGCTAAAACATATAGATCCCACAAATTGTGGGATTTAAGTTTAATTTACCCAAATATATATGCTAATGACATCCATAAAAATTAGATTATGCTAGAAACAAATTACCACATTTATACATTACCGGCAGAGGTTGGTTTGCAGTTGGGACTCCTTCAATTGAAGAAATGAGTGATGGGAGTTACTCCTGGGACTTAGCTCAATACTATGGGTATGGGGATTTCTATTGTTATAGTGAACATGTGCTATTAAAAGCCTCATATTCCTGAGTCCTCCCCAGAAGGAGAGAGACTCAGCCCATTTCTAAAACATTCCCATTTCTCACCCTACTAGTGGCAGCTCTCCCAAAAATCAGTCTCTCAGGTCTCTCCGGTCTTTTAGGTCCCCCTCTACACCCCCAGTATCAACTTATCAACCAAACCTTATCTCAGATTCACACCCTGTTTCTGTGACTTCTAGCCAATTGAATGGATGGGTGTGTTAATGTAAATGAGATGATGTCATGATTTATAGCTATACCTGGATTGTGAGTATAATGTAATACAATATATATGTTGCAATATATAGAAGTGTTAATACAATTTCAAATTATAGTAAATATTTATCATATTCTTATCATTGCACATTACATAAAAATGTATAATAAAATGTATACCACACTAATAAAACAATAAAAACAATATTCTAATTAATATGTAGGATTAATTATACTTTACATATTTATTAGTGAAGGTGTGATATCATTATATATTTTAATGGGTGATTTGAATCAACTAGGTTTATTTATAATAACCCTTATTAGATTCTACAAGTCAAAAATCCCAATAATCTCAGTGTGTCTGTGTTTGTAAGTTTCTGCCAGTTTGGGTGGGCTAGCAAGTTGCAGAGAAGCCCCCCTTCCCCTCTAATATGTATATAGACACAGCTGTGTCTTTAGAAATACAATGAGAGTCATAAACGACTAACAATGCCCACCTTATCTGTTCCAGTGATACTAGATAACAGAGTTAGGAATGTGGAGGACTTTCTTTTAGCTTCAGGGACACAGAATAAGATTTGAACACACAGAAGGATTTCCAAAAACTGACACAAAATGGAGGCTGCTGGCATCCATCTTGTTATCCTTTTCTTCTGCTTTATTCATATGTACCAGTCCCAAGATTACTTTTCAATACCTCTGACAATAAAATGTCTACACTTGATGCAATCTTTCAAATAAACATAAGTAAATAGTTGCCTTTGTTCTCCTTTAATGTAAGAATACAAATAAAGTACTTTATTCAGTCCTCTTTGCTTTGAATAGCTCTATCAGAGAGCAGACATGTTGTTTGTAATCGTGATCTTTCGTTTTCATGCAGATAATGATCCTACAAATGGAAAAAGAAAGGTAGACCATATGTTAACATTAAGAAAACCCCAAATCATTATTTTACACTAAAAATATTTTCTTGAATGTACTTTCGAAATTAGGATGTCAGTTACATACCTCCCAAATGTCCCTATTTAATAGGGACAGTGCATTTTTTGCACCAAAATCCCCCTGTGCCTCTTTTGCGGGAGCTCAGAATTTTTAGTTTCTGTAACTGTATCACAGAGCTTCAGAGCAATAAAACTCACAATAAAGTGAGTTTAACCCCTTCGTGACACATGGTGCTTGCGTCCCAGACGACGCAAGCAGCAAAACGTCACAATTTGTTCCTCGACACCGATCACAAGGTGATCAGTAGCCAGGAACACTATGACAGAGGCCCAATCAGGGTCTGAATAGACCCTCTGGCTCCCTGCCTTCATGTGTGATGTTGCGGAGGTATGCCCGAACCCAGAAGGCGCGATTTAGTGAAATGTAGCTGGTGTTCACTTTGGTGCTACATTTTCCTTGTCAGACTGAGGCCTTTAAAATAGCGCATTTTCAGCTTTCCTGGAAGCTTCACGAGTGAACGCTGTCCAGGAATGCGAAACAAACTGGCCGCTGGGACCAATAAACTGGGCAGACTTAAAGTGACATGCCAGTAAAAATGATGGAACAGTGTGAAACAGTCAGAAAATGGCCTTTCTTAGCGTGCAATAGGTGAGGCAGGCTGTCTCAGCCATTGCAGTGAGGACTGTGATTAGTGTAAGGGCAAAATCACATCCTACCCCAAATTTGGTGTAGCACCCGGCCCAGTCCACATGTAGTTCTGCCACTGATCACAGATTAGGAGTAACCAAGAAGTGCAAAATGTGTTAGGTTAAGTTACCTATGCCTTCATATTGTGATCTATTGTCAATAAAGTTACATTTGCACCAGCATGAACATGTTGCTCTGTGACTTACAGCTTTGTGAATGACGGATAGTTATAAGTGTGGCGTGCCGCTGACTTCACTGAGTTGTGACTGTGATGCCATCATACCCCGTTTAATGACCTTAAGTAAGGTATTGAGTTCCAGGGTTGGTATGACTATGGTCCTAGCATTATAAAAATAATGTATGAAAAACGGTCAGAAGGAAAGAATTACAGCCAGGAGTGGAGCCAGGAACTAGAAAACTAATACCGAGCTGGCAGCATACAAACAACAGAGAATATCCTTAAGGTCAGAATCAAGCAGATGTCAACGGAAAGTCACAACAGAACGTGGGCATCATATATAACCAAAACAACTGACCAGTGATCAGTTACTGATTCTTGCAAACCCAGGGACACATACTTTGCGTTAGACTGAGATAGTAAAATGGCTTGGGGTGCAACCAAATGTATACTCTGTCACAGCCTCTGAGTAGAAGGTTAAATATGTAAAATGAGTACCATAAAGTTCAGTAATAGTAACATCCCCAGAATAATGTAAAAACAAGATAAATTTCACTGTATCTCTCAAAAGTATAATACTTTATTATTATTGTTGTTGTTATTATTACACAGAAACATACAAAACGTCAAAAGGGACATCAAAGGTGCACTTTATTGCAAGTTATTATGCTGTTATATACAGGCACTCGGCAAACAAGTCCACTGATTTATGTACTCTAATGCACTGCCACATTCAGATTATTTCCATCTCAGTAAATGGTAGCCATTTATTTTAAAAGCCATATATATTCAAGCGCCTCATGCCTGCAATATAACAGAGGAGGAATAGATCATTTCATGAGGCTTTAGAAAAGGTACATTAGGAACCTTTTTTTTAAAGATTGAATAAAAAGAAATGCGGCATTAAAAACATTAGATGCAGATGATAAAAAAAAGTACAGCATCTTGTCCTCAGTTAATATAAATGTATATTCAAACTATCCAATGCCTTGTCTGTCTTTTCCTCTTATACTAGCAAGGGCCTCTTGGAATAATTCATATATTTGTCAGTATGCATATATGTACTTTTACACAGCCATGTATATATATATTTTTAACACAACAGCTGAAAGTAATATGTACACAAAAGACACACACCACACATAGTACATATTGTTAGATCTATTAAAACTCACATATCCCTTAAATAAATGTAAAAGTACCATTTACTAGTCTAGCAACTGCAGCAGGATATACTTGTTAAATCCATTCATGGGTAAAATTGCAAGGAGACTGGCTGAACTCATATACATAAGTGCCAAGCTGTGCTGCCATAACATTCAGTGTTACTGTGAAGGGAAAGTCTCCTTAGGAAAGCACAAGAACAGCTACTGAGGACAGGGCAGCTGCAAGGATTTTTGCCACCCTAGGCGAAATTTCATTTTGCCGCCCCACTTAACCCCGTACCTTGTCCCGCCTACTGATACCTTACCCGGGACATCAGTGATTTAAATGCATATTTAGGTTAAATAATTATATTAATGTATGCATTAAAATGTACGTACCTAATAGCATTCTAAATTTTCTAACTTATGCACCAATGGACCTGCCAAGGACCATTGTACAGAGCAGCGGCAGACACACAACAAAATCAATCCGCATCCAATTCTTGGGATGCTAAATGTCAGTAGAACAGTGCATGACCAACTTAATTTAGTTTTTTAGGCGCCAGTTAAAAAAATTAGGAGCCAGATAAATCATGCACACACACAGAGTCTCACACATACAGAGAAACAGTCATGCACACACACACAGAGTCTTGCACATACAGAGAAACAGTCATGCACACACAGAGTCTCGCACATACCAGAGACAGTCACATACACACAGTTACATACACACAAGCCAACCATTTTGCTTTGTTTCTTTTTAAAAGAAAGTATATTTCTTAATGTGTCCTCCTTCAGTCTCTCTCCCCAGTCCCATTCTACACTGTGTCTCTCTTCCTTCCCCTCCACTGTGTCTCTTACTCCCCCCTCCACTGTGTCTCTCTTCCTTCCCTTCCACTGTCTCGTTTCCTTCCCCTCCACTGTGTCTCTCTCTCCCCCTCCCCTGTTTGTCTCTCTCTCCCCCCTCCACTGTCTCTATTTCTTCCCCTCCCCTGTGTCTCTTACTCCCCCTCCCCTGTGTCTCTCTCTCCCCCCCTCCACTGTGTCTCTCCCCCCCTCCGTTACTGTCTCTCTCTCCCCCCTCCATCACTGTGTTATTCGGTTAAACACACACAGAGCTCAGAGAGTCCTGCTCGCGCTTCCCGCGTTTAGTGATGATACAGGGCAGCGTATTTACAATGCTCTGAATCATCAGTGTGTTTAAAACACAGAGCTGAGGCTGGCCGCAGCTCTGCAGCTTCACAAGGTAGGGGCGGACCTTCACCTTGCACCCGGTGAGGTCCGCTTCTCCCCACTGAAGCTGCTATCTTCCCTGCAGACACCCAGTTTATAAAAGCGCTAGCCCTGACTGAGGAAGACAACTTGGAAAAACGTTGGGAATTGTAGTCTACAAAAACGGTTGAAGCGGTGTAAATATCTGGTATTTCTTTGTTTTGTTTTATACTAGACTGTTTAATTCAAAATCACACCCCTAAGAACCATAGAAGTGAATTGCCTGTGCAGGGCCGGACTGGAAATCAAAATCAGCCTGTACAAAACATTTCACCAGCTCAACATTGAATTTAGACAGCAAGGAGGATGGATATATTGGCGGAAATAAAAAAAAACATAATATAATCCGTTAAAAGACTTCACAGTGATACAACATAACTCCCATCATTATATACTCAGCCAGTGGCGTCACGAGGGGGTTGCGGGGGGTGCGGACCACACCGGATGACAGCACCAGCGTGCTCCCGGCAACCACTGCATTAAAAATAAAAAAATAAAAAACTTACCTCCTTGTTGCTGTCTCCCGGTGCAGGTCTGTGGCTGTGAGGGAAGCGTTGTGCACTCCCCTCCAGCTGCGTGGATCAATAAAGTTTGTTCCAAATTTTTTTAAAACAAACTTTATTGTTCCGCGCGGCTGGAGGGGAGTGCACAACGCTTCCCTCACAGCCATGGACCTGCACCGGGAGACAGCATCAAGGAGATAAGTACTGGCTGGGGAAGGGGGGAGGAGGGTGGCATAACGAGCATACTGACTGGCAATATCCTGGCATATTAATTGGCTATATCCAGGCATATTAAATGGCTATATCCTGGCATATTAATTGGCTATATCCTGACATATTAAATGGCAATACCCTGGCATATTAATTGGCTATATCCTGGCATATTAAGTGGCAATATCCTGGCATATTAATTGGCATATTGGGGGGCAAAATAATGGCATATTAAATGGCATATTGGGGGGCAAAATCCTGGCATTTTAAATGGCATATTGGAGGGGCAAAATCCTGGCATATTAAATGGCATATTGGGAGGCAAAATCCTGCCATATTAAATGGCATATTCGGGGCAAAATCCTGGCATATTGAGGGGCAAAACCCTGGCATATTGGGGTCAAAATCCTGGCATATTGAGAGCAAAATCCTGGCATATTGGGGTCAAAATCCTGGCATATTAAGGGCAGAATCCTGGCATATTAAATGGCATATTGGGGGGCAGAATCCTGGCATATTAAATAGCATATTGGAGGGGCAAAATACTGGCATATTAAATGGCATATTGAGGGGCAAAATCCTGGCATATTAAATGGAATATTGGGGGCAAAATCCTGGCATATTGAGAGCAAAATTCTGGCATATTAAATGTCATATTGGGGGGGCAAAATCCTGGCATATTAAATGGCATATTGGGAGGCAAAATACTGGCATATTAAATGGCATACTGGGGGGCAAAATCCTGACATATTAAATGGCATATTGGAGGGAACAATACTGGCATATTGAGAGCAAAATACTGGCATATTAAATGGCATACTGGGGGGCAAAATCCTGGCATATTAAATGGCATATTGGGGGGCAAACTCCTGGCGTATTGAGGGGAAAAATCCTGGCATATTAAATGGCATATTGGGGGGCAAAATCCAGGCATATTGAATGGCTATATCATGGCATATTGAGTGGCTAAATAATCCTAGCATATTGAGTGGCAAAATAATCCTGGTATATTGAATGGCTAAATCCTGGCATATCGAGGGGTTAAACACTGGCATATTTTAATTGGCAAAGTGATGCTGTGGCATGGTCTGTGGGGCAAAATAACATGTACTATGTGGAAAGCGACACTGGCTAGTTCTGTGGGGCAAAGTGACACTGTGGCATGCCAAATCGTGTAGGTGCAATATGAGTGCATGCCAAGTGCTGTGGGTGCAATATAGGTGCATGGCAAGTTCTGTGGGTACTGTATGGTGCTGTGTTAATTCCTTTAGGTGCAATGTGGGTGCAAAGGAAGGGGTTAAAAAATAGGAATGCAATTTTTCAATAACATTTTTATTAAATAGAATATAAGTAAAATAAGTATAAATGCAACTAGTTAAAAAGAGATGCCTTTGTTTATAGATATCTACTGTTTTTGAATTGTACAATTGTCAGCTTGTGGGGTTCCTGTGTGTCGCATAATTAATGGCGGTCCCATGTGTGGCATATTTATTGGGCCCCATGTGTGGCATAATTAAGGGGCTCTTTTGTGTCACATAATTAAGGGGCGCCTGTGTGTGTGTGGCATAATTAATTAGGCTCCAAGGTGAGGCATAATTAATGGGGCTTTGGTGTGGCATAATTTATGGGGCTCCTGTGTGTGGCATAGTTATGGGGCTCCTGTATGTGGCATAGTTATGGGCTCCTGTGTGTGGCATAGTTAAAGGGCTCCTGTGTGTGACATAATTTGTGGGGCTCCTGTATGTGGCATATTTAATGGGCCATCTGACTGGCATTACTAAGGAATCTGTTTGGCATTGTATTGGAGGAAATCCAGGGGGGTGACACCATGAGTTACCGCACCGGGTGACACCAACCCCAGTGACGCCTCTGTACTAGGACAACTTTAAAAGAAAGTAGAACAAAGAAGCTGACTCACCCGAGTATAAGTAGTAAAATCAATGTCATTCTTTATTACAAATAAATGTAAAAATACAACAGCAGCTGAGAGACATATTCTTACAGGAGATAGTTGGAAACACCTAACGTATTTTTGTGCCAATGTGCAACAATCTCCTGTATTGATATGGATCTCAGCTGCTGGTATATTTTTACATTTATTTCTAATAAATGACTACATTGATTTTACTTACACTCTGGTGAGTCGGCTTCTCTGTTCTGCCTTCTCAAAATTGTGGACTTGGTATACCAGTCAATGAAGATTTACTTACAATGACATATATACTGTTTCTCTTCATAGCCTAGTACAATAGGTACTAGCCAAACCCCATCTGCACTGTAGTACTTCTTGGGAAAATCGATCTCCACTGATTTATTTACATAAGACTCCTTTACCTCCACCAAAGTAGAGTCCCCTCTACTCAAAAGTGTGGGAACTCACAAAATCCACTGCAACCCCCCCCCCCCCAAATATATATATTTTGCCCCTCTATGTGCCAGGATTTTGCCCCTCTATGTCAGGATCTTGCCCCTCTATGCCAGGATTGTGCCCCTCTATATGCCAGGATTTTGTCCCTCTATATGCCAGGATTTTGTCCCTCTATTCCAGGATTTTGCCCCTCTATGCCAGGATTTTGCCCCTCTATGCCAGGATTTTGCCCCTCTATTCCAGGATTTTGCCCCTCTATGTCAGGATTTTGCCCCTCTATGTCAGGATTTTGCCCCTCTATTCCAGGATTTTGCCCCTCTATATGCCAGGATTTTGCCCCTCTATGTGCCAGGAATTTGCCCCTCTATGTCAGGATTTTGCCCCTCTATGCCAGGATTGTGCCCCTCTATTCCAGGATTCTGCCCCTCTATATGCCAGGATTTTGAGTAAGCTCCGGTCGTCACGTTTTTTTTTTTTTTACTTTATTGAGGTCGCGCGACTTCAATAAAGTAAAAAAACGTGACGACCGGAGCTTCCTTCCTCCGTGCAGGGGGGAAGATGCACGGAGGAAACGACCGGAGACAGAGAGCAACAAGGAGGTAAGTACTCACCGTCTCCTTGGTGCTCCCTGTCTCCGTCCAGCTCCTCCGTGCAGTCTTCTTCCCTCTTGTATGGAGGAGGGAAAATGCCACCGGATATGACATGCTGTTAAATCCGGTGGCAGTGACAGGAAGTTTTTTTTTTTTTTCTCGGACCGCATCTAGTGGAGCAAAGGGAACGGCGTTCCTGCCATGAAAAAAGTGCAGGAACGCCGTTCCCACTCGTTCCTGCAGGACTCGAGCCCTGTCCCCTACAGTATCAGTATCCAGGAACTGGGAAAGGCCCAGAACACCATGGCAGCATATGCTTTAATATTTCTGTAATAGCTGAGGTTCTCCAAAAATTGCCCCGAAATAAACCAAAGTCATAGAGTTTTATGGGTAGGACTGAGACTACCATTTCAGCAGCTACATTGACCAAGTTCATTCCGCTCTGAGTAGCCCAAATCTAAAGAAAACTGGAGCTCCCTGTCGATACTATACAGTTTATGCATTTAATCCTCATTGGTATGATAAAGAAAGGTTGTGCATGTAATCCCCATTGGCATGATAAATAAGGTGTATGCATTTAAAACACTTTGGCATGCCGTATAAAGTTAATGCATTTAATCCTCATTGGCATAATATATAACGTTTATGCATTTAATCCTCACTGACATCCTTATAAACATACCTCCCAACATTTCAAATGACACTTTTATTTTGTGGGAGGGGCTGAAGGCGTGGCTGTGGGTGGGGTGTTTCAGCAGCTTGGTGGACAATTGGTAACTATTGATATAGTTTGATAAGTCATGTAGAATAAGAAAAACTAATTTACACAAATGAAAATAAAAACATATTTACCCAAGTTAAAACACAATTTATTATGAGTTTTATTGCTCTGGACCTCTGTGATACAGTTATACATACTAAACATTCTGAGCTCTCAGAACAATAGACAATAGAGGAGAAAAGAGGGACAGGGGGATTTGGATGCATAATAGGGACTGTCCCTCCTACATTGACATACTTTGGAGGTATAAAGTTTATGCATGTAATACTCATTGGCATGATATAGAAAACAACTTCTAAATGGACCAAATACAATAGCCTAGTCTTTACAAAACAAGTAGAAAAAGGGTGGACTATTGCTCTAAAGCAGGGGTGGCAAACTCAAATTCATCGGGGGCCGCATCAGCAGTATGGTTACCCTCAAAGGGCCGGTTGTATAGGAATATGCATCTACTCTTTATTATCATGAATAATTGCCTCTGCATTCAGTTGCTACTGGTTTTAATAATAATTTAAGTAATAACTAGCCTTGAAAACAGAAGCCTAGGAAGAATAATAGCAAGCATGGGTCAGGACTGCACTAAGTACACAGTGCATGGGTCAGGACTGCGCTAAGTACACAGTGCATGGGTCAGGATTGCGCTACGTATACAGTGCAGCGGTCAGGATTGCGCTACGTATATAGTGCAGCGGTCAGGATTGCACTAATTACACAGTGCATGGGTCAGGATTATGCAACGTATACAGCGCAGGGGTCAGGATTGCACCAAGTACACAGTGCATGGGTCAGGATTGCACCAAGTACACAGTGCATGGGTCAAGATTGCACCAAGTACACAGTGCATGGGTCAGGATTGCGCCTAAAAATTCCTCACATCTGTATATTGTGCCAGTCAGAGCCAGTATTATTGTGCCAGTCATAGCCCAGTAATATAGTGCCAGTCAGTGCCCAGGAATATTGTAACAGTCAGAGCCCAGTAATAGTGTGCCAGTCAGTGCCCAGTAATAGTGTGCCAGTCAGTGCCCAGTAATAGTGTGCCAGTCAGTGCCCAGTAATAGTGTGCCAGTCAGATCCCAGTAATAGTGTGCCACTCAGTGCCCAGGAATATTGTAACAGTCAGAGCCCAGTAATATTGTGCCAGTCAGAGCCCAGTAATATTGTGCCAGCCAGAGCCCAGTAATATAGTGCCAGCCAGAGCCCAGTAATATAGTGCCAGCCAGATGCCCAGTAATATAGTGCAAGCCAGAGCCCAGTAATATAGTGCCAGCCAGATGCCCAGTAATATAGTGCCAGCCAGATGCCCAGTAATATAGTGCCAGTCAGAGCCCAGTAATATAGTGCCAGTCAGAGCCCAGTAATATAGAGCAAGCCAGATGCCCAGTAATATTGTGCCACTCCCCCCCCCCCCCCTTCCCCATCACTTACCGAATCGCTGCTTTTCTGTGGTCCCGGACGGACGACTCCTCCGTGCAATCTTCCCTCCTGCACGGAGGAGGGAAACACAGTCGCCGGATGTGACGTATCGTCACATATTGCCACCCCTGCTCTAAAGGGTCATTTCCTCCTGTAGTGTATGAAAATATATATTTAGATAAGTGCTAAAACTGCATATAAAGTGTAATAGTTTATTGCTGTTCCCATATCAACAGCCCTGCCCATCTTTCCAAGTCTCTTCATTAGGTGTTAAGTAATGTAGAGGCCCTTGTAAACTGTTTCAAGGTAAAAATAAGTACATTTTCCACATATAATAAGCGCATGTACACCATACTGAAAATAAACTAGGTGGAACTGTCCCTTTAATATCAAGCTAAAGATCTTAAAATTAAACATATTTTATTTATATTTTTCTAGCAATGGAAGTCATTATGATCTTTTCAAAACCTGGTGTTGAGGAAATTGTCAATAATTCTCACAGCTTGTAAGACAGCATGTTTTTATATAAACATGCAACTAATTCTGTCTGCTTTTAACAAGCAAGTTAAGACAGCATGGGGTATAGACATGAGATGTGCTGCTAGCACAATGATGACTCAGGAGAAGACAGAAGATAGCATGCATGTACTGAACCATGGGCCTTGCTAGGTTCCTGAATGATCCGGGGTTACAGCCCACAGTGTGAATAATATTTTAAGGGACACTACACTTACATAAGACGTAACTAGATAACCTAGTCATTTAAAACAAACACATATATACATCATGTGCCACTGTATTTTTATATGATTAAATAAATTGCATATAAAAGGAAAAATAAAAGTAGGCGTTTGTCTCCTGGCTCCATTTCGTGAATATTTCCCATGATGCAACATTGTCCAAAATATTCCAGCCAGTCTCACTCCTGCACTCCTCAAACCTGCATGATGATGTCATAAGATTCTCCCCTGCTCTCTTACTGGCTCCTGTGAATCTTTGTGAGCAGGTCTAGGTGGCTGTGTACAACTTTTTGTTTACCTGCCTTCCAACACAGAGAGGAGATTAACCCGATCAAACAGGATCATAACTCCGCCCCTTGTGATGTAATAGTTACATTACCCTCCCATTCAATATGAGTCTATGGTTAGAATTCAGACTTATGGACTGCATTCTATGTCCCCAGCCCCGAAGTGAGAAATTTGTGCTGTAAAGTCACTACGGGGTGGCACCCAAAAACACTATATTTCACAAAATGGCGGCGCGCGGTCACACTTGTTTAGTTACATATTTTATTTAAAACAATCACATAACAAAAACAAAAGACATATCTTAAATCAACAATACAAATAAAAAAATTAAGCATTTTCCTTTTTTGGTTGGAGTGTCCCTTTAATAAATAGGTGTGTGTGAAGATTGAGAGGTAAATCAAATTAATAGAGGCCAACCTGGTAATAATATAATTTGAAGAAATGGGTGCCAAATCCAACATCAAACCATAAACAATAATACAAGATAAGTGGCACACCCAATACATCAAATATAAAATAAACAAATACCGGAAATCCATCCATACATCATGTTCAAGGAATAGGACACATAGGCTATATAGTCAATAAAATACACACAAAAAAACACAACAAATCAAAATAAACACAAAAGTAAATTAAATGACACAAGGTGAAAGGACAAGGGTGTAATGCTAAGAAACCAGGACCTCAATGTTTCAGTGATAAAGCCTTGCTCCTATTCCATGGACTTGGTGTATGAATATATTTGTGTATTTTATACTTTTATACTTGCATTTGGAGTGCCGCTTATGTTGTATATTGTCCAAGAAAGATAGGTGAACAGACATAGGAAACACTGGCAAATGGGCAAATAACACTGGAAAATGGGTAAATAACACTGGCAAGTGGGCAAACAGACAAATAGCACTGGCAAATGGCCAAATAACTGCAAATGGGCAAATAACACAGGAAAACGGGCAAATAATGGCAAATGGGCAAATAGCACTGGCAAATGGCCAAATAACTGCAAATGGGCAAATAACACTGGCAAATGGGCAAATGACTGCAAATGGGCAAATAGCACTGGCAAATTGGCAAATAGCACTGGCAAATGGGCAAATAACACTGGCAAATGGGCAATAACACTGGCAAATGGGCAAATAACACTGGCAAATGGGCAAATGACTGCAAATGGGCAAATAGCACTGGAAATGGGCAAATAACACTGGAAAATGGGCAAATATCACTGGCAATTAACACTGGCAAATGGGCAAATAACACTGGCAAATAACTGCAAATGGGCAAATAACACTAGCAAATAAGCAAATAACAGCAAATGGGCAAATAACACTGGCAAATGGGCAAATAACCTTGGCAAATGGACAAATAACACTGGCAAATGGGCAAATAACACTGGCAAATGGGCAAATAGCACTGGCAAATGGACAAATAGCACTGGCAAATAACACTGGCAAATGGGCAAATAACACTGGCAAATGAGAGGGTAGTGGATGCTCTGTCTCTCTCTCACACACGCCGTCTCTCTCTGTCTCTTTCTCACACATGCCGTCTCTCTCTGTCTCTCTTTCTCACACACGTTGTCTCTCTCTCTGTCTCTCTTTTTCACACATGCTGTCTCTCTCTGTCTCTATTTCTCACACACGTTGTCTCTCTCTCTTTGTTTCTCTTTCTCACACATGCCGTCTCTCTCTCTGTCTCTTTCTCACACACGGCGTCTCTCTCTCTGTCTCTCTTTCTCACACACGCCCTCTCTCTTTCTCACACACACAGTCTCTCTCTCTCTCTCTCACACACACCGTCTCCCTCTCTCTTTCTCACACACACCATCTCTCTCTCTCTCTCTCTCTCTCTCTCACATACACCGTCTCTCTCTCTCACACACACCGTCTCTCTCTCTCTCTCTCTCTCTCTCTCTCTCTCACACACACTGTCTCTCTCTCTCTCACACACACCCTCTCTCTCTTTCTCACACACAGACACCCTGAGACACACTCAAACACATATACTTAGGCAAACACCCTTAAACACACTTACGTAAACACCCTGACACACACACCTAGACATCATGACACACACATTGAGACACCCCCTCACACACATTGAGACACCCACTCACACACATTGAGACACCCAGACGCACACATTGAAACGCCCAGACACACACATTGAGACACCCACACATACTCACACACATTGAGACACACTCACACACATTGAGACACCCACACACACACATGAGACACCCACACACATTGAGACACCCAGACACCCACACACTTACACATATTGAGACACCCTGACACACACACCTAGCCACCCACACACAGTCAAGACAATTTTTTTATTTTTTTTTTACTTACTTTAGAGTTGGTCCGTTATCCAGGATCTTCTGCCGGATGTCACAGCTCTCACAGTGTGACGGGGGCGGATCTTGCTCCCGTCGCGCTGTGGTCTCTATGGCCAGGAGGTGCGGTCACTGCAGGCACTTGCCTGTGGGCCGCACCTCGAGAAGGAGAGGCTAGGGAGAGAGCACCCTATAGCAGCCTCTCCTCCCGATTGGCCCTTACCCCCGCGTGAGGTGAATCATCCAATGTCCCAGACGGAGGAAAGCTCACTGGGGGATTTTTTTTTTTTTAAACAATTATAGCCCTGGAGTCTCGGGGATAAAGAATATTTTAGCCCCAGAGTCTCCATTCGGGGCTATGAAGGGGGGACTCGGGGCTATAGCCCCAGTAGCCCACCCTTAGAATAGCCTTCAAGGAGAAATGGTAGAGCTTAGTACAGTGGGGTCAAAAACTTTGTATTATTTTACTGAGAGGGTAGTGAATGCATGGAATAGTCTTCCAGTAGAAGTGGTAGAGGTTAATATATTGAAGGAATTTAAGCATGCATGGGATAGGCATACAGCTACCCTAGATATAAGATAAGGTCAGGGACTAATGAAAGTATTACGTTACTGAGAGGGTAGTGGATGCATGGAATAGTCTTCCAGTAGAAGCGGTAGAGGTTAATACAGTGAAGGAGTTTAAGCATACATGAAATAGGTATAAGGCTATCCTAAATATAAGATCAGGCCAGGGACTAATAAAAGTATTATGTTACTGAGAGGGTAGTGGATGTATGGAATAGGCTTCCAGAAAAAGTGGTAAAGGTTAATACAGTGAAGAAGTTTAAGCATGCATTGGATAGGCCAAAAGCTACCTTAGATATAAGATAAGTTCAGGGACTAATGAAAGTATTACTTTACAGAGAAGGTAGAGGATGCATGGAATAGTTTGCCAGCAGAAGTGGTAGAGGTTAATACAGTGAAGGAGTTTAAACATGCATGGAATAGGTATAAGGCTATCCTAGATAAAAGACAAGGCCAGGCACAAAGCAGAACAGTTGGGAGGCATGTAAGTGACATTTCTGGGGTGGAGTTGCATGGTGAGGTCGGGGGGCCCGGGGCAATTTTGGTCGGGGGGCCCGGTGGTTTCTAGTTACGCTTCTGTATATATACATATACACATATATATATATATATAATTGAGAATAGATAGAGGTATAGGATGCATAAGTACAGATGTAAAAGGTATAGGATTCATAGGTACCGATATAGAATATCTTTCTGGCCGGATCTGGCCTTACCTTTTCAATGTGACACCATAACAATCACTACTTAAATGTATGCTTTACATCATGAATGTAGCAAATGATTAATCTCTTTATGTGCAAAACGCGTCATGCTGTGAATCACCTCTGATCTCTTTCCCACCTGTTGCTGTGATGATATTTTACATGCTGTTTGTACATGATGAAATCACGCTGTTTTTCACTGGATTCCGTGAGTGCCGTCTTCTCTGCGCTCCTCTTATGTGTACATTGGACTGGGTGTTAGCCGTACACCAGCAGAGGCACCCGGAGCAATAGAAGGAGCTGAATTGATTATTTGAACCCGCTAGTTCGTGAGCCCTTATTCCCTTCACTTCCTTTTGGACAGATATAGAATAGGTAGAGGTACAGGATGCATCTTAAAAAAATCTGTGGTGGCAAAAAAAAATATTCTAGCTCTAATGCTCTTTCCTCAATGGAGGGCAGACACACAATAAAATCCTAGTACCAGAGTAATTTGAAAACCAGCCAATGGTACGGTTGGGACAAGACCTCCTGCTGTCTTTTGAAAGGAAAAATTAAGGTAAACAATAAACATCGCAGAAATGTTAAAACAGACATTGTCCATAATGACCAAAAACCAAGAGTCAACTAAAAAACACAAAAAGTTAAATCAGTGCAATGCTACAAACCATAAGAAATGAGGAAGTTAGAAAAAGTGTTTGTTTTTTTACATTTTCATATTTCCATATTTTATGATTTTATGATAGGAAATTATAGGTTATGATGAAAATAATGGTACATTTAATGAGAAATACGAAAATTACAGCTAAACACAAACACTGCACAAGTGTAAAAACAGCCTCTGCCACTAAAGGGGTTCATTTGCATACAAAAACATAAATTTGGAACACCATATTCAGTCAAAACTGTCAGCTTACAAATCTCCAAATGAGTTGTATTGATGAATGGCTTAATTACTGCTTATTTACAGCACTCTATAGCAGCCTTTATCTGAGACATACAGTGGATATAAAAAGTCTACACACCAGTTAAAATGTCAGGTTTCTGTGCTTTAAAAAAATGAGACAAAGATAAATCAATTCAGAACTTTTTCCACCTTTAATGTGACCTATAAACTGTAAACTCAATTGAAAAAAAAACTGAAATCTTTTAGGTAGAGGGAAGAAAAAATATAAAAATAAAATAATGTGGTTGCATAAGTGTGCACACCCTTAAACTAATACTTTGTTGAAGCACCTTTTGATTTTATTACAGCACTCAGTCTTTTTGGGTATGAGTCTATCAGCATGGAACATTTTGACTTGGCAAGATTTGCCCACTCTTCTTTGCAAAAACACTCCAAATCTGTCAGATTGCAAGGGCATCTCCTGTGCACAGCCCTCTTCAGGTCACCCCACAGATTTTCAATCGGATTCCGGTCTGGGCGCTGGCTGGGCCATTCCAAAACTTGAATCTTCTTCTGGTGAAGCCATTCCTTTTTATGCTGAAAGATGAAGTTCCTCTTCATGTTCAGCTTTCTTTTCAGAAGCCTGAAGGTTTTGTGCCAATATTGACTGGTATTTGGAACTGTTCATAATTCCCTCTATCTTAACTAAGGCCCCAGTTCCAGCTGAAGAAAAACATCCCCAAAGCATGATGCTGCCACCACCATGCTTCACTGTGGGTATGGTGTTCTTTTGGTGATGTGCAGTGTTGTTTTTGCACCAAACATATCTTTTGGAATTATGGCCAAAAAGTTCAACCTTGGTTTCATCAGACCATAACACCTTTTCCCACATGCTTTTGGGAGACTTCAGTTGTGTTTTTGCAAAATGTAGCCTGGCTTGGATGTTTTTCTTCGTAAGAAAAGGCTTTCGTCTTGCCACTCTACCCCATAGCCCAGACATATGAAGAATACAGGAGATTGTTGTCACATGTACCACACAGCCAGTACTTGCCAGATATTCCTGCAGCTCCTTTAATGTTGCTGTAGGCCTCTTGGTAGCCTCCCAGACCAGTTTTCTTCTCGTCTTTTCATCAATTTTGGAGGGAGCTCCAGTTCTTGGTAATGTCACTGTTGTGCCATATTTTCTCCACTTGATGATGACTGTCTTCACTGTGTTCCATGGTATATCTAATGCTTTGGAAATTCTTTTGTACCCTTCTCCTGACTGATACCTTTTAACAATGAGATCCCTCTGAGGCTTTGGAAGCGCTCTGTGGACTATGGCTTTTGCTGTGGGATGCGACTAAGAAAATTTCAGGAAAGACCAACTAGAGCAGCTGAACTTTATTTGGGGTTAATCAGAGGCACTTTAAATGATGGCAGGTTTATGCTGACTCCTATTTAACATGATTTGGAATGTGATTGCTTAATTCTGAACACAGCTACATCCCCAGTTATAAGAGGGTGTGCACACTTATGCAACCACATTATTTTATTTTTATATTTTTTCTTCCCTCTATCTAAAAGATTTCAGTTTGTTTTTCAATTGAGTTGTACAGTTTATAGGTCACATTAAAGGTGGAAAAAGTTCTGAAATGATTTATCTTTGTCTCATTTTTTTACAGCACAGAAACCTGACATTTTAACAGGGGTGTGTAGACTTTTTATATCCACTGTAACAACAGCACCTATTCTTAGAGCCGGTGTTCTGACGAATTACTCGAGCAAATTCTCCTGCGCAATCGCAGGAGAATTTGCTCACTGCGCTTGCGCAGAAAGTTACAGCTGATAACTCAGCTGTAACTTTATGTCCACCGCGCATGCGCGAGCTGCGCAACCCACATCCCGCCCCCCGCACACCCCTTCTCACCAGCTGATCGGACAGCGGCGGTACACAGCGCATGCGCGCGGCTATCAAGCCGTGTGGGAATGCGCTGTGTCCGTGGCTGGATTCAAACAAAACGCTGGTAAGTAACACGGGGCGGGGGGCACATAAGGAGCCAACAGAGAGGTAAGCACCCTGGTGAGGGCTGCCTCATCTTGATAGGAGTTGTGATCCTCCTGCTGCATAATACATAATATCAGCTGTAACTTTCTGCGCATGCGCAGTGAGCAAATTCTCCTGCGATTGCGCAGGAGAATTTGCTTGAGTAATTTGTCAGAACACCGGACACACTGTAATATTATTGCTGATGCATGAACCACTTGGCAGGATTGTTTTTCACTTTTATATCTAATATATGTATATAGTCCTAGCACAAAAGGGGAAATACATTAAATAGTTTAGCCAATAAAGTAAGAATTGCACGGAATTGAGAAGGGAATGTCATAGTTAAAGGGACAGTCTTGTCCCCAAAGTCACTTTGGTGCAAGATGAAGATTACTGCTTGTTTAGTGCACAGGCTTTTTCCAGTGTGATTAAAATCTATTTTTTTTATATTTTACTCAAGACCTCCTCCAGTGATTACTCTGCATATTTAATTTTAGCCATCTGGCACTGAATATCTGAATCCGTGTTAAGGATGTGGTATGGGACACTCACTTGGTACAATAGTAGAAAACAGGGCCACCACCAGGAATTTCAGGGCCCCTTACTGAACAAATTTTCTGGGCCCCCAACTCCCCACCCATGACAAAATCTCCCACTCGCCCCACCAACCCTTACAAGCATGTTATACCGGTCTATTGTAATATGGAGGGTGGTTGGGAGCAGTTGGTCAATATGTCAGTAATATTTTGCCATTCAATAAGTCAGTATTTTGCCCACAATATGCCATTCTTTTGCCATTTAATATGCCGGTAATTTGCTCCTCAATATGCAATTTAATATGTCAGTATTTTTCTCCTCAATATGCCATTTAATATGCCAGTAATTTGCCCCTCAATATTCCATTTAATATGCCAGTATTTTGCCCTCAATGTGCCATTTAATATGCCAGTATTTTGCCCCTCAATATGCTATTCTTTTGCCAATTAATATGCCAGTATTTTGCCCCTCAATGTGCCATTTAATATGCCAGTATTTTGCCCCTCAATATGCCAGGATTTAGCCATTAAATATGCCAGGATTTAGCCCTTCAATATGCCAGGATTTTGCCCCTCAATGTGCCAGTTAATATGCCAGGGTTATGCCAAGTAATATGCCAGTGTTATGCCAATTACTATGCCAGGATTTTGCCAATTAATATGCCAGGGTTATGCCAATTAATATGTCAGGATTATGCCAATTAATAAGCCAGGATTATGCCAATAAATATGCCAGGATTTTGTCACTCAATATGCCAGGAATTTGCCAATTAATATGGCAGGATTTTGACCCTCAATATGCCAGGATTTTGACCCTCAGTATGCTCGTTATGCCACCTTCTCACCCCCCTTCCCCAGCCAGTACTTACCTCCTTGCTGCTTTCTCCCAGTGCAGGTCCATGGCTGTGAGGGAAGCGTTGTGCGCTCCCCTCCAGCCGTGCGGATTCAAGTGCTCTGGTCGCATTTTATTGAAGCCGCACGGCTGTAGGGGAGCGCACAACGCTTCCCTCACAGCCGCCGACTGGCTTTTAAAGGAGATTTTTTTTTTTTTACCTGGCGTGACCCGGGCCAGCCGGGCCCTCCTGGACCCGCCGGGCCCGGGACGCCAGTATCGCCCCTCACCCCCTGATGGCGGGCCTGGTAGAAAATAACGGTATTCACCTGAATGACAACACCCTTGGTTGAGCCGCCGGTGGAATATCACCCCTTCGCTGCAACACTAATCATTAAGCACCTAGCAAGAAGTACCCAACCAGGAGACTTGGCACAGCAGAGTTGAGGAGGCAAAAGCGTAGTCAGGATACAGGCCGAATCAGGGAGCGGAGAGGGACAGATAGTCAGGTCACTAAGCTGAAATCAGGATGGCAGCGAGCAGGGGAAAGTCAGGAACAGCCGGGTCAAACACAGGATATCAAATATGAGGAAGAGACGAGTACGGATAATCAGAATACAAGCTGGGTCACAAATCAAATGGGCAGGCAACGGATAGTCAGGAACAAAATAGAAGGCAAACAGGAACGCTAGTTAGGCACAAGAGCACTGTCACAGGCAATGTTAGCCTGTAAAACAAGCGTTTAAATATCCCTCCTAACTAGAAAAACCCACTCCCAGAGTGATTGGAATGGAAGGGGTTAAAAGTATAAATAGCCCTTTAACTGGGCTCTTGAATATTCATTTGTGCGTGACGTCACCCGATTTGGGTCCCGTCGGACCAGCGGGGAGTTGCATATCGGAGCCAGGGGAGCTGCAGCTGTAGCTCTCGAACGGTGGCCAGGGTGAGGGAGAGTGGGTCCTGGACCTGCGATGGTGCGAGGTAGGTGACAATAATACAGGTTTGATTATATAGACACTGAGAATATAACATTTTGTTTCATTTAGTCACGTCCTGTTCTGCTGTAATAAAATACATCGTGTGGATTGTGATACCCTTGCTCTTCTACACAGCAGGATCTCTTAACAGTGCAACACATTGCCCGATGACATGGTAACATTGTAATTTAGGTTGAAAAAAGACACAAGTCCATCAAGTTCAACCCTTCTACCTAGCCTTCCAGCTTTTGATCCAAAAGAAGGCAAAAACCCCTAAGGAAGCTATTTTGAATTTTGCCTCCTAGGGAGAAAAATTCCTTCTTGACTCGAAATAGCAATCAGATTTCTCCTTGGATCAAGAAGCTCTATTATTAATGCTTATTCTATTATTAGTAGCCCTGTATGTTCTGAATTTCTAAAATAAAACAAAAAAAACCCAGAGAGACAGGAAATGCCATTCATTTGAATGAAATTATTCTCATTGGTTGACTTTTACTGAGCTAGTGTGGGCAGTCCTGGTTCCTTGTAAACTGCTGTAATTTCATAAATTCATCTAACTGTAAGGTTTTTTTTTTATATTTTAAGCAAAGCATAATGTAAAACATGCAGTCCGAAAAACTCGTCTCAGTTCCCTGTAATACTCTAGTTAAAGAAGGAATTATGTAACCAGTGTATTAATGCTTGGTGTTTGCCATTCACTTACAAGTCTCTTTTCATTTTAGACAATATCCCTTATCCAGGAATACATTATCCAAAATGATCTGATATCCAAAACAAATTTAGAATTTTGCCACAATTTGCAAATTCCACACACACCTGTCAGAATACAAACACACAACATTTAATTCAGCATCCAGCACTCTTAAGCTGTGATATAGCCTCTCCATGCATGCTCAGAATCCCCCACGCCCACAAAGGGTAACACAATAGCACGTGTCCCTCATATCACAGCTGCATCACAGTAAAAGTGATTTATTTGCTCTATACAGTATTTGCATTAATATTACTGTATTTCATGAGCACTAAGAGGCTTTAATATAGCTTATTGATGAAAATGATCCATTATCTGAAATTACATTAACATTTATTGATATAGCGCCAACAATTTACGGAGCGCTAGGTACAGAGCATATAAGGGAACTACAAACTAAGTTAGATAAACTAGAAAAGACTGGTACATGAGGTAGAGAACCATGCTTGCAAGCGTGAAATGATCCGTTATCCAAAATACTTCTGGTCCTGAACATTTTGGATAAGGGATACTCAACTGCTAATAACAGGTATATATGTATATATTAGAAACCAAATTAGGGATGGTGAACAGCACACCACATCAAATAACAATTTCCTCGATGCAAACATGACAATAGATAGATGCAAATCCCAAAAATAGTGGCACTCACGGGTCTTGTGTTGAAAAATCAGAAAAATGTATTAGTAGAACATCAACGTTTCGGTTCCCTACATGCGGCCTTCATGTATATAGATGCACATATATTTTTATATGAATAGATGTTTATCCCTGTATTTAAGTGAAACAACTAAATCGGTAAATCGCTATGGAGCACAAAATCTTCAATTTATTGTGACAACATAAATTAAATCACAGCCAAGAGGAGCCCAGTCTATCCTGGATATACTTTTCTAAGTATAGTTTTCTATAACTGTATATCCCTGTATATTCTTTTCTATATATAACTGTGCATCCCTATATATACTTTTCTATATATAACTGTGCATCCAGTGGCGGATCCGGGGGGGGGGGGGGGGGGGATAAGCAGCAGGAGAGAGACAGAAGCAGGAGAATATTCCCCCCCCCCCCCCCCCCCCCGAGCAGGAGGGAGACAGAAATGGGAAGGGGGTGGAGAGAGACAGAAATGGGAAGGGAGAGGAGAGACAGACATGGGAAGGAAGAGAGACAGAAGGACATGGGAAGGAAGAGGAGAGTAACATACATGGGAAGGGAGAGGAAAAGACAAACAGACATGAGGGAGAGGAAAAGACAGACAATCATGTGCAGCACCCCTCCCGAGAGCAGACTCGGGTTCCGCCCCTGTACATCCCTGTATATACATTTCTATATATAACTGTGCATCCCTGTATATATGTTTCTATATATAACTGTGCATCCATGTATTTACTTTTCTATATATAACTGTGCATCCCTGTGTACACTTTTCTGTATATACTTGTGCATCCTTGTATATACATTTCTCGATATAACTGTGTATCCCTGTATATACATTTCTATTTATAACTGTGCATCCCTGTATATACTTTTCTATATATAAGTGTGCATCCCGGTATATACTTTCTATATATAACTGTGCATCCCTGTATATACTTTTCTGTATATAACTGTGCATCCCAGTATATACTTTTCTATATATAACTGTGCATCCCGTTATATACTTTTCTGTATATAACTGTGCATCCTTCTATATATATTTCTATATAATAAAAACTTATGATACAAAAAAAAATGCATTTCTTGTTTTTATTTACTTTTTATGTGCCAATGCTGCCCCTACCCCCCAGACTTACCCAATGCTCCCCCCAACAGTGTCTGTCTCTTTCTCCCACCCTCCCCCCAACGTTGTCTGTCTCTCTCCCCCCAATGTTGTCTGTCTCTCCACCCCTCCCTCCCCCCAGCGTTGCCTGTCTCTCTCCCCTACCCTCCCCCCAAGTTGTCTGTCTCTCTCCCCCACCCTCCCCCCAATATTGTCTATGTGTCTCCCCCACCCTCCCCACAATGTTGTCTGTGTGTCTCCCCCACCCTCCCCACAATGTTGTCTGTCTCCCCTCCCCCCTCCCCCCAATGTTGTCTGTCTTCCCCCTCCCCCCCCCCAACGTAGCCTCCCTGGTGGCCAGTGGGGGCAGTTGGGGGATGTCTGCACGATATGCTCCGTCATAATAGACGGAAGTGTTGGGCAGCAAGGAGGATGTGCCCCGGCTGCCCGAATCTTCCTGGTGCCTAGTGGAGGCAGCCGGAGGACTTTTATGATGAAACTGGAAGGACCTGGCTTCATCGTGCCGGGCGGCAGTGGAGGGTGTCTGTGCGTGTCGCGCAGACATCCACCGGCTGTTAGCGAGGGGGATATAGGTACCCTGCAGCTCTGCGGGGGACCTGGATCCCAGTCTTATAATCTGACCTCGATTTGAGGTCAGATTATAAAACGACCTCGAATATAAGACTAGGGGTCTTTTTCAGAGCATTTGCTCTGAAAAAACCTTGTCTTATATTCAAGCAAATATGGTACTTTTCTATATATAACTGTGCATTCTGGTATATACTTTTCTGTATAAAACTGTGCATCCCTGTATATACTTTTCTGTATATAACTGTGCATCCCTGTATATACATTTCTATTCATAACTGTGCATCCCTGTACATACTTTTCTGTATATAACTGTGTATCACTGTTTATACATTTCTATATATAACTGTGCATCCCTGTATATATGTTTCTATATATAATTGTGCATCCCTGTATTTACTTTTCTATATATAACTGTGCATCCCTGTGTACACTTTTCTGTATATAACTGTGCATTCTTGTATAAATATTTCTATATATAACTGTGCATCCCTGTAAATACATTTATATATATAACTGTGCATCCCTGTATATACTTTTCTATATATAACTGTGCATTCTGGTAAATACTTTTCTGTATAAAACTGTGCATCCCTGTATATACTTTTCTGTATATAACTGTGCATCCCTGTATGTACATTTCTATTTATAACTGTGCATCCCTGTATGTACATTTCTATTTATAACTGTGCATCCCTGTATATACTTTTCTATACATAACTGTGCATCCCTGTATGTAAATTTCTATTTATAACTGTGCATCCCTGTATATACTTTTCTATATATATAACTGCGTATCCCTCTAGATACTTTTCTGTATATAACTGGGTATCACTGTTTATACTTTTCTAGAGATAACGGTGTATCTCTGTATATACATTTCTCTATATAACTGTCCAACCCTGTATATACTTTTCTGTTTATAACTGTGCATCCCTCTTTCCTGGCCACATCCATGGCAGCACTACAATGGGTTAGCTCCTCCCTATCCCTAATTAGACAGGAAACAGAATTAATTCAGGGGTATAAGTACCCCCTCCCACCAATGGTCCCTTAGTCTTTTTTTTCCTGTCCTATCCCTATAGGACTCCAGTCGTTCTGGACTGTGAACACTTTTTTTTTTTTTTTTTCTGGCTTACCTGAGGGTTTTTACCTTCGGCCTCAAGGGAGTTCTGCCTCTCTTCCTTGGGAAGTCTCCAGTACGTGGCCCTGCGCAAAGGATTTCCCCCTGGAGATGCTCCTTTAGTGACCGGGAGCCACTTGCAGTGACCCTAGGGGTAGCAAGGAAAAGTATTGCCAGTAAGGAACGTTCCCTGCAGTAACCAAGCGGTAGCAGGAAGTGGCAGAAGAACCTCATCTTCAGAAGATTCTTCTTTCCTATACCTGGCAGGCACAGTAAGTTTAAATGCAATTTGGTATTTATTTTGCTGATGGCTGTCAGGTTCCCCCCTTCCACCTCTTGTTGTGCCATATTTACCGTTTTTTGTTGGGGCGGCCGCCATCTTGCCGGCGTCCTCCTGGCGCTCTGCGCCTGCGCGGACTGCGGGCGCGTCATTCCTGGTCCCCGCGCATGCGCAGTCCGGTAGCTGCGTCTCGGGACGTTTTCCGCGCATGCGCGGATCGGGACGCGTCATGCGCGCTTCCGCGCATGCGCGGAGTAATTGCACGCATGCGCGGGACGTTCTTCCGGGTTCGCGGTGACGTCATCGATGACGTCATTCGCCGCCTTTTAAAAGGCGCCGAATTCGATTTTCTTTACCTGTTGCAGGTTGCTTGGACTCCAGGGAGCTCTTACAGCATCTTTTGTTCCAGTTTTTCAGCGTTTTTCTCAACATCCAGTTTTCTGTTACTCAGGTATGGTTTTCTTTCTTAAAGGCACATCCCTTTTTATTTATTTATTTATTTATTTTTTTCTCACAAATTGAATTTTATGCTTTTTTGGGTATAAATTATTCAATTCCTTCCTATATCATGAACAGGGAAGATGGACAAGTCTTTTTCATCGGACTCTGAGGCATCCGTCCATAAACAAAGGTCACAATCCAAAGGTTATAGGTAAAGCCATCATTATTTTATTTTATTTTTTTTTTTATTTTTTTTAACATATACCAAACAAAAGAGTGCCTGGTCTAATTGTATTTCCCTATTATGACAGCTCTACGGGAATTAAAGCATCCAGAACTTCCAAAGGCAAGTCGCCTATGAAGAAAAGATGCGAAGCCTGCAGCAATAAACCACTAGAAGGCAAACGTCTCTGCGCGGAATGCCTGTCTGCAGCCGCTGGCACTCCTACTACTGCCCCTACTCCGGATATGATGGAGTTTATCAAGCAGGCGGTCTCCCAGGGCATCGCAGAGGCTGGGAAATCCCACAAGAGGCCCAGATTCGCGGAACCCTTGGGGTTCTCTCGGGAAGAATCCTCAGACGAGTCCATGGACTCCTACAAGGACGGGCTGTCCTCTTCAGAAGAAGAATCTTATGCCCCAGAATTCATGGAGCCTGCCCAGGTTGACCATTTGATTTCCAGAGTGCGCAAATCCTTGAGTCTCAAGGAAATAGCCTCGGAGCAACCCTCTACTTCCAGTAGATATTTTGCTGATCTGAAGAAAAAGAGAGCCACATTTCCAGCTCATGAAACAATCAAGGAGCTGATTGGAGACGAATGGTCTAATACTCGTAAGAAACTGACATCCCAGGGCAGAGTTGCTCGTCTTTATCCTTTTGAAAGGAAAGACTCCTTCTGTTGGGATTCAGCTCCCAAGGTGGATGCGGCCGTAGTAAGACTGGCCAAACACACTACCCTTCCGGTTGACGACGCAGGTTCGTTTAGAGATCCTATGGATAAGAAAATGGATCTGAACCTCGCCAAGGCCTACGTGGCGGCAGGCACAGGCCTCCATCCAGCAGTCGCTCTTACTTCGGTTTCCAGAGCTTTAAAGATCTGGATGGAAAGTCTGGAGGCAGACATCCAAAGAGGCAGGAGCAGATCCAGTCTTCTGGAAAGTCTGAAAGATATCAAGCTTGCAGTAGACTTTACTTCTGATGCTTCGGTGGATCTGGTTAAAGCCTTTGCCAGAAATATGGCCCTTTCTGTCTCAGCCAGAAGGGCTTTATGGTTGAGGTCCTGGACAGCAGATACCTCTTCTAAATCTAGCTTATGTGCCTTACCTTTCCACGGCGACATGTTGTTTGGAAAAAACTTGGATGAATGTATTAAGAGAGCAGCCGAGGGCAAAAGAGCTTTTCTTCCGCAAACCCAGAGGTTCCTTTCGATCCAGACGATATCCGGACTATTTTTCCTTTCGTGATGCCAGATCCTACAAGCCTGGAAGAGAGCATGGAAGATCCCAGCCTTGGAGAGGTGGACAGTCATCTTCCAGAGGCGGTAAAGCTAGAGGCGCCTCGTTCCACAAGAACCCCAGATCTTTATGACTGGTCCCCTCCCCAGTCCATAGGTGTGGGGGCACGTCTGTTACTCTTCCGAGACGTATGGGAACTATCCACCACAGACGTATGGGTGTTGGATATCATAAAAAGAGGATATCGATTAGAATTCTTCAGACCCCCTCCAGCTTGCTCCTTTCAAACGACCAAATGGCCAGGAGAAGCAGAAAAAAGACTGGCCTTAAAGGATTTTATCTCGACACTCCAGGAAGGAAATGTCATCGTTCCAGTTCCCCTGCAACAGCAAGGTCAGGGGTTTTACTCTCACCTGTTTCTCACCAGAAAAGCTTCAGGTGGTTGGAGACCTATCTTAGACCTGAGCAGACTAAATCGTCATCTCCTCGTCCGGAAGTTCAAGATGGAGTCTATTCAATCCATCATAAAAGTAGTTTTTCCACACCAATGGATGATTTCTATCGACTTGGCAGACGCTTATTTCCACATCCCCATTGCTCCGGAACATCAGCAATTCCTTCGGTTTGCGGTGGAACAAGGGCATTTTCAATTCCGAGCCCTACCGTTCGGTCTCAGCACTGCTCCAAGAACATTCTCCAAAGTCTTGGTTGTTTTGATTGCAGAGCTCAGGAAAATGGGCATAGCCATTTACCATTACCTAGACGACATCCTCATCTTGGCAGAAGACACAGATACCCTTCAGACCCATGGGCAGGTTTGTCTACGTTTTCTACACCGTCATGGTTGGATGATAAACAAGAACAAGAGCCAATTACAGCCGGCTCAGGAGATGAAATATTTGGGGGCCATATTCAACACCTTAGCAGGCACAGTGAGTCTGTCTCCAGAAAGAGGTACGAAGTTGAGGAACAGAGTCAGAGACATGTTGGTATCCAATGTGACCTCAGCAGAAAGATGCATGAGCCTGTTAGGATCAATGTCCTCCACCATCGGACTGACAAGATGGGCCCAATGGAGGATGAGGATTTTCCAGAAGAATTTCATCCTGCAATTCAGAACGGGAAATCCGTTTCAGCCTATCAAGCTTCCCCCTCTGGTCCATCAATCTCTGATTTGGTGGTTACAGACGAAATACCTGTTCAGGGGGTTTCCATTAGGGAACATCACATGGACAGTCATTACCACGGACGCAAGCCAGTGGGGATGGGGGGCTCACCTACGCGATCAGTTTATCCAAGGGAAATGGTCTTTTCCGGCAACAGAGACTCCCTCCAACCAATTGGAGCTTCTGGCAGTTCTAAAAGCTCTGGAAATCCTCCTTCCCCTCATACGCTTCAAGTGGGTCAAGATCAGATCAGACAATTCCACTGTGGTTGCCTACATAAACCACCAAGGGGGAACACGGAGTCGGAATTTGATGTCCATTATGAAGCCCCTGATGTCCTTCTCCCAGAAGCATCTTGCAGGCCTATCAGCAATTCATCTTCCGGGAATCCAGAATTCCATTGCGGATTACCTGAGCAGAGTGGAATTGGATCCGGGGGAATGGAGTCTGTCACACGAGGTGTTCGACGACATCACTCGAGTATGGGGCATGCCACAAGTCGACCTTATGGCTACACACAAGAACAAGAAGGTGAAGCGCTTCTTCTCAAAGAGCATCGATCCCCAAGCATCAGGAAGGGATGCTCTTTCAATCGATTGGGAATTTCACCTGGGCTACGCATTTCCTCCTACACCCCTCATCTTTCCTCTTCTGAGACGATTGAGGCAGGAGAAGGTATCCATAATCCTCATAGCCCCCTGTTGGCCTCGCAGGCCTTGGTTTCCTCTATTGTTGAGCCTTTGCAGTGCAGAACCCTGGCGGCTTCCGAATGTTCCTTCCCTTCTACATCAGGGTCCTGTCCTCCACCCAGACCCTGCCTCCCTCAAGCTGATGGCATGGAGTTTGAAAGGGAAAGGTTGAACGGCAAGGGATTTTCTCACGCTGTCATTGACACTCTACTGCAAGCAAGGAAACGCTCTACATCTTCCACATACTACAGAATCTGGGACGCCTTTTCCTCCTGGGCTGCTTCCAACCGCAGGAATATTCAGTCTATCTCCACCAAGGAGATCCTTGAATTTCTACAATCCGGTCTTGATAAGGGTCTGAGCTACAATACCCTGAAAGTACATATCTCCGCGCTTTCGGCCCTTACGGATCACAGATGGGCCTTGAACGCAGACGTGATCAGATTTATGGCTGCTGTGTTGAAAATCAAGCCTCCTATCAAGCCCTTCACCCCACCATGGGATCTTCCCTTGGTATTAAAAGCCCTGAGCGTTTCTCCTTTTGAACCTCTTGAAACCATCTCTCCTCAGTTACTCACCATTAAGACGGTTCTATTGGTGGCCTTAGCCTCAGGTAGACGAGTATCTGAACTCCATGCCTTGTCTGCTAAAGAGCCCTTTACAGTTTTTCATAGGGACAGAGTTGTTTTACGGACTGTTCCCGAATTTCGTCCTAAAGTGGTGTCAGCTTTTCACATCAACGCGGAAATAGTCCTCCCGGCTCTTCATTCCGAGTCTTCTACTGAGGATACTGAACCTCTGCCTTCTCCGTTGGATCTTGTTCGAGGTCTGTCTATCTATCTAAAGAGATCTTCAGCTTGGCGGACCTCTCAAAGTCTATTCGTCATCCCCAACGGCCCCAGAAGAGGGCTTCAAGCTTCTAAGATGACCATCAGTAGATGGATTGTTGCCGCCATCATTCAAGCTTACCAGGCTTCAGGGACGAGAGTTCCTGATGGTCTCAGGGCTCACTCCACGAGATCCCTGTCCTCATCTTGGGCAGCAGCTGCTAAATTGTCTCCTGATCTGATTTGCAAAGCGGCCACTTGGTCTTCTCCAAACACGTTTATAAGGCATTACCAGATTGACGTTAAAGCCGGCCATTCAGACTCTTTTGGCAAATCTGTCTTATCCGCAGTTAACTCTTCTTGATTGTTTCTATTGCACGTGTGATTTCTAATACACCAGCATTTAAAAGGATTCTTGAGTCTGTGGTTTTTCTTTTTCCCTCCCTGGGTTATTGCTTGGGTATTACCCATTGTAGTGCTGCCATGGATGTGGCCAGGAAAGATGAAAATTTATCCATACTTACCGTAATTTTCCTTTCCTGGTCATAGGCCATGGCAGCACTTAGATCCCGCCCTGGGATATTGCTGTTAACAAGACTAAGGGACCATTGGTGGGAGGGGGTACTTATACCCCTGAATTAATTCTGTTTCCTGTCTAATTAGGGATAGGGAGGAGCTAACCCATTGTAGTGCTGCCATGGCCTATGACCAGGAAAGGAAAATTACGGTAAGTATGGATAAATTTTCATCTATATAACTGTGCATCCCTCTATATACTTTTCTGTATATAACTGTGTATCCCTGTATATACTTTTCTGTATATAACTGTGTATCCCTGTATATACTTTTCTGTATATAACTGTGTATCCCTGTATATACTTTTCTGTATATAACTGTGTATCCCTGTATATACTTTTCTGTATATAACTGTGTATCCCTGTATATACTTTTCTGTATATATGTGTGTGTCACTGTATATACTTTTCTGTATATATGTGTGTATCCCTGTATATATACTTTTCTGTATATATGTGTGTGTCCCTGTATATATACTTTTCTGTATATATGTGTGTGTCCCTGTATATATACTTTTCTGTATATATGTGTGTGTCCCTGTATATATACTTTTCTGTATATATGTGTGTGTCCCTGTATGCTCTAGCCACATATTACTTGTATAGATCTTGTTTTTGTAAATATTGTTTGTTTACGTGGTACTGAACTTGCCCTCACAAAATCTCAGTGTATTCTTCCTGGTAAAGCATTTTATAATTAAATACAATTGATTATTTTACCGCTTTTTCCTTTTTTTAATCTAATCTACAAGAGGTAAGTTTTGATTTTGTTTGATAGATTTAAGTCATTATTATTTTGTGCATTCAGTTGGAACGACACAATCACAAATCTTTCATTCCCAGTACTATGCATGTGTGATACTGATGTCACGCTTTCAATGCCATATGCATATGTGGTGCAGCAACCAAACATGTATTTTGTGTCAAATCTTCATACCTCCTCACAGTGCCATGGAGACTCCTAATGAGAATGCGAGTGAACGTCATTCTCTCAAAGAAACTAAAAAAAGTAATTTTTTTTTTCTTAATTGTCTTATTTAATATCATTACTTCATGTTACGGGCCTTTTAATCATCAACTCTGTTTCATATCCTGGTTCTGTTGACATGTGAGTTCTGTTTATATAACACACAATACTTACTTGTATACATTTCATGCTGTATAAAATTACATTGTTTACATTCCACACTGGTCTCTGACCTATTTCCTGTATGTTTTAACAGGATATGTCTCCCATATTATTTTGGTGCTATTGGTAGTTATCTAAACCTTCTAGACTGAAATTACTATAGAATAAAACATGGTTGTAACTGAATTGTTTCCACAGTGTATATACGTTTGTTTTGTTTTTAATGGGAGACTTTCATTTTGAGACTATATTAAATGCGGCACACAAGCCTCAAAAATAGCTCTGATCATTTCGCCTCCCATTACTTTCAATGGGGAAGATTCAAACCTGTGTTTTTTTCTCTCAAAAATCTAAAATCTCAATCTCAAAATGAAAAGTCAAGCTCCAAAGTAAACCTCCACGAGCTACTAGGGTTGCCACCTTTTCTTCAAAAAAAAAAAAAAAAATACTGGCCTTGGTACTGTCTCCATAGACTTAACATTGGCCTGATGCCAATTTTTTACCGGCCTGCCGGTAAAATACCGGCCAGGTGGCAACCCTACGAGCTACTCTCGAATTTTAGTGAATTGACCCATACGGTTAATAACAATCGATAAAAACTATTGTATGGAGTTTAAATTTTTCCCTGCATATAATGCCAAGGGTAAATGTAGTTTCCTGCTAAAGTTGCAGGAAGATGCATGTATCCTTGGCATTATATCTATGAGCCTGGATTATTTAAATCTCTGCTTCATGTGTGTGCATCCATTTTGTGGAATATTTATTCTGTGACTGTATTCCATTATTGTGGGACTATATTCAATTTTAAACTTGCTACACTATATTATTATTAAATTGTTGTGCCTCCATACACATTGTGTGTAGGAAATCATAGGAGTACACTGCAGGGGCACAACTACCACAGGTTGAGAGTGAAAAAATATGTATTTACATTTCACCATTTAGTGTATAATAAGTGATTTTGTGGAATTGAAATGCAAAAAACAAAATAGAGAGAAACAAATAGGCCAGCAAGCGCGCTAGTACAGAATGCATAAAAGATATTGCTGAACACAGAAAAATAAATTATTACCAATTTTTTTAAATTTTTCTTCTAAAGTTTTCTTGTAGAATTATTTCTAACCATTAATGTGTAAACTGAAGCAACACTACAGTAGAAATTCACTGTTATCTGCTTACATACTTTTCATTCCATGACCCTGGGAATGAATATTAGGTATTTACAGAGGGGTGCAACCAGCGCGGTTATGTATGTGTGGTAGCACTGACACGCCCCTTCCTAAACCCCGCCCCCAGCGTTCCATGTTGCTGAGGGGAAAATTCTGGGAGATATGCGTTTAGCATCAGACAATTTTTCTCAGTTTCCTTCCTTATATCCAGGGCCGGACTGGCCCACCGGGATACCGGGAAAAATCCCGGTGGGCCGCCTGCCCCGGGGCCGCCTTGGCCACTTAAAGTGAAGAGTTCGGCTGCTGCGGCACCGCCACTTTAAGCAATTCGGCGGCCGTCGCCGCTTTAAGAAGTTCGCCTGCTGCCGCCTGATGATGCAGCAGCAGCTCCGGCGACAGGATGGGAAGCAGAGAAAGCAAGGTGAGTGAGACATACTGGGAAGGGGAGGGGGTGAAAAGACACCACAGGGGGGGGGGGGGGTGAAAGACACCACAGGGGGGGGGGTGAAAGACACCACAGGGGGGTGGGGGGGGTGAAAGACAGCACAGGGGGGGGGGTGAAAGACACTAAAGGGGGGGGGGTGAATAACACTACAGGGGGGGGGTGAAAGACACTACAGGGGGGGGGGGTGAAAGACACTACAGGGTGGGGGGGAGACACTACAGGGGGGGGGGAAGACACTACAGGGGGGGGGGTGAAAGACACTACAGGGGGGGGGGAAGACACTACAGGGGGGGGGGTGAAAGACACCACAGGGGGAAGGGAGTGAAAGACACTACAGGGGGAAGGGGGGGTGAAAGACTCTACAGGGGGAGAGGAGGGTGTGAAAGACTACAGGGAGAAGGGGTGAAAGACTACAGGGGAAAGGGGTGAAAGACACTACAGGGGGAGGGGAGGGGGTGAAAGACACTAAGGGGGAAGGGGGGAAGAGAGATGCCACAGAAAGGACAGAGAGAGAGAGAGAGACACCAGAGAGAGAGAGAGAGACGCCACAGAGAGAGAGAGACGCCACAGAGAGAGAGAGACGCCACGGAGAGAGAGAGAGAGACGCCACACAGAGAGAGAGAGAGACGCCACAGAGAGCGAGAGAGAGACGCCACAGAAAGGACAGAGAGAGACGCCACAGAAAGGACAGAGAGAGAGAGACGCCACAGAAAGGACACAGAGAGAGACGCCACAGAAAGGACAGAGAGAGAGAGACGCCACAGAAAGGACAGAGAGAGAGACGCCACAGAAAGGACAGAGAGAGAGAGAGACGCCACAGAAAGGACAGAGAGAAAGAGACGCTACAGAAAGGACACAGAGAGAGAGAGAGACGCCACAGAAAGGACAGAGAGAGAGACGCCACAGAATGGACAGAGAGAGAGACGCCACAGAAAGGACAGAGAGAGAGACGCCACAGAAAGGACAGAGAGAGAGACGCCACAGAAAGGACAGAGAGAGACAGGCTACAGATATGCGAGAGACAGGATATGTCTCACACACTGCCCTGATATATACCTCTGCACAGGGCAATTCATATAACTCTGTGTACATACTGGAGGTAAATATATTGCCCTAGACAGGCTTTTATATCAGTCTTATCTATAAATAATACACTGTTCAGATGTGCTTTTTAAAATGCATGATTTTCCCTTCTATGAACAAAAAAATTATATTATGCTATGGGCTGCTTTAAAAATCTTATGCGATGGAGCTGGTATATCAATTTTTTCCAGGGCTGGTTTTTATTCCCAGTCCGGCCCTGCTTATATCCCATTTCCTATATTTGAATACTTCACTATCATTAACATTTGACCAGAGCACTTCTCATATCCAAGGAAGACTCACATGTATTAATATATTCAGAGACAATGTTGGTGTTTATTTTGTTATCCATTGTAAGCACTGCACAACTTTTTTTGTGTATATCATGTTTTTCTTAGCTTTTTGGGGAGGATAAGCTGTACTTATCTGCTCTCAGTATATTTGTTTTGTTTTGTGAGCAAGCTCTCAATGTTTGTATTATGTAGCCTGTTTTTTATTTGGAAAGAAAAGAATAATAATGTTTGTTAACCGTTTGCAGACTAGATTGGCCAAGCAGACTAAACGTGGTCACAAATTCTATGTTTCTGTGTTTCTTTGATGGATAAGTGGTTTCTTTTACAGGGAGTGCAGAATTATTAGGCAAGTTGTATTTTTGAGGATTAATTTTATTATTGAACAACAACCATGTTCTCAATGAACCCAAAAAACTCATTAATATCAAAGCTGAATATTTTTGGAAGTAGTTTTTAGTTTGTTTTTAGTTTTAGCTATTTTAGGGGGATATCTGTGTGTGCAGGTGACTATTACTGTGCATAATTATTAGGCAACTTAACAAAAAACAAATATATACCCATTTCAATTATTTATTTTTACCAGTGAAACCAATATAACATCTCAACATTCACAAATATACATTTCTGACATTCAAAAACAAAACAAAAACAAATCAGTGACCAATATAGCCACCTTTCTTTGCAAGGACACTCAAAAGCCTGCCATCCATGGATTCTGTCAGTGTTTTGATCTGTTCACCATCAACATTGCGTGCAGCAGCAACCACAGCCTCCCAGACACTGTTCAGAGAGGTGTACTGTTTTCCCTCCTTGTAAATCTCACATTTGATGATGGACCACAGGTTCTCAATGGGGTTCAGATAAGGTGAACAAGGAGGCCATGTCATTAGATTTTCTTCTTTTATACGCTTTCTTGCCAGCCACGCTGTACTTGGACGCGTGTGATGGAGCATTGTCCTGCATGAAAATCATGTTTTTCTTGAAGGATGCAGACTTCTTCCTGTACCACTGCTTGAAGAAGGTGTCTTCCAGGAACTGGCAGTAGGACTGGGAGTTGAGCTTGACTCCATCCTCAACCCGAAAAAGGCCCCACAAGCTCATCTTTGATGATACCAGCCCAAACCAGTACTCCACCTCCACCTTGCTGGCGTCTGAGTCGGACTGGAGCTCTCTGCCCTTTACCAATCCAGCCACGGGCCCATCCATCTGGCCCATCAAGACTCACTCTCATTTCATCAGTCCATAAAACCTTAGAAAAATCAGTCTTGAGATATTTCTTGGCCCAGTCTTGACGTTTCAGCTTGTGTGTCTTGTTCAGTGGTGGTCGTCTTTCAGCCTTTCTTACCTTGGCCATGTCTCTGAGTGTTGCACACCTTGTGCTTTTGGGCACTCCAGTGATGTTGCAGCTCTGAAATATGGCCAAACTGGTGGCAAGTGGCATCGTGGCAGCTGCACGCTTGACTTTTCTCAGTTCATGGGCAGTTATTTTGCGCCTTGGTTTTTCCACACGCTTCTTGCGACCCTGTTGACTATTTTGAATGAAACGCTTGATTGTTCGATGATCACGCTTCAGAAGCTTTGCAATTTTAAGAGTGCTGCATCCCTCTGCAAGATATCTCACTATTTTTGACTTTTCTGAGCCTGTCAAGTCCTTCTTTTGACCCATTTTGCCAAAGGAAAGGAAGTTGCCTAATAATTATGCACACCTGATATAGGGTGTTGATGTCATTAGACCACACCCCTTCTCATTACAGAGATGCACATCACCTAATATGCTTAATTGGTAGTAGGCTTTCGAGCCTATACAGCTTGGAGTAAGACAACATGCATAAAGAGGATGATGTGGTCAAAATACTAATTTGCCTAATAATTCTGCACTCCCTGTATTATATCATTAGTAGTGCTGCAATCTTTTACATAGATTCAATTATACACATAAAAATTACTGACATGTTGATTAATATATAACACTAAATTCATGTTGATTCTAATAAAGATTTTCACCTACCTGCCAGTTAGATACTATCTAGGTGGCATCCCTATTCATTTCATATGTTACATAGGAATATAGCAAAAGGCTCAAAGGACAGTGAAGCCCAAACCTTATTGCTAAGATCATAATTTGCACCGCTGTGTAGGTTTTGAGGGATTTACACAGCATTTTACATAGGACCACTGTCAATTCTCTTAACCCCCTGCTTCCTAATTCATCACTGGTTCAATGAATGAGCCTGGTGACAGAGGAGCAAAGTAGGGCATGAATGAGCAGTGGCGTGTGTGCATGGACCTACAGTGGGGGCACACATTCTTCAGAAATGCCAGAGAGATACCTTGTCATAGAACAGCAGGAATCAAAATAAGATCCAAAAAAGACAAGGGGCCATTTAATTGATGGCACGGCATTCCTAGATCACAGAGAGGGCTAGTTGAGAAAGCAGCCCAGTCATAGGTGTGCACAAGTATCCATTTTTTGCCACAAACAGCCAACAACTGGAGGTGTGTTCAGCATCTCAGCTCACTGACAGTTGTGGAGGAGGGTTTATTCCTCCTATAACTGTGACTTCCACTGTTCCTTTAATTTATTCATACTAAAGGGTGTTCAAAACTGAATTAGACCAGAACCAGATCCATGCATTAGATAACGACAGCCCAGGGTGCACTGCACCTGTCAACTATTCACTATTCGAGGAATAGTGATGTCAAAAGTACAGCATCTGGTTGTGACATCACCATTCTAGGTTTAAAACGAGATTACAATATTAACTATGATTAAAAGTCATTGCAGTATTGATTTAGCAATATAGTACATACATATGTAGCACATTGATTTACATGCACCTTTTATCATAGTCTTCATCCAGGTATTTTCTATACTCCCCAGATGACCTGAAACATTGTCAATATTCCCCCAATTTACGTATTACAGTGTCATTATTAACAAACAAATGGACAAAGAGAAAGGAAGACCACCCATCAGCACCCAGGAGCTGGATAAGTTACATGTATTAATTGTAAAATGTTATATTAAATATAGGATTATCCCACATACACCAAAATAGTGTTAATCCACATAGATAACTCTGTGGTGGGGCAGCTTCTTTAAACTAAAATAGAGCCACTCTGGAAGGAAAAACCTACTAAGACATCACTTGCCATACATGGAATCCTCATTACTTGCTGCAATGTCATTATTCTCCCCTTGTTTGCCTCTCCTCCATCCACTGCGCATGCTTATGATGTAGCGGCACACATAGCCTTTCAAAATACTGCAGAAAATACAACTTTAAGAAATAAAAAAAGATGTGTTTTCTCCAAACAATTCTAAAATTGTGTTTTCATGTGAGGCAGAATTATATTTTGCCTTTACTATAAATTTTATGGATGTTTAATACTTCGTATTTTCTGTATCATTTGTATTATATTTATATTCTCATCACTAACACACCGTTTTATTAGAATTAATCCCAGATGTCCTGTACCATAATTACAAACTGAATTTAGAGCTGAGACCTTAGTTATATAAATGTGGTTTCTTCGCACCTACTTTTATTAAGTTAGGAAAACTGATCTCAGAGATAACTTGGCCAACACACTGATTTACGGGTGTAATCCTAGGACTTGCTTGACGTAAGTGATCCTAGAGTCAGAGCTGTAATTATGTTTTTTTTTTTTTAAATGTGTCTCATGTCTTCTGATTTTGTTTTTGAATTGGATATCAGAATTTTCAGCATTTGATATTAAAGGAGTATTTTAAAATGGATGAAAATTAGATTTTGATATGTCTGCCAGGGTATGATCTGGATATTTCTGAATTATTTTTTATGCCCAATGTAGGTTTTAAGGAAAGATTATTCAACAACTTAAAATATATTTAAAAATTCATTTCAATACGCTCTGTGGTTTTCACTGGAAATCTAATAGGGCATCAGTCATCATCTAAAGGCCATCTTCCACCCATTAATGAGGGTCTATACTCTGCCCCCTAGGGCACTTAATGAAGTAATAGCATTAATTTCATAGAATATGAGATGATTAGCCACACACAGTTCACATCCTTTCTTTATTACTACCTGTCCTTTTGTAACCAAGATTTGTTCTCTGTATTATTATACAAAGACCAATTGTACAAAACGCCTGTTTTATTTACTTTTACATTGTTAATATGATGACCTGACATGATGTGGTTCAATAAAAAAAAGGGTAATTAATTTGATTTATATATACTGTGCTTGCCAACCTGCCAGCAAACGTGGAAATAAAATGTTATTCTTTTTCTGAAGATTGCAGCTTCATGCTGTATGTCAACGGCATATAAACAGAAGTCATGGAGTCTAAGGTGAGTAGCATTTAACTGTATATTGAGTGTAGACTTACCTCCCAGCCATAGAATAACATTGACCATAAGCCAATTTTTTTTTTACCAGCCTGCCAGTAAAATACCAGCTGGACAGCAGCCCTATCAGTAAGCCAGTAAACAAAATTGACTTTATGCCAAAGTTACTGGCTGGGAGTCTACACTAGACTATAGTTATTTACTCTATTTACTTGTATACATTGTAAAAGGACACCCTGGCAGAGGGGATGGAGTAATGTTTATATTCATTATCCTATGAATTGCATTTCTAAAATCCTTCAACTCACTATAAAAGCCTTGAAAACAACCTCATGCAGCTCATTTACTATTCTGAACCACTATTTCTATGTTAAAACAAATATGTTCCCTCTACATTGGTATTATATTGACAGTACTAATAATTTTGTAGCTTTATTATATATATTTACACACTTGGCATTCCACTATTATGAATGTATTTGTTTTAAAGATAGATTAACTTATATGGCAAATATTTCTCCTTAATGTTTAATTGAACCTTCTGTCCTGCCCAATATGCTGGAACAATCAAGTAGCCTATGTTCTGTGCTCCCTCCTCTACTGCAGCGCTGACATTTTGGGTAACTTCTCTGAGGAAGAAACTTGGGACCAGGTGAACATTTATACAAATGGATGACCAGCCCTCCTATGCTTGTTTAGTACACAGTTGAATAAATATTTTGCGACAAGGTGATATCATTATTAGGCCGCATCCAAATCTGTTCTGCAGTGTAAATCCCCCTATAAAGGAGTTAGCCATTGAATCTTCTATTGGTGTGTCCTGTACAACAGGAAACTAAATCACTTACATGAAGACAATGGGTAAGGTGACATAATTACAGGGATTTACGGGATAGGATACAATCTTATCCTGGGGGAAACACAGTGAATGGGACAAAGGTTTTGGACCCAAGGGTACACATCTTGGCTGACATCCTGAATGCCTGTGTTTGAAGTCCAGTTGAAAACAGGGTTCCACTGGTGCCCTCAAAGTGTGTACCTCCAAACTAATATATGAACAAACAGGGTCCATAGTCTACAGGGAGTCTTCTGGCCCCCAGGGCCCTCCAAGAACCACTGCCACAGTGAATCTCCAAATCCGTCTCGTGACATGGTGATTCTTCTGAGAGGCTGCGGAACTCACCAGTGGAGGTAAAAATCTTACTATATGGGAAATGCAAAGAACTTTAAGATTTGTAGCCCATGACATAATATATCTAGATATACCATATTTGCTCAAATATAAGACAAGGTTTTTTTCAGAGCAAATGCTCTGAAAAAGACCCCTCATCTTATATTCAAGGTCATCTTATAGTCTGACCTCAAATGAGGTCAGACTATAAGACAGGGATCGAGATCCAGATCCCCTGCAGAGCAGAAGTGTCAGGCAGCATGGAGGATGTCTGCACGAATCATGCAGACATCCCCCGGCTAGCCACCAGGGAGAGAGAGACAAGGTGAGGGTGAGGGAGGGGTGGAGAGAGAGAGACAAGGTGAGGGGGAGGGAGGGGGGAGAGAGTCAAGGGGAGGGGGGGGGAGACAAGGTGGGGGGGGGAGAGAGAAAAGGTTGGGGGGAGGGAGGGGGGAGTGAGAGAGAAAAGGAGGGAGGGAGGGGGAGAGAGAGAGACAAGGTGAGGGGGAGGGGGAGAGATTGAAAAGGTTTGGGGGAGGGGGGAGAGAGAGAATAGGAGGGATGGAGGGGGAGAGAGAGAGAAAAGTTTGGGGGGAGGGAGAGACAACGTGGAGGGAGGGAGGGGGAGAGAGATAACACTGGGGGAGAGACAGAGACAATACTAAGGGGGTGAAAGAGAGACAATGCTGGGGGGGAAGGGGGGGAGAGAGACAAAGCTGGGGGAAGGGGGAGAGAGAGGCAGCATTGGCACATAAAAGGAAATAAAAACAAGAAATTCATTTTTTTATATCATAATTTTTATTAAATATTAAAATGCAATTTACATGTGAATAAATACAAATTAAACTTTTTTTTCCTATAGGGTAGTCTTATATTCAGGTTTTTAGCTTTTTTTCCTAAAGGAATATCCAAACTTTGGGGGGTCGTCTTATAATCAGGGTCGTCTTATATTCGAGCAAATACGGTAACTGTGGATAAAACAAATCAAGGAAAAACCACAACAATTTTGCATGTCAAAACAAACTGTATTTACCTACATTATCAAAATGTGTGTGGTGTGCTAATTGTACTCTGATTTCATCTGTTGATAAATAAAACTATTATTTATATAAACAATGATGTTTGTTAAGCATCATAAAATTCGGCATCAGTATGCATTAGGATAAACATACACTACTGTTCAAAGGTTTGGGGTCACTTAGAAATGTCCTTATTTTTGAAAGAAAAGCAAATTGTGTCAATTAAAATAACATCAAATGGGTCAGAAATACAGAGTGGCTGTTGTTATTGTTGTAATTGACTGTTGTAGCTGGGAATGGTTGGTGTTAACTCAATATCCACATAGGTGTACATAGGCCCATTATCAGCAACCATCACTCCTGTATTCCAGTGACATGTTATGTTGGCTAATCCAAGTTTATAATTTTTAAAGTCAATGGGGCACCTGTATTTCCTTTTCATTTTGAAAGTCATTTGATGTTTTCATTTTAAGATAAGGAAATTCTTAAGTAATCCCAAACGTGTGAACTCTAGTGTAGATATACCGTATTTACTTGAATCTAAAGCGCACCTTTTTTCTTGCCAAATTTTGTCTCCAAAATATGAGTGCGCTAATGCGCACTCATATTTTGGAGACATTTGGCAAAAATGGTGCATTAAAAGTTGGCTGAAAATGATGGGAAGTTATACCTTACCTATCTGAAGGACCCAAATTGACACTTGCTTATATGCTTCTGAAAGAGAGGGAAGGTGAAGGGGTATGTTTTTCTGGTGTCCACATGCTTTATAGTGACATTGTGACCTGGCATGTGATGTCATATTAGGGTTGCCACTGAACAGGTATTTTAGACAGGCCAATAAAAAAAATAATTGTATTGAGGCCACTGTCAAGTCTATGAAGGCAACACCATAGCCAGTATTCTTTTGTAGAAAGAGTGACAAGCGTACATCACATCAGTGTACAGTGGTCAGGACAGGCGGATTGTGAGCATTGTCTGTTTCTTAATGTGCTCTGATCTATCCCTATACATCTCTATTATACACCTATGGTCACCTTTCTACAAGTGGACACATTAAATAACATAGTCTGCACCTTCAGTAGTTTGACACACACTTGAGATGATTAGGGCAATGCATGTTTTAGCATGTTCTCTGTGCTTTTAGATATTTATTAAAGGACAACAGTTAGCACAAAATTAGTTTGGTTTAACTCTTAAAAAAAGATTGTATTGAGTGTAGGGGGTTTAAATATAAATACTTTAATGGAAGAATACAAAAGTAGTACAGTTGGTTACAAAATCACTTGTAACATTTCTTACAAGTATCCTGTTAGACAAGTCTGTGAAAAAGTTATCTGCCCCCCCCCCCTTTTTTTTTTTAAAATCACCTATCCAGTGTCTCATTGGTATTTTGTTTTTTATCTTCTGGATTTTCTCTCATTATCACAGTTTAATAATGCTCTAGCACTTTATTTTGTTTAAAATCAAAGTAATGGTTATTCTGTAACCTTTCCTGCTTCTGGAAAAAATGTACAATAATAATAAGGAGCTTGCTGGTGGCATCACAAAGACTCTCATTGATTACTGTTTTTTTAGTGAGAGCTCAAACACGAAACTGTCTCTTATGGACTAATTTTACTATGATGCTTATCCAGCGCATCATAGGAAACCTCTAATCCCCAGCAGCACTGGCGAAGGTGACTCATTACACGGCTTTCACACTGAGCTGTGAGATGTGTGATGCTGACAGAGGTAACTAAGGTCTCACAAAGGTTGTGACACTTCTAACACGTGACATACACACAGCCTTTCGCGCCCCATAGCTTCTTCCCCTTGCGTCTCAGCCGGATCCTTGGGGCCGCAGGTGGGCGTGGTCCGACGCTGACAGGTGGGTGTGTATTACCATCCACGGGTTGGCTGATAGGCCAATGGGCTGTTCGTGTGGAAATTGAGTGACAGGGAAGACCCCACCCCCCACGGGTGTTGTGGTTTCCCCCCGGCAGTGCGGATGCTGCTCGGGTGCCGGTGGTAGCAGCTTCTCTGGTGGGAGGACAATACGAGAGGGGTAAGTGTCACTGAGCCGCGGGCTGTGAGGGGAGGGGTTGATGCATGGCTTGTATCAATGCATGTACACAGGGCACAGCTTCTTCATATCTATACGCACAGAAAACTGGGCATGCCGTGGAAGTAATATGTGCATGCAGTGTGCCAGGACGGAAATAGCTGTGTTGTGTGCACACACGCACAGAGCTGCATGCACTTTTACATTACATCTCTAGGCTCACACAGATCTGCAGGGCTGCTCATGCACACTTTGCTTTTCCTCCAAGAAGGTGATGAGAAAATCCCTGTCTCTCACATAAATTATGAATCCAACATGAACAGCTATTGTGTATAAACCTGTTCCTGTTCAGATGCTAGGAAGCACGGTTACATATCTGATCTTAAACAGCATGCATGCACTGGATCACAACACAAAGTGACAGCCTGACTGCTTTGTAACAGCATATGTGTTTGCAGTGCTGCTGTACACACCACACACATTAGAGCTACACAAAGACACAGCTGTCAAAGGGACTCGTGGAGCAAAGTGAGTGACAGCAGAGGGGAGTCGCCTTGCAGTGCTGTATGTTGTGTGTCCCCTGTGTTTAGCTTATCTACTGGAAGGAGGTGAGCTGCATACAGAGGCTTTGTGTGTGTTCTCTGGCTGGCTTTGCTATGTAGTAGAGGATGAGCCCTGGGGCTTCTTCTGTGTTGGGCTGCTGCTTCCTCCTTCTCAGCAGAGCTTAGCTCGCATGTGCTTCTGCTTGCTTGCATGTATGTGTGACAGCTGGGATCCACTAAGGAGAGAGATGAGGAGGCACACTGCACAAACAGCTGGACACAGCACACACATTCTCACACTGCCTCCTTGATTTACTAGCATGGGGTATGTGTGCATGCTACAATACATGTGTACGTCTCACATGCTGTATGTTTTAAGCATCTGAATGCCAGAAGACTATGCAAAGCATTGCTGATGAATTCATTTTCACACCCTCATCCCCCTCTTTTGACACCCACGGATAGGAGTTAACACCCTTAACCCTTTCAATGCAAGTCTGTATGAAAAGTATCATGTATCTTTAAATATTCATGTACATAATGACTGTAAAACGTATTGTTTTGAATGTATATCATTTTTGTGATAACATTGCTTATCCATTATATATGTTTTTCATGATATATGTGTGATGTTCAAAATGTTCTTGAAAACAAATGTAACATGTAGTCATACACATGACTTATATTGCTCTGCCAAGAAATAATTTGGTTTTCTTGTTTATTACAGGTGTCCAATGTTGAAGATTATATTTAGTTATTTTGTTGAAGGTGCACATCACACCCATATAACCAGCGTGCCCTTTTTCTGCTGCCAGCAAATGACACTGGGTTGGCTGCAGTCACTTTGGTGTCAGCTGATCTTTAAAGATTGAAAGCAATTCAGGGAAAGGACAGAAGTAAATCTACTTGCTATTAAGACTGCTGCTGACAACCTCATGGCAGAGCCAGGAGGGGGACATGCTGGCAAGAGTGGTGATAGTATACCATCACCATTGGAATCTACCCTTGAAAAACTGACTATAAAAGCTAATGATGATGACCGGGGAGGTGGAGAGAGCAATGGAGGAACTTGTATGACTGGCAACACTAGCAGTAGTGGAGTGTCCAATGGAGATTGTGTCATTGTAGATGAGAGTGGGTCTGCTCAGCCTGACAGTCCAGGGATGGAGAAAGGAAACAAGCAAGGCCTTCCCCGGAGAAGCAGTATTATTAAGGTGAGGACATTTGCCACCATCTCAATACTTAATTACACAATTAATTACACATGTTACATTGCTAGGACATGTTGTATGTGACAATGGTAGATTATTACACGTGATGTAACACACACATATCTATATATTTATATTATAAATATGTTTTGTGTGTTCCAGCTATAGTGGATCTTGTAAATTAATTATAGTAAACCGTTTTAATAGTAGCTGGCAGTGTGGCATGTAATTGCGATTTATCATTACATCCAATTGGTTGTAAGCATTTTTAAAGGAACTTTGTAACCTTAGCAGTATTTACAGTGTCTATGCTGTGAGTTATTTACATATAACATTGCACTCTACCAGTTATTACATCACCTTGTCAAACCCTATACAAATACACTAACGTTCAAAAGTTTGGGGTCTCTTAGAAATATCCTTGTTTTTGAAAGAAAAGCAAACTTGTCCATACAAATAACATTGAATCAGTCATATTTATTTAATGGAATATCTAAAGGCGTGCAGAGGCAGTCCTGGCATGTTAGCTAATGCAAGTTTATAATTTTAAAAGTCAACATCTTGACTGTATTTTGTATTTATTTTTTAACTAAACTTTTAAACGGTAGTGTATATTGCTCAGAAGAATACATTTGCATGTGGTGATATAATAACAGGAGAAGGAAGATGGACATTTAAAGTGACAGTGATGCTTGAGAACAAAATCTTCATATAGATGCTTTTAAGAAAATGTACCTTTGTCCAGATGCATAGACTTTCACTGGAAAATATCCAAGGTACTGCCCTTTTACTACTTGTAGAATGCTGGGCATTGGAACCAGATATTGCAAAGGAACAGGCAATAAGGATATTTATAAAAACATTCCTATTTAATCTTAATCTGTTTGGTGTGTCACGAATATGAGATGCGATAGGTAATTGCCAACATATACAATATAGGGAGTTGTTATCCACAGGAGCTGTACAATTTGAGTGCCAGAGGATTCTCTAATTATGAGATGTCCACCTTTTGTATAAACAGATATACATCTCTATTGTGTCACAAGTCATGTCAAGCGATGTTATTGTAAAACCATTAGCTGTTTCTATACAATGCAAGTCTTTGTGTGTCTAGTAGTCCACTTGCAATGATTTTATCGAGACATACTCTGGTGGCATATTTGATGGTTACCTAACTGGTACTCCTGTTGTGAAAAGGCCTGCTAGCAAGTGGTAACACAATTAATTTAATTCTTTAGATTCTAGAATGATACTCATTGCCTTTTTTAAATCTCATTTTAGAATATATATATATATATATATATATATATATATATATATTTTTTAATCTGAAATCACATTTTCTGAAATGCCATTTTTGCCATTTTAAAATCCTTAGTGCCAGTCTGATCTCTTTCCAGTAGTAGGCACTGTAACAGCACTTCACAGGTATTGTCAAGGTCTGGGGTGAGCTGCTTGTTTACAGGTTTTCACACTGTAGGAGAGGCAGCTCCTCTGATGGTTCATTTGTTCCCTTCCCCCATTCTTCTGCTGCTTGTGAAAGTTGCTTAGGCTGAATGTGGTATTTGTCATTAGCACATATAGGATGGGTGTGAGCCATCAGTTGAGCTAGCAATGCACCGGATCTCACCTTTCAAAGCCTAGAAAACTTGTCCCATTTATATAGGTAGTTCTCTTGAGAGGATTGGGCACTTGGAGTTAACAATGTGTATCTGATCTATTGAAACATAACATTCTGGATCTTGAAAATCTCACTAAATCTAATCTATCAGTTGGTAAGAATACACAGTCATGTTTACTGTGTATTTATCATTACAGGTACACATTGCATATAGGCAAATGTTGATTTGAATCTCATGCTCGTTGAGCTGTGGGATACTTGCAATGTATTTCCCTTAAAGGCAAAGCTCATGATAAACCACAAAAACATGTTTTTTTCCCCCTGTGGTTTGTATTTGATGTTATGATTCTGGCATTTGGTCCCAACAATCTGTTCACCATGTGCAATTGATAACACTGGTCTAATAAAGTTATGGATTTTTTTCATACACAGCAAGAATAATTGTCACTTATTAGTTTACAGTACTATATGGTAGTTTATATATGTAGTTCTCACCTTAGTTTTACTGAGTAATTTTTATTTTTTACTACAGGCCTCTTCCCAATACAAATGGTCCTATTTGTAGAATAGATGTATGTATATTGTTTATATATGAGGCAGACTAAAAGAAAGATTGTGAGATATGTTGAACCTGCTCTGAAGAATGTTTACAGATGTATGAGAGCAGGATCAAGATAGTGCTGTAATTATTCTGAACATTAAGTTCCAATGTATGCCATTATACCACAAAATACAAACCTTTCCAGACTTTTAGTAAATACTGTCTCCTATCTGTATTTTCTTGGGAAAGTGTGAGAATCATCCTCATAACATTAGACTGTATAGTAGTAAATACCTCTCTCTCTCTTTCTCTATCTGTTACAAGAAAGACTCTGAATGTTATACTTGAAGGACAATTGTCTGGAAAAAAATAACTTATGTTTAATTAAAAGATTGCATCAAGTGGAAGCATGTTAAATAGAAATGCTTTGAATACAGGTATCTGTATTGCTCTATCAGGGGCAGACATGTTGTTTAGACTATTGGGTCAGATGAAGGAAGATCTTATCCAAGATGTCTGCTCCCTGATAGTATTCTAAAAACGTTTAACTTCTATTCTTTCACTGAAACATTTATTTTTTTTAAAGGGCCTGCAATTGATGCAATCTTTCAATTAAACATAAACTTAGTTTTTTTGCAAACTGTTGTCCTTTAACACTAGCCTGTGGAATTTTGTTTTTCCATATATCATTGTATTCTGAATTTCAGGGTTTTCCAACTTGAGATCATTTCCCCCCTTCTGATTCTAATTCAAGTCTGGCTTTTTGTCCCTAATTGCACTTATTTATCAATTACCGGTACTTGCACATTAGATACCTTGACAATTCCCAGGACTCGGGGAGCCATGGTACCTAAGATTCCTACTGCTGGCTCCTTCAGTTTGTATTACATTGAACTCTATGGAAATACCATTTCCCTGGCTCCTAACAATAACTAGGCTGTTTTTTTTAATTGGTCTCTCACCTGCACTAGACTAGATGGTTCTGTTTGGTTTGTTTTTTTTTCTTTCCCTTTACATATCCCCTCTGCTTGTTTGTAAGCCTTTTAGTGGAACTGTAATGAAAATTCAGATATTGCCTGGAGTACTTAAATGCCCCCCAGGCCAGGAAGCACTGGTATGCAGTGTTCTGACTGATTCAGATTACATCATATACACACAGAGTTTATATTTTGGTTCTTTATGCTTGATAAAGTCATGTGAGCTCTCAGATGCAGAGTCTTCTGTAGATCTGGAAGGACATTGTTTGACACTGAAAAACACTTAAAGATAGATTATTACAGTGTAACACACTACCACTTGCACAGTAAACTAAACATAATAGAAGCAGCATTAGCTAAATGTGGTTTGCTGTCAGTTCCTTGAGACCTATGCCAGAAAACTGTCATGGCCCAAAGTGATAAACAAACCATACACAGATTAATAAAATAGTGCGTGCCGTGTCACTTAATGATGTATAAAGTAGCATCAGGTTTACTTATTTAAGTATCCAATAAATCCTGTGTCTGTATTGGCCTATATTATAAACATTATTATCCTGTGATACAATTATAGGTCAAATATTGTTAGTTTTATTGTCATTGTTATATATTTTATTACAAGAATTGGGCTTATTTCCACCTCTACCCAGCTGTAAATTTGCTATGCAGCGTCTCCCAGAAGAGCAGTACCAGCTCTCTAAAAGCCAATCTTCCACATATCAACATGGTGAGCAGGCTGTATCTTGCAGCATTGGGTACAAGTGACCTTTCTATGAACCTTAATCATTCTGGCACATTATTCTGTGGAAAAAAAATATCAGAGCAGTTTGGAGAACCCAAAAAATAAACACTGCACTCAACACTGTATTTGTGGAAATAAAGGTTTGAGAAACTCTGTATATGTGAGTACACCTAACAAAAACTAAAAAGAAAGCTATTAAAGCCCAGATCAGTGCTGTGTAACTATTTAGGTTAGAGGGCTGAAGGGCCCTATTATTTTCATGAGGTAATACAATAAAACCTATGGGCTTTTCAGCCAGTATGGGGGCCGTACAAAAATCACCTGTGTCCTAGCTAAATGCAGAAATGACATACATGTTTGCGTGTAAACAGGACTAGGAGGTCAAATGTAGCAGCTGTAAATGGTGTGTGCTCATGTAGCCAAAAATCACATTGTATAATTCGCTTATTCTGGAATATAATTAAATATTAAACATTTTCTTGGCTGTGACAGTGATTGAAGATACTTGGGGTGTTTGAAGCTGGGAATTACTTTCCTATCCTGTGCTATTTTTTCAATGATCTACAGTAAAGAAAAAGTAAAACAAAAGAAAATATTCTTGTGTCTTGACTTTGCAGGTTTGTTATACTCTAGTCTAGATCAACTAGAGAGTCCATTTTATTATCACCATGCAAGAACATGTATTTATTGTTTTTGTCTTGGTGCAGAGGCACCATTTTAAGTTAATATATTACAAAGGTAGATATCTTGCTCTCAAAAGTTATAAGAGGAGTCATGACAAAACTCTGTTGCAGTGTTGTCTTGAAATGAAGACCATGTGTTACATGTTGAAAATTTTCCAGCTTGATGACATTTATAAATGAGCTCTCTCTATCACAAATTAATTTTCCATGAAGATGCTTTTTGTTGCAGTGTCTTGAAACTGGAATACTTGCTTAAAGAGCACTAAACCTTTTTTTCCACTTTTGCTTCTAATATAGAAGAATAACATTGACCCTAGTATGAGGATAAACTGGCACATGCTTTTTAAGGTACATGGCAATACAACTTTTGACCGGCAGCCCTAATGCTTAATTATTAGGCATCAGGGTGACAACAGTCTCTCACTGCCCCAGCACAGAGAGAGAACGCCGGACACAACAGACGAGCATGGTATATCTTTAACAAGTATGTCAAGTGTTACTTTGTCATTTTTACATGACCAGTACAGTTTAATGTTGATAACATATTATATTTTCACAGTTATATTGTGATATAGTAGGGAAGGTGCATTTAATCTCAGATGTTTAAGTAAACCTGGGTACTGGTAAATGGTAGGATTCTTCTTGACTAACTCCCTGTATAGGGCAAGAGCGCAGATCTCCACTTAAATTTCAAATCATTCATCTCCCTCAGTCCTCTCTCTCTGTGACGGTACCTGTGTGACCAGCCTTCTGATCTGCTATGGCTTTTACCCCAAGTCGATGACCTAAAACACCAGAACCAGTTCCCCTCTACCTAATTAAAAAAATAAAAATCTATTGTATGTGTGTAAGTAGAAATGCATGATTGATTGGTTCATTCTCTCTGATCTGGATTGTAACTGCCACATATAGAAATGGAGGCATTATTTGTATTATTTGAGCCCACTGTTGTATTGGTATCTGAGTGAGGGGGTCTCTTCTCTTAAATTTACTGGGACCTTTTTCTGGCTCAATGGTAAACTGCTATGGTTTAGCTGACATTCCATAAAGGGAGGGAAAAACAATAAATCATAAAGATTCCATAATGGCAGCTTTCACTGACCCAAAAAATGTAGAGGTACTAATAAAGCTAATGACTTTATTCTTCATGCCTCTTAAGGAAACATGCACAGTATAAACAGTTTACACATGCTAAGTATGGGAATCTGTTGCCAGATAGATGTTAAATGTTGTATTCTCTGCAGTCAAGTTCCTCAACGTGAAGAAACACATAAGGCTTTTCTAAAAGGAGAAAATACAACATTTTAAATATTGGGTGGTAACAGGACCAGCTTTAAATCACTACTCAAATGCTACAGCCAACTATCATGTTCTAAAATGAAATACCGACACTTGGACAGAAAAAAAAGGTTTGCTGAAAAACCACAGGTTTATACTAAACAGCTGTGTCATGGACAGTAATAAGGAATGAAACATGACAGTGGTGATAGTTGCTATCATTTGCCATGATACTTGGATACCTGATCCTGAGCATCATGGGAACTTTAGTTTACAGTAGCTGGGGTGGTAAGGATTAGCCACTACTGCCCCAATCTACAATTCACTACAATTTCCATGGTATTTAACCAGTAATGGCTGCCTCTGGGACCTGCAGTAAGTTTGTAGTGCAGGCCTCCACAGCCCCAGTGAAACAGGGACTTGCATGGGATTGAGAGGGGAATTGGCAACTTCTGGCCAAAATAGCAGAGTATGAAGTGTAGCTCAGTGGGAGAATTTTTCCAACTGTGCTTCTTTTTTCTAAGTTGGCAATTCCCTTCTCAATTCCCTGCAATTCTTTCTTTCATGAATACAGCATTTAGTGTAGGCCTCTCCAGAGCCCCATCTACAGTTTACTACAATACCTATGCTGATCAAACAGCAATGTTGCTGTCTCAACATAATGGAGTTAACAGTCAACAAAGATTAGTACAGTGTATCTGTGATTCTCTGCAAACATGCTACAGTTGTTGATTACTCACTTTGTTCCATGATGCCAAATGGCTGTCTGAGAGTTATAAGACATTTTAGTCTCAACAGCTGAAGTATGAACAAACCAGAGCTTCAGAACATGTTTTAAATAAACTGCCTTGTGTCTGCAGCATGCAAGCTGTGTCTCTGCCTAGGCCGGGACTCTGTGCATGTGAAGCAGCAGGAGAGGCTGCTAGAGGGAAAGGGAGGAGACCAGGTAAAAGGAGAGGAATAGAGCAGACTAAATCAAATTAGATTTTGTGGCATTACCCTGTCTGCCTGGTGTTTGCCCTGCTCTTTTTTTATATGGTCAACCTAACCTGCCAAGCCTACTGTTTCTCTCTCTCCTGCTGCTGTGGACCTGTTGAAATTTCCAAGGGGGCCAGTGTCCCATTTTGTCCATCCTTTGTACGCCCATGGCTGCATATGAAAGGAATGAGATATGATCTAGCTAGTATTAAAGGCAATCTAATGAAATGCAGCTAGGAATTTGAAATCATCTTACTATCAATTGAATGATTGATATAATCCTATTGGATATGATGATGAACCTTTATGTTTTTGAATAATCAACACTTCACAATTTTAGTTTCCACAAAATACAACTTTTTTTTGTTTGTTTTCAGAGCTAGGGCAGCATTTGATTCAAATGGTCAAATTGATTAAGTTTTCAGAGCTATACAGTGGTTCTTCAGGCTGCTAGCTGTCAATCACCCGGCAATGCCACAGACTGGTTCTGTGCTGATAAGTTCATTTTATAGGGGAATTAATGTGTTACTGATTTCTCATAACCCTTTTGCAAAGCGGTGCATACTCTGCAATGGTCAGATTTCTGGTTTGAAGCAGATATTTCCCTTAATTAACTACACATGTTTGTTTCCCATCCGAATCGGTTTGTTTCCAGACATTTCCATAGAAACGAATAAAAAACACATATTGGTGTATTAAAATCTGAAGAATAAGTTTTAGTTAATTTATTTAATTGCATCTGTTACTATCTGAAACTATAAACAAGTTTTGTATTCTGTACATTATTATATTTTTACATAGGTTTTCTTTTTATTGCCTATTTAGTTCAATATTAATTTGTTGGAGTTTGGCTGTGATTGTCTGCACTGTGTACGGTGAGTTATTGCCTCTGACTTTCATTTTTTTAAGATAATGGCCACCAGAGAGTTGATGTTTTGCCATTATCGTGAGTTGCTTGGCTTCCATGTAGAGCTGCTCTTCCCAGCCTGGGGGCATGAGTGATAAAGGCAGAGCATTAGCGACCTATTCAATAAACTTTATTGTTCCAGTGACAGGCTCACAAACAGAGGAGGACTAAGCACAAGGCAAGGATAGAGCAGAGACAATCGAGGTTATCTTTCTAATGCCTAAGCCATTGATGACGAAGAGCTAACAGGGCTCAAAACATGAAGAGGTATGTGAGACTGTTGAAAATTGGATGGGGTTGTGATATAAAAAAAGGTTGGCAATCCTGATCTAGAGTAGAACCATCTCTAGCTAGCTTACAGGTTGCTTTATACTCTGAAATCCTGCAACTTACTTCAAGTATTGCATGGGTGTATTGATAAACTTGGTATGTTTTTGTTTTCATCTAGTTGAGATTCATGTCAGGAAAGGATTGAATAGATACTGACATACTGTTGCACACCAGCAGCCTTTGTTGAGTCAGATGCACCTGTGGATACCAGTTAAGTGTCTCTGGGGAAAGTAATTGAATGATATTGTTGACATGATTGGTGAATAAGAGGTGTATTTAATTATTTTAGACAAGCAGAGGCTAGAGCTTTTCAAAGTAAACATTTGTCTGAAAACCTGGATGAAATTACACTCTGACTTGGTGGAAGTGATTGCTGGTTTAACCTTTTGAATTCCTCACCGGGGACAGCATTACAACGGGTTTTAATGTTCTCTGTGTCTGTTGAATTTTAATGGATTGCTAGAAATACATTTTTTTTTGCTACAACAAAGCAGAATTTGAAGGCCAGGGCAAAAAAATTTCAGCTGTTGCTCCTCTGATACTGAGAAGCTATGGGAAACATTTTTTGTAAACAAAAAGTTGTTCTGTATGGAAGATTTAGCTCTCTTATGAGTATATGAAGATATTCCCAAATAGACATATGTATTTATGGTAAATGCTATAATGCCAACAACCTTTTGTAAGATTATGTCATTTCAGGGTTGTTTTGGGGGGAGAAGCACTAGTTGTTTTGCTCTGAAGAGTGATGTTCAGCAAATATATATCAAATGGCATACTTTCTACATAGTATATAGCAGGGTTTTTTTGTGTTTTTGTTTTTACATCTTAAAGGGGCACTCCAGGCATCAAACTACTTTTGTAAATCATGGTTTTGCTGACCTTACAGGAGCAATGGGTTTATTTGAACATGTCCTCTGCACTTTGTCATTCAGAAGCTGGTCATAGTCTCTCCCCTTTTTTTTTTTTGTCCAAGAGCAGGGATTGTGGTTTTGGGGCAGTTGTGACATCACTGATGTCCTTCATAGTGCATTGGGCATCCACATAGATCTCTTTGGGAGCCCTCTGATTGAATCTCTGGAGATGCTGGGGACACCCACTTTTTGCTTAGTGCCGGAGATGGTTGAAGCATCTGTCACGGACAGTAAGTATGCAAAAGGTTTGTTTTTAAGGTAAGTATTGCAAAAACGAAACAAAAACAGAATAAATAAATGCATATTTAATTGTAAAGTGTCAGCTTTAATATGCATGTCCAATTATTATTTTTTCCTAAACTGGAGTGATCCAACAAGAAATGGAGTTTGAATAATCTATCTTTATGTGGATATTGTTCTGTCACATGAGTATGTGTGTGAGTAAATAGATATAGGTGTTTACACCTCTAACATGCTTCTAAAACAAGGTGTTAATAGGAGCTGGTTTACGTGGGATTATAAGTAGCTAAGTCTTATACATATTAAGATTAGAGTGTTGGCTTTTACTAGGAGGAAAGCACAATCTGAAACCTCAGACATCCGTGACTGCCAGGATTAGTACTTTTAAATATTCTGTCTTTTTTATATCAATTTATTATTTTCATTAATTTATTTTGTTTATAATTCCATGTCTGTTTTCACAGTGGGTGAGAGTGAACGCATTTTTTATTGAAACTAATAATGCTGGTGAGGTGAATATATAATGGTTTTTCTGCAATTTTATGATGTACCTTTCTTATATTTAGTTTTTACACATGAATAATCGACCAATAATACAATGGGAGGTGAGATTACGAATTCTTATTCAAAGTATCAGTAATATCTTTATATAATTTAATATAAAAAGACACACATGACTGAAATGGTGTTTACTTCAGGATGTTAGATCAGTACTGAGATGTGGGAAAAATACAATCGTATTTTGCAATAAAAAATATAATGCTTAATTCTGACGTGTAACGTATTGGGGTATCACATCTGTTGGCTCACACCTTGGATATTTCACTGTACATCTCATCTTGTGTAATAGATCTGAAACTCTCACAGTACACTAATTAACCCCTTAGTGACAAGCCATTTTGACCTGACTTTACCTTGGTGACAAGGGCTGTTTGTACATATCTGGGGTTTTTGTGTTTAGCTGTAATTTTCTTCTTTCTCACATTCTGTACCCACACAAATTATATGTTATTTTTATCGTCATAATAAGGGCTTTCATTAGATACAATTATGTTCATCATATCTTATAATTTACTACAGAAAAATCATAAAATATGATGAACCCCCCCCCCCCCCCCACTTTTTATAACGTAAATTTTTTTTACACAAATAAAATCATTAAAAAAGACCCCGTCTAAATAGTTTTTAAATCAGGGCTTGACAAATGTAATTTGATTTTAGGAGCCAGAATTTTTTTTTAGGAGCCAGACAATCACGCAAACATAAACACAATTCATAAACACACACGCCTACTTCACATATATACAAACACACCTACTTTACATATACACATATATCCAAACACCTCACACACACCTACTGTACATATACACATATATACAAACACCTCACACACACCTACTTTACATATACACATATATACAAACATCTCACACACACCTACTTTACATATACACATATATACAAACACCTCACACACACCTACTTTACATATACACATATATACACACACACACACACACACACACACACCTACTTTACATATACACATATATACAAACACCTCACACACACCTACTTTACATATACACATATATCCAAACACCTCACACACACCTACTTTACATATATCCAAACACCTCACACACACCTACTTTACATATACACATATATCCAAACACCTCACACACACCTACTTTACATATACACATATATCCAAACACCTCACACACACCTACTTTACATATACACATATATACAAACACCTCACACACACCTACTTTACATATACACATATATACAAACACCTCACACACACCTACTTTACATATACACATATATACACACACACACACACACACACACACACCTACTTTACATATACACATATATACAAACACCTCACACACACCTACTTTACATATACACATATATACAAACACCTCACACACACCTACTTTACATATACACATATATACACACACACACACACACACACCTACTTTACATATACACATATATACAAACACCTCACACACACCTACTTCACAATACATACAAACACACACCCACCTCACACAGTCTTTTCTTGGGGGTTTCTTCTTGATGTGTCCCCCTCCCTGCTGCTTTACCTCACTGCAGGGGAGGGGGACATTCATGCTGCTGCTGATCTCCGTTGGTCGGCGTGCTGAGTGCCATGATGTCACGTGACGACACCCGGCACTCAGACACGCGTTGCGCGAGGGGGCGGAGATTGCAGTCTGTGCCATCGGCCTTCGGCACAGACTTTACCCCTTCGCGCTGCGGAAAAATCAGATGGCAGCGGCAAGGGGACCATGAGGCTGACAGCACCCAGGCGCCAGGTCTAATTTCCTGGTCGCCATGGCGACCTGGCGCCTGGGGTTTGTCGAGCCCTGTTTTAAATGTTGTCCCGAGTTCAGAAATATGCTTGTTTCCATGTTTTTTTGTGAGTTATGGGGCAAAAACAGTGTTTTTTGTCCTAAATTGATCTTTTGACCTCAACCCGAACCCCAAATTTAACCCCAACTCTAACCCTCATGCTAACCCTTAATATATTTTAATTTTAATTTAATTTTAACCCTGTCAACATAATTGTCACCCTAACAGCTATTCTAACCCTAACCCTATGATTTTTTTTCATTGCAATGTTGCTTACTGCCTCTAGGGTCAGTCAAGCAACAGATTCAGAATGTCGGCAGTGAATTTGTTTTCACTTCCGAAGCTGTAACCACAAGAGGGCACAGCCAAATTGCAAGAGCATGCTACTCCCTCAATATGGTGCCCATGATCGCTCTGTGGAGCGATTGTGGGTGCCCCAGAGCCAGAATTTCGGTGCTGCCTACTTACTCGATGTTGAGGCAATAGAGCAGCACGGTCAAAGCGGTTTTCGCGATCGTTGATCATTGTCGCGAAGGGGTTAAATACTAATGTAAATTGAATTTTAGCCATAATATCCACACAGTATGTCTTCTGCAAATGAGACCAAGTCAGTGAATGTGCCGTGGATGTAGCCAGTATTGCCAGCATAGACCTGTTAGACAGTAAGACAATTCAGGACAAGTGCCAGCTGTATCTATCTATAGCTGTTAATGCCGTTGGCAATAATATTACACTAGTATGCATTAGCATAGTGGTTTGGTTAGCTTTTTGAATTACTTTGCTCTGAAAATCAAAGGGGAAAGAAAACTTTATTGATCAAAACCAGAGTTTTGCTCTAAAAGAAAACTCTCTGTTCAGTTTTCTTTGAAACCGTTCTTATCCTGGGTTATTCTAGAATGTGTCCCTACACAAAATAGTAAGCTGTATCTTGATTGGTTCGCCAGCCATCTCCTCAGTGTTGGTACAAAACAACATTTCAAAGAGGGAGTGATGGCAAGATTTAGAAACGTAATTGATTCTATTGTGCTGATCTTCCATTCTTTCTTCCTTTTTCTAATTTTCTTCTTGGTTTGCCCTGTTTCCTTTAAACAATATCACTAGTTAAGTAGGATAGAAACCGATCCCTGTGATATTTGCTTCCGTGAATCTGTGCATGTGAATATGCCTGTCCCTATCCAACACACCCATATACACCTTTCTGTTTAGTGAACGAGTTCTTGTCATAGGATGTAAGCACAGGAAGAAAGGGGCAAAATATAACTACAAAGACTTTCTAATTGCTCTGAATCAAAGAAATTTGATACAAAGTTGCTTCATAAACTAGCACACTGCCAAAGAATCTGGACGTGACTGCACTAGACATTTTGGAATTGAAGAATCGGGATTATTTATGTTATGATCCTTGTGACTGAATCCTCAGTACTCCGACTGAGTTCCTCCATTAAAAGCTCTGCTTCCTTGCTCAGAGCTGCTCTTCCAAGTGCCAACCCAAACCACTTCACGGAACCAGTTCTGTGATTAGTTATCCCCTACAAGAGCATGATCTGCTCTAAAGTCACTAGACGATACCAGTGTTAGAGTTAAGTAAAAGTGACAATTTATTACAGGAACAGCACACACATATATGTAGACATAATTACATCAACGGGGGATTAGCATACAATACTAGGGGGAGACCCCTGTAGTTCCCCACTAGGTCCATTTATTAAATTGGTACAGGCATACAATTAGTAAAACTAATTAGCGGAGAACAATGCACGAGTCACACAGAACTTGTACAGCTTTAAACATGACATGAAATATAAAAAATACAAGTTTTTTGGAGCACTTTTAGAACTGCAGTCCAGTTACTGTGACAATACTCCCCTGTGACACAGTGTAATCAATGCAAAGTGCAAAGTTACCCACTGTGCCCACCTCCCCAAATCTAAAACCCCTTTTTAATACCAGGGTCCATAATCTATAGGCAGGAGGCAAGCCATTGGTTCTCTCCAAGAACCCCAGTGCTGGAGGGTTCTGGCACAATCCTAAAATAAATAGTGTATTTTAAGATACAACAGAACCATGGCTTGGTAGGGTTGCCACCGTTTCTTTAAAAGGAAATTAAAAAAAATACTGTCCATGCTATTGTGTCCATAGACTTTACATAGGCTGTAGGCCAATTTCTTTTTTTTAAACTAGGCTGCTTGTAGGATAGCAGATTCCTCTGAGAAAGCAGATCTATTTAGATCCAGTGAAATGTGTTGAGAAGCTCTGAATTCAATTTCCCTTGGCCCACTGGATGATGTGGGACTGTGGACTCCCTGTTTTTGGGCGCTAGAACAGATTGCATCTTGTGATTGCATATATACTCATTTATTAATTCACTGTGTTATTTACATATTACACTATTGTATTTTATTTCTTTCCACTTGTCATCTTGTGCTACTTCATTTTGAAAATGTGAATATTATATGAATATTGTTATCCTGATACCAGATACATAACATGCTGTTTACTTTCTTGTCGGTTCCTACTGGGAACATGAATTTTAAAATGCTTTGTTCTTGTCTATGGAATAGTTATTTTTTTAAGTATGTTGTATGAACGATGTGCTATCATTGACCTGCATGGAAGACATTGCCAGGATACATTCCAACATTAGAGTTGAGCGGACACCTGGATGTTCGGTTTCGGCCGAACTTCGGAAAAAAGTCTGGGTTTGGGGTTGAACTTGACCCCGAACCCCATTGAAGTCAATTGGGACCCAAACGTTTGGCCACTAAAATGCCTCTAAAAAAGTCATGTAAAGGGCTAGAGGGCTGCAAAAGGAAGTAAAATGGAGATAAGAGTAGGACAAGTGCCCTGGAAGCAGCGCTGGAGGAGGAGGAGGTAGCCAGAATTTTTCAAAGTGCGCTGTAAGCACAGTATTGAACTGTTCTTTTTGACTCTCAGATATGAAGTACACCGCAAGACGCAAATGTACTATTTAGCACCCAAAACTATTTACATTTTTCAAAGTGCGCTGTAAGCACAGTATTTGACGGTTCTATTTGACTCTCAGATGTAATACATGTAATGCTATTGCTATTCTATAAACCGAAATAGAGTCCCCATTCATACGAATAGGTCAATTGACCTATTCGTATGAATGGGGACTCTTTCGGTTTGATAGAATAGCAATAGCATTACATGTATTCCATAAACCGAATGTCTTTCAGTTTATAGACTTTCGGTTTATGGAATACATGTAATGCTATTGCTATTCTATCAAACCGAAAGAGTCCCCATTCATACGAATTACTTATGAATGGGGACTCTATTTCGGTTTATAGAAAGCCAATAGCATTACATGTATTCCATAAACCGAAAGTCTATAAACCGAAAGACATTCGGTTTATAGAATTTCGGTTTATAGCCAAACCCCGAACTCCAACACGAACATACATGTCCGTGTTCGGGGTCCGAATACCATAATATTCGGTACGAACTCGAACAGTGCGGTTCGGGTTCGCTCAACACTATCCAACATGCCTCCCACTAAATCAGTGGTGGGGAACCTGTGGCCTCAGGTTGCTGGTGAACTACATCTCCTATAATGCTCTGTCAGCACAGAGGCTGGCAGAGGAGTATTGGAAATGTCATCCTGCAACATCTGGAGGGCTTCAGGTTCCTCACCCCTGCAATAAATGCATAGATATACCTTCATAAGGAATGAGTGCATGAAAAAATGGCTGATACCTGCAAACTGTTCTTGTGACCAGGATATGATTGCTTTTGATATATAATTATATAATCTTTAAATCATGTATATCTTTTGTTTTATACACATCTTTTACAAAGACTGGTTTTATAAACTGCCTCTTTGTCAGTAGCATAGATTATGCAAGTTACTTTAATACAAAGACGTGATAAAACAAATGACTTCATTTGCTTAACCACATAAGGCATATGTAGAATGATAGTGTCGTTTATGTAAAGATGCAAACCAAGTTATGGCCTAATGCCATGATTTCTGTCCACAACGGTGCTTTTGTTATACACACTATTTCACCTGTCTCCCAACTATGTGAAATTGGTCACATTGCTTATAATCTTAAAGGGGGTAGTTCCACCTACCCTTTTATTTTCTAATGTTGGATGTATTTTAATATATATATTTTTTAAATGCACTTCTTTTTACTTTAAAGCAAGTTACCATTCTCCTATAGTTTTAGATGGAAAATAATTTCTAGGTCATCTAAATTCCATGACATCAGTGAGAACGCATATGCGTAACGTGATTCAGCACGTCTCGAAAAAATACTGTTTTGTGTGAGACTACCCCTTTTGACATATTTTCGACTTTTATCACTGGACAAAGTATCTGCTGTGGCGAGTGCACTTTTCAGAACTATAAAAGTGCAGTCTTAAAATATCTTCCACATATAAACATTGTTTATATAAGTCAGTGACTGGACTAAGGGCTTAAATTAGAAAAATTTAAATGTAGATCTTCTAATTTAACACTAATCTTTAAATGAGGAAACACTATTAAAAGGCCATTTCAGCCAGTTTTTTAAATCATCATTTTGGTGGAGAATGTTACATGTTACATACTCATACACATTTATTGGTCCTTTTTTTTTTTTTAAATGGTCATTTTATGAAAAAATCATAGTATATCAATTAACTTTTAGATTGGATATCGCATATTAATGCTAAAAACATCCTCATAGTACATATTATAAGGTTAAATATTCAACATTATTATTGAGTTATATTTTTAGTTCATTGTAGAAGCAGGTAAATAAAGCACGCAAAGTGTTAAGCTTTTGGCTAAATTATTAACATGCAACAAATTGTAGTTCAACTGCTGGATTAATAAAGTAATTTATTTGTGAAAGATTTATTTTTTGAATTTTGTTTAGTGACTATCCCTGTTAAATGGTTAGCTCATATTGAGTATTTAGTATGACATGCACTTATTTTTACTTTAAAACAATTAAAGTTCTGTTGTACTTTTACACAGAAATATAATTTTACTGTGGGCTTGAAATTCAGTGACCTCTAATAAGGAGAGCTCGGAGACTTAGGACTGTTGCTATTGCTACAGCAAGACTTCTACTAACCACTTTGTGACATAAGCTACTTGCGTCCCAGACGACACAAGCACCAAAATGCCATGTTTTTGTTCATGGCCCCCGATCTTAATAGACCCTGTGGGTCCCTGCCAAGATCACAATACCTCTGGACGTCACGTGTGACGTCATGGAGGCGTGCCCAAAACCTGGAAGTTTGGGCACAGCGCGATTAGGTAAAATGTAGCTCGCTTTGATTGGCTATATTTTCCCTGTCAGACTGAGGCCACTCAAAGTTGCCTCATCTGACAGGTGGGATCCCGCTGCAAGTCCCTGCAGCCGCATCCGAGCACAGCTCATCGCGGGGAGCAGTTTAACATTGGACGTACTATGCCATCCTAGCATCTTTTAGGTCCACTAAAATTAGCGTCGGGAAAGGGTTAACTTTATTTGCAGCTTTTAGGAAGTGTTGGGGCAAAAAACTGGTAAGACAAATCTGTTACTTTTTGTATACTTGGCTTAAAAAAAATAAACGACACTGTAGGTAGAACCAACCATTTTTTTTTTTTTAATTTATCTCTTTATTATGCTTTTCAATATACAAAAAAATAAAAAAAAATACAACAGTATATACATCATTCATATTCTAGCACTCTTTATTTTGTATACCCTCGACTAATAGTTCGGTTCCCTTCTCCATCTATCAGCGTGGGAAAGTACCTCTCATTCAATCAATCCGTATGGGTCTTTCCCCCCCCCTTTCCTATTGTAATCTGAAAATCTCGAGGTAGCCTTCCCCATCCTATGCCAGCATTCATCTTTATTTTGCTAGGAGGGATAATTTTATCATTTCAGTCATGGTGTATCGGGTAAATTATGCGTATTTTATGCCATACATTCTTTACTTCTTTCACTACATCCTCCATTCATCTCTCACCATTGACGTCCCCACAGCGCTAGGGGAGCGAGCCTGAAGCAAACGGACGGCCCCATCTGAACCTTTGAGTTTCCATCAGTTATGCGGGGGGATTCCATCTTGCCCATGTTCTTAGGTATAGTTCCCTGTTTTTTTTATCCTTGTTGTAAAAATGTTTTTCAGCCCCAGCTTGCTTCGTTAGCTGGTTCTCGATTTCTAACCAAGTAGGTATTTCCTCTTTTCGCCAGTATCTAGCGAGGCATAATTTTGTGGCCATTAAAATATTAATTAATAATACTTTCATGTGTTTGTCTCTGCCAGGAACGTCCATATGAAAAATAAATATCTGTGGGGACTTTTGAAAGGACAACACATTTAAATTGATAGCATACCATCAGTGTAACATGGGATTCCTTCCATAATGAATAGAATTGTCCCATATTGTGTTTTTGTTTTTTTTAATTTTTAAGCTGCACTGCAAAACACATTCACAACCACACTATAACCAGTATTTTGGTATTTCAGTTTAATTCGTCCAGTAGGTTGGACCAGCAGCCTCTATTAAGCAAAATGCAAAGAGGTAAAACTGACCGTGACTGTAACTGCCAAACTGCTATAGTGGGACAAATCTGTACATGTAGGAAATTGCATAATTCTGTCATGAGAAATGTATTGTTTAATAACTGTAGGTTTGAAACTGAAAGTTCTTCTTTTTTTTTGGGTCTGTGCCATAGCACTCAGACAGCCTCTTATTTCTAATGTTAGACAGAATTTGGATATGGGCTTATAGGAGTAAACACTACAACTCCTATAACCTTGAGTCAAAACATAACCGTGCACCCTCTGCCTTATCATAATATGAAAACTTCCTGTTGATGTATTTGAAGCATGTAAGGGTTAGTTAAATCACTTGTGACACCAGCATGTTTATAAACAGGTTACACGCTTGTAGAATTCATACAGATGTGTAAGTATTCCACAGATGGATGTATTTTATTTAACTAGCTATTGTTAAAGGTACACTTCGTGCTTCAAAATAACTTTACTGCATCTGCATGCAGGTAAATGCAAAGTGTCTGAACTTTGTTTTTTTTTTTGAAAACAAAGGCAAATGTAATTATTGCAAGAGGATCAGTGCAGATGTACTGGGTTATCTTGCACTGGACAGTTTCATTTAGTAACTGGAAAGTTCCTCCATTTTATTCATGTCCTGCAGGTGGACAGAACGGTTGTGTTTACAATGAGTAAAGCATTTGCCCAGAATCCAAGGTATAAAAGGCCCAGTTGACAGGATCTGAACCTGCAACTGTGAGGACTGAACAGATTCGGCATTTGGTGCATTAGACTACTGTACAATCCCAAAAGGGGAAGATATATGACAAATGTCTTTTTTTTTTTTTTAGTTAGGGGGAAAGTCTGTGCAGATTGCACAGACTGCAAGCTCCGCCCCCTCATTCAACGAGCTCTAGTGCCGGGTATCACGTGACGTCACGTGTCATCCCAGCACTCGGGAAGAAGACTAATCAAGATGGCAGCAACACGAATGTCCCCCTCCCCTGCACTGAGGTAAAGCAGCAGGGAGGGAGGACACATTTAGGGGAACAAAAAAAACGGCTAACCTGCGAGGTGACTTACTAAATGTGTGAGTGTATGTGACTGACTGGATGTATCTGAGGTGTGAGTGTATGTGACTGACTGGATGTATGTGAGGTGTGAGTGTATGTGACTGACTGGATGTATGTGAGGTGTGAGTGTATGTGACTGACTGGATGTCTGTGAGGTGTGAGTGTATGTGACTGACTGGATGTCTGTGCGGTGTGAGTGTATGTGACTGACTGGATGTCTGTGCGGTGTGAGTGTATGTGACTGACTGGATGTCTGTGAGGTGTGAGTGTATGTGAGGTGTGAGTCTCTGTCACAAACATACACTCTGCGATTATGTGTGTATGATTGTATGAATTGATCCGCCATTGTCTGGCTCCTAAATTTTTACGCTGGCTCCAAAAATCAAATCAAGTTTGTCAAGCCCTGCAGTATTATAATCATCATCATAAAAAGCTTTACAGCTGCAAAGGGAAATAAGATTGCCGAAATTCATATAACTTTTTCTAAATTCATGTTATTTTTCCTTCACATGTCGCACTTTTTCTTGATGTTGGATTTCCTGCAAAATCTAATTCACTTCAATTTAACTTGCCGGACCAAATGTGGCATTGAGGATCTTTTTCTGTGTAGGATACTGGCCAACTTTGAAATTCCATGTCCCATGACAGAAGGGGGCGGGACCAGACGGCATGGATCTAAACATGGGTGGGATAATATGACTCCGTGTGGTATTGCGAGATTTACCTCCCGTCCGGTACCGGGTGTCTAGAGCTCATTTGTTTGTGATTATGTGGTGTATGTCTACGCAGTATTAATGTCGGCTCAGATCTGAATTTGACTGGACAGGACTAATAAAAAAAACCCCACGGGACTGTACCATCATTTGTGACTTGTGACTGTTGGAAACTATGAGTGAGTTGTTGTATTGATAATTATTCATCTCGAATATTGTTTCTGTGGATCTAATGTCTCAAATGTAGCAATGTATATAAATTTAGCAGCCCAGTTTATTATATTCTTCCATGGAAAGGTCACTATGTCAAACAGGCATAGAAAACCTCTAGTAATTAGTCTGAAATAAGACATGCAGTATATTTCTTGTACCTTTTTGTCCTCTAAGCATCATGTAGATTCAATTATAACATGCATAAAAAGCCATCAACTAGCCGTCAAATATGGTGGAAAGTTCGCAGGCTTATTGACATAATAATCTAAATATTCAACCTTTTTAATAAAACCAAACCTCCCCAGCAATCTGTGTCTATCTTATTTCTGAACCATTTTTGCTTTGTGGCAGAGCACATTATCCTAATTAAAGAGGCCAATACCACCAGAGAATACTGTTTCCATGAAAGGGTGTACATATCTGCACCAATGCTTAGGCAGGTGTGGCAGGACCCAAGATTTTCCAGCAGAACATTGCCCAACGCGTCACATTGCCCCTGCTGGCTTTCCACCTATCAGTGGTTCTAATGTTATGGCTGATCGGTGTGTGTGTACATGGCTTCCTCAACACTGGGTCCTCTACGAGAGGATCATATACTATATATTTATATTAATTAGGCAATGGTCTAAGAGTAGCGCAATCTGCGATAGCCATCAGCGTTAAAGAAATTCAATTGAAAGTTAATTTCATGGTAGCCATGTGCAGCCTACAATTTAATCGGTTTAGACGGAACGAGATAGGTGTGGGGTGTGAAGAAGTTCCTGATAAACTTTTTTTATTTTAAGAAGGTAGTTGAGTCATACTTTTTGCCTGTGGGACTTTCTATTCCATCCTAAAACACTGAGCTCAAACGCCAGTAGGATGTTGTAGAATGTTCTTTGTACTGCAGCTCATTGTGGAACTTCACATTAAGATGTTCTACAGATCCCACTGCAGGGTACTTTGAGTGCCTCCATCTGAAAGAGTAAATATAACCAACACTCAAAGTGAGCGGCAGCTACATTTTATCAGATTCTCATGTCTAAACTTCTGGGATCATTAATGCGTCCGCGACTTCACTTGAGGTCTGGTGATTTTTTTGGCAGGCGCCTCCCCTCCGTGTCTGTAAAGACTCCGGGACCCCCGTGTCTGTAAAGACTCCGGGACCCCCGTGTCTGTAAAGACTCCGGGACCCCCGTGTCTGTAAAGACTCCGGGACCCCCGTGTCTGTAAAGACTCCGGGACCCCCGTGTCTGTAAAGACTCTGGGACCCCCGTGTCTGTAAACACTCTGATTGGATATTGATCACTCTGTGATTTGGGTTGAGAACATAAAATCACCATTTTGGTTCTTTTTCCTGAAGTGGCTAAATAGAATTTAAAATTGATTATTGTCATTAAGCTAGAACAAAGAGAAGTAGATGGTTGAAATCAATACTTCAGCACATGAAGAGAAGACCGTCCTGTCCATAATCATATACTAGATTTCTAACACAGGGAATGAAAATCTGTTATGTCTGTCATTTTGAGAAGATGATTGCCTGTTATTATCAGTGTAAATCTAAAAATGCAGAAATGCCACAAAGTGTTTAACCAGGAAAAAAAGTGATATTCTCTTATTTTTGTGGATATTACTTAAGTCCAACATCCAGGGAACATCTACTTCAGGATGAAGGTCTTATCCACTTTCAGAATTTATTACAATACCCTTCACCTCCATTTTAGTAAAATGGCAGCTCTCCCCTAACTGCTTTGATTGCAAAAATATGTCTATTTGGATATAGGGGCCCAGATGTGGTGCGATTGACTGTATAGGTCTCCTTTTCGATTGTTTATGCTGTGTGACAATTTGTAAATTACTTGTTAATACTCTGCATGGTGATTAGATTGAATTTAGTTCCATTTGGTAATTTGCTCCCTATCCCCAATCTGTTCATTGGGATGCAGATACAATTGAGATAATGTGTTATTTGTCTCATCTCGTCTATTTCAGATCAATGTGTTTAAGAATGGAAAGAATTAACACTGGCTGCACTAAATTTGCTCACACTATACAGTGAATCAACCCCGACCCCATTTGTTTACACCGTCCAATAAAAAAATTATGAGATTTAAACATTTTTCATGGAAGGTAACCTAACACCATTCAAATCACTCCCTAATACCTCGTCAAAATAACTATTGATGAGAAAAATAATCTATTTAATTCACTGAAGGATTTGTGGGTTTCATAAAAAAGTAATCACTTTTATATTTTGAATCTTAAATGAACACATAATTGTAATATGCTTTGTTTAAAGGGACACTAGATGTTATTTGTACTTAAAAACTGTTTAACTTAACATATAAATCTGGAGCGTAGTTATATCAGAATGCGGCTGTAAGCATTTTGTTATAGAACAATTCTAAAAGCTGCATTGAAAAAGATTCAGTGAACCTACAGGTCCATGCCATCTAGAAAATAATCCCAAGCTGTACTATTGTGTCTACGTCATATTCCTCTATGTGTGTTTTTATGCATCAGTATATTCCTCAATACTATGCAGTGCTCTTTAGATGAACTGCTGACTTAACTAGATCAATCGCTTCTGCAATATTCAGCAACACAGAATGCTCAAACCCTTCTTGAGTACCTGATTCTCACCTAGGGCATAACTTGTAGAGTATGTTATGCTGCTGCTTGATTGAGCAGTGTCTGTGTGTAACTAGACTTTTGATCGTTAAGCAGTGATGTCACAGCTTAAGTGTACCGGCCTCATAATTGAATAGTGATGTCACAATTGGAAAGATTACTTCAGGTTCTGTATGAGGAGAAAACAAAAAAGGTAAGAAATATTTCATGCAATCAGTGGGCTGCTCAAATTATATCAAATAGGTCTACTACATGAAAAACATGGGCTGGCTGTTAATGCCTTTTTTTAGTCAGTAGTCCCTTGGATAAGGTTACACTTTGGGGTTATGTATTAACTTAATCGGTCTCGCACAATAAAATGTCTGGAGAATGGCGCTTCTAAAATGTGCATTAACCATTCCTTTTTTACATAATGCTTGCACTTTTTATTATTTATACTTTCTAAACTCATCAGCGCAACCTCAGAACTTCAAGACTATGTTGTCTCAATATATATATATATATATATATATATATATATATATATATATATATGTATATATGTATGTATGTGTGTGTGTGTGTGTGTGTGTGTATATATATATATATATATGTATGTATGTATGTATGTATGTATGTATGTATGTATGTGTGTGTGTGTGTGTATATATATATATATATGTATATATATATATTAATGTGTGTGGGATTTGAGACATCATTAGCATCGTGCCAACTAATACTTCAGGCAATACTTTTTTGCTTAATTTTGCTTATTTCTGGTGACAGTCTCTGTAGCGCACCAACCATATCACTGTATTGTGTATTTGTGATTTGTTCTTTAACCACTTAGTGACAAGACATTTTCACCTTGACTTTCCCTTGGTGACAATGGCTGTTTTGACATTTCTAGGGTGTTTTGTGTTTAGCTGTAATTTCTTTCTTTCTCACATACAGTACCCACACAAATTATATGTTGTTTTTATCGTCATAAGAAGGGCTTTCATTAGAGACCATTATGTTCATCATATCTTATAATTTACTACAACAAAATCATAAAATATGATGAAAAATTAAAAAAAAAAAACTTTTTCTAATTTCGACCTAAAATATAATTTACACAAATAAAATCATTATAAAAGACCCAGTCTAAATAGTTTCTAAATGTTGTCCCGAGTTCAAAAATATGCATGTTTCCATATTTTTCGGTATTTTTTTTGCGAGTTATGGGGCAAAAACCAATAATAGTGTTTTATAACCTGTTTTTAATTAATTAAATATTTATTTTAAATATTTTCCATTGCAATGCTACTTAACTACCACTAGGGGCAGTCAAGTAGCATATTCAGAGCGATGGAAGTGAAGTTACTTTCACTTCCAAAGCTCAGACCGGCAGGGGGCTTAGCCATATTGACGGAGCAGCATGATGCTCCGTGGGGCGATCGTGGGTGCTCCAAAATAAACATTTCGGTGCTGGCTATTGCTTCGACATCGAGCCAATAGACCAGCACCGTTAAAGTGGTTTTCGCGATCGTTGATCGCGACCACCGCCTAATTCACCACAGGACGTGCCAGGCACGTCCTTTGTCGTTAAGGGAGTTTCTCCCAGGACGTGCCTGGCACGTCCTTTGTCGCGAAGGTGTTAAAATTAAGCTTTAATCTTATATTAAAGCTATACTAGTTACAATAATCCCTGTATTTTTGTCACAGAAAAGGTGTGGCCTCTAAATGTTAACAAAAAAGTTTTTGAAGCACATTACTGCCCAGTTTTGACAACATGTCATACAGATGTACAAGTAATTAATTAAAACCGTGAAACTTGTCGATTCCTCTTGATAACCTTTTAATGTCACTGTAAGGACAATAACAAAGCAAAAATATAATCTATTAATCTCTCTCTCTCTCTGCTGCAGTTGTTGTGCTTGTGTTAATTTGTGTTTGCCCTTTGTTCTGCAAGAGCAATTCTTGCCTTTGATGTCAAATTAAAGGATAATGTATGATTATTCCTTCCCTTTGTGCTTGTTCAGTTTGACTTTGCATCTCTAGAGACTCAATCCTACTTATCAGTTTAATTTGGAGTAGCGCCATGAAAGGCATCCACTACTAATATAACATGTGCCACTTAACAATTCTTTTGTAAAACGTAAAGTGAGCCTTACTGTAAGTGCACCAATTAATATAGAACATTGATTGCGTCTCTTCCATTACATATCATGTTTTGTATAAATGTAATGAAAGGGTTTTTTTGGTGAAGTATGATTCATGGGATAAGTGTAAGTGCAGAATGCAAGCCTTGATGTAAGTAACTACGTATATCATTGTTTTTACTGTGCATGTAGAGGATAGAAAAAGATTGAAAATGAACTATATTTTGTGTTGTCAAAATTGCAAGCAAATGCCTAAATTAGGTGAAAATGTGTTTTAAATGTGTCATTGGAGTCTCCTGCTTATGACATCACCTGTGGTTTAATATGCAAATAAACTGTTTTTCAATGGGAAATGTGTAATTTGCATATTAGGCCACAGGTGCTGTCATAAACTGGAGAGTCGACACATTTAAAACACATTTTTCTCCTAATTTAGTAACTAACTTGCAGTTTTGCTAACACAATATACAACACAATAATACCGTATTTATCGGCGTATAACACGCGCCTCATTTTAAGAAGGAAATTTCAGGAAAAAAAACTTACATTTCAAATAAAGAACTTTGAAGCCCAATATGCCATTTAATATGCCAGGATATTGCCCCCAATATGCCATTTTAATATGCCAGGATTTTGCCCCCAATATGCCATTTTAATATGCCAGGATATTGCCCCCAATATGCCATTTAATATGACAGGATATTGCCCCCAATATGCCATTTTAATATGCCAGGATATTGCCCCCAATATGCCATTTAATATGCCAGGATATTGCCCCCAATATGCCATTTAATATGCCAGGATATTGCCCCCAATATGCCATTTAATATGCCAGGATATTGCCCCCAATATGCCATTTTAATATGCCAGGATTTTGCCCCCAATATGCCATTTTAATATGCCAGGATATTGCCCCCAATATGCCATTTAATATGACAGGATATTGCCCCCAATATGCCATTTTAATATGCCAGGATATTGCCCCCAATATGCCATTTAATATGCCAGGATATTGCCCCCAATATGCCATTTAATATGCCAGGATATTGCCCCCAATATGCCATTTTAATATGCCAGGATTTTGCCCCCAATATGCCATTTTAATATGCCAGGATATTGCCCCCAATATGCCATTTAATATGACAGGATATTGCCCCCAATATGCCATTTAATATGACATGATATTGCCCCCAATATGCCAGGATATTGCCCCTTAGTATGCTCGTTATGCTCCCCCCCTTCCCCAGACCCCAGTACTTACCTCGTTCCTGCTCTGTCCCCCGGTGCTCTGAAGCTGCCTGGCTGTGAGGGAAGCGTTGTGAGCTCCCCTCAAGCAGCGCGGAACAATAAATTTTGTTTAAAAAAAACACACTTTGTCGACCGCGCCGCACAACGCTTCCCTCATAGCCACGCAGCTTCAGAGCACCGGGGGACAGAGCAGAAACGAGGTAAGTTTTAGATTTTTTTTATTTTCTCATTATATCGGCGTATAACACGCACACATCATTTCCCCCCTATTTTCAGGGAGAAAAAGTGCGTGTTATACGCCGATAAATACGGTATATTGTTTTCAATAATTGTTTATCCTCTACATGAGCAGTAATGGATCTCACCAAGTTTAGAGGTCGATAAAATTATATTCAATGTAAAACTATAGGAAAACTGTAAAGTAAAAATAAATTTATTTCACATATATTAGACACATGAACAACATACATAAAATAAGCCAGGGGGAAGTGCCCCTAAAAAGTATTAAAGTATAAATATTATAGTTTGTTAAAGCTATGTTAAAACCTTAACGTAAAACACAATACTTAAAATCTCTCTGAAGTATACCAAAAGGTGTTTTAAACTGAAGCTGATTTAACTTACAAATGAGTGTAAATAACGTTACCACAGTAATCAAGGCATGGGCAGACAGGCTGCACAGGTGTTTAGAGCTTGTGCCGTCCAATTATACCCCATCTCTTTCGGTCAGTATCATTCCCTATTTTTACTGGAAGACAATAGAATGGTCATGTGATCATGTCAAATTGTTTGGCAAGCCTCAAATTGACTTGCTGCCCCTGGAACCAAATAGATTCTTTGCTAGGCTTGCTTTAATCTAACAGGTGCTTCCTTCCTACAACTGCTGCCAGTACTGGGCTGAGATTACTAGGAAACTGGGAAATTTCCATGGAAGAGACAATATCAAAATGGTGAACGCAAAGCCCTCGAGACTATGTTTAGACTCTAGCTTTGTCCCAGCAAAATATCTTTTTTTTGCAATTCACCTTTATTCTACATTTGATGGTATTTTATGGATGTAAGGTTTTTTATTTTAGTGTTCTACATCTTGCTTATCAATCAACAACTAAAGAAAATGCTGTCTTACCAAACGTTTGCCTCTGGAATTTCCGTCGTTTTGATTTGCAAAAGTGGTCTGAACATTGTTTTTCCATGATGTGACTTCCATTCTTCCACTTTTATTATCCGCAGGCACAGCAAAGTTTACATTCCTGCCACATCTAGTGTATAAGCACAGAATACTACCACATGGCTCTCTTGTCTCAGGCAATAAAAACTGTAACTCTCCTGCACGTTATTAAATGCTGTTGATATTGGATGCCGTTACCAGGCTTTGATAGGTAACTGTTTTAAATACCTTTCATTACTTTACATTTAAATCTTTCCTATTATGGTCCGACCCATGTTGAGCAGTATGTAACACTTCATAGTACAGTATGTGTTGACTGAATTGTATACAGTCCACTGCAGTAAAACAATTTGGGCCCTCAAATTAACCCTTTTGGCAAACAAGCATTATGAGCAACTAACTGAAAGGCTTTACTCTTCTCTCTAGAACGCATTGTGTCCTTTTGCTGGCAGTTGAAAATAGTGTCTTTGGTATTTCAGAATGTTAGATCATGTTTAATGCAATTATTCTGCTGCCTTCAGAGGCTTTTCTAATTAATGACCTTGTCCTAGGCTAGGGATTTCTGTAGACTCGGAACTGATAATGACTCCCACCATGAATGGTTCAGTGCAGAATTGTCATAATATCAGGGCAATAACAATTTTCTGTCATATGAGCTGTCTCTGTAAATGTCGTAAGTAGACTTCATTTCATTTGTCTTCTGAAAAACAGACCTGTATTCACTAGGAACATTTTTATTTTTGTGATTATCTGTCTCGGTGATGGTTGACCTTTGTCATAACTACCATTTAAAAGAAGGCCTAGCAATAATGAGATAAATATACTCTGCTCTGTTGTGTTCCCATCAATATTAGGTTCATATTTGAGCTAGTCCCAACTAAAGACTCCAGTTTGAATACAGAACCAACAAAGTGCCAAACTCTTACAATTCAAGAGAGGTATAACATTTTACATACCCTCCTTAAACCAGGGCTTGACAAAGTTAACTGACTTTTAGGATCCAGCAAAAAAATCTCTGAGCCAGACAACAGCACATACACACAATAACATACTGTCACACACACACATACATACACATATACAGTCAGTCACACACATATACAGTTAGTCACACATACATACACATTATTGAGTGTGAGTTAGTCAGTCACACATACATACAAGGTATACAGCCAGTCACACATACATACAAGGTATACAGCCAGTCACACATACATACACGTCTACAGCCAGTCACACATACATACACGTATACAGTCAGTCACACATACATATATACAGTTGGTCACACAAAAAACAGTCAGTCGGTCACACATACACAAACAGTCAAACAGGCAGTCACATACATACACACACACACACACACACACACACACACACATACAGTCACACACAGTCACTCATATATACACACACACACACACACAATGTCAGATATACAAGTGAGCTTTTTTTTCCTTCTTTTTCTTAAGCATTTATTTTTTATTTTTTAAATCTGTCAATGTGTCCTCCCTCCCTGCTGCTATACTTCATTGCAGGGAAGGGGGGCATTTTTGTTACATGTTGGTCTGTGCCTCTTACAAAAGGCATACACAATCGTTACTACCCGCCCTGCACTCTGGCACTTCAGCGCGCTGTGCAAGGGAGTGAAGCAGGAAGTCTGTGCAGCCGGTGCACACACTCTGCTCCTTCGTGCACTGGAGGATTAAAGTTTAGAAGAAAAAAAAGATCCCAGCGATGAGGGCACCATGCGGGGCTCACGATACCCAGAAGCCAGGTCTAATTTCCTGGTCGCCATGGCAAATGATTAAACTTTTATGATTAGAAAAATTCTATGGAAATACAATTTCTCTGGATCCTAAAATGAAATAGGCTGGATCCTGAATTGGTCTGTTTTGCTCATAAAGTCTACAAATATTTGTCAAGCCCTTGTCTAGAGCATTGATCGTCAACTGGTGGACCGGATGAGGTCTTTTGTTCGGGTCTTATACTAGATAAAAAGTGCATTGTTTCTAATGTGTTACCTCATGAAATAAGAGTTTGCATCACATGCGGTCTAACAAATGAGGTGTAATCAGTGTCATAAAGAAATTGAAAAAAAAAAACATGCTTGTTCACTCCAGTGGGTACGGTCACATGAATAATATGTTGTCAGGATCTGAATACCACACAACCAGATGTTTTTTCCTTGTTAGTGGCTAGAGATTTAATATTTTCATCAGCCTGCCAGGGAAGTATTTGCCAACTCAAATATATTTGAAATAGACATGCCGGTCAGGCTCTTTTGTCAATCTTACTGTCTAGTAGTCATTTTAACATTCTCAATATATTTTTATGAATCTTTCAAAGACTTACTGACTTACATAGATGTGTGAAACTTGCCTACGCCCTGCAATCAAAGGTCAAGGTGTAGACATTTTAAAAAGAAATGTTTAAATGAAAGAGAATACAAATAAAGTATCTTATTGAGGCTTCTGCTTGTTTAGTTCTATTGGGGGCCAGACATGTTGTTTAGACTCTGGTTAGATTAAGATCTGACCCAAGATGCCTGCCCCTATACAGATCAAAGTGGGCTCAATAAGGTAGTTTATTTGTATTCTCTCATTAAAGCATATCCTACATAAAATTCCTACACTTGATGCAATCTTTTAATTAGAATTTTATTTTATGTCTACAGTTGTCATTTAAAGGGGGAAGCTTTAATATTTTTGTTAAATTTGCTTTTGTTGCCTCTTGTAAACCCTATTAAAATACAGGTTTAGTAACCCTTATCCAGACATCTGTTATCCAAAACATTTTTGGGATTTTGCCACAAGTTGCAAATTCCACACACACCTGTCAGAATGCAAGCACATAACAGTTTATTCAGCATTCAGACCCCTTAAGTCAGGGCTCGACAAACCCCAGGCGCCAGGTCGCCATGGCGACCAGGAAATTAAACCTGGCGCCTGTGTGCCGTCAGCCTCGTGGTCCCCTTGTCGCTGCCATCGGATTTTTTTTTTCCTTCGGAGCGCGAGGGGGTAAAGTCTGTGCGGACAGCACAGACTGCAAGCTCCGCCCCCTTGCGCAACGCGTGTCTGAGTGCCGGGTATCGTCACGTGACATCCTGGCACTCAGCAGGCCGATCAATGAAGACATGCTGCAGCGTTAAGAAGAAACCAAGAAAAGACTGTGTGAGGTGTTGTGTTTGTATATATGTAAGTATGTAAAGTAGGTGTGTGAGGTGTTTGTATATATGTGTATATGTAAAGTAGGTGTGTGTGTGAGGTGTTTGGATATATGGGTATATGTAAAGTAGGTGTGTGTGAGGTGTTTGGATATATGGGTATATGTAAAGTAGGTGTGTGAGGTGTTTGTATATATGTAAGTATGTAAAGTAGGTGTGTGTGTGTGAGGTGTTTGTATATATGTAAGTATGTAAAGTAGGTGTGTGTGAGGTGTTTGTATATATGTTTATATGTAAAGTAGGTGTGTGTGAGGTGTTTGGATATATGGGTATATGTAAAGTAGGTGTGTGTGAGGTGTTTGGATATATGGGTATATGTAAAGTAGGTGTGTGAGGTGTTTGTATATATGTAAGTATGTAAAGTAGGTGTGTGTGTGTGAGGTGTTTGTATATATGTAAGTATGTAAAGTAGGTGTGTGTGAGGTGTTTGTATATATGTTTATATGTAAAGTAGGTGTGTGTGTGAGGTGTTTGTATGTATGTGTATATGTATATGTAAAGCAGGTGTGTGTGAGGGGTTTGTATGTATGTGTATATGTAAAGTAAGTGTGTGTGAGGTGTTTGTATATTTGGGTATATGTAAAGTAGGTGTGTGTGTATACATGTGTATATGTAAAGTAGGCGTGTGTGTTTATGAATTGCGTGTATGCTTGCGTGATTGTCTGGCTCCTACATTTTTTTGCTGGCTCCTAAAATCAGATTAAATTTGTCAAGCCCTGCCTTAAGTTGTGATATAGCCTCTCCATGCATGCTCACAAAGGGTAATACAATGGCACGTGTGCAGGCCTGACACACCAACGTCGGGTTCCCAACGATGCTTCATGTCACAGCTACAGTTAAAGTGATTTGTTTGTATTTCATGAGAGCTGAGAGGCTTTTGTATATCTTATTAGTGAAAATGATCTGTTATCTTAAATGACTGATTATCCAAAATACTTCTGGTCCCGAGCATTTTGGATAAGGGATACTCAGCCTGTATTTTGCATATTTATACTTGCATAATGTTTGGGATGGCATGCTGGTTTTGTATTATTATTTCTCTAATCTGAAACTGCCTATTTAAACTACTAGTAGCTATGGAGAAAGCAGTAGCTAATTTAAAGTACTACTCAGACTTGAAAATGACGTACTTTTTTCATACATTAGAGCAGGCCATGGCGACCAGGAAATCACACCTGGTGCCCTCGTCAATGGGATCGTTTTTTTTTTTTCTTCTAATCCAGAAGCGGTCCGCGAGGGAGCAGAGTGAGTGCACCGGCTGCACGGACTTCCTGCTCCACCACACTCGCGTTATAGTGCTGATCACCGGGCACCATAGCAGGGAAGCTGCTCTGTGCCACCGGGCTGCATCGGAAACGACCCGCCCTTCTCTGCATTGAGGTGTAATAGCAGGGAGGGGGGACATTGATAGGTGAACCTTTTTTTTTTTCTTAAACAAAATAAAACTTGCTGTCTTGTGTATATATGTGTGACTGGATGTGTTTGTGTGTGTGTGTGTGTGTATATATGTGTCTGACTGGATGTGTGTGTGTATATATGTGTCTGACTGGATGTGTGTGTGTATATATGTGTCTGACTGGATGTGTGTGTGTGTGTGTGTATTTATGTGTCTGACTGGATGTTTTTGTGTGTGTGTGTATATATGTGTCAGACTAGATGTGTGTGTGTGTGTGTGTGTGTGTGTGTATGACTGGATGTGTTTTTTTTGTGTGTGTGTGTATATATATATATATATATATATATATGTGTGTGTGTGTATATACGTGTCTGACTGGATGTGTTTTTTGTGTGTGTGTGTGTGTGTGTATATATATATATATATATATATATATATATGTGTGTGTGTGTGTGTGTGTACAGGGAGTGCAGAATTATTAGGCAAGTTGTATTTTTGAGGATTAATTTTATTATTGAACAACAACCATGTTCTCAATGAACCCAAAAAACTCATTAATATCAAAGCTGAATATTTTTGGAAGTAGTTTTTAGTTTGTTTTTAGTTTTAGATATTTTAGGGGGATATCTGTATGTGCAGGTGACTATTACTGTGCATAATTATTAGGCAACTTAACAAAAAAACAAATATATACCCATTTCAATTATTTATTTTTACCAGTGAAACCAATATAACATCTCAACATTCACAAATATACATTTCTGACATTCAAAAACAAAACAAAAACAAATCAGTGACCAATATAGCCACCTTTCTTTGCAAGGACACTCAAAAGCCTGCCATCCATGGATTCTGTCAGTGTTTTGATCTGTTCACCATCAACATTGCGTGCAGCAGCAACCACAGCCTCCCAGACACTGTTCAGAGAGGTGTACTGTTTTCCCTCCTTGTAAATCTCACATTTGATGATGGACCACAGGTTCTCAATGGGGTTTAGATCAGGTGAACAAGGAGGCCATGTCATTAGATTTTCTTCTTTTATACCCTTTCTTGCCAGCCACGCTGTGGAGTACTTGGACGCGTGTGATGGAGCATTGTCCTGCATGAAAATCATGTTTTTCTTGAAGGATGGAGACTTCTTCCTGTACCACTGCTTGAAGAAGGTGTCTTCCAGGAACTGGCAGTAGGACTGGGAGTTGAGCTTGACTCCATCCTCAACCCGAAAAGGCCCCACAAGCTCATCTTTGATGATACCAGCCCAAACCAGTACTCCACCTCCACCTTGCTGGCGTCTGAGTCGGACTGGAGCTCTCTGCCCTTTACCAATCCAGCCACGGGCCCATCCATCTGGCCCATCAAGACTCACTCTCATTTCATCAGTCCATAAAACCTTAGAAAAATCAGTCTTGAGATATTTCTTGGCCCAGTCTTGATGTTTCAGCTTGTGTGTCTTGTTCAGTGGTGGTCGTCTTTCAGCCTTTCTTACCTTGTCCATGTCTCTGAGTATTGCACACCTTGTGCTTTTGGGCACTCCAGTGATGTTGCAGCTCTGAAATATGGCCAAACTGGTGGCAAGTGGCATCGTGGCAGCTGCACGCTTGACTTTTCTCAGTTCATGGGCAGTTATTTTGCGGTTTTTCCACACGCTTCTTGCGACCCTGTTGACTATTTTGAATGAAACACTTGATTGTTCAATGGTCACGCTTCAGAAGCTTTGCAATTTTAAGAGTGCTGCATCCCTGCAAGATATCTCACTATTTTTGACTTTTCTGAGCCTGTCAAGTCCTTCTTTTGACCCATTTTGCCAAAGGAAAGGAAGTTGCCTAATAATTATGCACACCTGATATAGGGTGTTGATGTCATTAGACCACAACCCCTTCTCATTACAGAGATGCACATCACCTAATATGCTTAATTGGTAGTAGGCTTTCGAGCCTATACAGCTTGGAGTAAGACAACATGCATAAAGAGGATGATGTGGTCAAAATACTCATTTGCCTAATAATTCTCCACTCCCTGTATATGTGTCTGACTGGATGTGTTTATGTGTGTATATATGTGTCTGACTGGATGTGTGTTTGTATGTATATGTAGAAAAACAAGATGTAACCGGTTTTGCACTCAGAAATGGAGGGTGCACGGAGAGGACTTTCACCCTAGTCCACCAAATCAGAATAAAGGATCCTTTATTCTTTATGTATATGTGACAGACTATGTGTCTGTGTGTGACTGCGTGTGTTTGTGTTTATGTGCTGTTGTCTGGCTCCTCGATTTTTTTTTTTTTTTTTAGCTGGCTCCTACTAAACTCAGATAAATTTGTCAAGCCCTGCATTAGAGCCAGTTCATGTATTTTATTAAAATTTTATTATATGAATGCTAAGTATGTTTAATTTACTCAGAAATATCAGGTTTGCAACCTCTACGGAGCCATCCATAAGCTCTCAAACATTTATATTGTCTCAAAGAAGCAAAGTATCCCACATAGGGTTGCCACCCGGCAGGCATTTTACTGGCACAGCCAGTAATCATGTGTTAGGAGCCGGTGCCAATAAAACTAAAATACAGTCAATGGAAAGACCAGTATTTGTTTTGCAGGCAGTGGGGAGTGAGCATCAAACACCATACTATGGCATAGTGTGTCAGGGATTGACAAATTCCGGGCACCAGGTCACCATGGCACCAGGAAATTAGACTTTTTGTCTAGGTATTCATCCTCATGGCCCCCTTGCCGCGAGCACTGCTTTGCACATCACACTTTACTGTCTGAGCGCCAGGTGTCATGTGACATTCAGTAGGACTTCTAAGAGTGAAGTTGGCTTGTGCCTGTATGAGAGACACAGACCAGACAGGCAGCAGCAGGAATACCCCCTCCCCTGTAATGAGGTAATAATCAAAGAGAAATGCACTTTTTTTCTTGTTCTTGTGTGTTTGAGAGTCTGTGTGAAAGAGACTGTATGTGTATATTTGAGAGTCTGTGTGAGAGAGCGAGTGTGTGTGAGAGAGAGAGAGACTGACTGACTGTGTGGCTGGTATGTTTTTAGGAAGAGGTGGCAACCCTAATCCCACATGATAACTAAACTTACAATGTGCACATAGATATATTACACCAAGTTTGCGTTTGCAAGTTTTTTACATAGCTGAATGTAGAATGCATTTTGTTTTCAAGTGGAACCAATTAATTAATCAAGGAGAGTCTCGATGAGAGTATCCCACAGAAACTATTCTGTGGAATAATTAGCTAATTTCCCTGTGAACACATCTACATACCGCTCAACATTTTAAATGGATAAGAGGTACACTTTCATTTTTGGAGTGACTTGAGGTAAAGCTATGGAAGAAGCAATACTGGAAACATTTTAAGCAACTTTATGGCCAATTGATAACTATTGATATAATTTGGTAGCTTGTTTAAAATTAAGAATAAAGTATTTACACTAATATATAAACACCTTCACTGTAATTTAAGAACACTTTTATTTTGAGTTTTATTGCATTGGTGTTCTGTAATACATGCTTACAAAACTGTTGAGCTCCCAGAAAAGTCCGACAATACAGGAAAAAAGACTGTTTTGGGTGCAAAATAGGGACTATCCCTCCTAAATAATGTGGGAGGTATGGATCTAACTTATGCACTCCCCTAGGCAGCATGTAGAAGTTATGTTGCCCTCATAAAAATACTACATATACCTATGTATGCTTGCTATCAGAAGTAGATGAAGTTGGGAACCAGGTAGAGAAATTGACAAATGTGAGTACGGTAAGGTAACTCACGCTGTGCGCAGGATCAGCAAAAACAGTCTGATCTCGGTATTTACAGATAGACCTGTAGATCCCTGTGTCTAGCTGTCAAAACTCTCAAATCGAAGTCATGGAGAAGAGGGGACATGTCACATTATTTATAATTCTCAATATATAATTCTAAAAAAAAAAAAAATGCTCCTAATTTTTACATTTTTATAAATTTGTCCTTCTTTCAAAGAACAAAAAAGTCACAGACAAGGGGCACAGTGATTGTTTCCCTGGTCACTACCTCTGTTACAAGGCAGTCTTTGATTGTAAGAAACCTTTCAGCCTCTGAAAATGTAGCTTGGAATAGCTCAATACACTTAAATTTAGGACATGCTATGCCGTTCTACTGTTGGTAAGGATCTCTCGTTTATGGACACCTTACCATCACGAAGAAGACATTGTTTCATTTCTTGGGTTAATGTTAAATATTCAACAAATTAGTACAATGTCGAAATCTATAATATTTGTAACTAATCAGCATAGACCATATTAAAGCAAAAAGGAGCAACCAGCAGAAACATCCCACAGAAACCGATAAATGCTTGTGGGTTTTTAATTTTTTTTTTTTGCTTTCTCCAAATTTAGTGCTTTGGACCAGGACTGCTCAGAAAATGAGATATAGATTTCCCATAATCAAAACTTTTTGATGCTATATTTTTAGCTTGTGTATAATGAATAATTGTCATGTGGAGGCTTTAAAAACTGTAATAAATCTTGCTTTCTTCCAGTGTATCCTACATCTCCATGTTTAGATGTGGGTCTTGTGATGTCTGGCTTTCGTTTTCTTAACTTCCTGTATTTCTGGTGGCATGTGCACTTTCATCACCAAAAAAGTTCACTTTAGTGCATTTCTCCCCATCATGTTTCTAAGCATCTTTATATACATTGAAGAATATCTTATTCAGGAACCCATTTGCCTCTAGGGAAGAGTGATGAATAACATTTTTCACATATCCGTGAATCGTTGCACATGGCTTTCTTGGAACTGGTTTGTAAGAAAAAAACTATGTGAGTTTGCTGGATCACCAAACTCTCTACAGTTTATTTAGAATATAAAATGAGAAATCCTGGCGTTGTCATTTAATTGACACTATGGTTGAATTGGTAAATACGTCAAATTTTAGTGTTGCTTATAATGGCATTGGGTTAGTTTTTCCATGCGTGTAATGCTTCTCATAAAAGAAGATTGAGGCCCTTTGTTATTGGCTGACATTGAAGCATTATTATATATGCATTGCCCGTTTAGGTTTAATTGTCATTGTCCTTTTGTCCCTCATATTAGCAAGTGTAGGTGTCTCAAGGGTCTCTGATGTCTAGCCAATGAATAATCTGCACATCGCTGCAGATTAATTGCTCTCACTCATCATTTGGTGAAAAAGGATTCTCTATTGTTTATCGTCCTGTCAAGTTTTCCAATCATAGCAGAGTACAACAAATCACTCTTTTCTTATGTAGCCAAATGCACTTATGCAGTACGGAGATGTGTTTTTATTAAATGTAGCAATAACTGTAGCCTATGCCGGTGTACTGAGAATGTAGAAAACCTTAAAAGAATTCATGTAATGTTCCATCTACTGACATTTATTTGATTTTTATATGACATCTTCAGGAGCCTGGTACATCAAATGTTATATTTATTTGTACTTGACAGTTACTATAGCATTGTTAAACTATTTATTTTACGAGATAAATGACAGACATTGTATAATCACATGCGATGGATTAAATCTATGATGTAATGCACTGGAACATTTAGATTTGGGCTGGGGTCTACAACACCTCAAAAAAATGCAACCCTTTGTGTACCTTAAGATTAAAAATGTGCAGTAAACAATTAAAAAAACGTTTTTTGTTTTTTTTTTGCTCAATGGGACTCTGTCAACTTAAACTTTGTTTATACTGTGACTGTAGGGAATAAAACAATCTGAAAAATCTATCCTTATATTGCAGAAAAACATATACAGACAATAACTAGCGACCTAGACCACCTCTCTCAAGGACTCCTATTGTCCCAAACCAGATGTAGATAAAAAAAGAAAAGGATTGTCTTCCATTTTAGTGTATGAGAAATAGAAACAGGACTGGCTTGTCTCACTTATGACTTTAAATGGGCACGTCGACCCAAGTCTTAAGTGAGACAAGCCCGTCCGGTTTCTGTTACTATTACGACCTGGGATGTTACTTCTGCTTAGTGTTCAGTTGAGTTTACCATTGCCTAAATTAATGGTACGCCATTTTATCTACTTTGAAAGGATAAAGGGCCGAGTTGCCCTTCCCACCTGTGAATTGAATCTTAAGGTTGACAAGTTTCTATGGATGATGAATTAGTCTACTGCGCTAGCTCACTAGCAGGTGGGCTGAACGTCAAGTACGTTTTTGTCTTATATGATCCATGTTTTTAATAAGAGACTGCGAGTTGCCTGTCATGAAACAAACTATGTAAAGCCCAGGAAATGACTAGTTGCAGAGCATTTAATATGTTTAAATCCAAACATATTGAGGTCATCTGTAAATGCTGGGCAATAGTATGTTCTAAGCCAGTGGTTGGGAACCTGTTGCCCTCCAGTAGTTGTAGGACTACATTTACCATACTCCTCTGCCAGCCTCTTAGTAGAAAGAGCATTATGGGAGATGTAGTTCATCAGCAGCTGGAGGGCTGCAGGTTCCCCACCCCTGTTCTAAGCACAATAGATGTAGAAAAATATTATTATATGTATTATTGCCAATATATTTGAAATTATGGAGACAATTAAAAGTTAACACAACTGATATAAATCTGTTATTGATGTATGTAAATTAATTTCATTATTGGAGATATTTTCCACTTCTAGATGGTGGGGCTGTATGTTAATTTTTAACTGTAGTTATTTTTCCCCCCTCAAAAATGTTTGCTTGGCAGATCTCTTACAAAGAGCTGCAATATTCACACACATACTGTTTATACAGGATTTCTAAGTCAATAAGAGTGTAGGAACTGCAGATGACCATGCAAACAGTAGGAGATGGGGGTAATAGAAATATTTACTACTGTCACAGAACACTTACATAACGAGATGGTAATATTGGTTTTAAATTGTCTTTTGGCATATAGCAAAAAAGCAAATACATGGACAGTGCAGTTGTTAAGGCTCGACAAATACCGGGCACCAGGTAGCCATGGGGACTAGAATCTGGCTCCTGGCGCCTGGAAGACTCTTTGTGCACAGTGAACTGCACTGTCCCAGTCCCACACTCTGCTGCTCGTTACCTAGCGTTCAGATACCGAGCAGCATGTGGGGGAAGCAGCACAGAGCAGCAGGCAGATTAGCTCCTCCCCCCAGCTTCCTGTTCCTGTAGCAGTAAGGCGAAGCAGCTATAGAAGTGAGTAGTGATGGTAACTCCTTCTACAGCTGCCCTTAAAATGGAGGGAACACTTCAAGCTGCCCTGTCCAGCAGCAACTGATACAGGGTAACTGGTACCAACTTCCCAGTGTAAGTCTATGTATGTGAGGGATCAGCACCTGTTTTTATGAAAGTGTCTATGAGAATCTCCGTGTGACAGCATGTTTTTGTGTAAATGTATGTATTTGTGACAACATGTGTTAGTGTATGTATCAATATATAAGTGTGTATGTATTTGTGTTAGTGTGTGTATCGGCATATTAGTGTGTATGTATGAACAGCATGTGTTTTTGTGTAAATGTATGTAATTGTCAGCATGTCTTAATGTATGCATTAGTATATATGTGTGTATATATTGTGAAAGCATGTGTACTCATGTCACATGTGTGTGACCTGTGTTAGTGTGTTTTAGCATTTAAGTGTGTGTGTGTATTTGTGGGTGAGCATTTATGTTTTGTGCATGTGTGTGTCAGCATGTGGGTGAGCAAGACAGTCAGTGTGTGTATGTGTCAGCATTAGTATGTGTGAAATGTTTTTTTTATTTATATATGTTTATGGACTGGGACCCAAGCTTTTTTCTTTGCGACAGCATTTGGTACTGGCTCCTAAAGTTTTCGACTGGCTCCTAGATTTAAATCAAATTCGTCAAGCCCTGTGTTAATCAACATTTTAAGTCTAATTTTACATTCTTTGTTCTAGAATCAAAGATACATTCGCAAGTCAAACATTTGTGACATCTGAAAGTCCTACAATCATCATCTGATGACATGATCATCTGTGTTTTACTGAATGAGCATACTATAGACAGGCTTTCTATTTGGCCAGTAGACTTATTGTCCACCTGTAGGCGAATTGCCTATGTTACTGTTACTTATACGGCTATAAAAAATTAAGTAGGGATATAGTTTTTTACATTTTTTTTATTTTTATACATTTTCACAGTAGTTACAAGAAAAATTTAACTCTATTGTTTTTATACAATATTCTTTGGAAAATTTACATTTATAAGGAATCATGAAATGGTAAAGAAATAAACAGGAGAGGAATAACCTAGGTAGAGATCACCTCTATCCATTGAAGGACATAAATATACCAGATACATTTGTGTGGAGATAGAAATTGAAGTGAATAGATAAGAAATTGGACCATAAATTCCATAATAATTTACATTGCTAACTGGAACCCTTAGAGGATTGAACCAGGCCATTCAGTAGATATGTTTTTTATATGCCTAGGGGAATTTAGTTTGACTTTGAATAATTTTAGTCTCTTTTTATAAAATTTAAAATTTAGTTTTCGTACCCAATATTTTCAGGCCTTAATGAAACATTAATTCAGAAACACTTTTCTGTTGTGGTTTCACTTATTCTCTTAAAACTAACTTTTGACCTCATTACTTTCTAGCTTTAAATGACACCTTTAAAGTTTTGTTTTTATACTTAACTGGAAAGTCCCATGAAAATCCCACTAAATAGTTTGATACTGAATGGTATACTATAGAGCCCATCTTTATGTACTAAATCAAGTTATTGTCCTCAAAGTGTGATTTCTCTCTCTGTATTATGACCTGTCTCCCATTTTTATTCCAATCTCTCTTCCTTTTAGTTTGCTCTTTTCCCTCTTTTTGTATCCTTTCCTTTAGTTACTCCATCTCAAGTGCTTCACCTCATGCCATATATGATAATGGTGACAATGCAGGAAAAATGCTAAGTGCCAACTCCAAGGATCCTGAGTGCTGAAACTGGCACCAGTGCCTTAGGTTCGCCATTGCTGCTATAGAGCACAAGGAAAGGAATCAGATTTGATGTTTTCTCATATTTTCAAAATTGCATTCAGGGAAGCATGGGCACTGCATCTGTTGATAGCTACTGGCCCCATTACACCCAGCCAGTCTGTCTGTCTGGCTGAGCATAATAGGAACTATAGTTTACAGAAACTGATGCACCAGCAGTAAACCATTGCAGATTACAGGAAACAATATGTTTAATGCAGTTATGCATAAGCAGCATGATGCTGAACATCAGTGTAGATTACAGATATTTGGGGTGTGATAAGTCTTGATCTAAATAGTTACATTTTCTGCTACTTCAGCTTTATCGCTGCATCAGGAACATGGTTATTGTAGGATGTACCTGTACTTGTAAGGGTAGCAAGGAGGGAGCACTCAGAGGTCTATAAAAGGCAGGTCCATATATTGCCAACAAAAATATTTTTTGAGATAATGATGGTTACTGACGATCTCTCCACGCCCTCCTTATTGGATGTCACTGAATGTAGAGGTCTCTGTAAACTACAGAAGATTTTAAAATAAATGCATTTAATATATATTAAACACGAGTAACATACAGAAAATGCTAGGAGGAACTGCCTCTTTTAATAGTATACATAATTTCTATAAAAGAAAAATTAATTTGAGTATATTCCTTTTTTTTCCCCTCTAAGCAATACATACAGTGACTGAAAATAGTAGACTATTTCAGCTTTATTACTCAGCATCGCCATTTATTCTCCCCTCAGGCATTGTGGGGCCTTCTAAGGAACTAGGTGCACTTAACAGCCTTACTTTGCTTATCTGGCAGTGCAATCTCTGTTTATTTTTACTCTTGGTCAAATTTACACATGGTATCTTGATGGCTTAAAGAAATATACAATGTTTTAGTTAGCAAGGCACAACAATGCTCTTACCGAATTCTAGGGATTTGTGGGCAGACACTCACTTAGGTGAATAAGTGTTTGGGGTTAGTAGTATCAGCCAATTACCACTGTTGAGTATGTTGCCCTCAAATTCCATTATTTATTTATTTTTGGGGGGAGTTTTGTAAGCTCTGAAAACAATGGCACTATTCTTACAAATATCTCCCTTTGTACTGTGTACTGACCAACTACTATAGAAGTCATAGTGTAACAGCTGCTGGCAGCTTGTGTTTTTAGCATACTTCCCAATATTTCGAGTGGCCAAACAGGGAGAGTTTTGTTTTGGTGAGAGTGGCTGAGATACAGCTATGGACAGGACATTGTGAGTTTTATTGCTCGGGAGCTGTGTGATACACTCCTTTACACCACAAAGTCTAATCTCCTAGGAAAGAGGAACTCTAGAGGAGGAAAACAGGAGAGATGTTGACACACAAATGATGCACAGTAACAGTCCTACGTCAGTAGGTTATGCGATTTATTGATGCACCTTTTGAATTTCTTCTAGACATTGGAGCATGCCAATATTATGACTTTTGTATTAAATGTGCAATCCATATCGGAGCATTAGGGTTAGGTAATGGTGGACATTAGGATCTCCTCTAACTCCAGCCATAATATCCAACTCCAATACTTACCTCTGCTCAAACCCTAAAATTACCCCCCTCCCACCACACAAGCCTCACATAAAGGATGGCATGCTGATAAGTGCATTCAAGAGGTGTGCAATAATCACTTTTACACGTGTGCCCATTATTGTGTGTCCTTTTTAATAGGATATCCACAGGAATTAGAAACTATCTGTCCCTAATAGTGACAATTGGGAAAGTATAATTTCAGTGGAATTTGATTTTAGTTTGACTTTTGTTAAAAATGTGCATGCAGTGCCCAAAACATTCTCAAACAAGAGACAAATGCTTCTTCATAAAGAGATAATATTTATTTTAGTGGCAGCTTGTGAATGCCAACAGGGGTTCTACCTTTATATAGTTCTTGTGGTTTGTGGCTGGAAGGGTTAAAGTAAGACACTTCTATCATGCAAGATGGCAATCATTATCTCTCTTAAAGCTCACATGTGCCCCTTGAGGCTGTTCTCAATTGAGTATTTAAAGGGATAATAAACTATGTAGAATACATGAATCTTTGGTTTTGAATGGTAAAAGTCATTTTTTATTGCTTAGTCGCATTTTACATCTGGATTATGCCTTTTAATCTTGGGTTTTAGAAATACAAAAGGAGTTATGCAAAACTTTGATCATTTTAAAGTAATGTATAAGGTAATGAATTCACACATTATTTGCAAGTAGAAATCAACAAAGACAAACTAATGCTTGGCATTTCAATGAATTATTCAGATTAGTTACCTTCTCCATAATCACTGTTTGTTTAGCGAGTGTAGGCTGAATGATTTCCTTTCAAGATAAACTCATTTACAGATCTTATTCAAACACATAGAAGTAATTTCCCCCACAAGTGTTTGGCTAGATGTGACAGGAGAAGTTACAGAAATATTCCCAAGGGCTGCACATTTAAGGAGACTGTGTGGAATGATTTCCAATATCATGGCAGTTATTCATAACAACACTTTCTGGGGCAAAGCCCTAAAGGTGGGGAAATCACCATGGAAATAAGTGGAATGTTCCTGCTATTTTCACCAGACTTTTCTTACAGAATCCCCCAGGGATTCATTTTATAATGTATAACAATTAGCAACAATTTAAATAGAGGTGCATATAATAACACAATATTACATCTGGTACCAAAACAGATGACGCCAAAATGATTGGGTGAGATGGCTCAGTGGGCTAATGCATCATCAGTAGAGGACACAGGTTCAATTCCCAGCATGGTTTACTTCATCCTTCCAAGGTATGTAAAATGAGTACCTTTAAATTGGGTAATAGTAGCATCCCTTGGATGTTGGGCAAAAGTAACATCCCCAGGATGCACTTGGAAACCAGAGAATATGTGAATGTACCTTTACTGGTTAAACACTTTTTTTTTTTTTTACGATTATTATTATTTGTATGTGAAATTTCACATTTTTATGATATAAGCGTTCCTGCTCAGCTGACGCAACTGTATATGTTTGCTTCATTGTTTGCAATGTTGGTAGATTTACATCGCACAATAAATCTGTAAACCATGTTAACCAGCTGCAGAGTCCATCATGTGTTTTTTTTTTTTTGGTTTAGGTCACAGTAAAGTCTCTCTAACTTTTGTATTATCGAAAGTAAAGATTAGTTCTTGTTTATTTGCTGTATATTACTCCTCCACCCGTATGCTACCACTTTATACCAAAGTAAACACAGTGATAGTTATAGATAGATTTTTTTTTTTTTTTTTTTTAAAGGTGATACAGGGATAAGCCCTTGGTTTCACCTCAATGTATTTTGTTTTTATGAGTGGAAATTACTGCTGCCCTCCAGTTCAGAAGGGGAAGTAATTTAATATATACAATTTCTGGCTTTAATTTATCCTGTTCTTTTTCTTTCTCATTGTGGAAAACAAAATATGGGCAGGAACCCAAGACCTGGTTACAACTTATTTTTTTTTTTTTAATACCGTTTTGGTACAATTGGTAACAGCTGCATGATGCATTGGATGCCAGAGCTTTGGTCTCTGTCCTTTAAAAACCTGGTTTCCATAAAATGCTGACAAGAGACCTCTACTGACCCATACAGCATGTTTATGAGCATGAAGCTATAAAGAAAAAAATAGTTTTCGATTGAGGTTTTTAAGTGACAGAGATTTGGACATGTTTATACATAACCCCCAGTAGGTCAGTAGAAAAGCATATCTCCACATCCACAGACCTGTTTTTTCCAGTAGAATCCCCTGTTAACAGTGCTCCCTCCACATCAAAGGATTCTGGGTAACAATAAGAAATATTTTTAAAATATGGCTGCCATGCTAAATGTATTCATGTAAATAGAATAAGGTTTGTTTTATTCTGGCAGATGCATGGTTCAAGAAATATGATTTCTGTCTGCTTCCTGCAGATGTTGAATTCCCATTGATTTGCAGAGCACAGGTCATTACCCGAAAAAGTACATGTCTTGTTGTAAGAGTTGTAGTCCAACTACAATTTTATACCCCCAAGCTGCCTACTATTGTCTGTACCTCTAATTCCTTCCCTGGTTCATGATTCATGTTGTACAACATTAAAGAATATGTTGGCAACTTAGAACTAAACTCTCAGCAGACATTTTAGGCTATAATGTATGCAGTTTGAAGCCTTGTTTTATACAATAAATAAATGTGAACAGAGCATAACCTACGTGTTTGAAAGGATAGTTCAGATGGTTTTGTAACCATAACTGTAGACTGCATTGCACTTGTTAATTTTGGGTGAGAAATTCCCTCTGGGTGTAATTTGACTTCACAGCTTCATGGTTGATGGGCATGACACTAGCTGTAGGCACCTAATGCACTCAGCTTTGAAGCCAGTTTTGCGTTAAACAATGCCACACAAATCTTTCTGCAGTACACTTTTCTGGTCAACAAGACTGCTCTTTAGATAATGTGCTATATTGCCTTTAGATATGTTTTTTTTTTCTTCTAGAGATGTTTTCTAAGTGCTAGCCAAGCTTTGAAGCTCTTTATTGATTAAATAGTGTAATTCAAAAGTGTTTCCAACAATCCTCCTCCCCATATATTCTCTTGTGTGTGTTTGTTATATTGGCTTTTTATATTGGCTTTACTTCTTAAATGTGAAGTAGAATAGAACAGAGATGTACGTATAAAGTTTTTGTTTGGTTTCCCCCACTACATTTTACTCCCTACCGAAAAAAAGGGGTGGACTTTTTTGTTGGGTGACAGGTGGAGAAAATGTGTACTGCAAGTTATTTACATCACTTTATATATTTCAAATTTTAACTCCTTTCCCCCACTCCTCCCATAAGCAATACTCTTGTCATGTTGGATTTGCTGGACAGGAAGCTCATTTTACCAAGAGAGGAATCCGTAATCATTTAAAGGACAATTGTTGCAAAAAAAATTAAATAAATAAAGTTGTGTTTAATTAAAGGATTGCATCAAGTGTATACATTGTATATAGAAATGCTTTAATGAAAGAATACAAATAGAGTACCTTTGAGCCATTTTTACCCCAAGTAGCTCCATCGGGAGGCAGACATTTTGTTTAGAATCTTTGGTCGGATATTTCTTCATCTGAACCAAGGTGAGTGAAGATCTGACTCAAGAATGTAAACAAGATGTCTGCTCCCTGAGAGAAGGCTCATTAAGGAACTTTATTTGTATTGTTTCATTAAAGATTTTCTTTATAAATCATTTACACTTGATACAATCTTTCAATTAAACTTAAGTTAATTTTTTTAATCTTCATCTGGCAGAATCCAGGAGATAATGTTATAAAACGGCAATAAGTGGTGTGGAAAGAAAAAAAGAATACAGGATTACATTTTACTCAAACTGTTGGACAAAAGGCAATAGTATGATAACCTGAAAAACAAATCATACATAAACATTTTATTAAAAACGCACTCACAAATTAAATGGATTTTTACTAAGTCTCATATGGCTCAGTCTCACTTACACAAACCTTTAATGGTAGATGGAAAATATCCATGGAATTCTTCATACCAATGTTCTTATCAAAGTCACCTAAATTGATCTGCGAGCATTGAAAGACTGGGTCAAAGAAGACAACCTAACGTAGAAGGAAGGGCAGTTGCTTGCTTCATGTTTAGGCTAAATCTCAGTTTGCAATAGCCCTACTTCATCAGGGGCAACATGTAATACAATTTAAAACACTCTGTGCTAATGAAGGTTGATTAGACTCCTGGTATAGAGACCCTTTTACTTTCTCATCCTGGGAGTTCTGTAAATGAAGTAGCAGTTGTGTGACTGAGTTACAGGTTTTACATGTTTTAACGCAAAAATCTAATTTACTTTTATGCACACATTGACAAATTGTTATGAAGTAAGATACTATCACAGGCTCGTTTTATGGGTACAGCATTGTGGGATATATATTTTTTGTCAGCTTTTTTTTTTTAGCTAAGTAGTGTATACACTTTCATTTATTTTTCCAGAAATAAATTTAGCTACAATTTCCGTTCAGGTTGTGGTTTTAAACCCAGGCAGTTGAAAGTTCAAGGTTTCTAAGAATTACTTTTAAATGGTATTTTTCATGTTCTAAGCATACATGCTACATAAATGATATATTATAAATTAGTAGATGCAATGTTTGTGAGCACCAGAAATTTCCAAGTACCACACATTTTTAAATTGCCATGGATGGATTCTTTTTTTTAAAAAAAAATGTGATTTTGTTATATTTGTGTTTTGGGGAGGAGGAGAAAAACCTCGCTGAATGATTTAACATGTCTCATTTCCTGTTCTTTTCTCAGAAAGCCATGGTATTATTTAATAGCTAGGTAAATTAGCCTGTTGGGTACCAAAGGGGGAAGTTGTACAATGCAATGCAGGTAGGGTTGCCACCTTTTCTACAAAAAAAGACTGGTCATGCTACCGCCTCCATAGACTTAACATTGGCCTCAAGACAATTTTGTACCGGCCTTCCAGTAAATGCACGACACCAATATTTAGATTTGGCTAGGGATATTTTGTATCTCCAACGGTTTCCATTGGATTCTAGTTTATTTTTTTATTTGTCAAATGTCAAGTTTAAATAAAGGACAACTAAACTTTATTTAATATAGAAGCACAAGGGAAAAGGTAAGTTCTCCCTAAATGAGGTTGCATTTGATGGTACATGCCAGTTTATCCTGACTGGCAGCTGCCATGCTTCCCTGTAAAGCAAGTTAGCCCAATTTGGTCGGCGACTGGATCTGTCTGCCTTGTATGGGATCAGCATGGGGGACCTTAAGTAGCCCTGCCCCACTGATCCTATGCAAAAATGAGGGTCTTTCTCAGCACTAGTAGAGAGAGACCCCCGTACTGATTGGTGGTGTGCGTCTCCAGACCTGCTTTGCCTCAGCTGGGAGACACGGCAGAGAGTAAACCTGAATGCATATATTGAGATGCAAAGTGGGTTTACTTAGAAGAAGCAGGGACATGTATTTTAATCCTTGCTTCCTTCATGCAGGCATGGGCTAAAACTTTTTTAATTGTCTTTTATCTTTGCTCTCTCTGTGCTGCTTATTGTAAAGTGGCAAACACCACAATGAATTTCCGTACAGAGATATTCTGTGAATGTCTGGACCTTTTGCAATTGAAAGTTGCTATCTTAACCCAGAAATAGAAATTCACAGTGAGAAATGTGGTTTCATACGAAACATGAGTGAATTTCTCAGAATCTGAACAATAACTATATTACAAAGTGCATGTAAAATATATACACTTACATTTTAAAAAAAAAATAAAATAACACTCCCAAGGGAATCAGTAAAAAAAGTGACTCACATAAAAACAATTTCTCCCATTATTTTTAATTTATTTTATGTGTTGCACTGCCTATAATCCTGTTAATGTATTGCACTGCCTATGATTTATAATTTGAGCTGCATTCCTGGCCTCCAGTAGAGCGTGTCTCGCGCAGAGCGAGTGCATGTGTCCTCTTGCCGCCGGGGGGCGTCTTCACGTCCAAAAGGCATGGCCACTCCAATGAAGGATTAGGTAGAAGAAGGAGAGTGGGTATTGCCTTTCTGGCACACCTACCGTGCAGTGAATGGCAGAGGGAGGATACTGAGTTCTGAGGGGAGGGGTTATGGTCCTGACTGCCTATTTAAACCCCACTCACCTGCCATGCTGTGCTTGTTTATTCCCAACCTAGGTTCTCTCCTTGTGAAGTTCCTGTTACCATTCATTGCTTACCACCTTGTGAAAAAAAACAGTGTTTTAGGCGCTACTAAAATATCTGAAAAACAATACAAATGTGCTGCTCACTTAAATGTAAAGAAAACACCTCTATTTCTTACTGACTAATAAAAATAAGAAAAGTAAAGGAGCGCAGATATTGATTAATAAAGACTTGGTGGAATATAATTTTGTGCAACTTTGTGCAGAAAAAACAACAAATCGTGCAAATAATGAAAAATAAAAATACTTATATTAATATACTTATGTATTCACTGTTGATTGAAGGGTTCAAATTGATGTGTATCTCTCAAAAAAGAAAAAATAACAGGAAATAATAGTGCTTTCCGTCAGATAAGGTGATATACTGGATTGGATGATATGGATAATACTCACAGATTTAAGAGCAGTATACTGCTCTTTTTATAGGCAAATGGGGGGATCCCTGGCAATATATAGGCAATATTGATGTCAGCTGGTCTGCAGAGTAGCTCTTCCGATGTTTTGTATCCCAGAATGCATTCACATGTATAAAAAGGAAAATGCCACCATAGTAAAGTATTGTGAAAACAAGAAGTAAAAAATGAAGGCTTACTTAAAAGTCTGTGAGTACAATCACGTAACTCACAGAAACGCTTTGTTAACCCCTTAAGGACAGAGCCTTTGAAACATTTTTGTCCTTTCTGGACAATGGCTATTTTAACATTTCTGTGCTGTTTGTGTTTAGCAGTAATTTTCTTCTTCGTCATTTGCTGTACCCACACATATTATATATTGTTTTTATCGGGACAAAAAGGGCTTTCTATGGATGCCATATTTTTGATCATATCTTATCATATTATTAAAAAAAAATAATAAAATATGGTAAAAAAAAAAAAAATACACAAATTTCTTTGTTTTTATTTGAAACAACTTCTCCTCATCGACAATAGCGAACGAAAAAACATGCTAAATAGATTCTACTATTTCTCCTGAGTACAGGGATACCACCCATGCATAGGTTTGTTGGGTTGTTTGGGGGCTAAAATGCCAAATTTGTGAGGTGCAGTTTTTTGTTTTCCAACTTGAAATTTTTACATGCAGACAGCCTGCACCCATGTCCCATTTGGGACATATTTGAAACCAGCCAGTGTATTTTACCCCATCAACCCATATATTTTTTAAAAGTAGACACCCTAGGCTATCTCAAATGGTGGTATTTTAACACTTTCCATGCACTATTTCTACCACCAGCCTTTGTCAAAGTTTGTGGTAGTAATTTTTTTGTGTTTTTTTTTCACAAACCTTGTACTTCAGACATAAATTTACAGATTTTGGTATGTGTCACTGCCAAATAACACCCCAATAAGTGTTCAGAAACATCTCTTGAGTACAGGGATACCCCCCATGCATAGGTTTGTTGGATTGTTTGGGGGGTAAAAGGCCAAATTTGTGAGGTGCAGTTTTTTGTTTTCCAACTTGAAATTTTTACATGCAGACAGCCTGCACCCATGTCCCATTTGGGACATATTTGAAACCAGCCAGTGTATTTTACCCCATCAACCCATATATTTTTTAAAAGTAGACACCCTAGGCTATCTCAAATGGTGGTATTTTAACACTTTCCATGCACTATTTCTACCACCAGCCTTTGTCAAAGTTTGTGGTAGTAATTTTTTTGTGTTTTTTTTTCACAAACCTTGTACTTCAGACATAAATTTACAGATTTTGGTATGTGTCACTGCCAAATAACACCCCAATAAGTGTTCAGAAACATCTCTTGAGTACAGGGATACCCCCCATGCATAGGTTTGTTGGATTGTTTGGGGGGTAAAAGGCCAAATTTGGGAGGTGAAGTTTTTGGTTTTCCAATTTGAAATTTTGACATGCAGACAGCCTGCACCCATGTCCCATTTGGGACATATTTGAAACCAGCCAGTGTATTTTACCACATCAACCCATATATTTTTTTAAAGTAGACACCCTAGGCTATCTCAAATGGTGGTATTTTTACACGTTCCATGCACTAATTCTACCACCAGCCTTTGTCAAAGTTTGTGGTAGTCATTTTTTTGTGTTTTTTTTTCACAAACCTTGTACTTCAGACATGAATTTACAGATTTTGGTATGTGTCACTGCCAAATAACACCCCAATAAGTGTTCAGAAACATCTCTTGAGTACAGGGATACCACCCATGCATAGGTTTGTTGGGTTGTTTGGGGGCTAAAAGGGCCACATTGTGAAGGTGCGCATTTTCAACTTGGAATATTGACGTGTAGCCAGCCTGAGCCCATCTTTCATTTGGGACTTTTTTTTAAAGTAGGACAGTGTATTTTACCCCAAAAAGTATATATTTTGTAAAAGTAGACACCCTAGGCTATTTTAAATGGTGTTATTTTAACACTTTCCATGCACCAATTCTACCACCAGCCTTTGTCAAAGTTTGTGGTAGTCATTTTATTGTGTATTTTTTCCCACATACATTGTACTTTAGACACAAATTCACATATTTCGGTATGTGTCACTGACAAACAATACCACAATATATGTTCAGCAACATCTCCCGAGCACAGGGATACCACCCATGCATAGCTTTGTCAGCTTTGTTGGGTGTTGAAAGGCTACATTTGAGAGGTGCGCTTTTTGATTTTCAAACTTGGAATTTGAACATGTAGAGCAAGGAAGGGGTTAATAGCTCTTATAAGAGCCTTTGTAGTACTGTACAAAAAAATTAACCCCTAAAAATGCACAGACAAGAAAAAAATTTCTGCTGTGCAGTGATCAGTGGCAGGGAAGGGGTTAATACACTACACTATACAAAGGGTATGGCTTTTATAAAAGCCCTTGGGACTCACAATTTTTTTAACATTTTATTTAATTTATTACAATTAAAAAATTATGTTATACAGATCTGTCTCTTTCCCTCACTAAAACTCAAGTGAGGAGAGGGAGGCAGATCCATATGGGTCAGAACAATATTTACCAATATTGATCGAACCAGACGAATGGTGATGCTCATCTGAGAAATCACCAAACCACCTTTGCCACTGATCGGCTGTTACTGATCGCTATACACGTGTTCAGACAGCTTCAAAAGGAATACACGTAATCCCCTAGTGGGTATAATTAACCCCTAGCGAGTCTGACAAAAAAAATGCTGATAGCAAAAAAAAAATCCTTCTGCGACTAGATTGCTCCATATGCGCTGCTTAGGCAGTGACCATATGCACTGCTTAGGCAGTGACCATATGTGCTGCTTAGGAAGTGATATACGGCAAGGAAGGGGTTAATAGCTCTTATTTAAAAAAAAAATTACGTTAAACGTAGTTCCCTAGCGGGTATAATTAACACGTGACGGGTGTAATAAAAAAGTTTTAAAAAAATTAAAAATGCTTCTGCAGCAAGATTGCTGCATTTGCGTCAGATCTCTGCTTAGGCAGTGATCTACAGCAAGAAAGGGGTTAATCTCTCTTAAAAGAGCTTTTTTTTATACTGTAATGAATTACAGTAAAAAAAATTAACCCCTAAAGAATGCACAGACAGCAAAAAATGTGCTGCTGTGTATGATCACTGCGTACACAGCGATCAATGGCAGGGAAGGGGTTAAATGGCTTTTATAAAAGCCCTTGGTGTTTAAAATTTTATTAAATATTTGTTTTATTATTTTATTTTATTTTTTTACTTTATCTGATCTGTCTCTCTCCCTTACTATAACTAGTAAGGTGAGGGAGGCAGATCAATACTTGTCAAAGGCAATATTTGCTAATATTGCCTTTGACAGTATGATAAGTGCTCATCAGAGCACTTATCATACATGCCTGCACACAGATCACATAGATCTGTTGTGCCGGCATCGATTGGCTCCCCCTAGAGCATCGGAAGTGAAATACTTTCACTTCCGATGCTCTTGCCATTAGAAGGGAAGCGCTGCCTGTATAGGCAGCGTTCCCTTCTACTGAGCCGATGGGGTCGCTCAGGAGAGCGACCACCATCGGCTCTGGGGAGCAGAACGGTGTTGTTAAGTGCCTCGCTGGCGAGGCACTTTAACAACACCGGAGATGCTTAGAAAGCGAACGATCGTTCGCTTTCTAAGCACATGTGTGCAGCCGGCGCAGCCATTTTTAAATGGCTGCTACGATCACTCCGTGGAGTGATCGTAGCGCGCCCCTGCACTTTTGGGGGGTGTTGCACAATGCCTCTACCTAGAGGCATTGTAGCAACACCGTTAGAGTAAAGAAAGCGACCGCTGGTCGCTTTCTTTACTCCATTTAGTGCATGACGTGCCAGGCACGTCAGCTGTCGGCAAGTCCTCGATTTGCCGTGACGTGCCTGGCACGTCATCTGTCGTTAAGGGGTTAAAAGGCACGAAACTCTGTTTGCAGCGGGCAAAGGATCGTACAGCAGGAAAGGCACCAGGGATTCAAAGGTAACCGTCGGATAAATCAGCTGTTCGTAAAAGTCTTTGTAGCAGCCGAAGCACAAAGTATCACGGAGAGGAGGGGGCGTGTCACAGATGCGTTTCGCCAGGCGTGGCTTCCTCAGGTGCACGCCTCCCTCCCTTGGCGAATCTCTTATATTTGTTTCTTGTGGGCACACCTCCTCTCCGTGTTGGTCTCTAATTAGTTCTCACATTCCTTACTCCACATGGCTAATTAAACTAATGAAGAGATCGTCTCTTTATATATAAAAAGAGCACAATGCATAAAAATAGAAAAATGGGCAAACAGTAAATTATATTTACAAAGTAGTATAATCCTATTAAAAAGCGTTACAGTATTATGAACATGTGTAATGCTATTTAAAAGCGGCATAATATCTAACAAAATTTCATGCTTATATAAAAATATCATGACACATTATATTTATAGAACAATACAATCCTATTAGGGGACAATATGATATTGTGGGTATATACAATATCGTTTAAATGCAACACAATATTACAGTTATACAGAAAGGAATGGAATATTTCATAAAAAATGCGTTTAACCAACTTACTGGTCTCTAGTTTGTGTGAGGATACTTTAATTAAAAATCCTACTCTGTATATAGATGTATGTGTGAAATCTATATAGGTGTGTTCTCATGTGTTTGTGCATATATAACAGAGTTCAATAAACGTTGGTTAAACAAATTACATTTCTTGTAGATTTCCAATTACCTATTAATACCTCATATACACATAGATATCTAACAATATGGGAGTTTAACACAGTCTATACAAAACTCTCAAGGGACAAAAGGTTATATGGTGCATGAATCAACATATAAATGCATATTGGTCCGTATGTATCTAAAGCATCAAAATAAAAGAAGAAAAAAAGGAAGTAAAAAAATAAATAAAATAAAAAATAACTTTTATAAACCTATATAGTAAAAAATAAGAAAACGAAAAGGAAAAAAAAAAAAAAAGGAAAAGATAAGAAAAAGGAAAAAAAAAAAGAGCAGAAACTAAAGTAACAGGAACATGAGAGTATAACAGAGTTCTGAGACAGGGCTGAGAAATACAGGGAATCTTGATTAAGGGCATAAGAGCAGACTTACAATTACATGAGCAACCTTCGGAGGCGACCAGCACTACTGCTTTGCTGGATAACTTATTTAAGGGAACAAGTTATCACACGAGCAGATTCCCCGGTCATATATCACGGAATGCTCACAGGTAGGGGCTACTCTGGAACAGGGCAGGATCTGGACTGTAGCCTGATTGGGAATGTGCCATTCTGGGAGAGTACCAGTCGGTGGCCAAGTTATAGAGGGATACCACTCTGCGGTGGATACCACTAAGTGGCCGAGCTAGAGAGGGATACAACTCTGTGTGGGATGCCACTATGTGGACGAGCAATGGAAGGGTTACCACTTTATGGGAGCACCACTCTGTGGCTAAGCGAGAGAGGGATGGACAAGTTACACGTATACAAAACAAAGGTAGGAACGAGCATAGGTAATAAGCAAGACCAGAGAGGAAAGAAAAAGCAGGAGCAAGCATAGGAAATAAACAAGCGAGCAAAGCAAAAGTATACTGAGATCACTTGAACAGCTTGGATGAGTCTGCAAACTGGGTGAGGCCTTACAGTACCATTGTTATCTTTTCTATAAATTAAGTCTTTTTGAGTCTTCATCTACAGACAGTAGTCTAAAACAGTCTCATTCCAGTGGACATTGGGTTAATCCTCTCCTGCCATAAGCAGGAGGCAATCATGTCAATGCTATGTATGCACAGTAAAAACAATGTTCAGGTGATACAGTCCATTTTAATACACTGTGTTGCAGTATTTTATGCTATGTATGTGTGAGTTAGTCTTCAGAGACCTTGATTTCAAGATCAGTCTACCATAGAGTCACTGTACCTCCTGTTTTCAGCACCCCCATGTGTTACTAGAGTCAAATATCCTGCATACGTTCTTTGTTAAATGTATTGAGTAAAGCTGCATTATGCGTTGATGTCGGACAAGGCAACCCATGCGCCAGATGTGGCCCTCACAGGTTTTTGTGTGGCCCCCAACCCTGACTAAAAGAACCATAAGAAAATGAAAACTGTCGGACCCCCAGCCCAAAATTTGCAGCTCAGCACATTAAAAAGTTGGACAACACTGGGTTAAAATATTCAATGTAACCCCTGGTGGCCATAGCTAGGAACTTAACCTTGGGAGGTATACACTTCATACATGTGCTGCCAGAAACGCATAATTAAATTATGTGGTGTTTGTCTTGTTCAAGCCACACATGCATTTATATGGTGCCAGTATGTGGTTTATGGGCGGTAAACATAAATCTCAAAGTGAGACCAAGAGATCCAGCAAGCATTTTAGCTCTTTGTAAGAAATAGAAAATCATGCTGTTTGCTTTTAACTTTGAAGTCAGGCCTGAGTAGGAACCTTGATCACTCTATTTTCACAACCATTATAAGTATTGCCTCTTACATCCGGTTTGTGGTTTCTTTCTGTGGACATGTTGTCTGCCTTCTACTTCAATGGTTTCATTGTACCATTAATTCTCTTTAAACAACAGGTCAAACTGGACTTTTTAAATGCAACATAATCTTGAAGCAAAGTGAATGTCTTATGCTTTATAATTCTCAAAGGTTTCAGATTTAGAATCAGCTATCTTTGATTTATTATCCTATTTCCAGAGCCAAATTGAAAATGCTTGATAACAAACTTGCCCATTCATGCCCTTCTCACATAACCACATATGTAGTTCACATCAACGGTTTGAGAGGTTTAAGGAATGTCTCTTTGAGTGTTTGTTAGCAAAGACATGAGTTAACTATTCTGTACCTGTAGGTGCTCTAGCATGCCAACCCAAAAAACAATTCTAGCACTACATGAGAATATACAGAGATGATAAATTTCACACTTTCTGCCCTCTCCAACAGTATCTAATAACCAACAAAGATTTGTCCTCCTGATGTTCATGAAAGACACTCATGCATTATTGTTATTTTTTTTTTTTACCATGCCGCTGCATCCTGTCTCTTTCGCACTGTATTTTAACCCTTGACTGACCTTGCCCCTTCCCCCAGTATTTGTCATTTCCAAGCTTAGATAAGTATCCAGAAAATTGAACTGTCTAATTGGTTGCCTTTTTATCTTAACCCATTCACGACCGATGACGGTCCTGGACCGTCATAGGGAAATCTCCCTTCGTGACCGATGACGGTCCAGGACCGTCATGCAGGTCTGATCGCGGTATGCACGCTGGCATACCGCGATCGCGCTACCAACGACATGGCTAAGTGTCTCGGTACCGAGACACTTCAGCCATGTCGGTTGAGGACCCCCCCCGGAAACATCCGGGCACTGTGACAGCCAATCACAGCGCCCGGATGTTAATAGCTGTCAAAGCAGGTGCCTGCTTTGACAGCTATAGTCTCTCCCTGCTCCACGGTGATCGTGGGGCAGAGAGAGACTAAATATAGTGTGTGAAGTCTTCCCCTGGTCCCCCCCAGTAACAACCAGCCCCCCCAAAGGATTTTTTTAATTAAAAAAAACAAAACGTTTTTCTATTGTGCTAATCCTAACTCTTGGGTTAGGGTTAGAGTTCATCAAAACCCTAATCCTAGAGTTAGAATTAGGGTTTGTACTAACCCTAACCAAAGGGTTAAGGTTAGAGTTAAATAAAAATAAAAAAAATGTAAAAAAATAAAAAATTAAATAAATAAAAAAATTAAAAATAATAATAATAAATTGTATAAAAATAAGAAGTTATTCCGTACTGGACCAATGACATGTTATGTCTGTCTGTGGTCCTCTAGGGATATTTTATTTAAAAAAAAAAAGTCTGCTAGTGGGGCCAATACTTTGCATTGGCCCCCAGCAGTAGATAGGGGCCCGCAGCAGCTGGATATTTGATCCATGCAGCCGCAGGATAGCAAGGATAGCAAAAATCGGTGCTTCCTACTATAGACTACATTTCCTATTCTGCTACGGTAGCTTTTGGCTGGCTGAGCATGATAGGAAATGTAGTCACAAGTATTACATAATAAATACATGTTTTAAAGCTACAATAACCATATCCTAAATGTTGCCCTGTTCCTGCCACATAAACCTAGCAAACCTATACATGTGGGGTACCGCTATACTCAGGGGAAGTTGCTGAACATATATTGGGGTTTTGTTTGGCAATAAAATAGAACTGCCCCTTTTAATTCATACCTAAAGTTTAAAGTGTGTGGAAATAAAACACACACAAAATGACTACTCCAAAACTTGTCAAAGATTGGTGGTAAAATGACAGAGTGAAAAGTGTCAAATTACCCCAAGTTGAATGCCCTTTGATGTCTACTTTATAAAAATGTGTACATGTGGGGGGTTATTCAGTGATTCATATCAGATATCGGTGTTACAATGTCACTAACGCAAATTTTTTTAAAAATGGTTTTGAAACGGCTAAATGCTACTTGCATTTATTAACCTAAAACATGCAAAAAAACATATAAACATTGGGTATTTCTGAACTCAGGACCTATAGTCGAATCTATTTAGCACGTCTTTTCATTAGCTTTTGAAGCTTAGTAAAAGAATTTACAAAGAAAAGTCAGGAAATGATATGAACAAAATAATGTCATGAAAAGAAAGCCCTTCTTGTCCTGAAGAAAACAATATATAATATGTGTGGGTACAGCAACTGACAAAGAAGAAAATTAAAGCTAAACACAAACACCTCAGAAGTGTTAAAACAGCCTCGGTCACTAACGCACAACATTCCAAAAACAGTCTGGTCACGAAGGGGTTAAAGGAACTCTGCCACCTAAATATTGAGTTAACAGTATTATAGGCAAATGCATAGATGAAGAGAAAAATGTGTCTTTGGTGTCTCACATTTATGACATCATATAAAAGCAGTTCACTTGCATGTTAAGTTCTGAATAGGAAATGTGTAATTTTACAAATCAAGCTGCAATGTGATGCCTTATTTATGAGATGCCACATACATTAAACACCTTTTTTTCCCCTTATCTGTGCATGTGCTCGACTTTGTGTTAAACCAATAATAAATCCTTTTATATTATCTATATTTACATTGCAAGCAATGTTTAGGTTACAGAGTCCTTTTCACGTGGCATAGTAGAGTACAATTTCGCATTCATTTGTTTAAAACTGTATTACTCACAGATTCATATTTTAATATAACAATTTAGATAAAGTGTGATTAAATGTTGTTGCAAATCCCATTTTGAACATAACTGTTCTGTTTTACAGTGTCCATGAATTGACATAGATAAACCTCCACATACTACAGCACATTGAAAGTTATTTTGCATAAGACCACTTCAAATGTAAATATGAATATTGCTAGTGTAATACACAAACCTCTGACATGTCCGTTAATATTTGCTGTCATGGGATCTAAGGAAGTACTTGAATAGGTGACATCCCAACAAACTCCATCCATGTTGTTCCAAGAGTGGTTAATGTCCATGTGTTTGTATTTCTATGTCACTTTGTTATTTGACTCGCCTACCTATAAAGTGGCTCTAGATACTACCAGAAATAATCCGGTATAAATAAGGTAATGTAGAAGAGAAACAAGGAAAATCTGCCGTGAATACAACTTTGATTTTGTTTGCAGGAGGGAAGTAAATCCATGTATTGCATTTCTCCTTTTAATATACAGGGCTTTTATTCCTCTTCTTTTTTTTTTTTTACATTTTTTATTCTTGGTTGTGTTCCATAATATATTCTTAAAATGCTGTTAAATTTGGCTTAGTTTACATTGACAAATTTCTGTAGACTTTAGGAGTCAGACAGACTAATGTAGGAGCCAGTCTGGAACTACCATAAAGTTCTATGTAAAATGTTAAAAGAAGTTATGAGCCAACAGGAAGGATTTTTGGAGCTAGGATTTGTCAAGCCCCCAATTTACTTACAATGTTTTGCCATACAGTCAGAATAAGTATCCTCATCCTCCTTTGTGCAAGCCAAAATACCCATATATCTTAGGTTTATTCACTAAACAGGCATTTGTTAATGACTTTTTTTTCCAACTCCTGAATTTTGCAGTTCACTTGTAAATTAACCAATGGTTAATCTATAGACGTCTTGGACCATACAAGTAAAATCCAATGCAAAGAGGATGTTGTAATTCTCAGTATTCATCTAACACATTGGAAGCAAACCCTTTGGATGATATGGTACCCTTTTGGTCCTCTAGATACAAGTCAACTAGATAAACCAGGGCTTGACAAATTTGATTTAAATCTAGGAGCCAGCTGAAAACTTTAGGAGCCAGTACCAAATGCTGTGTCACAAAGAAAAATGCTTGGGTCCCAGTCCATAAACATATATAAATAACATACACTTATGGATACACACCATTTTCACACATACTAATGCACACACAAGCTAACACACATACATACACAAAACACTTGCTCACCTACAAATACACACACACCTAAATGCTGACACACACTAACACATGATTTCACTCTTACATACATGCACAAACACATTAATATGCACTTAAATGCCAACACACACATACACAGGTCACACACACTCACACTGAGATACACTAACACATGCAGACACAAATACATACACACTAATATGCTGATACATACACACTAATATCCTGATACACACAAACACATATGCAGACACAAATACATACACTAACACATGATTTCACTCCTACATACATGCACAAACACATTCATATCCACTTAAATGCCAACACACACCTACACAGGTCACACACACACTGAGATACACTAACACATGCTGTCACAATTATATACACACTTTAATATGCTGATACACACAGTAACATATGCAGACACAAATACATACAAACACACTAACATGCTGTCACACAGATTCTGGTGCTGAACCCACACATACATGCTAACACACATTGTAATACACACACTATTTACTTACTAGACTTACAGTGAGAAGTTACAGACAGACCCTGTATCACTGCTGAACCCACACATACATGCTAACACACATTCTAATACACACACTATTTACTTACTAGACTTAAAGTGAGAAGTTGGAGACAGACCCTGTATCACTTCCCTCTATTTTGAGGCAGCAGTGAGTTCCCATCACATCTCACACGCATCTCCTCACTGCTACAGCCCGGTGAGCAGCAGGAACAGGAAGCCGGGGGGAGGAGCTAATCGGCAGGCTGTTCTGTGCTGCTTCTCCCACACTCTGCTCCTTATCTAATCGGTAGGTAAGGGATAGCAGAGTGTGGGACCTGGACACTGCTCAAAGAGTATTCCAGGAGCCAGAATCTAGTCGCCATGGCGACCTGGCGCCTGGTATTTGTCGAGCCCTGGGATAAACCATGTTATAAATCCAAGCAGCGCCCATATCACATATTTAAAACATGATATAAGGGTTTTGGGGCCTCCAAATGTACCAAAAATATTGGTAAATGATAAAATGAAGCCTCCTGATCCTTGTGGTTTTATATGATTACAAGGCTATGTGCAAACAGCTGCCCTGTGTTATAAATTCGGCAGTCTGCAGTGCTTGTTGAGTTATTAATCCGTTTTTATAGCTTTTTAATTGGTAGTCCTCGTGAGATGTATCACTCTATTGTCAGCACCAGAGACTCAACTGTGTAGTTAGTGATGTGTGGGTTTTATAGACTGCTTAAAATAAACGCAGAAATGTTATGAGCCAAAAAAAAATCACAGAAATATTGTCTGCTAATGCTTTCTGTTTAATAATTTAACCACAAAGATAAGTACGATATATACCAGGGGCATCCATGTTGTTTTGTTTTTGTTTCTGGAAATGAGCCACAAGACCAAAAATTAACAAGTCTAATGGGCTGCGAGAATATTATATTTTTTTACAGGAATAGTAATTAATAGCTTGTTAATTCATAGAAAAATGTCTGGTTATTTAGTATTAAAACAGATGCAATTTAAAACGTGCTTAACCCCTTGACGCCTGATTGTGCCAAAATGCTGTCTGTTTCCACCTGGCCCTATCACAGAGTGAGCAGGAGTGAGGGACACATAGGTAGAGAACTTATCAGGGTCTTTACAGACCCTGTCGATCCCTGATGTAATAGTACAATACTTTGTGACATCACGTGTGATGTCGTGGAGGCGTGTCCGGACCTGGAAGTTCGAACACATTGTGTTTTAGTAAAATTTAGCTGTTAAAGTCAGGACTTTCTGTGCCATCCTAACTACCTGTGATTTAGGAGGGCATAGAACATCCTACAAACGCAAAGGGGTTAAACTTATCTTTTCGCTTACAGGCTGCACTTTGGATGCCCCTTTTGTATGCCCTCATAGCAACCAGATTTTTAAAGATGATGATATATTAATTTAGTAGGAGTCTACCGCTCTTATTAGACATACCTTGCTGTAATAGAACTTTAAAGTAATGGTTCAATCTCACAATAATTAAGTTCCACATTGCATTTTACTCTGTAACCTATGATTTAAAGGAAATACTTAATATAATAATCAGCCACACTCCCAATGATAAAGAAAGAATAAAGTCTCTGCACATCTTCAGTGGGATTTATTCCAGTGCATATGAAGTTTAAACGAAATACAGAGTTTTTTTTTTTTTTTAAAGTCAAATAAGAATTTGGATTATTTAAAAACTAAGCTTTATTATAAAGCAAATAGAGTAGACAGGATGCTTGCTAATAAATTAAAAAGCTAAAAACTTTGTAGCTAACCTATTGGTTGAGGATATTTTAGTCTTGTTCCCTGAAAAACTAGGTAAGGCTTTTACCTATTTTTTACTCAAATATGTCGTATAATCTTCCCCAATTTATGTTGAATAAATGTAGGAAAATTGAGCTTTCCAAGGGTTAAGGCAGATATTCGAGATATTGAATTTCTCATTTGCGAAAAATAATAAAAAACAAAACAAGATACCCTGTCCAGATGGTTTTAATAATCTCTTTTATAGAGATAATACAAGTATACATCTTACAAAGGCATTTAAAGGGACAGTCTAGTCCCCAAACTCACTTGGGTGCAAGTGGAAGACTACTGCCTGAATAGTGCACAGGATTTTTTACAGTGTGACTTGATGCAGGCATTCTGCATAAATCACATTTTTAATATTCTACTCAAGCTCTCCTTCATCCTATCCTGAAGGTACTGTCACAATTGATTCAGCATGTATCAGTTTTGTTTCATTTAGTCACTTCATCTGCTGGTGGAATAGTGTGGAACCCAAGTGATCTTGCTCTTGTACACATAGGATCTCTTAACATTGCACCACATTTTCTGATGACATCACTATAGAAACAGGACATTCCATTCACTTGAATGGCATTAGTCTCATTGGTTCCTGCAGCAAAAAAAAAAAAGAAGAAGAAGAAATTGATTTTCATTCCGCTAATGTGGGCAGTCCTGTTTTCTTGCACTGCTGTAATTTCACAAATACTTCGAAGTGAAAGATTTTCATATTTTAAGCAATTCAAAATGTAAAAATGTACTTTAATATTAATTAACATTTGGACAATGCATTTTGGGCACCAGACAGTCCCTTTAATAATATGGTAGAAAAGAAGGAAATTCCAGAAGAGATGAACAAGGCTGACATAGTCCCGATCCTAAAACCTGGCAAGGCCCACTGATTATACCCAATTTTCGACAAATTTTATTGTTAACTTCTGATCTAAAAATATTTGTGGCTGTACTAGCCAATATATTTAAGGCAGTAATTCCGCATTTCGTAAATCTGGTAAATTATAATAGAAGAACTATAAATATATAAATATCTTTTTTTTTTCCCAATGTCAAATGGCACTAAACATAGACACCCATTGTCTCCATTATTGTGTTGTCTTGAAAGATTTTAGCAACTGCAATAAGAGAGAATTCTGAAATTGAGGGATTCCACACTTTGGATATTTTTTTAGGAAAAAACTAAAAGCCTGAATATAAGACTACCCTATGAAAAAATAGTTTAACTTGTATATATTCACATGTAAAAATGCATTTCTTGTTTTTATTTCCTTTTATTTGCCCAACAGACTTAGCCAATGCTGCCCCTACCCCCCAGACTTGCCCAATGCTGCCTATCCCCCCCTCACTCCCCCAGACTTGCCCAATGCTCCCTCTCCCCCTCCCTCTGCCAGACTTGCGCAATGCTCCCTCTCCCCCTTCCCTCCCCCAATGCTGGCTCCCCCCCCCCCCCATGGTGGCTCTGCCCCCTTCCTCCCCCAAACATAACCAGTCTCCCTGGTGGGTAGTGGGGGCAGCCGGTGGATGTCTGCACGATACATGCAGACATCCTCCACTTCTGCCGGGACTTCTATGATGGAAGCCGGAAGGTCACATGACCACCCGACTTCCTTCATAGAAGTCCCGATGGTCGTGCCGGGCAGCAGCGGAGGATGTCTGCGCACATAGTACAGACATCCACCAGCTGCTTGCGAGGAGGATCCAGGTCCCCTGCAGCTCTGCAGGGGACCTGGATCCCAGTCTTATAGTCAGACCTCAATTTGAGGTCTGATTATAAGACGAACCTCGAATATAAGACGAGAAGACTTTTTCAGAGCACTTCTCTGAAAAAAACCTTGTCTTATATTCAAGCAAATACAGTAATAATCATGTATGAAGGTCTCTCACTGCAATAGCAGTGAAATGCATCAAACATTTTCCTGTCACCCACTTTGATGTCTGTATAGCCCATTAAGCCTGTTCAATCCATGGAGGCCCCACCTCGCACCATTGAGGACTTCTGGATCTTCTGCTAACTTTCAGAGGTCTAGTGAAGTCCATTCCTCTATGGATAAGGGCTGTTTTGACGGCAAAAGGCACGTGGTCATAATGTTATGGCTAATCACTGTATATCCTTGTCTTTTCTCTGTACTTTACTTTAAAAGCTGGTTTAATCTCTTTGTTTTGGCCATTTAAAAATCATTACATTTATTACATCTGTGCTGTTACAAATGTAATATCTGTACTCTTCTTCTAATTTAATTCATTTGCAGTGAAATGAAAATTTTGCAGAGATGCCTACGATATATTTATAAATGTTTTCATCAAATTACTTATCAGGCATGTTTATAGCTCCTCTTGAAATGGCACAGTTGTTGAATCTAATAGGTCATCTAAATGATCATTTTTGAAAGGACTGTTACTGTAAAGTTTGAGTTTGTTATGAGGCTTAATTCTAGGCCTGTTTTGTGACTGTTCCATTGTAGTAATTGTGAGTAATTAATATTTTGGCGGGAAAATGCTTAAATCTGTTATTCAAAAATCACATGTACTTGAAATTTAAACTAAACCATATATGCTATTTTTAAAATGCATTCCTCGTCCTACCTAAAATAAATCTGAATCATTTACTTGATATGCAGAAATGTTCAGCAGAATACACTAGCTTTCGAAAGAAAAGTTGTTTTCTTTTTGTTAGAGCATATTCCACTTTGTAGATGACCTTGAACTATGTGAAAAGAACACATGAAGCAATACAAAAACCATGAAGATAACCCAAGTTTTGGGGGATGATGGCAATGGGTTATGGTCGAGACAGCCTGTTTCAGGTCAAATCAGCAGCACTTCCTCATAATAAATGCTAGTTCTGGTGGACCTTTGACCTTGAGATCAGGAACTTTTAGAAAAGGGGCACATGAGGATACCCACTGCAAAAAATGCTGCAAGATGGCTGTGATGTGACCAGCCTCATCACACAACTGTCTTTACTCACTGATCACTGCTGCCAAAAGCAAAAAGGGGGGCAATGACCCTTACTGCCCCATCTCAGTGCAATTCACAGATCATCTGCACTGATCCTCTTTACATTTGTTTTTGTTTACAAAAGAGGACTACGTCAAAAGAAGACGTAAAAGGATTTCCTGCAGCATATGTATGCAAAAAATATAAAGTTCAGTTTTAGCACTTCCAGATGCATCAAGGTAAGTTTGATGCCTAGAGTGTTCTTTTTTTAAAGGTATAAATTTCTTTTTAAACCATTCTCTTAGAAGAATAGTCTCAAATATGTTGCCATGGAAACTCCCCAAGCTCTGCTGAACATACGGATAGGTTGCCTGCCTTCAAAGAATCCCTATTCCCCAAACCATCAAATGAGACTGCAGCACTGTATGTATGGCAAGTAAATATGTATTCAATATTTATTATTCAATACTAGTTATACAATATGAAAGTCAGCCACTGACAGGGTTGGGAAAAGGCCACCAGTCATCTCACAGTTTTTGCAAGTTGTCACATAATTCACCTAGCCTATGGTGTGCTGCTGCCTCTCTTGACTTGTTTGATACCTTTCATTTACATAGATATAAAAAGATTTGTCGGCCAGCTGGAAGACCCAGGTGAAGACTGAAACGCCCAAATATTTGCTTTACAGTAACGTTTTTATAGGGAAATAAACAAAACCGGACAGTCACCTTTTGAATAATGCCTACTCACATTATATTTGGACTTCCTGTGTAGCCACACGTTCTGCCATGCGTTTCCTATCTTGCATTTTACTAGCAAAGTGGTAAAATTGTAACATGGGGCCGATAATGATTCAGCACAAGTGAATAACTGGGCAGTATATGTTTTCTGAACAGCTGGCAACCCTAGATATGAAGGGAATTTTAATGTTGTCGGTATTATGAAACCGAACATATGGCACTAACTGCATTAAACACAACACTGGGCATGTGCTATGGAAAGACACTAGCTCCGAACAGCGACAAGTTAATAAAACAAGCTGTCCTGTGTAATTATTACATCAGATCCGTTGGTGAGCCGTGGAGAGCTGACATTGTTGTTTGTTTTCTTGGCTCATACAAAAAAAGAAAAATATGTCCATTAATGCATTTTTGCATGGCCCTATTTTTTTAAAAAGGGTGGTCTAGTTCAGCGGAACGAGGGCAATTCTACAATTTTCCTGCAGCTTAAATATTTACAACTATTTATTTAACTTATAAAGTTGCAGCATATATGCAGTTAATGTATTCAGGGTACAGTATCTCAAACTGGACAAAGCATAATGCCAGTGAGGCGTAAAAATATGCCTGAATTCACAAGGGGTGTGCCATGTGAACAGAGTGTACTGAAGCATGCATCAGATGTTTGCAAGGGAGAAATGCATTACTTTGAAGTTCTGTACAGTGCAACAGTCATACATGTTGATTGTTGGGGTTTCACCCCCCAGTTTTGCTTATTACCCCATCGCATGATCTCATGTTGAATTATTAGCTTCTCTGATTTACTGACTGATTTACACCCATTGCTATTTGAATTTATTAACATATTGGTTTTATATTGATTACCCAGGTCCTCATGGAAACCTTAGAGGGACATTAAACTTTTTTTTTTCACTTGTGCTTCTAATATAGTAGCACAATTGAAAAGTTAGTTGTCCTTAGTATGAGAATGAACTGGCGTGTACTTTTGATAGTAGGAAGCAGGCAGCTGTCTGGTCGGCGACTGGCTCTCTCTGCTAGCGCAGAGCGAGACCCTCCTTTTTGTATGAGATCAGCAGGGGGGACCTTAACTAATATTTATTATTATATTTATTATGTATTAATTCATAATACGACTCCGTTCAAGACAAAATATTTTTCCAGCTATATCAATGGTAGTAGCTGGATATGACCTAATCTTATTGAAAGCATTAAGTTCAGTACTGTCCTGTTCTCTTCTAGAACCTTCAAAAAGGAAAGGTGATGACCAAGCAGTGAATAAACCCCTATGATTTCTAAGTGTGGCTCTGTTGCTTTTCCTGGACTAACGCTCATAATTCTCAGCCATTATGGAGCCTGGTTGTTAGATATAGAAGTTATAGTCTATCAGCTACTGGAAGGCCACATCCTACCTCCCAACATTTCACAAGATGAAACAGGACAGTTTTCTGTTGAGCACTGTGGCTTTGAGAATTCGACCAGGGGTTGGAGCAATTCCACAAATGTTCTACTTTGTTTTATAAAAATGTTCTTCAGTATTCCTGTCAGTGCTCCCTTCTGACAGGATATTCAAATGTGAAATGTTCTCGGGTTCTTCATTTGTATATTTATGGTACGCCTTTTTCTGTACATATTGGAAATATGTAACGTCACATATCAACTTCTTACAATTGATTTAACATTGAGCTGGAGATGCAGCAGTGAGATTAGCTGGATGTGTCTTTTCACAGAAAATCTGCTGAAAATGTGACTTTACTACAGATTTCCCAATGCAGAATAATGAAAGAATATGGCAGTTGATTTGGCATCTGCTATAAATGTGTTTGACTAAGTGCAGGTGTTAAATGAAAAGCAGAACATGTTACCTAGCAGGATAGGAACTTCCTGGGAGTCATGGAGAGCAGGCTGAATAAATCAATGTTCCGCATTGACAGATTAGGACTAGCTGTTATTTGCTGCTGCTCTTATCTAAGACCTTGCCTAGATATTTCAATGTGTCCTTTAATGTCCTTAAAGATTTCCTTTTCAATTGCAAATGTTATTTCTCACTCTCTAAGGCCCTGTGTTCCATAAACAGCACTTTTATCTTACAATGTTGGGCGTGCAGGTGCGTTTACATGAATAATTGTTTATACAGCTACATTGTAGATGTCTGAATTACACAATTAGGGTTTTACCTCTTTCATTGGTAATGTTTGTTTTCTATATACTTATATTACATCTATTTTGTTGTTAGTCTGCACATCTGGGTGACGTCATTACATTTTTCATGCGTATTACTGTGCATAGGTTTGTGTATGCATATGCCTTTTTTCATGTGCACGTTAACCCCTTAAGAACTAGGGTTTTTTTTTTTTGCCATGTGTGTGCTTGTCTAATTTCTAATTTGATATGCATTTTTTTTTTTAATGGCCGCTTCTCATGTTTACATTCATAATGTGCCAGTATTTTTTGTACTTTTAGCATATTCATCTGCGCAGTTATTTCATTATCAATTCAGAAATGGTTGAACTTACCGTAGCACTAAGTTGCAGTTTTCCATATTCTGTAAAGTTGTTTTTTTTTTTTCTGTGTTTTTTTCTTTTCTTTCCTTTTTGCTACCAGCAGACTGTAAAAAAAAATTGGCTTGTGGTCAATGTTAATTTAAGTCTGTGTAAGTAATAGCATGACTGGTATTTATTTTAACAAAAGGTGACACTTTTCTAATGGGAATTAATGAAGGGGGAAACCAGGTCTGTCGACTAGTCTTGGATATGTAGAAATGTTCTGTGATGCTCTCATGACTTCACATTTATATAGATGTCAACTTGACTACCTGGTCATCAGAAATGTAATAAAATCATAATGGGGATATCAGCATATCAAATGAAAGATAAATTATAATCTCACATCAGTTGGATGCTTTCTTAAATCTAGATTCTAAACGTGAGGACAGAAAAGGCTGGTCCTGAGAATTAACAAACATTTTAAGATGAATAAATCATTTTTTGTTTATGATGTACTATTTCTGAGATTATACAGTTTCATTAAATCACCCTTACTCAAAGAATTCAGTTTACAAACATTTCTTACTTGTGGATATTATGTTGATCCCCCAATTATCTCTAAATTTATCAACACAAAAAAAGTTTATTCCATTCAAGACATTTGCGGGCAAACTTAGATAAGGTTAGCGGTTTATGTTTGTGCAATGCCCTTTCCTGGATACCGTTCATGTATTACCAAGATTTTAATCCATTCAATTTCATTACACAAAAGAGAAATCCAAACCAAATCATTGCTCTAAGCAATGTTGATGTTAAATGTATTTTCAATCTGTTGAATGAGCATAACAAAACATGAGCAATGGTTTGCATGGTTCAGAGGCTTTTGTTTCTTTTGCACCAGATTTAAAGTATAAACACACATTGTACAATTTGACATCATTAGTACATGTTTATCATCCAGAAGCCTGCGTATGTTGTGTGCACTTATATGTAAAAGGTCGGTATGTTGTTCACTGTGGAAACATCGGCAACAGTTACACCTAAATTTATAACTCTGTTGTACAACAAGCTGCCTGAAGTAGAACTCTAAATAGTCTTGAAAGCTTACAGTTAAATTCTCAGCTAGAAAATAACTGTATCATTTGAACTCACTTGTTTCCCTTATATTTTTAGAGTAGTACTTCCCAACCTGGGGACATATGATGTTTCCAAAGGGGGCATGAGGACTCCAAGCATTGTGAATATTCTTTTTTTTTTGTTGCACAAAAAAGAGCTGAATAGGAACAAGGAAAAGAAAAGTCTCTTCCTGGGCAGAGCTGCTACACTGCTGTGTGAATAGGGGGCGTGTCAGCTGTCAAGCTGATGTCGGGAGAGAAACCGTCAGGCTAAACCAACTTGCGATCTGGAGGGGTGTGCAGTTACTGAAATGATTATCCTGCTGGCTCCTGAGCAATAATACTGATGTAATTGCTCAGGAGGCAACAGGATATCATTTCTGTAAAAATTTATTTTGCAGTGAATTTTCACTTTGGGTGAATGGGGCTAAGATTAGGGGCTCCCCCTAGCCACATGTGCCACAACAAAGAACTTGGCATGCAGTTGTGGCATGCGTGCCATAGGTTCATCATCACTGACCTAGAGGGTAGGATGCATGGGAGGACTTTAGTTATGTGATTTATGCTGAATGTCTGCATCAAATCATACTGGAAAAAAGCCTGTGCACTATACATCCAGTAGTCTTCCACTTGAGTTTGGGGACTAAACTGTCCCTTTAAGTTTTCAATGGGAGCTCCATTCTACAAGTGGGAAATCCAATCCCCAACATGGAGGTACAATCCTCCACCGCAAATAGTGAATTTTTAAAGTATTGCAAAACCAAAACAAAAAATCTGGAATAAATGCATATTTATTTCTACAGCTGTACTCTGCATATATCTGTACAGTTCTACTTAATTCACACTGGAGTGATCCTTTAAGAACGGAGTTTTCCAACCTGCTATTTTTCTCACTTGGCTATTAATGCCTGGTTTCTTTCTGTTGAGTAAGCATTTAACCATAGTTCACTGTTTAGTGAATATTTTTATCTTTGTTTCAACATTAAATCTGCAACTGCAGGATGCACCACAAATTCCCCTTTCAGAAAACGATTTAGGGTCTTACTTGTTTGAATGTTGGATTAAGCTTTTCAAATCATTCTTCATTTGTGTGTGCCGTGTAGTTCAGGTATACAAGGAAATTTGGGCATTCTAGAACCCAGCCATTCATCATGGGAGCACGAGGCTAACCCAAAGTCCATATTTATACAGGAAAACTCCTTTGAAACATACTATATGTGCCCTACAAAAAAATGTGGGTATTAAAAAAAAAAAAAAAAAAAAATATATATATATATATATATATATATCGGTATATCGGTATATTTTATGTTTTAATTTTGGCATTAGATGTTTACCTATTCTTGTTTTTGTCTATATACATTTGAGACACACCAATGTCTGATCTCTGCATATTTCCCTAACATTTAAAAGCTGTTTATTTTTGATATCAAGACACAGGTGATCTCATAAACAGGAGAATTCACAGACACATTAAAAATAAATTTTTCTCTTAATTTTGGCTGTTGCTTGCAATTTTGCTAACAGAATGCACAGATAATGTTTGATTCTCTACATTGACAGTAAAAACACTTTGTAGGTGATACAGTCCCTTTAAAACATTGCTGTGGTCTGCAAAATCACCCCCCATCACTTAATGTTGTCTGTAACAGTTTGTAAATTATTGAGAACCTGAATGTGGCATACAGAGCATTGCACAGTGTTAAATATATATATGTTTTACTTTTTGTTTTTATTAGACCACTAACTGTGATAGAAGGAGATATGCAGAAGCAAGCTAAATAATTCTTATCTAAAAGTACTTTACATGTTGTCCATGATTATTAAGTAAGTATTTTAATCTAAAGATACTGTAAACGTTACACCAATTACAAGAGTATAAAAACCATATATAAGTTTGTTACAAATTGTTTTCATACCAATACATTGGTTGCTCTTTCTCTGTGTTTTTTGTTATCTTTTTAATTATTGCACTATGACTGGTGCAGAAGTCAGTATGTAGTTCAGATATTGTATAACGTGAGAATGCAATGTTGGGCACGATAAACTGTGGTAAATACACCGATCAGCCATAACATTATGTCCACTGACAGGTGGCAAGCCGGCAGAGGCAGTATGATGCTTCTGGGAAACCTTGGGTCCTGCCATTCGCATGGATGTTACTTTGACACATACCAACTAACCATGTACACCCTTTCATGGAGATAGTACGTCATGATGCTGTTGGCCTCTTTCAGCAGGATAATGTGCCCTGCCACAAAGCAACAATGGTTCAGGAATGGTTTGAGGAACACAACAAAAACAAGTTCAAGTTGTTAACTTGGCCTCCAAATTCCCCAAATCTCAATCCAATCGAGCATCTGTCGGATGTAATGGACAAACATGTCCAATCCATGGAGGCCCCACCTCGCAACTTACTGGACCTAAAGGATCTGCTGCTAACTTCGTGCCAGATAACCAGCTTCAGAGGTGTAGTGGAGTCCATGCCTCGATGGAACTGGGCTGTTTTGGATTCAAAAGTGGACTTACACAATATTAGGCAGGTGGTTATAATGTTATGGCTGATAGATTTAATGTAAGCAGAACGATGTAAAAATAGTTTCTACATTGCATGGCTTACATTTCTAATGGTTTGTGCAATATGATTCTTCTGTACTCCACCATAATTACTTCTTGTACTTCCTGAGCATCACAAGCAAAATTTCAGAAACAGACCTCATGTTAATGAGTTTCCATTAAGAATTAAACGACTGGCCATGAGTGGTTAACTGGCTGTGCATCTCTACCCTGGGCTATGTTTGAGATTCTGTTCTGAACAGTGTGCATTTGCACTAAGAGGGCAATGTATACAGTTGAGCTAATTTACATATGCCTACCCAGAATCCTTTGCAGCAGTCATATTAATATAAAGTGGGTATTTTTTTTTTTTTTTTTGCAGCTTCAAATGTTTAACAATACCTCCTCTTCTAGAGCCTTTGTGGTCATGGCAGTTCAGTTATAGCTCTTCAACACCAATACAGTCCTTGCATAAATCCTAGCAGATCTCTTTTATGTAAGACCTATTGGCTGGTATCCAGTTCAAAAGTTAGTTTTAGGCTTAGAATTGTCTTTTAAATTGGTTAATCTTGGTACTGCTGCTGATGCCACAGGGGAGACATTAATCAGAAAAGCAATGAGAACCAGTGTCTGTGCTCTGTGCCAGAAAGTAACAAAGTAGCTACATATTTGAAGAAAGAAATACCAAACATTATGGTTTTTGGACCCCGGACCCGAACACGGACATTCCACTGTATGTTCGTGTTGGAGTTCGGGGTTCGGTGATTACATTGTATGTAATGCTATTGGCTTTCTATAAACCGATTTCATAAGAATTTCCCCATTCATAAGGATTTCTTATGAATGGGGACTCTATTTTGGTTTATAGAAAGCCAATAGCATTACATGTATTCCATAAACCGAAAGTCTATAAACCGAAAGACATTCGGTTATAGACTTTCGGTTTATATAATAGCAGTAGCACTGCATGTATTCCATAAACCGAAATTCATAAACTGAAATAGAGTCCCCATTCATACGAATAGGTCAATTGACCTATTTGTATGAATGGGGACTCTATTTCGGTTTATAGAATAGCAATAGCATTACATGTATTACATCTGAGAGTCAAATAGGACCGTCAAATACTGTGCTTACAGCGCACTTTGAAAAAATTCTAATAGTTTTGGGTGGTAAATAGTACATTTGCGTCTTCATATCTGAGTCGAATAGAACCGTCAAATACTGTGCTTACAGCGCACTTTGAAAAATTCTGGCTACCTCCTCCTCCTCCTCCAGCACCGCTTCCACCTACACCGCCACGGTCACCACCTCCTCAACCTATGGGTCACTTAGTATAAACTGAAAGAGAATACCCTGCACTCCAACCCTCTCTCAAATGGATAAGTCTGTTGATCCTCCTGGCAGCCATGCTTTAGATTTAGATTTATGTTCTTCCAAAACTAAAATCAAAGATTCCATCTAGTGCTATTTTATAACTGCATTTTTAATTTGTATGTATTTTTTGTTATTTGAAGTTATTTCCCTATCCATATTTATTTGCAGGGCACTTGTCCTACTCTTACCCCCATTTTACTTCCTTTTGCAGCCCTCTAGCCCTTTCCAGGACTTTTTTAGAGGCATTTTAGTGGACAAAAGTTCGGGTCCCCATTGACTTCAATGGGGTTCGTGTTCGGGGTCAAGTTCGAGCACAAACCCAGACTTTTTTTCCGAAATTCGGCCGAACCCGAACATCCAGGTGTCTGCTCAACTCTAATAGGCAACTAACTTGCAAATGCACAGAATACAGTGTTTTATGTAACATTTATAGTTTATACGTAGATGTAATAGATCCCTCACCCACACCTCTCCTGCTATTGCTCTGTATTGGGCATGCAGCAATCTTGCTGACCGAAAAAAACTTAATAAAAGAATAAACTAGAATTGATTAAACTCACTGGTGATTTGGCTAGCGAAGTGTATATCTCTGCTTTAAGTAAACACAAAACAAAATAATTATTTTGACCATAAACTGCGGTAACCAGACAGAGTTACAAAAATAGACGAGTTCTCCAAATGAGCTATTTTGGCTCAATGTTCAAATGCATCTGATATGTTAGTATGATGTTACTGTAAACTATATACAGTGTAATCAATACATTGGGCCATCAAAGTATAGAAACGATGACTAGGAGCTTTGCCAAGGCTCCAACTATGCAGTGAGAGCAGTAGTATTGAAGACATAGGGATTACGCTATAGCAGGGCTCGACAAACCCTGTCACCATGGCAACCAGGAAATTAGACCGGGCGTCCGGGTGCTGTTATTCATGTGGAGCCCCTTGTGGGTGTCACGTTACTAGCCCTGCTCTCTAGTGTATTGCAGAACCTCAAAAGCAATATTCAAACAAATTTTTGTGTAATGTATAGGTGCTATTGGACCTGCTAGGACACTATTCCCTAAACTGTGTTAAAAATACATAGCTAAAATATAAAAGGTTTTAGGTCTGCACATAATAAATCAGCTTGAAATCAACAAAATGTTAATGATTTGTTAGCCAACAAAGTTAAAAAAAACAGTGAGAGTTACTGTTGGCACTTATATTCCTAACATCAAAAAAAGGAAAAATACATCCGAACATGTTCAACCAAGATTCAGTAAGTGATTAAAGTACAAAACAAATACAGGCTCCCTATAAAATTAAAAAATGCAAGATACTGTGAGAAAATATCCAAGTAGGAGCAATAAAGCACCAATGTAAATACCTCATCAAAAAAGTAAACATAGCTGTATATATGCAAAAAAAAAAACAACAACATTCCAATGCCTCTTGCAAGTAGTTCTTACATATTTTTGTGTGATATGCGGTTCAGTCCACTTATATCTGCATATGTGCACAGCATGAAACTGAAAGGTTTTACTTAGCGGACTGCAGGTGGGGAAAAAACCTACCTGGGAGAGGAATTTGTTATTTTATGTCAATAATGGTTGATGGCTAGCTGTTCCTTCCTATGTCTTAAACTACTTATTGTATTCCCTGAAACATTACAGTAATGTTCCTTATTATTTAGCTGTTATTTAGTAGTCCAAGAGAAAACAGGACTGTCATAATTATATACAACCTATGTCCCAAGTTGTGGATAGAGGTTTTTTTCTTATTTCATTTGCTCTAAAAACTACTCTGATGTCTCGGTGCATAGGGTGAAGGAAGACTTTTTCCAAACGTGCTTTATAACCCAAAAGGGAAAAGAAAATGGATTTATGGAAATATTTAATACGGTGTCACCTAATCTGGCTCAAACGGGGTCTTTCCACATGTGATCATACTATTCAAGTGTCCTGATCACATGGCACAGAGGTTATTCAGGTGAAGGTGAACTGACAAGTGAACCATTATTGGTTGAGTTGGCAAACTTGCCTCTCTTTCCAAATCAGTTATTAATTGCAGTTCAGTTGTCAGTTAAATATTAGTGAATAGCCCCCATAGAGTAAATGCTGATGTTTTAGTTGAAGGTAAGCTTGATAATATTGCAGTTTATTTAAACAAGTATAATGTAGTTTTTAACAAATATATTTTACCATTGGGCAGAAATCTGCATGTTAGAAAAATACATATAAATTAAGCAATCTGTTTCTAGACTTTATTTCAGGCCTCTACTATTTTACTAATGGCTTATGTTCAACTTTTGTCCCTAAAAGACACATTTACACACATTTAATTGAAAGATATGAAATGCTTACAGAAAGGGTAGTAGAGACCTGGTTTAGCTTTCTTATGAAAGGCACAGACAAGCTGTTTTTGGGGGTCTAAGATGGCAAAGACAAGCTGTTTGTTGGACTAGGATGGCACAGTGGGACATGTTGCTTGGGGAAGAAGGGGGTTCTGGGGCAATTTTTGCACTGGGGCTCTGTGGTTCCTAGTTGCCCCTCTGGTACAGAATAACATGCAAGCTTCTGATTAGTATGTTGTTTAATGTATGTTTCCTTAGTACACTGTATCTGTTAAATTTAATTATATTGCATCGGGTTTAATAGACTAATCCAGCCTGAGAAAAGAAAACCAATAATTGCATTTTGAAGCTTTACCAATATTGTTTTAAATACATTTCTTATTTATTTGAATTATTTACTTGGAGAGCCTTTTGCAATATTTTCCCATGAAAAGCCACTTCTATCCAGTTGCTTACGAGCTAATCAGAACTCTTCCATTTGGATGCGTGGGAATGCTCAATGCACTTGTATTTGTCACCCGTGTCATGCATATTTCCTCTTTGACAAATTACGCATGTGCCTGCTGCTTGTACCATTCACACAGCACACAATGTGCACTATGTCACAGCCAATCAGTCCAGGTAATTCCTGTGCTACTTTCAGCTGGGAATGCATTGGGCATGTAAAAGTTCTGAAAGTACAGCTTAAAGGCACAGTCTAGTCCACAAACTCACTTTGGTGCAAGATGAAGATTACTGCTTGTGTAGTGCACAAGCTTTTTTCCCAGTGTGATTTGATGAAGGCATTCTGCATAAATCAAATTTGTTATATTTGACTCAAACCTCCAGTGATTACTATGCATGTTTACTGCAGGTGTGGCAGCACTAATTTATATAACGTTTTGTTTAATGTAGTCACTTCATGTGCTACTGGAATAGAATATATTCAGTGGACTGTAATAGACTTGCTCTTGTACACCGTAGGATCTCTTAACAGTGCAACACATTGTCTGATGACATCACTACAGAGACAGAAAATTCTATTTGTTTGAATAAAATTATTCTCATTGGTTCCTGCAGCAAAAAAAGCAAATTACTTTTACTCCGCTAGTGTGGGCAGTACTGGTTTTGTTGAAAACTACTGTAATTTCACAATTTCATCTAGCTGTAAGAATTTTATATTTTAAGCAATGCAAAATGTAAAACAAGCATTCTAAAGTACTTTGAAAGCACATTAACATGCATTAATATCATACATTTTGGTCACCAGACAGTCCTTTTTAAGGCAGTATGCACCAATGAAACAACAAACACCTGTTAATTGGAATGGATTTTTAACCGAAATGCGAAAGTTGCAAAACACATTATTATTGCTTTCATTTTGCTGGTTGCATCATATGTTAAAAGCTTACACATTATTGACGCCTTTTTTTCATAGCAGATTCCTACCACAGTGTTGCATAATGAAGGTATCATTGTAAATTGCAGTTTACTGGTCATAGAATTTCGTTTTCAACATCAAACCACAGGAAGCAAATGGTACAGTTTATTTCCCTTTGTTACAAAGTCAGTGACTGTTTGATATGCTAGGTTTCCACTTCTCCTTGTGGATGATGAGAAAATCTGTCATGTATATTCTAACTGCTATCTACATCCCTGTGTATAAAAGTGCTCGGCCATAAAATCTGAAAGTAATTACTGGCATGCTGCAGTTGTATAGTGATTAAGGGGCTCAAACCTTTTTTTTTTTTTTACTTTCAATTAATTTTCTTGTGCTTTGTTTGGTTTAGTAACCTGGACTTGCATGTTCTTTCTTTGTGTACTATTGTTTGGATGAACTATTTTGGTAATAAGAATATTTTTCTAAACGTTTTTTGTTTATTATTATTATTATTTTTTATTTTAAGGTTTTGCTTCCTTGAAAGCACCAGAATTTACATAAAAAAAAATAAAAATCCTGTGGCACTGACGAATATCTTTAGAGTTACATATTGGATTTACTCTCTGCTCTGCTTCTTGGCTAAGAAAGAGCTGAATTGGACACGGTCCTCGAATGCCATACCAATCAGGACGTCTAACTGCCGCTAGAATCTGCACCAGTCTGCTCTATTTATTGCATGTAAAAATGAAGATCCCCATCAGCTCTAACAGAGACAGACTGGTTCAATTTGACCCCAACATACCCATGTAGTGGTTGGTTGCTGTGATACTCCTATATGGGTTGCGTGTGAAGACCAGGATCTATAGCATTGAGTGACATTCAATAACTGGATCAGCTTACCTTAGAAGCATGAGTGAAAAGACAGGTTCAGTGGATTTTTAAGTTTCAAAGCAAACATATTATAGCTGTGGCTATAGGACTCAAATTTACATATCTGATGTTTTGTAGATTTGTTATGATGTTTTATACCATTTTTTTGTACTTAGGGTTAGGACAATCTCTGAATCTGTTCAGTGTTATATATAGTGTTCAAGACATACACCGGCCATTTGATTAAGGTACTTGAAGCAACGGGTATCCTATTTAGCAAAGCACTAAACCGAACGCTGATAAAACAAATAAATAAATAACTTCTTGCAGTTGTCTGGAGAGATAAGAATTGCCAACTCATATTCTTGGAAGTGACTTTTTCATGTGCTTAATGTATTGAAACCTTTTTGTTTCATGTATATGCTAGTTTGTGTACGTGTTTGTTTTTGAACGTTAAAGGAGAAGCTCTGCCTGTTATTTGGAAATCTTTGTTACAGAGAAATTGTTCTCAAATATAGCCAGTCTGGTCAAATGCATCTTCCTCCACTCTTTGCATTTGTATTTCAGTCCCTCTAAACATACATTTACCTTTACAGCAAGGCAACTCCTTAATTGGAAAGATATAAAATATGTTTGTGTACAAAATCTCTGCCTTATGTTATGTTGTCACTGATCTAAAATAGGTGTTGGAAAATACTTAAAGCAACAGACGGGGTGATGAGAATGTTTGTTTGGAATACACTGGGATTCCTAATGAAATAAAAGATGATATCCAAAATGTTTTAGCTCCTGGTTGCTGTAGATTGTGCTGTTCATTATATACAAAAGAGATCGGCTGTAAAGAGCTACAAGTTATTAACAAATCATACACACACACACACACACACACACACACACACACATACACATATGCAAAACAATCACAGTGTTCAAGGACTAAAAAAAAAATGTGAATATTAAAAGTAAAAAATAAATAAATCAAAATAACATGTTTAAATCATTATATGTAGATACCCAAAAAATAATAAGAGGGACATACAATAGTGTGCTCCGTTGTACATATATTTAAATGTATTCAAATGGAATTTCACTCATAAAAATCTTTTTAAACGTGTTTAGTAGGTGTTCCCAGACCCCAGGAGAACCTTGGCTTTCTCTATATTAGCGATGTAACTCGTATTGCTCACATATACCAAAATATGTAACAAGAACAAAAAAGGTGCCACAATAGTATAGTACTGTAAAAATAAATATTTTAATGGGCAAACAATTAAAAGCTTACTTAAAAAGCATGTGAGTACAATTAAGTAGCTCACTTAATGCGCAGAATCAGCCAGAAACGGACAATCACGGTATCTTTAGCCGCCAGTTGACTGTAGCTCATGTTATTTAACCCCTTCGTGACGCATGGTGCTTGCGTCCCAAACGACGCAAGCACCAAAACGTCACTATTTGTTCCTGGCCACCGATCACAAGGTGATGGGTAGCCAGGAACACTCTGGCAGAGACCCGATCAGGGTCTTAATAGACCCAGTGGGTCCCTGCCAAAAAATCGCGAGACCTCCGGACATCAGGTGTGACGTCACAGAGGTGTGCCCGAACCCGGAAGTTCGGGCACAACGCGATTTAGCAAAATGTAGCGGGTGCTCGCTTTGAGCACCGGCTACATTTCTCCACTCAAAGTGGCCTCATCTGAGAGGTGGGATCCCGCTGTAAGTGCCTGCAGCGGGATCCGAAAACAGCTCATCGCGGGAAGCCGCGATGAGCTGTTTAGTACAGGACGTACTATGCCGTCCTAACGACATTAAGGCACTTAAAGTCAGGATGGCATAGTACGTCCTAACGTCACGAAGGGGTTATGCAACTATTGGTGATCATTTGTGAATTACAGTTTTTGTTTTTATTAAATAATGCCACACAAAAAATGTTCACATGATTTTGACAAAGAACATTATTAAATGAAGAGAGCAGGATGTGCCTTGAAGGAAGGTTGCATAGGACGATAAACTAATTCGATCAAATAAATGACTCAATGGATGAAATTCTTTATTCTTGTCCCACAAAATCATGTGTGCATGCCTCAAACATCCAAACAAATTCACCTTCAGAGCTCCAGCAGTGTGGTGTACAGTGCTCCCTCCGTGTGCACTCCCTTTAAATTGTTAAAATCGAACAAAAAATCTAACAACCTGATAAAGTCACGAGTAGTTCTGAATGTTTTTTATGATTTGTTAGTTGCCATTTAATCGCAGCCTTCATGGAAAATTACAGCACAACGGAAGGGTCTGTAAAACTACAACAGTTTTAATCCTTTTAAATGCTGTGATAACTTCTTAATCATGTCTTGAACCTTGTCCATCTTTACCACGGAGCAAAAGGACCAGTGAGTCTGCCACTTGAGCCCTATACATTTTGTCTCTTTTTCTTAATATTCTCACTTGCCACAGTGGATACTTGTTTACATTATTATTCATTTTATTCTATCCCTTACTTACCATTACACCCCTTCAGGATGGTATTTCCCATTTTTCCTTAGATTCTCCCAACTACCATTGCTTCTCCACCCTCTTGGCCATCGTCCTGGTCTCCTGTCCGTCTTTCACACTATTGGCTAGTTTACCTTCGATCCCACCTTTGTCCCATTCACTCAGACTTCCTTTACCTTGGATTGGTTGGCTGCGTTTGTGCGTCCTAATCCTCCAATCCCCCCCCCCCCCCCATCCCCTTTATTAATGTATCCTCTTTCTGTGTGTGAAGCTTCTACATTTACAAGATCTTTTACTTAGGAATAATTAAGAAAAAACATTACATTAATATTTATTTACATAGAGCCAAGAATTTACGCAACGCTAGGTACAGAGCATAGTGAGGGACCACATATCGGAAAGGTATACAACTTAATGCATTTATAAAAAAAAGTTTTCTATACACTGACTTTCAAATGTCTCAAAATGGTATTTTTTAGTATCTTTACATGACAGTTACTCTTTACAGCTATCCAGTAGTAATCTAAACAGATCTTCCAGTCACACAGATGACTGTATACTCAACCTTGTTCCCAGACTAGATATAGCAAATGAGTATCATTTTTTTAAAAAAGAATTCTCCATGAATATCACTGTAGAACAAAAGAGATCATAGATCATAAAAAATCACTCTTGTTCCCTTAAATTAATGAAGCACACTAGAGTACACCTAAGAAAAACACTTTCTCCAAATTACCCTTTTGATCTTCTAGCTGAATTTAGTCCCCCTCCCCTACGGTCTGGAACAAATTGGTTAATTGTATTTCATTGTATATCTATATCTTAATTTGTTAGCCAATGTTTCTCTTTGTGTCCTCCATGTTCAGAAGTTGTTGGTTGAATACAAGCTTTGAAAAGCCTTGGCAAATTAACAGATATCAAACTCGCTAAACCACATTTAAATTACTAAAGCAAATTGCAGTCCATTCATTCTGTACAATGCCGTTTACTGCTCCTGATGGGATCATAAAACTAGTGACGTGAATCACATCAGACATGCATTTCCCTTACCCCCTGCCGTGGTGAATACATTAACTCATTGACTCCCAGAAAGCTTAACATTAGAAAGCAGTATGAGAATGGTTTTAGAATATAAAACTATCGTTTTGATTCTTTCAACTTCAGTAATTGCCTGAAACTAAAATAAATAGAACATCATGGTATATCTGTGGAACTGGATTATGATCAATACCATGTAAATGAAAACCGATGTTGTCCTTTATCAAACAGTTTTGTCAAATGCTGGAATAATTTATTTTTTCTCCATCATAAATAATATTTTGCTCCTCACTTCTGCTTACATTATAAAACCAAAGTGAAGCTGACAGTGGCCCTTGTACTGCTTAGATACATGCTATTGTAAAATCCTCTGGATGTTGGGCAAAAAGTAACATCCCCAGGACGTACTTTGAAACTAGAGAATATCTAAACGTACCTTTTCTGATTAAACACATTTTTGTTGTTATTATTATTTTATTCCTTCTACTGATTATATGCAAAAGCACTAGCAGAGGACCGAGAGAGACAGTCGCACCTAACAGAACCCCGACACACATGAATGCAGAGTGGTACTTGCTAACCACCAGATCAGCTGTAATCAAAGTAATGCCACGTTAATAAACAAAGCCTGGTCTTTGCATCGTATAGAAAACTAGAGATCTCACATTTCTCTTTGTCCCAGACAGAAAACCCCTTAAGGACACAATAGAGATGCTTTATTAGCTTCATGTAACTAATCACTGACCGTAGGACCTCCAGTTCTGTATGGGGGGTATTCACTAAAACTGAACTGCAAAAATTTGGCTTTTATAGCCAAGTTGAATAATCAAGTTAGAGATTTTTCCCAACTCCACTACTAATATCTGAATTTCACAGTTTACCAATTAAGTTTTAGTGAATAGCCTTCACAGCACGGAAAGAAAAAGCCCAGAAAAGGTTTTATTAGCAGCACAAACCAGTATCTGGAAACGTGATTGAACGTAAATTATCACGACAACTTGGTTAAGTCTACCAAGTAGACTTAACCCATTAAGGACAGAGCCTTTGAAACATTTTTGTCCTTTCTGGACAATGGCTATTTTAACATTTCTTTGCTGTTTGTGTTTAGCAGTAATTTTCTTCTTTGTCATTTGCTGTACCCACACATATTATATATTGTTTTTATCGGGACAAAAAGGGCTTTCTATGGATGCCATATTTTTGATCATATCTTATTATATTATTAAAAAAAAAAAAAAAATATGGTAAAAAAAAAAAAAACAAATACACAAATTTCTTTGTTTTTATTTGAAACAACTTCTCCTCATCGACAATAGCGAACGAAAAAACATGCTAAATAGATTCTACTATTTCTCCTGAGTACAGGGATACCACCCATGCATAGGTTTGTTGGGTTATTTGGGGGCTAAAATGCCAAATTTGTGAGGTGCAGTTTTTTGTTTTCCAACTTGAAATTTTTACATGCAGACAGCCTGCACCAATGTCCCATTTGGGACATATTTGAAACCAGCCAGTGTATTTTACCCCATCAACCCATATATTTTTTAAAAGTAGACACCCTAGGCTATCTCAAATGGTGGTATTTTAACACTTTCCATGCACTATTTCTACCACCAGCCTTTGTCAAAGTTTGTGGTAGTAATTTTTTGGTGTTTTTTTTTTCACAAACCTTGTACTTCAGACATAAATTTACAGATTTTGGTATGTGTCACTGCCAAATAACACCCCAATAAGTGTTCAGCAACATCTGTTGAGTACAGGGATACCCCCCATGCATAGGTTTGTTGGATTGTTTGGGGGGTAAAAGGCCAAATTTGGGAGGTGAAGTTTTTGGTTTTCCAATTTGAAATTTTGACATGCAGACAGCCTGCACCCATGTCCCATTTGGGACATATTTGAAACCAGCCAGTGTATTTTACCCCATCAACCCATATATTTTTTAAAAGTAGACACCCTAGGCTATCTCAAATGGTGGTATTTTAACACTTTCCATGCACTAATTCTACCACCAGCCTTTGTCAAAGTTTGTGGTAGTAATTTTTGTGTGTTTTTTTTTCACAAATATTGTATTTTAGACATAAATTCACAGATTTTGGTATGTGTCACTGCCAAACAATAACCCAATATGTGTTCAACAACATCTCCTGAGTACAGGGATACCACCCATGCATAGGTTTGTTGGGTTGTTTCGGGGCTAAAAGGGCCACATTGTGAAGGTGCGCATTTTCAACTTGGAATATTGATGTGTGGCCAGCCTGGGACTTTTTTTTTTTAAAGTAGGACAGTGTATTTTACCCCAAAAAGTATATATTTTGTAAAAGTAGACACCCTAGGCTATTTTAAATGGTGTTATTTTAACACTTTCCATGCACCAATTCTACCACCAGCCTTTGTCAAAGTTTGTGGTAGTCATTTTATTGTGTATTTTTTCCCACATACATTGCACTTTAGACACAAATTCACATATTTCGGTATGTGTCACTGACAAACAATACCACAATATATGTTCAGCAACATCTCCCGAGCACAGGGATACCACCCATGCATAGCTTTGTCAGCTTTGTTGGGTGTTGAAAGGCTACATTTGAGAGGTGCGCTTTTTGATTTTCAAACTTGGAATTTGAACATGTAGAGCAAGGAAGGGGTTAATAGCTCTTATAAGAGCCTTTGTAGTACTGTACAAAAAAATTAACCCCTAAAAATGCACAGACAAGAAAAAATGTTCTGCTGTGCAGTGATCAGTGGCAGGGAAGGAGCTAATACACTACACTATACAAAGGGTATGGCTTTTATAAAAGCCCTTGGGACTCACAATTTATTAACATTTTATTTAATTTATTACAATTAAAAAATTATGTTATACAGATCTGTCTCTTTCCCTCACTAAAACTCAAGTGAGGAGAGGGAGGCAGATCCATATGGGTCAGAACAATATTTACGAACCAGACGAATGGTGATGCTCATCTGAGAAATCACCAAACCACCTTTGCCACTGATCGGCTGTTACTGATCGCTATACACGCGTTCAGACAGCTTCAAAAGGAATACACGTAATCCCCTAGTGGGTATAACTAACCCCTAGCGAGTCTGACAAAAAAAATGCTGATAGCAAAAAAAAATCCTTCTGCGACTAGATTGCTCCATATGCACTGCTTAGGCAGTGACCATATGTGCTGCTTAGGAAGTGATATACGGCAAGGAAGGGGTTAATAGCTCTTAAAAGAGCCTTTGATATACTGTAATAAATCAAAGTAAAAAAAAATAACCCCTAAAAAAATGCACAGACAGCAAAAAATGTGCTGCTGTGTAAGATCACTGCGTACACAGCGATCAATTGCAGGGAAGGGGTTAAATACTGGAAACGGCTTTTATAAAAGCCTTTGGGTCTCAATTCTATTAAATATATTATAATTAAAAACTTACATTATACAGCTCTGTCTCCCTCCCTCACTAAAACTCAAGTGAGAGGGAGGCAGATCTACACGGGTCAGATCAAATATTTACAAATATTGATCTAACCAGACGAATGGTGATGCTCATCTAAGCAAACGCCAACCCGCCTTTGTCACTTATCAGCTGTTACTGATCGCTATACATGCGGTCAGACAGCTAAAAAATTTTTTTTTACGTTAAACGTAGTCCCCTAGCGGGTATAATTAACACGTGACGGGTGGAATAAAAAAGTTTAAAAAAAATTAAAAATGCTTCTGCAGCTTTGCGTCAGATCGCTGCTTAGGCAGTGATCTACAGCAAGAAAGGGGTTAATCTCTCTTAAAAGAGCTTTTTTTTATACTGTAATGAATTACAGTAAAAAAAAAAATGAACCCCTAAAAAATGCACAGACAGCAAAAAATGTGCTGCTGTGTATGATCACTGCGTACACAGCGATCAATGGCAGGGAAGGGGTTAAATGGCTTTTATAAAAGCCCTTGGTGTTTAAAATTGTATTAAATATTTTTTTTATTATTTTATTTTATTTTTTACTTTATCTGATCTGTCTCTCTCCCTTACTAAAACTAGTAAGGTGAGGGAGGCAGATCAATACTTGTCAAAGGCAATATTTACTAATATTGCCTTTGACAGTATGATAAGTGCTCATCAGAGCACTTACCATACATGCCTGCACACAGATCACATAGATCTGTTGTGCCGGCATCGACTGGCTCCCCCTAGAGCATCGGAAGTGAAATACTTTCACTTCCGATGCTCTTGCCATTAGAAGGGAAGCGCTGCCTGTACAGATGGGGTCGCTCAGAAGAGTTCTGGGGAGCTTGAAGGTGTTACTAAGTGCCTCGCTAGCGAGGCACTTTAGAAACACCGCAGATGCTTAGAAAGCGAACGATCGTTCGCTTTCTAAGCACATGTGTGCAGCGGGCGCAGCCATTTTTAAACGTGAGGTAGAGAGCCCTGCTCGCAAACTTACAATCTAGAGGGAATGGGGTATATGAAACACAAAAGGGAGTGAAGAGGACAGAGGGAATGTAGTGATGTGGATGGTTGGCACTAGGTGGGTTTGGCCAAAGATTAATTTGTAGCATTGTAGCTGGATCAGTTGTAAGCTACTGATACTAACAGTGATTGTGGACCGCGAGAGCTAGGTGGGATTAGCTAGAGGCAAAACAACCGGGAGGGAATTTTTAAAGTTTGAAAAGGAAGGAATGAGCTGGATGCTCAGCGGAAGGTAGTTCCAAAGAGAGGGGGCAGCTCGGGCAAAATCTTGGAGGCATGAGTAGGAAGGGGTAATGAGGTAGGACGAGCAAGAAAAATTAGTCTGGCAGCTGTGTTTTTATTAGATTGCAGGGGAGAAAGAGGAACCAGAGGTAGTCCAGTCAGAAGGCTGTTACAGTAGTCAAGGCGAGAGATCACAAGCGAGTGCACTAGTATTTTGGCGGCCTCTCTGCTGAGGAACTGGCGAATGTGTGCAATGTTCCTTAGGTGCAGACGACAGGATTTGGCAAAGGACTGAATATGAAGAACGAAGAAGAGAGCAAAGTGACCCCAAGACATCGACCCGGTCAGCTGGTACAGTTGTAGCATTTTCATGGTGACTGTAAAGCCAGGTAAATGGACAGAGTTTGAGGGAGGGAAGACGATCAGCTCCGTTTTGGAAAGATTAAGTATCCGGTAGTAATAAGACATCTAAGTAGAGATGGCAGACACTCAACTACAAGTGACACGACAGAGGGAGTGAGGTAAGGGGAGGAGAGGTAGATCTGAGTATCATCCGCATACAGGTGGTATTGGAAACCAAAAGAGCGGATGAGTTCCACCAGAGAGGTGGTGTACAGGGAAAACAACAGTGGGCCAAGGACTGATTCTTGCGGAACACCAACAGAGAGTGGAACAGGTGACAATGTCGCTCCAGCAAGCGACACTGAATAGGAGCGCTCAGATAGGTACAACTCGATCCAAGAGAGTGCTATACCACCTATGCCAAACGAGGATAATCTGTTAAGAAGGAGGCGTAGTCAACAGTGTCAAAAGCAGCAGAGAGATCTAAGAGGATCATCACTGAGAAGTGGCCTTTAGATTTGGCAGAAAGGAGGTAATGTGATACTCTAGTGAGAGCTGTTTCAGTAGAGTGTAAAGTCTAAAGCCAGATTGAAAAGGGTCAAGTCGGTCATTGGCAGTCAGAAAGTCTGTTAGTCGTGAATGCACTGTTCTCTCCAACAACTGGGACACGAAGAGGAGAAGGGATATAGGGCGGTAGTTAGATGAACGTGCATGGTCTAGGGAAGATTTTTTCAATACAGGTATGATTTGGACTTAAACAGACATTTACCATAAGTAGCCCAGATGCAAGATCTGACTGTTATTCAGGCAAGAACGCTACTAAAACACGTGAATATAAATAATGAAATCCAATCGTTTGGAAGTAAAGGAAAGAAAGCCAGGTAGCAAACCAAATATTGTAACATTGTATTACTGGAACACTGAGAACTACCATTTTGGTTCTACTAGAACCTTTGTTGGGTAATTGCTATAAGAACAGTACACATCGTACTCTGTATGAATGATGAATTACTGGAGGTAAAACTGAACATGATGACACCGTTATGGTTGATTACCCAAAGTCATGTGTTCCTCCTCTTCATGATGAAAAGTTATTTCATTGAACTATGTTAATATTCTAGCTATAAAATGAAGATGTCTTCACTCCAACTTCTAAAGCTAATATTTTCCCCAAATTGCTCTATATAAACACATTAAAGTCCTTGGAACTACAATGTTAATTTGTGCACTAATCTGATACTAATTTTGATACGCTATTAATTACTTTTGTGTTTTACAAAACACAGACACAAGTACAGTGTGAACATGAGAAATCATCTTTTATCCCAGTAACAGATCTTTTTGTGCATCCTTAAAGGGATTCCAGAAAACCAAACATTTTCTTACTTTGAATGTAGAGAATAAATTATGAAAAAAGATGTATACATCTGTTTTAAATGTGTCTGCGGTGTTGCCTGCCGATGACACCACCTGTGGCTTGATATGCAAATGACCTTGTTTTTCATAGGAAATGTATAATTTGCATATCAAACCACAAGGTGATGTCATAAGCAGGAAACACCACACACACACACACACACACATATTTATGACACATTTCTCTTTTATGTAATTCCCTGCAATCCTGATAATATGTATGTGTGTGTGTGTATGTGTATGTGTATATATATATATATATATATATATATATATATACACACACAAATCCAAGTATAAAAATCGAGGATGCACTCACAGGTCTTTAAATATCACCATTAAATAACGGAGATGTGAACAAACTACGTTTCAGGCTAGCAAGCCATTTATCAAGTGTCACATATAATGTAAACCAAACGTATAAATACACCTAAAATCAAACACTTACCAGCCGCAGCTGAAGAAACCCGCTCCCTACACCCGCAGTGGCGAGAAAACAGCAACTTCCGGGTATAGGAGAAAAAAGACGGCTTGCGTGTCATTATGCGTGTCACGTGAATTACCCAATCACCTAGCAACTGTGTGGACGCTAGTGTGGAGAACGTCATGTGAACCTGAGACGAAGCAGACCTATCAAGAAAGGTCCTGCCGCGGAGAAAAACCTCACACCAAGTTCCCAAAGCACCAATAGACGTCTAAATTCCATAGTCTTTATAGCCCAAGGACAATTCAAAAAAAAATCAATAAACGTGTGACTCTCATATCCCAATACACCAAGATAGTCCTTGTGTTAAATGCCATTAACCAGTGCCTTACCAAGTAGGAAAATATACATGCAATGTAGATAGGAAGTAAGCCCCAGTGCTGAGGATCACAGGGATCGCTATATAGCCAATGAACATATAATCTTTTATATATCTGGGCAAATCCAGTGGAAGATAGTCTAACTATCAACCACCTAGGGCATAAACAAAACACATACAGGCATAGCACGATAAGGCTGAAATGAGTCCCCATATATATACCTAAATCTATACCAGTGAAACAAAACATAATCAGACATAGAAATGAACCAACCACAAACTATATAATAACAATAAAAACACAAACACACAAAGAAAACACACATCAGGACAATAGACAGAGCTCACACAGAAACAAAACAAAGACAATACTTACATAAAAGACTTATTAAAGACAAAGACCTATATGGATAAAGTAACAGAGATTCAAACAAATAAAGACCGAACACCATAGGCATCTATGCATATCTGTAAAGCTGGGGAGCCAATCATCAAGATAGTTCAATCCGAGATCAATGTACCACAGATGGTAAGCCAACTTAAGTTCTGGATGGCAGAAAGGAATTAAACAGCAATTGTTCATTCAAACCTCGGGGTGACACTGTGTCCAATGTAAAGATCCATTTACATTCCCGTTGTAGGAGCAATTTTGCTCTGTCCCCACCTCTCGGTAAGGGAGGTATATGATCAATCGCAATGAATCTTAGTTGCGCTAGAGAGTGCCGCTTCTCAAAAAAATGTTTAGCAACGGGTTTGTCTGTGACCTTGTCACGATATGCTGTACGTATGGAAGATCTATGTCCCCTAATCCGATCACGTACGGTCATACTCGTTTTACCTACATAGGATAAGCCACACGGACATGTTATGAGATAGACCACAAAATCTGTTGTACAGGTGATACGGTGGTTAATTCTGTATTGCCGTCCTGTGTGGGGATGTGAGAACTGAGTCCCTGATGTCATGTGGGAACAGGTCACACATCCTAGGCACCGGTAGCAGCCTGTTCGTTGGTATTGATTGATATCAGTGTAACAGTGTCTCGGATCGGATCTAACTAATCTGTCTCGCAAATTTGTGCCTCTTTTATAGCATAACATAGGTGGTTGATCAACTATTCTAGGTAGATTCTTATCTTCTGCTATAATATTCCAATTTTGTGTGATAGCGTCTTTCACAGCTGGAGAGGCCACATGAAATCGAGTAGGAAAAACCAATCGGGGTTGTTTGGTCTGTTGCTGTTGCGTCTGTTCATGTTTAAGGGCTTTAGATATAGCATGCTGTACTACTTCGTGCTGATAACCCCTATCATAAAATCTTCGGGCCATTTGGTCCAGTTGTTGTCTCATGTTGACAGGATCTGAGTTATTACGAATAACTCTGAGAAACTGTGAAAAGGGTAGTGCTTTCTTTAAAGCTACCGGATGGAAACTATTGGCATGCAGTATGGTATTGCGGTCAGTGGATTTCCTATGTAGTGTGTACCCCAGTTTTTCTTGGTTTCTATACACCAATACGTCCAAGAAATGTATCTGATCTGCAGCACATTCCAAAGTGAATCTGATGGTCGATGGTACCTGATTTAGGGCTGAGAGCATCACTTGCAATTCTTCTTCTGTTGATGTCCATAACAAAAATATATCATCCACGAACCTTTTGTATAATAGAATATGTTCTGCATATTTAGATATGATGTGTTGCATTTCGTACACGTGCATGTACATGTTAGCGTACGTAGGTGCCATGGCTGCTCCCATTGAAGTGCCTGACGTCTGTATATAGTAGTTCTTCTCGAATTTAAAAAAATTGTTAGACAAACATAGATGAAGCATCTGACACAAAAAATCAATAGGGGGACCTGTATAGGTTGTGGACTGAGCAAGGAGTGTCCTCACCGCCTCCACTCCCTGCTCATGAGGTATTACAGTGTATAAGCTCGAAACATCCATAGTAACTAACAGTATCTCTGTGGTTGGAAGTGTAACATTAAGGAGTTTCGACAGAAAGTCCGGTGTGTCTTTTATACATGTTGATAATTGTAGGGCTGTATTTTTGAGATGATAGTCAATCCACTGAGTAATTGGTTCAAGCAGACTGCCTTTAGCCGAAACAATCGGTCTACCTGGTGGTTTCATAGAGTTTTTATGGATCTTCGGTAAAGTATACCTAACTGGACATATGGGGAATTGCTGTTGTAAGAATTGGTATGTATGTTCATCAATATACGAACGGTTTTGAGCGTCCGTCAGAAGACTCATAATCTTATGTTGAAGTTGTTTAGTAGGATCTGTAGGTGACAACCTATAGGTATCGGTGTCCTGTAATTGACGCAAAATCTCCGTGCGATAATCCGTATAATTTTGTATGACTATAGCACCCCCTTGTCCGCTGGGCGTATCACTATCTGGGGATCTTTCGCTAAAGATTGAAGTGCATCAGTTTCTTCTTTAGTTAAATTGTGCTTCTTTGCAGGGGGACTGGTACAAATTTTGCGAATTTGTCTCCCAGTGATCTGTGTAAATGTTTTCAGAGCCATATTTTTGGTATATGGATCAAATTGACTTTTCAATTTGAATGGATCTTTACAATGGACACAGTGTCACCCCGAGGTTTGAATGAACAATTGCTGTTTAATTCCTTTCTGCCATCCAGAACTTAAGTTGGCTTACCATCTGTGGTACATTGATCTCGGATTGAACTATCTTGATGATTGGCTCCCCAGCTTTACAGATATGCATAGATGCCTATGGTGTTCGGTCTTTATTTGTTTGAATCTCTGTTACTTTATCCATATAGGTCTTTGTCTTTAATAAGTCTTTTATGTAAGTATTGTCTTTGTTTTGTTTCTGTGTGAGCTCTGTCTATTGTCCTGATGTGTGTTTTCTTTGTGTGTTTGTGTTTTTATTGTTATTATATAGTTTGTGGTTGGTTCATTTCTATGTCTGATTATGTTTTGTTTCACTGGTATAGATCTAGGTATATATATGGGGACTCATTTCAGCCTTATCGTGCTATGCCTGTATGTGTTTTGTTTATGCCCTAGGTGGTTGATAGTTAGACTATCTTCCACTGGATTTGCCCAGATATATAAAAGATTATATGTTCATTGGCTATATAGCGATCCCTGTGATCCTCAGCACTGGGGCTTACTTCCTATCTACATTGCATGTATATTTTCCTACTTGGTAAGGCACTGGTTAATGGCATTTAACACAAGGACTATCTTGGTGTATTGGGATATGAGAGTCACACGTTTATTGATTTTTTTTTTGAATTGTCCTTGGGCTATAAAGACTATGGAATTTAGACGTCTATTGGTGCTTTGGGAACTTGGTGTGAGGTTTTTCTCCGCGGCAGGACCTTTCTTGATAGGTCTGCTTCGTCTCAGGTTCACATGACGTTCTCCACACTAGCGTCCACACAGTTGCTAGGTGATTGGGTAATTCACGTGACACGCATAATGACACGCAAGCCGTGTTTTTTCTCCTATACCCGGAAGTTGCTGTTTTCTCGCCACTGCGGGTGTAGGGAGCGGGTTTCTTCAGCTGCGGCTGGTAAGTGTTTGATTTTAGGTGTATTTATACGTTTGGTTTACATTATATGTGACACTTGATAAAAGGCTTGCTAGCCTGAAACGTAGTTTGTTCACATCTCCGTTATTTAATGGTGATATTTAAAGACCTGTGAGTGCATCCTCGATTTTTATTCTTGGATTTGCATATTTGGATGTGAGCTGCACCCAGGCACTTACAGATATTCGACGAATGCTGCGCAGAGTGCTGGTACTTTGGATTGTGTGTGTGTGTGTGTATATATATATATATATATATATATATATATATATATATATTATTCATTCATGTTTAATTCTCTACATTCACAACATAAACCTTGTCCCTTTATCCATGGAAATTTTTGGTTTGATTTTTCTTCTACGTCTCAGACTGGTTTCGAACTAAACCAAGTCTTGAAATGAACCATGTTGTTAAGAAACAAGTTATATGTAAACAATTAATCAAACCGTTCAAAAAGTTTATATTACACTTTATGTACCAATTATGGTTTTCTAAGAAAATACATTTTTAAACTGAGAAAAGAGGTATAGATGCATTAATATAACGAGATATTAAAAGTATTATTTGTGCACCATTAAAAAAGACAAAAACAAAGATCTGTGTGGTATGGCTGGTGTCCTTCTAGGTGCAATTAGCGGGTACTCACATCTGGGCATACCCTAACTCTTCAGAGACAAAAACAAAGAACTGGGAGCCCCACCGAGAATGGACAAAGCTAAAATAGCATGTCTTATAGGATGTAACCTCTGGAGAGGAATCACTGTTTTTTTGCTTGCTGGCACCATTACAGAGTAGCCTCTCCATTAGCATATCAGACTGGTTCCACCCATAAGAGCAGGTCAGGCCCAAAATGCCTGGCAAGTTTCCTATGCGCAAGGGACACAGAAACCACAGACGCACGTTTCAGCCTTCATTGGCATGGTCGGTGTGCTATGGCTAGTGTCTCTTTAGGTGCAGTGAGCAGGCACTCATGTCTGGGTATTCCCTAATAATTTACAGAGACAGACAATAAAGAACTGTGTTATTCACAAAAATCCTCGAGGCATCCATCTCACTGAGCATCACTCCATGTCAGCAGTGAGGGAAGGTCCAGTGACCTTCTCTAGGTGTGTGTGCAAGTATCACTCAGTCACTGCACAGTAGATGAGCCCCTCCCTTACTAGAGGGTTGTTCACCGTTAGAGGTGCTCCTTGTCATGGAGAGCTTTTCAACATGGCAGCCTGCAACCCTAGAATAGATTTCCCTAAAGAATTACTCTTGAATTGTGCTCCATAGGAGCATTGTTCATAAACTGTTTTAGTCATACAGAAGTCGTCTTCTGTCTGATTTAAAAGATCATCTTAAGAGTATATTTCCTCATTACAACCCTGCCGCCCAGCATTTTAAAAAGCTTTTGATAGTACTACTCTAATTAAAATAATACATTATTCTTGCACCTAGTTGAAGGTATCATGACCGTGATGGATAACATTTTGAACTCCAGCTATTTGGCTGACAGCAGCTGAAGTGCCAAAAGTTAACCATCAATTTTATTGACAAGCTAAGTCTGATGATTATGTATTTTATTGGATACCAGAGCATGAAATAAAAGCATGTAAGAAGATATTGACTCTGAAACCTTCCAATGCAATGTGTGCCGTTCCAGATGAAGCGGAAGCCAAGATGCTTACATCCCAGCATTTTAGCCCTGTGTTTGCGAACTAAAATCAAAGCTTGCTGCCATCTGGCTCCTAAAAAGAATGTTATTGTAAATATTGGAATTGCTCTTGCCTTGTATAATTGCATTTTAAAACTGCAACCAATTCTAAACAAATTAGGATAATATTATACAAGCTGCCTGGTTAGTATGTAGATGGTTGTTAAGAATAAGAACAACGTTAAACTTATACAAGTGGTTATTTTGGGTTGGTGGTCTACTAAAGAGAGTAGGCAGGGACACAGACTGGAGCTCCGAGTAGAATCACTCTTTATAGACTTACTGAGGAAACAGGCACCACATCTGCACAGCCGGGTATTCGGCAACCGCAGTTTCTAATACACCAAAGCTACACGGAAAGGAGGTCTAAAATCCTCGTCTACACTGAAATCCAGTGTGAACACTGCTGTTACAGCATACTCCTCAGAATGATTGGGGATTTCACCCTTCACACTTTAGGCTGGTGATCAAGTGCTCTGTCGTTATACCAGAACTTTTACGAACTCTACTCTATGAGCCCCTGCACTATCCCTCTTTATGCATTTTAAGCTGAGTATTTGCTCTGAAAGATACCACTGTATTTGATTAAGATTTTATATTGACTGTATATTGCACTCACCTCTGAGGAAGTCCTCAGGGTGAAGCATGTTATTAACTTCAACATGTTATTTGTTTTCTCTCATTTGATCTGCTATTATTGTGATTTATTGCTTTTTATATTTTTATACCGATATTATTAAAAAAAATGTTTTGACATTATGTGGTTTCACTAGGCATTTTATACTATTACCTTTGGAACTTGCACCTATACCAGTTTTATTCATCTGGCCAATGTCAGTGTTTTGTTACTTGTACCATAAGCGGACACTCATCACAAACTCACTAAATAGCTACTGTTTTCTTTCTGTTAACCTAAATTGATCTTACCTTATCTCCACCTACTGTCTCTATCGAAAGGTATACATCTTTAAATAAATCTGTGGATACAGACGATCCTCCTGTCTGATGAATAAGCACATTGCAAGTGAAGAAATCATTTACGACACGTTATTGCAGATTTTTGTTGAGAAAATTAAGATTAATTATAATACAGATATGCAATTTTAATAAATTATACTTTTTTTTTTTTTATAAATATTGAACTTGAATGTGTTAACAAAGTAAGTTATTTTTAAGTTGGGGTATTCCTTCAAGCAGGGGCGTTGCTAGGTCTCCAAATGATCTGGCGCTAGAGCCCAGAGGGGCTCTGTCACACACTCTGTCTTTCTCAAACACATATACACACTCCTCTCACACACGCACACTCCGTCTCTCTCTAAATCTCACGCTCTCTCACACGCACACTTCGTCTCTGTCTCACACACTCCATCTCTCTGTCTCACACACTCCGTCTCTCTCTGTCTCACACACTCCGTCTCTCTCTGTCTCACACACTCCGTCTCTCCCTGTCTCACACACTCCGTCTCTCCCTGTCTCACACACTCCGTCTCTCCCTGTCTCACACACTCCGTCTCTCTCTGTCTCACACACTCCGTCTCTCTCTCTGTCTCACACACTCAGTCTCTCTCACACACTCTCTCTCTCTCACACACTCTGTCTCTCTGTCACACACTGTCTCTCTGTCACACACTGTCTCTCTGTCACACACTCTGTCTCTCTGTCACACACTCTGTCTCTCTGTCACACACTCTGTCTCTCTGTCACACACTCTGTCTCTCTGTCACACACTCTGTCTCTCTGTCACACACTCTGTCTCTCTGTCACTCTGTCTCTCTGTCACACACTCTGTCTCTCTGTCACACACTCTGTCTCTCTGTCACACACTCTGTCTCTCTGTCACACACTCTGTCTCTCTGTCACACACTCAGTCTCTCCGTCACAGGCTCTCTCTCCTCCAGATCGGCCCTTACCACCGCTTGAGCTTAAACCTCCGATTCTGGGACCATGTCCTAGAAGGAGGAAAGCTCAGCGGGGAACATTTATTTTTTATACTGATAGCCCTGGAGTCTCGGGGCTAAAGTATACTTTAGCCTCAGAGTCTCCATTCAGGGCTATGGACCGGGGATTCGGGGCTATAGCCCCAATAGCCCACCCCTAGCGACGCCACTTGCTTCAAGTCACCAACAGAGGGAAAAATAAACATTGTAATTATTAGATTTAACTTAGCTGTGCAACAGGTGGTTTCTGTTCTCTTTGATGCCTGAAATAATTTTATGTTTGTGTACAGTCTCAGACAGGATGCGTATGAAACAAACAGAATCATCTAATGTAATCCTGTCATGCTTTAATAAGGACCGTAAAACAGTCTGTTTTTTGCTTTACAAAGTAAGCACACTTTTTTTCCTTCTTGATTCAGTGCAAAATCTGCTTTCATAATTGTATATACACTGACCAATACGCTTTCCTCATCAGAAAACTTGGACCAGATTGCACTCATTTATTAATATGTCTGTGGATGACATTCCCATGTAAAGCAGTGATAGCTGGTAGATGTCTCTAGTTTCTAGTGAACGTGCCAGATTGAATTCTAAAAGTAGCATCGAACCACACAGCAATTCACACTTGTGTAATGTTGCAAGTACGCGACTGTATGGAACAGCAAATTGAAAATGCCCTCCCCCAAACTGTATTTGGTTTGCATTGTTCTCTAGTGTAGAATAGAAAAAGTAGAAATTCAGCAAGTTCCATTGTTTTCAACTACAAGGTCACAAACATAACCTTTTGAGTGTTACAATACTACTACTAACTAATAATAATAAGCTGTTTCACTTGAATATCAGTTCTGATTTTCTTTGTTGTTGATGGGCACCAGAGTTCTTTTTGTGGTGGACATGTTTTTTTTTTTAGAGATACACTCTTGTTTACTTTTGGCCCTGCCTAACTTGTGATGGACTGCGTTCACCCTGCCTGGAACTGAACCTGCTACAGATTCAGTGAACTGTGCATTAGCTATGTCACCAGCTTGTGAGGGAATACAGATCACTGTAATTATAATATCTAACTGTCAACAATCTAATGGAGTAAACTTACCAATAGTCCAGTGATAATTCATTTCAACAATGATAACCTCAGGGTATGCACTAATTATTTTAGGATAAATTCTGCTTGCCAAAGGTGGGTTTTTCCAAATATTGGACCCTAGCAAGTAGAGTTCAAAACACATTAAATTCTGTACTTGGAGAAACTAGTTGGGAATTAAGGTTTGCTGTCTTCCTGGCATTATACGGTATTTGCTCGATTATAAGACAAGGTTTTTTTCAGAATTTTTTTTCTGAAAAATCCCCCTCGTCTTATAATTGAGGTCGTTTTATAATCTGACCTCAAATTGAGGTCAGACTATAAGACATGGATCCAGGTCCCCAGCAGAGCTGCAGGGGACCTGGATCCCCCTCTCTAACAGCAGGGGATGTCTGCACGATGAGCACAGACTCCCCTGCTGCCGCCCGGCACAACCGCCGGGGCTTCTATGAAGAAGCCGGGTACTTCCGGCTTCTTCACAGAAGTCCCGGCGGTCATGCCGGACGGCAGCAGGGGAGGTCTGCGCTCATCGCGCAGACCTCCCCTGCTGTTAGAGAGGGGGATCCAGCTGTCCGTCATAATAGACGGAGGTGTCGGGCAGCATGGAGGATGTCTGCACGTATGGTGCAGACATCCCCCGGCTGCCCCCACTAGCCACCAGGGATTATGAAACAGGTGAGGGGGAGGGAGGGGGGAACCAGAGCAACAAGGGGAGGGGGGACCAGAGCAACAAGGGGAGGGAGGGAGGGGGGAACCAGAGCATCAAGGGGAGGGAGGGAGAACAGAGACAAGGGGATGGATGGGGGGGGAAGAGACAGAGACAAGGGGATGGAGGGTGGGGAAGAGAGAAACAAGGGGAGCGAGGGGGGAGACAAAGGGAGGGGGAAAGAGAGAAAGCTGGGGGCAAGGGAAAGAGGGAGGCAGAATTGGCACATAAAAGGAAATAAAAACAAGAAATGCATTTTTTGATATTATAATTTTTTATTAAAAAAGCAATTTACATGTGAATATATACAAGTTGAACTTTTTTCCTATAGGGTAGTCTTATATTCAGGCTTTTAGTTTTTTTCCTAATGGAATATCCAAAGTTTGGGGGGTCGTCTTATAATCAGGGTCGTCTTATAATCGAGCAAATACGGTACTTTTCAACTGCTTGTTATGTAATACATTTGCAGATCACTGGATCTGGATTGGACAAGGCTGGTTCCTCCATGTTTTATTTTGGCTAAAAAGCATATGTTTGTAAAGAAAAAACACTCTTGGTCTTGTCTTGGACAAGTGCATGGTGCAGTGCAAGTTTCGTCATCCCAAGTCACTCACAGATGTACATATTTGTCAACTTGAAAGTGTTCTTCTGGAAGTTGTAATTTTTGGTCTACTTTCTAAATTTTTATTTATGTAATATCTATCATTTTTTTTATTTACCTGGCAACATGATGAAAGAGTGATCGTTACTGAACTGATTTTATGTCAGAAGGGTGTCCGTAAAGCACTCAGACTTAATTCTGTTAAAAAGCACTATTATTTTATGGCTGATCTTTTGGATGAAATGCTATTGCCGTTAAAAAAAATTCTGTTTTTTTTTTTAAATATATATTTTGCAGTTTACCAAAGAGAATTGGTGCATTTGCAATTTTTTTTTTTTTTTAAATTGCATTTTGTTTGTTTTATTTCTTGCTTTAAGATATAATGGTAAACATATTTGACAGGTTCTAAAAACAAAAAAGTCTGATTTGGTAATTTTTATATGTCAACTACAAAACTGCCGCCTGTGCTTTTTTTGCATTACAAAATATGTTGTATAAAAAGGTTATTAGTTAATCAATCACTGGTTAAATATAGTAGTGTAATAACTTTATTATTGGCACAAGTTTGAGTCATGCATCTTAGACATGGCACAGCATATAAATACTACATTTTCTGGCTATGACCTAGGCCAACAGCTGCAATATCCATGTCATTTTTCAAAGTAGCATGAAATATTGCATGCCATAGTTTAAAAGGGCATTGAGACTCATAACTTTGTTGTGGTCTCCTTAAAGTCTATGGTCGGATTTAGAAAATGTAACCTTAGCTGAAAGATGTACCATTGAAAGCCACTTCTTAAAATAAACTATTTTATAGTAACACAATGTATTTCAAGATGTATTTAGTATGTTGGATGACTCTGTACCTTTTGTATGTTTTACAGTTAAAGAAAACCAAGGATCTGGTCATACTACATGTAGTGATTTATGTTAATTTCTTCTTTGCCAATTTATACTGAAACTAATTGCCTATAATATTTTTTATTGATACAAAAGCGTCACTTTTAGTTCCTAGCCACTGATCAAAAGATGATCGGTAGCCAGGAACACAATGGCAGAGACCTGATCAGGGTCGTAATAGACCCTGTGGGTACCTGCCAAAAGATTGCGATACCTCCCGACATCACGTGTGACGATATCACGAATGCATGCCCGAACCCGGCACAGCGCGATTAGGTAAAATGTATTCGGTGCTTGCTTTGAGCATTGTCCTCATCTGACCGGTAGGATCCCTGCAGCAGGATCCGAGCAGAGCTCATCGTCGGGAGACACAATGATCTGTTAAACACTAGGACTTTCTATGCCGTTAAAATTAGGATTCATTATATGAACATGTACACACCAGCACGTTCCAGTTGGGGGCCACCAAGATGCCAACCTTCACCCAACAGATGCAGAAGAAGGGTTATCCTTGCACTTACCATGTATCTGTCTGTAGTGTAGGTGTTACGGGTGCACCCAAATGGCAACCCCTGAACAGTGGTAACCCAGGGCAGCAGGTTTTATAGATACAAGTAGAAAGAACTTATAATTTAGAGCTCTGTGAAGTGTTCAAATATTGTCCATTTCACACAAAGCGTTCTTATGACAAGCCTCTTTAACTGAGTCAAACTGAGAACAAGGTTTCCTACTGCAGGAGCCATGAGAGAAAACTGTGATCCGGAAGCTGTCCTCAAAGCAAATTTCACAAAATTGTAATGGGATATAAAAAAGTATAGTGGTTGTATTAGATAAAGTGTCTTTTTTTTTTTTTTAATTAGTGTTAATTAATTGTATTAATGTGATTTAGAAAACTGATTCTATAAGGAACTTAAGTCTTCTAGTAATAATTTTACAGCTCTTCTACTTTGGCCAATAATTTGTAAGTCTTTTAATTATTCACAATTCATTGTGTAGGAAATAAGCCCCCAGATGTTTGGCAGGAGAGGATGGTAGTTATACATTGGTATTTAACACAAGTTTGATAAAAACCTTAAATAAGAACATGTTGACTTATGTGTGCTTACCATAGTAAATATCAAGTTATTTTGGCTAACTCGTACAACAAATTTCACACTCTTGCTATTACACTGATTAAAAAGAACAAATGCTGTCCGTTATAAAAAGAAAATGTACTATTGCCACCCCCTCCTTACCTATCATGTTTATCCTATTTTGTGTCCTAATTATCCGGTTTACCCTAATTGATCACGAATCATGCTTAGAAAGGTTCTGATTCACCATAAATACATATTTGACAGTGTTTTTCTCTTTTGTCTTTTTCAGGATGGCACAAAGCAAAAAAGAGAGCGAAAGAAAACTGTATCATTCAGCAGTATGCCAACGGAGAAAAAGATCAGCAGCGCAAGCGACTGCATTAATGCAATGGTCGAAGGTTCGGAATTGAAAAAAGTGCGGTCGATCTCTCGAATCTATCACAGGTACTTTCTCTTAGATGCAGACATGCAGTCGCTCCGGTGGGAGCCCTCCAAGAAGGACTCGGAAAAAGCAAAAATCGATATGAAGTCTGTGAAGGAAGTGAGAACAGGGAAAAATACTGATATTTTCCGTAGCAATGGGATTTATGACCAGATCTCAGAAGACTGCGCTTTTTCCATCATATACAGTGATAATTATGAATCATTGGACCTTGTTGCAAATTCAGCAGATGTCGCCAATATCTGGATAACGGGATTGCGCTATCTAATTTCATATGGTAAACATACACTGGATATGATCGAAAGTTTTCAGGATAACATGCGGACGTCTTGGCTTTCAGAAATGTTTAGGGAAGTAGATGAGGAAAATGTTGGACAAATAACTCTTTGTAAGGCAGTAAAGTTTATCAAAAACTTAAACCCAGGTCTTAAAAACATTAAAATTGAATTGAAATTCAAAGAGTTACAGAAAGCAAAGGATAAAGTTAGCACTGATGTGACAAAAGATGAATTCATTGAAGTTTACCACGAGTTGTGCACCCGACCTGAAATTTATTTCTTGTTAGTTCAGTTTTCAAGCAATAAAGAATATTTGGATACCAAGGACCTGATGATGTTTTTGGAAGCAGAACAGGGAGTAGCCCATGTGACGGAGGAAATTAGCCTCGATATCATCAAACAATATGAACCTTCTAAAGGTCGGGAAAAAGGTTGTCTTTCCCTTGATGGCTTCACAAACTATCTTATGTCTCCAGATTGCTGCGTTTTCGATCCAGAGCACAAAAAGGTATGTCAGGATATGACTCAATCTATGTCCCACTACTACATAAATGCATCGCATAACACGTATCTAATAGAAGACCAGTTTAGGGGACCTTCGGATATTACTGGCTACATACGAGCTCTCAAAATGGGTTGCCGAAGTGTCGAACTTGATGTATGGGACGGTCCGGACAACGAGCCTGTCATTTACACAGGTCACACAATGACGTCGCAAATAGTCTTCCGTAGTGTAATTGATATAATTAACAAATTTGCCTTCAATGCATCGGAGTACCCACTTATTTTATGTTTGGAGAACCACTGTTCCATTAAGCAGCAGAAAGTTATGGTGCAGCATATGAAGAAAATTTTAGGAGATAAACTATACACGACTCCTGCCAATGTAGAAGAATCCTACCTTCCATCTCCGGATTTTTTGAAAGGTAAACTTTTAATAAAGGGTAAAAAACTAACCCCGGATTGTTTGGGAGGGGAAGGGGATGTTACAGACGAAGATGAAGGGATGGAGATGCCACAAAGAGTTGGGAAAGAAGGCGAAGAGCAGCAGAACATTGCCACAGTGAAGAGAATTCAGCTTTCCAAAGAACTCTCAGATTTGGTAAGCATTTGTAAGTCTGTTCAGTTTATGGATTTTCAAACCTCATTTCAAAATCAGAAATACTGGGAAATGTGCTCCTTTAATGAAGTGGCTGCTGGTAAATATGCAAATGACAATGCTGGAGACTTTGTTAACTATAATAAAAGATATCTGTCCCGGATTTTCCCCAGTCCCATGAGAATAGACTCCAGCAACATGAATCCTCAGGATTTTTGGAAGTGTGGTTGCCAAATAGTAGCAATGAATTTTCAGACTCCTGGATTAATGATGGATCTTAATATCGGCTGGTTCCGTCAGAACGGTAACTGTGGGTACGTTCTCCGGCCAGCGATTATGCGGGAAGAGGTGTCTTTCTTTAGTGCAAACACAAAAGATTCTGTGCCAGGAGTTTCTCCACAGCTTCTTCACATCAAAATTATTAGTGGCCAGAATTTCCCAAAACCCAAAGGTGCCGGATCTAAAGGCGATGTTGTGGATCCTTATGTATATGTAGAGATTCATGGTATACCTGCAGATTGTGCTGAACAAAGAACAAAAACTGTTCAACAAAATGGCGACAATCCAATTTTTGATGAAAGTTTTGAATTTCAAGTTAATCTTCCTGAATTAACAATGGTGCGTTTTGTGGTGCTCGATGATGATTACATTGGAGATGAATTTATTGGACAGTATACTATTCCATTTGAATGCCTACAACCTGGCTATAGACATATCCCTCTGCAGTCTTTAACTGGAGACATCTTGATTCATGCATCATTGTTTGTCCATGTGGCGATTACAAACCGCAGGGGTGGAGGCAAACCACATAAACGAGGCCTTTCTGTCAGGAAAGCCAAGAAATCTAGGGATTATGCATCAATGAGAACATTATGGATAAAGTCTATTGATGAAGTATTCAAGAATGCCCTTCAGCCAATAAGAGAAGCCACAGACTTAAGAGAAAATATGCAGGTATGAGATTTTTACATATATCTTGGATTCCTGTAAGATTTTACATGTTACCACACAGAGAAATAAACTACATAATGTATAACATAATAAGAAATGTAGTGAAGATGTGCTTCCACTCTAAGATGTGCACACTAGTATTAAACTAAGGACCGGATTGGTCGTCCACTGTAGACTAATTTGTATTCGTAGTCTTATTGATATAGTCCCATTAATATAGTCAGTGGTCCCATGAAGGCCTCTTAAGGGAGTATTGCCATGGCTTCCAAGTTTTTCTGAAGTGGGCCACATGCTCATTTGTATTGGGCCATATTATTTTTTTTTATTACACTATTGCTTGTAAGAAATTACTTTGTCATTGTCTTGCAATTTCCTCTTTCATGAATAAAGCCCTTTGTAAATCAGAAGATGAATGGTTTTAATGGAGAGATATGGAATAAAGCCCTTCAGAAATGCTAGCTACAGCACAGCAAAAGTAATATCTAGAAAGAAAACTTCATGTTCCTTATAACAGTGTTAGTGTGTGTTTTGATAGTTCTTGTGTAAGATTATGAAACTGCCAGCTTTGTTAATATTTGCACATGTATAATGTGCAGCGAGAAGGAATAAAATGGCAGAGCTGGAATCACTTGGGAATGAAGACAATGTAAATTTGAGGAATGAATACTGCTTGATATCTTCATATTGATACTACATTTAAGCATTAGTCCATTTCATTCATGTAGTATTTCACTGCTGTGGAAAAAAAATAGCTGGAATAAAAAGCCAATTTTCCATAATAAATTCAAGGGTGACTAAAAAGCAGAAAATGCTATAAAACACATAGAAGATCCCTTTCTATTACTATATATGTAATCCGTGCATTGGACCATCAATGACTAAATACATTAATAAAATAAGCAATTGTTTGATAGTCCTTGCATGTGTGACGATTACAGCAGCTGACAAATGCACTTGTTAAGAGTTTTTTTTTTATTTTTTATAAATCATTTATACATCTACAAATGCTAATAAAACCATTCTCTAAATAGATTCTAATATTCGTCCTGAGTTTGGGAATTCCCGCGGTTTTTATGGGGTTTTCTTTGCTAGTTTTAAGGAAAGGTATAAGTAGTGTATTTGTTTACTAACGTTAACAATAGTGACATTTTAGCCAGAGGCCCATGGCTAGCTAAATAAAAAAAAAAGTTACAATTGTAAAAAAAAAAATATCAAAATTTGCAGTGTGCTTGTTGGACATGGGTAAGCTGTCCATGCTGTAATTAGTCTCTCCCTGCACCTTGGTCCTGAGGCACTCCGCCATGTCATTTCAGTCAAATTGTGGTTTGCCTGCATGTAGGACGTGCCAGATAGGAGTTGTCATGTGTCGCCAAGGGAGTTTCTGCCTGGACGTGCCTGGTACATCCTTTGTCCCAAAAGGGTGAACGGTATCCTACCTCCACCTTTGATCTGATGATCGCAGGTCCTACTGATGATTATCACAGCATGTCCGCTCCTCAAAGGAACATTATTTATAAGTATATGTTGCTTAATTAAAAAAATGTTTAAATGAGTACAGTTATACTTCAGCGCTAAGGAGTTTATTAACTCTTGTTTATACCAAGCTTTATGAAAACAGGAACACCAAGGAAAAGTGTCAGAACAACTTGGGACCAAAAAGATTGACCACTCTTCTAAACAGGAGAAAAAAAATCAAGGATGTAGAGCATTGAACTACAACAGATACTCTTTAACACGGATATTTTAGGGAACAAACTAAATAAACTCAGGTTCTGAGCTGCTGTTTTATATAAAGCAGTCGTACTAAGCAGAGTTAGCACTCGCCACAAAAGAGTCTTCACTAAAGTTAGTGTGCAATTCCAATTTGTAATTGTCCTAAAAAAAAATTCCAATGTGTTTCAAATTGTAAAAAAAAAAAAAAAAAGAAAGTTATTTCTAGTATATATTTGTATTCGGATACGCTCTAGCACCCGTTCTTAAATCCTTCTGCTTTACCGCCTTTTTCTTTTTGGCTACCATTGTCCTGATTAGGTGCTTGTATTCATTTTGAAATGTGTGCTTTATATTTTCTCTATATTGAAGTATTACTTCCTAATAGGTATCCTGCTCAAGCCGTTAGCAAATTGCGAGTCTGCTGAATTAGATAAAATACAAAGTCCCAATCTCTGGCATGTTCCTAGAATTCAATTATTACTGAGCCACATATTATTTCCAGGATTGGTAATCATGACCAAGATATTTGGGTGCATGATCTAGGAAGCTGCACACAATTCTATCTTAACTGAGCGTGACCTCATCCATCATAATGGATTAAAAAGTATTCATAATAAAAATATATATATATTATTCAGCATACCAATCAAATTCACAGTTTTTTGGCAGAACCAGGACATTCTCTTACCCTGTGAGATGCTCATGTTTGTTCACTGAGAAAGCAACATTGTTGTTTCCATAGAACATAATCTCTCTTCATAGCAAAGAGGTCAGATTTGTTAAATTTATCTTTCCTACTGTTTGAAAATGCAGTAAATGTAATAAGTCGCAGGTTGATAAGGTTATTAAAGAGACAGTCTAGTCCCCAAACTCTCTTTGGTGCACGTTGAAGACGTGAATACTGCTTGTATAATGCACAGGTTTTTCTCCAGTGATATTTGATGCAGGCATTCTGCATAGACCACATTTTTTATATTTGACTCATGCCCTCCCCACTGATTACTCTGCATGTTGCGGATGTGGCAGCACTGATTTATATAGACACTAGTCACCCTGTGCTCTTCGAATTGAATGCAGTGTGTGAACTTTACAGTGCAACACATTGCCTGATGACATCACTAGAGATTTGAATGAAATTATTCTCATTGGTAACTGCAGCAACAACTAAAAAAGAGGAAATTACTTTTTCTCAGCTAGTGTGGGAAGTCGTAGTTTCTTGCAAACTGCTGTAATTTCACAAATCATCTAGTTGTAATTATTTTATATTTTAAGCAATGCAAAATGTAATGCATTAATTTTAAAGTACTTTGAAAGCACATTAATATGCATTAATATTTGGAAGATGCATTTTGGGCACTAGACAGTCCCTTTAACTATTAAGCTATATATTAAATAGAAAGAAGCTACTGAGTACCTCCTCTCTATCAATATGAGCTGAAAATAAAAGATGTATCCGTGAAGGAGGCATTAGTTATACCTAATGCACTTGCTGCCTCTCCCGCGCTGTGGCAGCAATGTGAACATAACGTTCTTGCTACTATTAAAGGCACTGTGCCAGCATACGCATTGCATATACTGCAGATGTAGAGAATGAAAAATTATCTATACATTGAGAATAATAGAATCGCATGCAAATGCATAAAAATGTTCTTAAATGTGTCTGTGGTATCTCCTGTTTATGACATCACCTGTGGCCTGATATGCAAATGAACCACTTTTCAGTGGGAAACACAATTTGCTTGTTCAGACACAAGGGGATGTCATCAACAGCAGACCCCACAGATTGATTTTACAACAAACATCTTTTTCTCTTGTTTCGTGCATTTGCTTGCAAGTTTGCTAACACAATGTCCCACTAAATAAGCTTAGTGTCTCTCAGAATATGACAAAATATGTAAAATGCACTGTTGTTTACTGTGAATATGTTCAAGTCATACAGCATGAGCCTAGTCTGTCAAGTAGAAAGATGAAAGGCAAAATAAAACACTACTTTCAAATGTAATACATTAAGTGTTTGCCTTGCAATTAGATAAGAAATAGGTCTGTCCTGTGACAGTTCCTGACCTAAATGTTGGCTGGAGGCAGCGGATATCTTACATTGCTATGACCCTGGCCTGTAATTATGAAGCCTTAGAAACAAATTGTTGACTTCAGCTCACAAAGACTCCAACTGACACACTCACTGACGCAAGAAATTGGAGATTTCTATACAAAAGTGGGTTCCTTTATTTATGCACTTCCTGGAAACACCAGAGAATTGGTTTGGAAAACGTTTGAAACCCTCTAAAACTACATGGTTTTCCATGCAATTGTCAAGGATTCGATGCCTGATCCTCTTTGAGAAAAATGCAATATAAAATTGTACTAAGAGCATAATTTTTATTTAACCCCTTTCGTGATGCGTAACCCCTTAAAGTCAGGACGGCATAGTACGTCCTAACGTCACGAAGGGGTTAAAAGCCGACCTTGTGTTATTTCAATTACCAAATATTGAGAAGCTGAAGTACCTGATGATTTGGGTTTTCTGTGGCACTTGTGGGGAGGTTAATGGACATTTTGTTTCCAACTAAAACTAGCCAATTTCTGCATTTCTTTTCAATGACCATATATAATAGAGCACACGTTCAATGTGTGATTTGTGACTAATTAATGGTCACTAATGTTCTATGATTTTGCTATTACCAGTGATGGAAAGTGGTTTAAAAAATGTTTTTTTTTTTAAACTTTACGCATCTCCGTTCCCTTATGTTAAGTAATTTGCGTAATAAAAAAAATGAAAATATAATTCGATGACATAAAAAATTATTATCATTTTGTTTCTTATCCACAGAATGCAGTAGTTTCATTTAAAGAGCTTTGTGGACTCTCCCCTGTAGCTAATCTCATGCAGTGCATCATGGCACTATCAACACGCCTGGCTGGGCCGGAGAACACGCCAGTCGTCATTATGAATCTCAGTGATCAATATCCGACGATGGAACTGCAAGGAACAGTTCCAGATGTTATGAAAAGGATTCTAATAGCATATGACTTGGTGAGTAGCAATACGTTATTTGCACACTGCTCTCTAAAATCTGTGTTACAGTTTCTGGACCCATCTGTGGTTAAGAAAAAGAAAAATTTGGCTTGAAATAAATGGTCATCTTTTTCCTCTATTCCTGACTAGCCCTGTTGGGGAAAGGATCTCACTAATAATCTATCCAGTGTTATTTAATTGATTTGTGTTTGCTAGAACTAGCTGTTTAACCAGAACACGGATCAGAAGTGTTTGTATAAATAGATTATGAGGGAGAGTTGTATTGTCTTGTTGTGAGTAATGTCTGTCTTGTCTGTTATATGATTAAATAACAAATTACAGAAAGCATTTTTACAAAACCACTAAATATGTTGTTTCAACAAATAATGACTAAAAAAAGATGATGCATTGATTGCTGGCAGACCAGGGATACATCCCTTTGTCAAAAAGCACTTTATTAATACTTCCAAAAATGAATTGCCAAAATAGAAAGGTTAAAACAATAGTCTTGTTGCTCTTATTTTGAGTTGCTGTTTAATAGTTTACATGTTCATCTACACCTGGCTTTTAGACAAACCCTTAGGGTTGCCTCTACATACCCTCATGCCACCATCAGCAGGGTCGTATTTAATGCAGCTGTGCCCATGTGCATTCTTGAAGCTGAACCCATGCTAACACAAGGCTACCCTTTACCTGCTTGAGTGGTGAGTGGTGACTAATGCTGGAGAAAATGGAATTGTACTCTGTAATGAATGAAGGAGAAATGTGGTCTGTGATGCCGGTTAAATAAAGGAGGGTATGAGTTCTGTGATGCTAGAAGGAAAAGTAGGAATTATACTGGGGGAATAGGGAAGTCGGAATGGTTATGTTGAAGGGAGTGATGGGAGAAGCTTTGTGATGCTAATGGGTAAGCTGGCTCATATGAGGTACTTATACTGGACCATATCAGTATCTCAAAGTAGAGTAATACTACCTTTTACCAAATGAAAGCAGAGGGTGCTAAAAATCAGCAATGCTTTTCAACATGGAGTATTTTCATTGGACTTACTAGTGTTCCCTTCATTCTCTGGATGCACAAAGGGAACGCAAGCAAGCCTGATGAAAGTACTCCATGTTGAAACACGTTGCTAATTTTGAGCGCCCTCTGGTTTCATTTGTTTCAGCCGAGACATATATTTTTTATTTAAAGTAAGTGCATAAACAAACAAAATCGTTTTATTTTAAATTACATATTTTTGAAACCCAGTTTTCTTTTTTAAATTTGTATATTCTGGGAACAATAAATATTATTCTTTTTTCTGCTCCAGCAGATAGTTAGATTCTATATACAACAAAGGCTGTGTAACTTTTTTTTAAAAATTTACATATTAGTATCTTTGATATTATTGATATCTTCATTTTCTTTTTTTTTTTTATTTATTACATATTTTATTGAAATTTGTGTGGTTGTTTTAACACATCAGTTGACATTAAATAGCGCAATCCATGTTTATTATTAATTGTTTGATAGCCAGATTGCACCCACACAACTTTTCAAAAGCACCCATAATGCACCCACAGGTTTTTCCAGAGCACCAAGAAGGTTTTTCCAAAGCACCCAGAATGTACACACAGGTTTTTCCAAAGCACCCAGATTGCACACACAGGTCTTGCTAGAGCATCCCGAATACTCCCAGCACCCAACTTGCACGGACAGGTCTAGCCAGAACCCTAGTGACGCCCCTGTCTCTTGTATAACCACATAGACAGGGCTGGCCTTAGGTGCCCTGTGAATGCCACCTTAAATTATGAATAAAACACCAGTATAGCAGATGTCGATCAATTGCATAACAAATACAAGTATTCTAATTTAGGTGTAGATCAAATAAACAACACATTATAATACACCATTGCATGTATAGATCAAATAAGACAGACACCATGTATTTACAGATATAGATTAAATATGTAACGCATGGAAACATAGTATTGCAGGCATAGGGCAATGAATAACACACAAACCCAGCATTGAAGGTATAGATCAAATAAATAATGCATGGAAAGCATACATTACAGGCATAGATCACAAGTTAAACACCCCAGAAACCAGACCAGGCATCCAGATTGTACCCACATGACATGCTCCAGCACCCACTTTGCAATCAGGCCTTTTAGCCAAGCACTCACTTTGCACTGATGCAGGGCTGATGCTAGGTCTCCAAAAGATCTGGGCCTAGATCCCATTGAGCAGTAAATGCATAAACTTTCCATATGATGCCAATAAACACTACATAGCATAAAACAAAACAAGCCTGTTAGTTCAGGGCTCAAAATACAGTGATTTGCAGCCTGTGTGTAAAAAGCGTATAATAACGAGTAGTTACATATGTCAAAGTGAAATGTGGCAAAGGAAGAAAATATCACCCTCTGTTTGTTCATTATTTATGAGTGCCCACGGGGTGCACTTTTTGTTACTTTGTGCAATATGCAGTGCCCATTAAAAATATATATTTCTATGTGAAATATACCATAGATCATGGAAAGGCTGGGTATAGAGTGTATGAGACAAGGTTTTTAGCATTAACACTATTAACCATCCTGTATTCAGCACTTATAATTGTGATGGGTTAATATAGGGGTTAATTCAGTCTGCATTTTTGTGATTAGGAAACTATTAAAATATTGATTATAACAGAACAACTAACTATATGGGTCTTAAATCCGATCACAGTGTACTATAAAATGTAACATTTTCATTGTTTTGGATGGAGATTAAACAATCAAAAGTTGGATGTAAAGTTTTTAATGTGGCAGGTTACAAATGAGAGGCCTTACTGAACCATTACAATCGTTATTCTTACAAGTGTAATTCATATATTTATTGCCTACTTTACATAAACACAGAAAACAGGAGGAGAAATGAAGTCTCATAAGAGCATTATATAAAAACCGAACTTTTATTAATACTATAATAAAATAATACAATAGACCTACAAAGGGAAAAAATAAATCTTGTGAAAAAACTAGACTATGTAAAATTAAAAATACTATATGTTTAAAATAAATGGCAGCCTTATGTGGATTAATAAGTGGTGAAAACAGCATCTATATATAAACAAAGGTGGAGAAATAAGAGAGAGACCCATACTTAATCAAATATTTATAAAGAATTTGAACTATAGGGAACCATTTATTATGTGGTTATAAATCAAAATCTCTATGCTTCAGTTAGGGTTGCCACCTAGCCGGTATTTTACTGGCACAGCCGGTAATTGGCTCTCAAGAACCAGGGCCGGCATGTGTAACACACCGGCAATGTAGAATCCAGTTTTATTTCTTTTCATCTTTTGTGATCGCGTTGCAGCCCCTTTAAGTGCCGATAGGTGCAGATGTTTCCCCAGCTATCGGCACTGAGAGTGTAGAGATCGGAGGATCTCTCACTCTCTCCCTGTGTGTAGCTGTCCAACAGCAGCAGGAAGTGACTTCTCACAGAGGGAGTCACAGCAAGCTGGAGGCAGAGGTAAGCAGGGCAGATAGACTCTCTTTGGGGGGGCTAGGGGCAGAGATATTGTATGTGAAAAGGCCTATTTTATATTGTTTTAATAAAACCTGTGTCTCAAGTGTAAATGATGTTGGGTATAGGACAAAGGTCAGTTATTAGAGAAATAAGAGATTTATTAATATTTCTTATATTTTTATTCTTCCCACTTAGTGTCTTGTCTCTCTCTCTCTCTCTCTCTCTCTCTCTCTCTCTCTCTCTCTCTCTCTCTCTCTCTCTCTCTCTCTCTCTCTCTCTCTCTCTCTATATATATATATATATATATATATATATATATATATATTTTTTTTTTTTTTTTTGAAACCCTGTTTCATTCAAGTGGTATATGCTTTTGTACTTTCATTTTGTGGAGGTTATCAAATCACCTCTACTAAAACATGCATCAGTATATATTTTTCATAATTAGCCCTAATTAAATTATTAATTAGGAAAACAAACTAAAATGCAGTACCATGTTTAGTGTTTGGATCAGTTGCTAAGTAAAAGTTTTGGAATTAGATGAATCACTACTTGATACACTCCATGTCCCTGTCGTTTATGGATGTGAAGAGTTAAACAGGTCATGAAGTAAAAAGCTGGCAACTTACATTCAGATTTGGTTCATGTATTAACTATAGTAGTGGAAGAAAATTTACTTATTATAGTTTGGTTTATAGATCTTGCTTTTTTAACGCACATCCACAACTTTTTTTCAAAGGCATATCTTGTGTTTAATATGCACAACCTCACTAGAAAGTGATCCTTTATGTTAACAAAATTCAAAAAAAAATCTCAAAATATTACAAATCAAGGCAGGAACTTTTTAAAAAAAATGTATTAAAAGGATACTAGATCACATGGCCTTTTGAGCTGGAAATGTGTGATTTTTGAGTTTATACCAGTGGAATCCAGGTAATTTGATAACTTGAAGCTATTAAAACAGATATTTCATATCAGGACCTGCTATTGCATTGTAAGTCATGATTAACTGCAATGGCAAATCACTCTAATGCAAGAATTAGGTTATGGTCTGTGAGAGGTAATCGGGTGTCAATGGTACCTGAAGTGCTGTCATAATGGGATGTAATGGTTGAAATCAAGAAATACTACACAAGCAATTTGAATTTATTTAATTATTGTCTGGAAATTCAGGTTCTAATCTAATTGGTTATTGAGGCTAGTTTTGCCACCAAGACAGTATTTTACTGGCACGCCGGAAAAAATCGGCTTAAGGCTATGGAGACGATAGCATGGGCGGTATTTTTTTGAAGAATAGGGGGCAACCCTAGCTTCACTATTCGGAAATAACTCCTTTATTGTGCTAGGATAAGAGATTTTAATTCTTTCATCTACACTGAGATAAATAAATGTTATGGATAGTTTTTGAGCTCTACAATTCTAGAGACAATGAAGAGTTAAGTGTGTGGTTCACACACACAGTCTCACACACTGTTAACTTTTTTTATTGCAAAAATAATAAACTTCTAACTAAAGTGCAAAAAACACAACAATACATTTCATGTCACTTAAATTTGTTCGTTCATTCATTCATTCATTCATTCTATCCCATTCACTCTCCCCTGGTTCTTATAATTCTTTTTATTTATGTATTTATTAGCTCTTTATTGTCTCATGAACAAAGTTGGTGCCCACTAGAATTGCCATCTTTTCTTCAGTCATGCACATTTTAACAGCCTGCCAATAAAATACAAAGTGGGTGGCCACCCTAGTGTCCAGTTGTGATTGTAACACCATTAGGGACTAACTAACTGTAAGTGTAATGGGAGCCAGGGCCAACATAAGAAATTGTGGGGCCCTTTGCAGACCAAAATGTCTGGACCCATCCCCAACATTCCATCCCCACTCTATTTCTCACCTCATTATTGCCCCCATGTCCCCTTGCACACCCAGGACATGTCCCAACTCCCGCATTGCACACTCAGGGCGAACCCCAGCCAGAATCCACAGGACATGCCCCATCACCCACATTGCACACAGGGCACACTGGCACATGATCCTCCACGTTGTGATGACAGAAGAACTTGTTGCCTAATCCCTGGTAGGGGCCTGGTGAGGAGAGATCTTTCTGATGGGAGCTATACTGTATCATATTTGTGATCTGCTAAACAATAGTCTAATACAGTGGTTCTTAACCTGTCTAACCTCAGGACCTATATTTATCCTTAGTCATTAAGTCACGAACCAAAAATAATTTTATGTATGAAAGATAATTTATTCCACAAAATATTTTGTACAGTATATATGCACTGTTAAAAACAGGAAACAGACTAAAACAGGAGATCTTCACAAAATGACTATTGCAGCAATCACAGTGTAAGTGAAGATGAAAGTGCTATTGAGCTAAAAAACCCAATAAAATAAAAAGCTATTCAAACATATGAGACTAATTAAAACTAATGTGAAAACTGGGGATGCTTTTTATTCTTGCAAAGTGTCTCAAAGTCTGGGGTGATGGTAGACAAAGCAACTCTGAGGACATGTTCAATTTCCATTCTGTTCCTATATTTTGTCTTCGGTATGACCAGAGCTGAGAAGCCACCACACAAACATGCATAAAGTCCAAACTTCACACGACCCATCTCAGGCGAATTTTGAAATTGTAACCATAATGTAAACAATGAAGTCTCAGCTGTTTCCAAATCCCAATTTTTTTTTTTTTCAAAATAGTTTTCCTTTTTTGGCACACACTAATATTTGTGTCCAGCTTCTTATATGCACATGACAAGCACAAAGCTCAGAATAAAATGACAGTTCATAGTGCATAATACCAGTATAATATATTCCAACCGCTGCAGAAGTTAATATTTAATAGTGTTTGGTGTCTGCACACTGAACTTCTGTCAAACATATACTCTTTTTCAAGGCACCGGTAGGAACAGGACCTCATATTGTTGCCGTCTTAAATGGAGTTACAGAGGATACCTACCACCATTTGTTTGTGTAACAGGCAGTTTATGATTTATACCTATGTTTGCTTACAATGTTCAGTATAGTTTTATACTGTTCTAAGTATTTTATTGCCCCAGAACTTTTAGTCACATGTCTTCCACAGCAAACCTGCACCTGACATTTGGTGAAGCATTATATGTCAAGGCTTTTGTAGGTCATGTAGTATCCTTGTTTTCAATTAAGGATAGCCACATTAGTTATAAGGTTCCTCGTTTTCCATTAAGGATAGCCACATTAGTTATAAGGTTCCTCGTTTTCCCTTAAGGATAGCCACATTAGTTATAAGGTTCCTTGTTTTCCATTAAGGATAGCCACATTAGTTATAAGGTTCCTTGTTTTCCATTAAGGATAGCCACATTAGTTATAAGGTTCCTCGTTTTCCATTAATGATAGCCACATTAGTTATAAGGTTCCTTGTTTTCCATTAAGGATAGCCACATTAGTTATAAGGTTCCTTGTTTTCCATTAAGGATAGCCACATTAGTTATAAGGTTCCTCATTTTCCCTTAAGGATAGCCACATTAGTTATAAGGTTCCTCGTTTTCCATTAAGGATAGCCACATTAGTTATAAGGTTCCTTGTTTTCCATTAAGGATAGCCACATTAGTTATAAGGTTCCTTGTTTTCCATTAAGGATAGCCACATTAGTTATAAGGTTCCTTGTTTTCCATTAAGGATAGCCACATTAGTTATAAGGTTCCTCGTTTTCCATTAATGATAGCCACATTAGTTATAAGGTTCCTTGTTTTCCATTAAGGATAGCCACATTAGTTATAAGGTTCCTTGTTTTCCATTAAGGATAGCCACATTAGTTATAAGGTTCCTCGTTTTCCATTAATGATAGCCACATTAGTTATAAGGTTCCTCGTTTTCCATTAAGGATAGCCACATTAGTTATAAGGTTCCTTGTTTTCCCTTAAGGATAGCCACATTAGTTATAAGGTTCCTTGTTTTCCCTTAAGGATAGCCACATTAGTTATAAGGTTCCTCGTTTTCCATTAAGGATAGCCACATTAGTTATAAGGTTCCTCGTTTTCCCTTAAGGATAGCCACATTAGTTATAAGGTTCCTTGTTTTCCATTAAGGATAGCCACATTAGTTATAAGGTTCCTCGTTTTCCATTAAGGATAGCCACATTAGTTATAAGGTTCCTCGTTTTCCATTAAGGATAGCCACATTAGTTATAAGGTTCCTCGTTTTCCATTAAGGATAGCCACATTAGTTATAAGGTCCTTGTTTTCCATTAAGGATAGCCACATTATTTATAAGGTTCCTTGTTTTCCATTAAGGATAGCCACATTAGTTATAAGGTTCCTTGTTTTCCATTAAGGATAGCCACATTAGTTATAAGGTTCCTCGTTTTCCATTAAGGATAGCCACATTAGTTATAAGGTCCCTTGTTTTCCATTAAGGATAGCCACATTAGTTATAAGGTCCCTCGTTTTCCATTAAGGATAGCCACATTAGTAATAAGGTCCCTCGTTTTCCATTAAGGATAGCCACATTAGTTATAAGGTTCCTCGTTTCCATTAAGGATAGCCACATTAGTTATAAGGTCCCTTGTTTTCCATTAAGGATAGCCACATTAGTTATAAGGCTCCTCGTTTTCCATTAAGGATAGCCACATTAGTTATAAGGTCCTTGTTTTCCATTAAGGATAGCCACATTAGTTATAAGGTTCCTTGTTTTCCATTAAGGATAGCCACATTAGTTATACGGTTCCTCGTTTTCCATTAAGGATAGCCACATTAGTTATAAGGTTCCTTGTTTTCCATTAAGGATAGCCACATTAGTTATAAGGTTCCTTGTTTTCCATTAAGGATAGCCACATTAGTTATAAGGTTCCTCGTTTTCCATTAAGGATAGCCACATTAGTTATAATTTTCCTTGTTTTCAGTGAAGGATAGCCACATTAGTTATAAGGTTCCTCGTTTTCCATTAAGGATAGCCACATTAGTTATAAGGTTCCTCGTTTTCCATTAAGGATAGCCACATTAGTTATAAGGTCCCTTGTTTTCCATTAAGGATAGCCACATTAGTTATAAGGTCCCTCGTTTTCCATTAAGGATAGCCACATTAGTTATAAGGTTCCTCGTTTTCCATTAAGGATAGCCACATTAGTTATAAGGTTCCTCGTTTTCCATTAAGGATAGCCACATTAGTTATAAGGTTCCTCGTTTTCCATTAAGGATAGCCACATTAGTTATAAGGTTCCTTGTTTTCCATTAAAGATAGCCACATTAGTTATAAGGTTCCTTGTTTTCCATTAAGGATAGCCACATTAGTTATAAGGTTCCTCGTTTTCCATTAAGGATAGCCACATTAGTTATAAGGTTCCTTGTTTTCCATTAAGGATAGCCACATTAGTTATAAGGTTCCTTGTTTTCCATTAAGGATAGCCACATTAGTTATAAGGTTCCTTGTTTTCCATTAAGGATAGCCACATTAGTTATAAGGTTCCTTGTTTTCCATTAAGGATAGCCACATTAGTTATAAGGTTCCTTGTTTTCCATTAAGGATAGCCACATTAGTTATAAGGTTCCTTGTTTTCCATTAAGGATAGCCACATTAGTTATAAGGTTCCTTGTTTTCCATTAAGGATAGCCACATTAGTTATAATTTTACTTGTTTTCAGTGAAGGACAGACACTGTCCAACCGCTGTTGATCAATTTCTATTATTCCCAGCCATCACTACTATGGTCAAGTGAATAGTGTGCAAACATACAGATACACTAAAGGGTATATTCCATAAAGAGGGAATTGCTGGGATTTAGATGGGAATTTCAAACTTTAGGCCAAAGTAGCCTAGTTGGAAAAATTCTCCAATGCCCCTGAATGGGAGAATTTGTCCAACTCTGCTACTTTGGCCTTACGTTTGAACTTCCCGTCTCAATTCCCTGCAATTCCCTCTTCATTGAGTAGAGCCATTAATCTCCTGCTTTACAGACACAAGATAGTTTTCACAGTAAGCATGTATTGTACTCCATCCAAAAATACCTGAAAAGCATTGTAGTATATGCCTGCTACCCCAGAAACATAATTGAGACTAACAACATAACCCCCCAACTGTCCGGCTATTTGGGACAGAGTTAACGCTTGGCAGGACAGTGGGATTCAGGACTGCAATTCTGCTGTCCTGATCGCATTCTTCAGTGTTTGAGACCGGAAAATGCACACAATGCATGCCATCGGCACAGCCAGTATTCAACCCTTCTGAGCCGGTACCAGTATTGGTTAAGTACCAGCAATGCAAAAACCAGTCTTTAAAAAAATTTCAAAGTGGATGTGGCTCGTGGAGCGTTTGTGTGCCATCAGCTTGTCACAAACCTACACTAAATATACTAATGCCACTGAAGCACGCAGCGCTTGTGGACGTGGTGCACGCGCCATGCACATGGCACGTGAGTCACTGACGGCAGCATTGAGGGAGGGAAGCACCGTGCGGCTGAAGCTCAACACTGCTGTGTTTATTTGGTATTTATCATAGCTAAGTAATTGTTTAGCTAGGTTTTAATCCTCTCTGCTGTCCTTGTAAATATAGTACAATTCATAATTCTTCTTTAATTCCGCGAGATACCATCACCAACTTATGTCGGTCATGTTTCTTTTATTATATACGGTATATATATTTTGTTTTGTTTTAACTGCCATGAAGCTTCCTTAGATAAGTTAAGGAAATTTCTCACAGAAGAGTCTAACGTAAGTTGCAAATACATAGCAACTACTGCACATTGTGAGGTTGATGTGAGCATTGTAAAAGCAAAAGGAGAATCTAGGCTGCCTCTGTGGCTGGGTAAGTAATAAAATCCTGGGTCTCACACCCACACAGCAACTCTGCTCGGCTAGCACTGACATGTACAAACAAAACAGCAGGGAAAGGCAGTCTTGTTGTAGTAAATCCAAAAATCAATGTTTTTAATGTACAATAAACAATCCAAAACAGCAGTATATAGGGGAAAAGGAATCAGGCCACAAAAGCCTGACAAATGTTGCGCCTGTATCGTTTAATCACAAGCTTGCGCGAAACGTGTTCCTTTTCTTTTGTATGCTGCTGCTTTGGATTGTTTTTTGCACATTAAAACAAAGATTTTTGGATTCACTACAACTTGACTGCCTTTCTCTGCTTTCTTGTTTGTAAAAAAAAATAAATTAAAATAACAAAACCCCCTCTACACTAACACTTGCTGGATCTATTCCAAGTAATCTCTGACATTTGCTGACTTCTGTGCATTTTGGTAAGATAAATAATTATAATTTCTAACCGCAAAACCAAATAGAGAAAAGCACATTAACTTCATTGCTTACTGATAAAATGTTGATAAAATTAAATACTATAATGAGGTTTTTTTTCTGATATCAGTTGTAGAGTTAACTGGAGCTTTCATAAAAAGTTGTGTTACTTTAAATGTATGTATATAAATGTTTTAAACTGCTGCAGCGTTTTAGCTCTCTGATAAAGAATGATGCTTTATGTGATGTTAGCTGGCAGAGCACTGATAAGAGAATCTTCTAACAAGGCAACGATCAATGATAACCTCATTATAGATTGACAGGGGTTTGAGACTGGTTGAGTCAATTTGTAATGAAGTGTAATTGACTTCGCTCTGCTCTTGTAAGAGAAACACAATCACAAACAGAACTGTTGGGTGTTGCATATAACAAGGGCCGTGAGTGATATGCTGTGCATTTAGGTTTGGATTGTGAATTGCAAGCTACAGTTCTCCACCAGGTAAATAAAGTGACACTAAATTTTAAAAATAAGAAACATTTGTGGACCTGAGCTAAGAACATCTTAGATATAAGCATAGGCGTGGATAATTTAGATACATTTAGTTTAATGATATCCTTTAAAGAGCAAGTGGACTTGTGTGAGGACCAGACATAAAATTAAATATGGGCCAGAGATGTGTCCATGACATGGTTTATGAAGTTCCATAAAGCATTGTCCTTCACCAAGTCCTGTCAATGTCCACCATGAATAAAGTTCACTCCTGATAACCTTGCGTTTGCAGTCCCAGAAAGGATGAACGCTGCTTATGACAATTTAGTATAAATTAATAATTCGTCGTCTCCAGGTAGCTAACTTTCCTGAGAGCACTAATAACTAATTGAAAGTACAGAGTGTCGGGAATCAAAATGTTGTTCTCTGTTTTCAGCGTGCTATTGCAGTTGTACTAATGAAGCCCTATAAGTTCTTGTCCTCTTAAGAATTGTCAAAAATGTTAATGATTCATGCATCACTTGTAACCTTTAAATGGCAATAGCTATTCCAGAAACCTTAATATGACTAAGAGCTGTCTTTTTACAGATTGCGAGACGTCTTCCATGTAACGGAATGATGTTGTTAACGGTACACCCACATACCCTTTTAGGCATAAATGTACAGAGTGATTACTTAACATTCATACAGTATCTTTATGCACAATATGAGATTTAATGATACTTTGCTTGCTGCACCATATTCCTGTAAGGAGCATGCTCACCATTCCTGATCCGGTAGATCTAAAATATGAATATACAGCTTTAACTAAAGGTTTGACGTTTAGTTTATGTAACAACTTGTAGTGATGTACTATTTATGACAAGTGACATAAAGAGAGGATGTGGCATAAATAAAACTTGGTTAATCAATAACAGCTCGATATGTAACATATTTTTTTAAATAAAATTAAATCTAGAATTTAAACCTATTAAAGGGTCTACTTGACATAGACCAATTTGTTCTGAATTGGATTTGGGTTTTGCATAATAGCCACATCGGCTACTTAGTATACATGATTCCAGGTCACAATCATCAGTTGCGGTCGTTAGGAAACCAAGGTATTTGAGATCTTCAGATCGGTGCATTTTCGCCATAAAATGCATGTAATTTCAGATACCCAATAAAATGCAAGTTCAGGGATGATGGCCGCATATCAGCCATTTCAATTCTCCAAATCTGACCTGGACAATTGAAAAGATAAAGTTAAATCATTTTTAAAAAACATCCCCCTCCCCCGGGACAAGCGGATATCTGCCGGCCCTATAAAAAAAAATCCACTGCCCCAAATAAGATTATGGGGGCTTGTAACCCTGTCTCCCCTATAAATAAACAGGGAAGGTAGCCCCTCCTACCTCAATAATAAACAGGGCTGGGACTTTGACTATTTTTATAATAGCCACATTCCTCCCGAAATAAGGCTCTATCATTCCAAAGAAGACTTTTCGGTTAAGAACATTTTAGGCTGCTTTCGGCCATTGTTTGCGGCACTCCAGACTTCCAAGTGGTAAATAATTAGAGTATTGAAGATAAACAGCAAGTGGTGAAAAACACAGGAACACACGTTTCACATTTTACTAACGCTTATTCGGAACTCTTTCGGTCTCGGCGTGTTATCGGCTATGATGGCCGAATTGTGATGTTATTCCGGGTCTAGGACACTTCTTCGCCACATCTTCATCCCTGACAGTTCAGCGCGGCAGTTAGAACGCTGAACTGTCAGCAGTGAAGAATAACGCAGCCGTTTGATCGTGGACGCGGCTATGTAAGAGCTGACAGTTCAGCGCTGAACTGTCAGCTCTTACAAATGTAAAAGTAAAAAGCAAATACCCCCCGCAATAAGGTTATTAGTGCCACCTAGTGCCCCCCCCCAAACCCTAATACTAAAATTAACCCCAATACTAAAATTAACCCATAAAACCCAATACTAAAATTATCCCCCGAACCCTAATAATAACCCCCGACCCCTAATACTAACCCCCTAAACCCTAATACTAATCCCCTAAACCCTAATACTAACCCCTGAACCCTAATATTAAACTTAACCCCCTGAACCCTAATACTAACCCCTGAACCCTAATACTAACCCCTGAACCCTAATACTAACCCCCGAACCCTAATACTAACCCCCGAACCCCAATACTAACTCCCTAAACCCTAATACTAACCCCCGAATTCTAATACTAAAATGAACCCCCTAAACCCTAATACTAACCCCCGAACCCTAATACTAACCCCCTAAACCCAAATACTAACCCCTAATACTAACCCCCTAAACCCTAATACTAACCCCCTAATACTAAAATTAACCCCCTAAACCCTAATACTTAAATTAACCACGAAGCCTAAAAACTAATTCTAACCCCCTAAACCTTAATTCTAACCACCCTTACTAAAATAAACTAAAATAGCTAAAATACTGAAATAAACTTACCTTTAGAGATGAAATGTCCCGCGACGAGCAGTCTAATGGTGCAGAGTCGGCGGTGAAGCGGCTGCGCGGAAGCAGCCGTGATGAAGTATCCCATCCCTGTTATTCCGGGGAAAATCGGTTCGCTCGAAATTTGGCTCCTGATGTGCCCAGATTCATTCTGGACTTCAGAGGCACCATTTTGGCCCCAAAGTCTAGCGAACATTGAGTAGACCTCAAAATAAAAATCTGTAAGTAATGAAAACTATTTTGTAAGTAATATAAAAAATTATTGATCACCTTTTTTCTTAATGCAGTACTGTAGACAATCCTGCATTTTGCAAAAAAACCTGCATATATATTCCAGTCTTACAAAAATAAAATTAGATATAAGATAAGATCAGGGACTAATAAAAATATTTAGAAAATCGTAATTTTTTTTTTTTCTTTGATATCAGTCATGAAGTTGTAAGAATGTAATAATTTTTGCAAAGGTTGATTGGCACTTGCACTTTAACCCTCTAAGCATTTTGATATTCATTATGTATATTTGTATATGTTTTGTTTTGTTAAGTATGAGGGAAAAAATGGAATAAAGATCTATAAATTGAAATAAAAGTATTTAGAAAATTGGGCAGACTAGAACACATTCTATGTTTTTCTAAATGTAAAACAAACATATAGTTATGATGAATTCAAAACTTTCCAAAATATAGTAATCTCTAAATAGATTCGAATCATATAAAGGTTAAAAAATAAACCCACCATTAGATAAATGCGGCTTAAAAACTAGGATACAGTGTCGGCCTCCGTCATCCCCTCCTCCGTCCTATCCAGACAGTAGTCCAGACAGATATGTGATGAATGTTGTGTGTGAATGCTTTATGTTTGTCTGTCTTCTTGGAATAGTTAAACACACTATATATATATATATATTCTACGGAGGAAGGAAATAATTAAGAACAGTTAGCCTATGGCCACCAAGTTTAACTGGAATAAAGACCCGAGTGGTATTAATTTGAGATCCTCTCTAAACGATACATATATTTCTCTCCTTTGTTCTGTAAATTTCATTTCTCTTCCCTAGTCCGGTTTTAAATGTTTTGATATTAATAAAGATGGATTATTAAAATAAAGACACGATGATTAGACATATCAATAACCTACACGACTGTTCAAACTGTACTGAGTGTCTTCATAAAAAAATTAAAAAAAAAAACTTTCCAAAACAAAGGTCGTCACAAGTTACATGGAAATCAAGCATGGCTTTGTACAATGAAAGAGTCAGATTGTGGTCACAAAGGTCTGCCCTTATATGTATATAAAAAAGAAAGTGATACAGTGCTCCTAAGAAGAGACAAAACATCTGTTTCCTAAATAAAAATGTATATAAATAGCAATCCCACCAATACATGGTAATACATATGCAAATTAATATACTATATATAATGGTTAACACTAAGTAAATAAAATACACAATAAAAGTTTAAAAAAAATAAAAATGAAAAATAAACCATGAACAAAAAAAAAAGATACACTTGGTTTCCAGTATATGTATAGGAAATACACTTGGTTTCCAGTAAATGAATAGGACAAGTAAAAGGTAAGGGTTGCTTCGATAAACATAATCACCAATATATAAAAACCAACAGCCCCTCACAACTAGGGATTTCATTAGGTGTAAGACTCAAATTATGGAAATGGGATTTAGTGAAAAAGATTAAAACATAATGCTTTATTTTTAACAAAATTAAAAGGGAATGTTTTACAGTAACACGCTCCTAAAAGTTGATAATGAAAGTAAATATGAATGTAAAAATACCACCAGATAACTCGAAAACCAGGTGGGGGCCAATCCTGTGCCATCTTTTGCCCCCAGCTGGCTAGCCAGTGCCACCACCATTGTGCCCACACAGCTCGCCACCACTGTCCACCACTTTCTCTGATGTCTAGTGGGGGCAGCTTTAGAGGATGTCTGTGTACTCCGCTTGTTGGATATCTAGCTGGAGATGAGGTGTACTATAACATATCATGCCTTTTCGTCTGGCATATTACACTTCAACATCATCATCACATATATATATATATATATATATATATATATATATATATATATATATCTATATGATTTGAGGGTAGTACATCAATTAATCAAACCCTCTCATTGGCCATTACTGTGAATGCAGTGTGTATGGAGCTTTGATATTTCACGTGCACTAGCATAGATTGACCAGTGGAAGGGTTGGATGAGTTCTCCTTGCAGTGATGTCACAGATAGAGGAGGGTTTTGGGTGGCTGTTGGTAAGAAATCTCAGGAACTTTCTATAACCTTTTTTTTTTTTTTTTTTTTAATTTTATGGGATAGGGAAACAAAAGTGGTTTCTTTAGATTCCCTTATCATGACGCATCACTTATAACGTATTGCTACATGGAACAGAACATTTTAAGATTTGTTACAACTTCTCCAAGGTAGCTGCTACATTGTGTACACACACAATTGGCCATCCCCAAATGGTACATTCCACAATGCAAACATAGGATGTTGACGTCCCCATTTAGTGGATTTGCATGCCCCCATTGTGGCAGCCATATTTATATTTGCTTTTCCTTTATGTTTCTGGCATTGAAGAAAAGCTACTTTTCAAGCTAAGGACAAACTTTTCAGTAACTGTTTTTTCTCTGTCTAGCTGCTATATATGTGGCTAGGACAAATTTTAAAAATATTATCTTTAAACAGACACTATGTTATTCTTATGCAACAGGTGTAAGTTAAAGCATGTCTTTTTTTTTTTTTAGAATTACATTTGTAACTGGGGAAAAAAAAGAACATTGCAAGTGGTTATGTAGTTTAGCAGACACAAGCTCCCTGAAATGTATCTGAAGCTTGATGATGATAAATAAAGTGACAAGCACGTTAAGAGCAGAACATGAAATTAGGAATGAAGGCAGAATGAATTGCGCTCTCCAGGGAATCCCAGAGCCTACTATAATTAGATTCAAACAGACCTCACCAGCATGTACATTATTGATTCTGTTTGAAGATGTTAGGTTTCTTTTCATTTTACTCACTTGCTTATGTGTTTTTCCCACTTATATTTTTAACCTTGAATTTACAGTTCTGGCGGTGGGCAGGTTTTATTTTATTTTTTTTACATTTAGGATTTAATTAACCTCTTCATGACTGCCGATCGCCCTATGCACGCTGGCATACTGCGATCGTGGTAAACGAGACATGGGTAAGTGCCTTGGCAATATGTGACAGGTGTATAGGCTGTCCGCCCCTGATGTTGGCCTTGGCTACTGCTTTAGTCCCTTGGACAAGTAGTCAAAAAACCTAAACTTTACTTATACTTTCAATTAAACAGAAGCTATATTTCTACCTAAAGTTGACCTTCAGTATCCTAATCCATAAATGTAAAATATAATTCCTTTGACAACGTTTTTTCTTTTTGTTTTATATCTAACTGTTCTGTTTTGTGATAATGAATCATGGACTTGTAAAGTATACAAAAAGCATGATATCTGTGGTTTCTTGCTAGTAAGTCACATCTGGCCAAATGATATGGGTGTTTGCAGGGGCTTATCGTGCCCCTGAGTGACAGACGTGCTGCCAGCCCAGAGCACACCTGTCACTCGCAGGCACAACGTCTCTCGTGTATTTCCGGGGGTTTGTGTGCTGAGAACAGCCAGCACACAAACCCCCGGAAATACCCAAGAGACGACGCTGCGTTGAATTCGGCAACAGAGTCACTCACTCTGTTGCCAATTCAACAAGCACGAAAGTATAGGAAAATTTGTAAACTTTTCGTGCTTGTTAAATTGGCAACAGAGTGAGTGACGCAGCGTCATCTTTCTGAAGTATTTCTGGGGTTTGTGTGCTCTCTGTTCAGAGCACACTAACCCCAGAAATACAAGCGCGGGTGCTCCTTGTTAGGTGTGCGGCGCACACCTCGCACATATGGAGCATCCGCCACTGGGTGTTTGGTTATGACAAGCACTAGTGCGGTGTATATAACCTTATATATAGATGTTTTACAGGCAGAGATTGTGGGTGGGTGCTGTAACCCACTTAAAGGAAATTTGTGTTTTGGAGCATTTGAAGGCTTACATTTTGGGTTCATGACTATTTAAGACTTGTAAAAATGCACTGTTATATTAAGGTGTCGGATGCTACATGTAATTTTTTTACAGTAATGATTACTTATGGAAGTTGGCCATTTTGTTTGAGATATGTTAGGGAAAGATCTGTATGGGGTGGAATGGCAGACAAATGAAGAGTGGAGAGAGGCAGAGAGTTTGGAATTATACATATAAGTGAGGTATAAGAATAATAGCATCTTAAAAGTGCCCTATGATAAATCCTTTTCATTAAAATAGTCCTTCAGAAAATGCTGCCGGTCTATAATTTATACAGCATAACATTCGTTAGTTGCTTTTTAGCCTGAATACATCAATCAGAACAATAACACTAAAACGCTATGTTAACGTTCAATGTTTCTAATTTAATTGTGGAATCTGTTCAGTGTCACATTAGCATTGCCACCCAGCCGATATTTTACTGACAGGCAGTAAACAATTGGCTTGAGGCCTATGTTAAGCAGTAGCAGGGCTGTTTTTTTTTTTAAAGAAAAGATGGCAGCCATATGTTAACATATATTGACCACTAATCAAGGACGTAAACAGAAACCACCGAGCCCCAGCGAATTAAGTTTTCCACTTAATTTTGAGGCTTACTTGGAATAATTTTAGAGTTCTATTTCCCTTACTTTTAGACATTAGGGAATTGAGACAGAATTTCAAACTTTAGGTCAATGTAGCAGAGTTTGAAACATTCCCAAGTGCAGCTGAATGGGAGAAAGTTTCCAACTCAACTACGTTTGGCCTTAGTTTGAAATTCTGTCTCCATTCCCTGCAATTCTCTGAGTATACCCTATAGTCTATGCTTTATTGCATTGGAAATGTACACAAAATAAACATGTTTAAAAAAACATAGGGTAGTATTAACTTCAGATAAAATATACAAGATAACTCTGTGGATCAGCCATTTCTTTTGCAGTTGAACAGGACATTTTGTTATTGCACATATATTTTACATTTGTTTTGTATAATCATTAATATAAAACCGAGCAAAAACAGTGTTGTTTAACAGGGCACTTTACAGCATGTCTCAGTCTGTTCTTTTTCGTCATCTTAGTATTTAGTCCCCCTCTATGCTCTGTACCAAGCGTAACAATGTAAATTGTTGGCGCTGTATAAATAAATGTAAAGTAAATATCTGTGTGATGTACTTTTATTGATCCCTATCACACATAGACACACAGTCACACAGACACCCTTTACACAATTACACATCCCTTACACACCCACACTGAAACTCTTACACATGCACACAGACACCACCCCCCCCCCCACACACACACACACACACAGAAACCCTTACAGACACTTTTACAGACGTTACACAGAGACACCCTTATGCCCACACACACTCCCTTACAGACAGAGAGACACACATTTCTTTCCTCTTTTTGTAGCATTTGTCCCCCTCCCTGCTTATTTACCTTTTATATGCAGGGAGGGGATGGTTCAAGCATATCGTCTTCTGAGCTCTGGGATGTAACCTGATATCCGTAGCTCCGACAGCGTCAGAGTGCGAGGAGGCTGAGCATGCACCCCTCGCACTACTCTCAGCACAACGCGCAAAATGTAGGCACGCCACGGAGGTGCAGTTCCCGTATCCTATCTCGGGCGGGCTGCACATTGTACGGCCATGCTATGGATATATCCTTGCCTGAGTGATAAATTGTTTTTGAACTCTGTATGTTTACAAAACAAATGGTTAACTGTTTAGTGATTAGAATCCACTGATTTAACCCTTTGGTAACTGGACTATTTGGGGCGTGTCTTAACCTTGGTTACACTTCTGCAGTGTTTGTGTTTTAGCTTTTCTTCTTTCTCATTTAATGTACTCATGTATTGTTTTTATCGACATAAAAAAGCCTTTCTTAAGATAACATTATTTTCATAATTATTATGAAAAAAATCATAAAATATGCTGATTAATAAAATACTTTCTAATTTTTACATGAAAAATCTTTTACACAATTATAAACACTAATAAACAAAACTTGCTAAATAGATTCTATTTGTCCTAAATTTAGTCATGTCCAATATTTACATACTTTTCTATTGTTTGTTTTTTTGCAAGTTATAGTGAAATAACTGAAAGTAATGTTCCCCCCCCCCTAAACATTTTCTCCAATAGTGACTTTTTGACCCCAACCATAACCTTAAACCTAGCTGTAACCCTAACTCTAGATCTGAGACCGAACTTAGACCGAAGTGGTAAGCGATTACTGAAGCTCTTGCCCATAACAGGGTAGTGCCATATTTGAAAGGCATGACGCCTTCCAATATGGAGTTATTGTGGTTCAGTCCAGTGGTGAATTGTGTTGTTGCTGGATGCCTTGTAATTGAAGCATTACAGCAACAACAGAAGAATGGTGGATGCGATCAATTATCGGGTCCACCTCTCTTTTATATATAGCGTGCTGTGCAAGGTTCTAAAAATAGGGGCTTCCGTAATGATTGTTTGACTTTTGGAATTTTGCGCTAGAGCTTCTGTTTATGAGTAATCTATATGAAAGCAATACTCTATTGAATAGCATAAATCCGGAAACCAAGAGGATTAAACATTTACCTGAACAAATGTTTGACTGGTTTTATTTCTAAGAAGTCTGTGTCTAAATTAGTCCTTTAGACTTATAATGCGCACTCAGTCTCTACTTTGGTGACTTGGTTGCCCATATTGCACCTTTAAAGAATGGATAGGACTGAACCATTTTAAGATGGATACAAATAAGCTGAATTTCTCAAGGGAAGTAAATGTTGTTGGTTATGGAAATTAGTAAACCATTTAGGGAAAAAATATATTTATCAGCCAGTTATATAAACTATACAGTCTCCCTGCCAGTTATATTATATGTTCTCACAAGAATTACTGCCGTGCATATTTTCTTTTTTTTTTACATTTATGTAACACTTAATCCACAGATAATCCAAAGCAGCAAGACTCTAATTGAGAACGCTGATGGTGTTTATGAAAAGATAGTACAATGTCAGAAGACTGGTAAGTGGAAATATTCATTATTGCCTTTTTAATATTCTTCTGTTATGTCTACTTGGCTATTTAAATGCAAAGCATAGATGATATAATCAGTGTGTGAAAGCATTAAAAACCATTGCCTCAGAACAGACTCCTTTCAATTACATTGATCATTCTAACCTACAATGTATTTTATTCAAAGTTTTAAGGGAGAAGCTATTTAGTTTATTTAGTTATGCTAAGTGAGGGAATTGTTTCTTTTACTATAATACTAATATTGTATTAGTTTATTAGATGTGGAGGATTAATATACATTCCTCCCCAATATTAAATAATGAATTTGTATTAAACCAAAATATGTATTATTTATTTTAGTTACTTATTTTTCTGCATAACTTAATTTTGTGTGCAGATTATCCCCCTGGGACAGGTCTTCTTCAAATGCTCCAAAATGGGCATCCCTAGCACATACTTTCGAACATCCCAAAACTGCGTCCAAAAATATGACTGTGATGTCACTCAACATTGCGTGAGCCACACAGCCTCCGCAGTTTACATAGAAGACTGCACTGAGTGTTTGGAGCTAGGTACAGGTGCATTTAAGCTATGTATGTCTTTTAGACATACATAGTTTCAACAGGAATGTGCTTGTGCACAGTACAATGCCTACACAGTCTAAACAGGATTTTGCTTGTGCACAGTGCAGTGCCTACACAGTCTAAACAGGATTCTGCTTGTGCACAGTGCAGTGCCTACACATTCTACACAGGATTCTGCTTGTTCCCAGTACAATGCCTACAGTCTAAACAGGATTCTGCTTGTGCACAGTGCAATGCCTACACAGGCGAAACAGGATTCTGCTTGTGCACAGTGCAATGCCTACACAGGCGAAACAGCATTCTGCTTGTGCACAGTGCAATGCCTACACAGGCGAAACAGCATTCTGCTTGTGCACAGTGCAATGCCTACACAGGCGAAACAGCATTCTGCTTGTGCACAGTGCAATGCCTATACAGTCTGGTTGGGAATTAGGAAAATGTTATGAAGGCGCACAGAGGTATTGGATTTGCTGTTTTAATGAAACTGTCTCTTGTTAGTAAATTAATTCCGGTTGTGTGTGTGTTCTTTAGAGAATAGGAGCTGCATGAGTGAGTCTGTAGAGATCCATGTTCCTCTGTACACATTGATTAAAGATTGTTCAGTTTGATGGTTTTCAGTTGATTGGAAAGTATCACTTTTCATGTTGAAGGTTCTACAGTTGCTGTCTCTTGGTCATACATAAAATAACTCTCTCTCTGGCACAAACTTGGAGATTAAGCTGACCTCCCGAAGATTAATAAGAAGATGTAGCAAATGAGTAGCATGTGTCTCGGCTCTTCTGATTTGGGCTATCTGTCCTGCAGAGCAATCTTTCACAGCACATGTACAGAAACCATATCAGCTGTGCATGCACAGCATTCTTGGACATCCTTTATGGCACACATGTACGTATATAGGTATATATATTTATTAGGACGGTAGCAGAAGTGTCATATTGTACAAGTTGTCCCATGTGAGTTATAACCTCACAGTCTTCATTGTGATAAATACAAATTTCATCATGAAAAACAGATTCACCACTTTTTTTCAAGAATTTCTGAGCTTTTTCACAGATTCTCAAGATTTTCTCCCACGGTCCCTTTATGATAACAGGGTACCTTGTTCACTTTCAAAGACCCAAATGGGATCGAATGCATGCCCTTTGTAGATCACCTTTGAAGACCACTCATAGCTTGTCCTATTACTTGCGACCTTTAATCTTTCAGATGGTTTATCAATATGCACTGAAATGCTTAACTGCAAACTGCAAACTTACCAGACTCACTAATTAAAGCAGTGGTGAAGCCCATCCCATTAAAGACTTCATTAAATCAACTGTGGCACATTACAGACCAAATGAAGGCCTGTTTCTCAAACAATAGCTTCTTATAATCCCTGGCAGCCAGGCATCAAATGTCCCCACAGCCCTGAAAAGCTTTGGTTTGAATCCCAAATGATGACCTGTGGGCAAGAGATAAGGGCGATTAGTCCATCATGATCTTCTTAGATCTAAGCTTTGATCCGAACTACCATGGGATTTTAATAGTATACTAAATTCCAAACTGGTTTAATGGCTTCCCACTGATCGATCAGAGTGTCATCAGGGATTCACTATGTGATGTTATTTGTATGCTACTGCAAGGAGACATTATCCGGTTATGTGGCCTAAGAAATCATTGCTTGGGAGATGACACAAAATTCAATTTCCTTTTTGATCCAATAGTACTAAGGACCCATTATCTTTCATCAGCAGTTTGTAACAGAATAGATGAATGCGAGTTGGTTGAACTTTGACAATCCACTTGATGACAACACATTGGGTGTTGCAGCTGCGATCGCATTATACATACTGGCATACTAAGGCACTCCAGCCATGTCCGCTGAGGCCCCCTCTGACCCATCAGCCAATCACAATGACTGAATGTATTTAGCTGTCAAGGTTTTGACAATCCAAATTAATAATCAAATTATAATTAAATATATATATATATATATATATATATATATATATATATATATATAGTGCATGGGAAACCTAAATTACAGCAACACAGACACTGCAAAAAAAAATAGTGATTGTCCAGCATAACATTTTTTCAAATAGGCGAGTCATGAAAGGGTTTAATGGTTATCTGAAAGTCGTGGTTTGCTTCTTAAAATGTAAGCTTGTAAGTGATCAGCGGGATTAGAAAAATGAAAATGCCTTTGGGAGCCATGAAATTATATTGAAACAAGCTTTGAGAATAATTGAAGGAACTGTAGCTGATTGATGAAGGATAAAAAAGATTACAGAGATAAATGACATTGTGGAATCAAAAATGGCATCAACAAAATATTGTAAAATAGTAAGAAAAGTGGCAGAACTATCACAGTTTCATGTCTCTTAGGAATAATTATCTTTTATTGTATAGTCAGAAAAGAAGCTAGCTGAAGGCTCTCTGAAAAGCATCGAGGCTCATCTTCCAATAGCAAGCAGAAAACCTCTCCCATATTTCCTGGAATTGGGGGATGTATTTCCATTCCGAAGTAGACAATGCAATTTATATAATGTAAGATTATGCCTTGTGTAATGGCAATTTTGGCTTAGTTGAGACATTTGTGTTCTTTAAGTGGACCAGTCAACCACAAAAGCATGCATGACCAGCTACGATTCAGGAAGGGAATTCAGTGTATTCTATACATTTCCTGGTGAGATTTGTATCTACTTCTACAACTCTCAGGGTGCCATTTTCAAGCTCTTTGAATCCAGTGCTCAAGGGCCAGACACAAGCTGGGCTTTCATTATATTACTTAGCAGTACATAAACAGAACATGGTCCATTTCAAATTAAAAGAGAATCTTACAATTCTGTCTGGATTTACTAGTTTGGACAGTCTTGGTTTATAGCATCAACATTTTATTTCAAGAAATGCCACTGATAGTAACTAATACCCATCTACTTGCTTAACCACTATATATATTAAAGTTATTGTCCGACATAATCCGTTTAGTCAGAGTATGGTCATTGTTAATTCCCTGCAATTCCTTCTTGCATGAATTTGTTTGATTACTGGGAAATGTATTTTCCCCATTTGAGTGTACCCTTGCTCCAATCACAGAAACACATAATTTTTAAAAAAAAAATATTATTTGTGCGTGTGTCAAAATGGCTGACGTGGAGCGCACGATCGTGGGCCACAATAGAATGGCCACCGCGGTGAAACTGCGCGGCAAGACAATGTGCATGCGCAAGGCTCTTTAAGCAAAATGGGCTTCAAAAAAAATGTCCGCTGCGATGTGAGTGTGCATGAGCGGCGGCTAGAAGCCCGGGAAACGGCAAAGACAAGATAGTAAAAAAGTGGAAACATACACACTTTGGGGAGAGGAGGGGGACACTACTGGACCCCGGGGATGGGTAGAAAAATCGAGTGAGCGAAGGATATTAAAAAACACCCTTAAACGGAAAAACCTTAAGGTAATGAAGCCCACAAGAATACTATATAATAGAGAATACATCAAAGCATATAATGGTACTTAGCTGAGGGAGCAGCAAAGAAAGAGGATGTATTTCCTGCTACACTGGACTTTATAGGGGAGGGAAGTAAGATGTTTTGGAATGTTATTATTGGCCAAATTTGTATGCGTTCGCCCTGCTTAGGGAAAATTGAAAGAAAGAGATAAGCATAATACTCGCCTCTGTGTCTTTATAAATTGTAGTTAACACCACTGCCATGTGTCTGGGAAGGTGAAAATTACATTATGCAGTCTGGAAAACTATCTACCATAGACCGACAACTTCATGTTAAGTGCTAATTGACTTACTGCAGAATTTTCTGAACTTTAATGAGAAAATAATTGATTTGTGCCAACGTAGGATGTGTTTCCGGTAAAAATAATAACCATTCAGAATCTGAAATGCTAACATGTTAAATTAGACTTCAGAAACCACAAAAGGGATATATTTCTTAAACTTTCATAACTTTTTTAGTTTCTTCAAATAAATTTGGATGACATCACTGTACTTCTGAAAAGTATACTCTAAGTCTGCAATCCATAATATGTAGCCATTTACGTAGTCTTCAGCCCTGAACTAAGTAGACAACAAAACAAAACAAGAAAAATTGTCAGAGTCTTCCCAGACTTCCCAAGTCTTTTAGGGATAACAAAAATGCAGAAACCGCTCCAGAGTTGTTTATTTATTACCATTATTTCCTTTATCGGGTCTCTGAATTCAATTTCATGACAAGTGTCTCAACAGCCTGCTATACATTTCTATTATAGTAGCATTAGTGATCTATTGTCAACCTTATCGCTCAATGTGTGTTTAACTTGGGTATATATAGATCCTGGTGGTTAAGTCTAAAAGTTCACATATACAAGTTTAGGGAAAATGAACGTTAGACGTATTGTAATGTATATTTTGAAATTTGCATTTTCGCTAAAGAGTTTGGCACTTTTCATGTGCTTTTCTGCATCTAAGACTGGCAGACAGAAAAGCAGACTGGCGACTTTAGTGTGGTGTTAGCATTATACGTAGCAGTATACATTGGCACATCCATCAGGACAGATTTCCAGCGTCTGTCCTCTAACTTCACTGACACTATTTTCATTGAATAGATGACCAGATTGATGTGGTTGACATTGTAATATTAACACAAATATTGCAAATGGGGGTTGTTTATGGAATGGGCACACGTGGACATAGACACTATTATTGGCTTTATCACCAGATGTGCCCATGATTACTGCAATGTATAATGTTAATTTCATGATAGTCGCCAGTCTGCACCTGAATCAACCCATCTATAAATCAGTCGGTGCAGAACCATACCTGAAAAATGGCAAAACTCGTCTCCAACATATTATAAATGATTAATTACAAAATATCTAGACTAATGATATTCTATTATACTATATTATTCTATATGGTTTATATATACACTACTGTTCAAAAGTTCGCTAAGGAATTTCCATGAAAACTTACATCGAGTGAGTTGCAAAATGAATAGGAAATACAGTCAAAACGTTAACTTTTACAATGATAAAAGTTGATTATCTAACAGAACGTGCAATTGGAACACAGGAGTAATGCTTGCTCATAATGGGCCTCTGTACGCTATACCGATATTCCATTAAAAATCAGCCGTTTCCAGCTACAATAATCATTCACAACTTTAACAATGTCTACTCTGTATTTAGCTTGGCGGAAAGACGAGACAAGGGGGATATGATAGAAACATTTATATACATAAAGGGAATCAACACAGTAACGGAAGAGAGTATATTTAAAAGAAGAAAAACTACCACAACTAGAGGGTATAGTCTAACAATAGAGGGGCAAAGATTTAAAAGTAAATCAGTAAGTATGATTTTACGGAGAGGATAGTGGATGTATGGAATAGCCTTTCAGCAGAAGTGGTAGAGTGAAGGAGTTTAAGCATGTGTGTGATAGGCACAAGGCTTTCCTTGATATAACATAGGACAGGGCTTGACAAATTTAATTTAGTTTTAGGAGCCAGAAAACGGCAAATCACAAAATCATAAACGCACGGAGACAGTCACATACACCCACCTCACAGACACAGCCAGTTATATTCACACATACATATATACACGCCACATACACAGCCAGTTACATTCACACACGCCACATACACAGCCAGTTACATTCACACACGCCACATACACAGCCAGTTACATTCACACACGCCACATACACAACCAGTTACATTCACACATACATATACACCACATACACAGCCAGTTATATTCACACACACCACATACACAACCAATTACATTCACACACACCACATTTACAGCCAGTTACATTCACACATACATACACACACACCACATACACAGCCAGTTACATTCACACACACCACATACACAGCCAGTTACATTCACACACACCACATACACAGCCAGTTACATTCACACATACATACACACACACAGACCACATACACAGCCAGTTACATTCACACATACATACACACAGACCACATACACAGCCAGTTACATACACACATACACACCATTTTTGTATTTTTTTTTAAGAACAAAAATGGATTTCTTACAGTGTCCTCCCTCCCTGCTGCTTACCTCATTGCAGGGGAGGGGGACATTTATGCTGGAGCCCGATCTTCTTTCGGTTCCTGCTAAGTGCCGTGTTGTCACGTGACACTCGGCAGAGGCGGCTCTAGACCTCGTGACGCCTTAGGCGAAACGCGAACATGAGGCCCTCACGGGCACTCGCAATTAAAAAAAGGTGTGTGACTACCTCAGTATCCATATTAGTGTCTTCTAAATGTAAATTAAATGTCTCAGCAGTGTTTTCAGGAGAAATGAATACGCTTACAACATATTTGTGTAGTAAACATGTTTTATGTGCCAATTTCCATTTAAAATATTTTGAGAACAAAGCAACTTTTTTGTATGAACATGTTAAAAGGCAAACAGAAAAAGATAGGTAAAAAGCAGGCAGAGTCACCCAGCAGTCTGACTGCTCTGAAAAAACGCGTCGCGTGACATTATTGACGAGACTTGCAACTAGGAAGTACCAGCTCCTCCAGCAGAACGCTGCCTATACAAACTTCAGCTGCTGCCTGCTCCTATGAAGTGACGGATGGAGACTGTGATATGATCGGCTGGGTGACTCTGCCTGCTTTTTACCTATGCTGTTTTTAACTGTTTTTTACATGGGATATCGTTTTTTAACTTCTTCTATGTAAGCTGCTATATGTGGGGGGGAATTAAAATTGTTTACATTTGACACTACAACGTTTGTTTCTCACTCCTGTTGTGTCCTGCTCCACGAGTATTCCATCGATTATCTATCCAGTGGATGTGGGGATTTTGGGACTCAGAGTCTGCACGCCTTATACACCCAGAGCCGGTCCTATAGGCTCTGTAGAGTGTGAGTACAATTCTTTAGGGGGAGATATTTATTTTCCTTATATTCACAATACTGCACAATTTTGTATATATTTTTTTCTTCTCTTTTATATACATCTAAAAAAGGCTGGATTTTCGCCTATATATCTCTGATAAGTATTTATTTTATTATATCCTGCGCAACACTTTATTACACGATATTCACTATTTTGTGCTAATTGGAGGAAAATGCACTAGTGTTTTCTGCATAATTTGTTTGTCTGCACATTATATATAGCGCTTGTCACTTTATCTGCATTGGTTTTTGACAAACACAAACATTCTGGAGGTTTTAACATTTATAAACTTTACAGTACAGTGCTACATGTTTGATTTAGGACAAATTTAAAACATTCTCCTACATTTTGCATTTGTAAATTCATCTATCACAGATGAATAATTCAGTTTTGAAGCCAGATCATGTTCAATGGACAAAATTGCCAGGGCCGATAATCTCTCTTGGCTCATAGTTGACCTGAGGTACGTTTTTATTAATTTCAGTTTTGAAAAGCTCCTCTCTGCTGACGCAACAGTAACTGGAATTGTTAGTATAACTCTTAATGCTACAAAAATGTTTGGATAAACGTCAGTTAAATTGTTATCAATTAGATATTTAAGAGAACCGCACATATCCAGCTTTGGAGGTACAATGCGTGTACACATTCGTAGCTCTTCATACAGTTCTAGACCCCTTATGTCTGAATCAGAGGAATTGGGTAACGTAAGTAGTTCTTCCAGTTGTTCGCAGTTTTGTAATAGGTCTTCATCAGTTTTCATGCATAAAGATGAGATGTCATATAAAAAACCAAAATTGTTATTGTAACTTTTTAACCCTTCAAACCGAGGCTCAGCACTAGCATGAATCTTGTCAACAATAATGTTGAAATATTCTGCTCTGAACCGGTCTGCAGGGTTAACGACTGCTTCATCTGGGACCTCATAGTCAAACATTCTTTTGGTCCTCCGTATCCTACACTGTCGAAATTCTCTTGAAATGTCCAATTCTTCAGCTATTTCATTGGCAGTGACAATGGCAGAATTAAAGCCATTTTGTCTGAAATCTTCCAACCAGCGTAGGAATTCTTCCAAATGTTTTAGTGAAGTATCCAACTGCATATTGGTCTTTTGCCATACCTTGCTGATGAGATTGATTTTCACTAAAATATCATACCACACAACTAATGATAGTACAAACTCGTATGACAAAATTTCTTCTCTTAGTGAATTACATTCACTACAGAATGCAGGATCAGTATTTTTCTCGGCCATTTCTTCCAGGCACTCAGAAAGTTCTTTTAGTTGGTAACGTACAGCCTTTACACTCTCAACTCTGCATTCCCATCGAGTGTCGGACAATGGCTTGAGGGTAATATTTACCTTTTCCTTTAAAGCAGCCCACCTGCTGGAAGAGCCAGAAAATAATGTGTACAGTCGTTGCAAAACACCAAAAAATAACTTTGCTTTTGAACAAGAAGATGCTGCATCGCCAAGTACCAAATTCCAACTGTGACATCCACATGGTGTAAAAAAGGCTAAAGGATTTATATTTAATATCCTGGTTTTCACGCCACTTCTTTCTCCCCGCATGTTCGCACCATTATCGTACCCTTGCCCTCTGCAGTTTTTAATGTCCAAACCTGATTCCTCAATTTCCAGCAGTATAGTTTTTGTTAACTCTTCAGCTGTAGTTTTTTCAACTGGAATAAAACCAACAAAATGCTCTTCAATGTCTCCTGACTTTTCATCAACATGGCGCAATATCACGGTCATCTGTTCAATGTGACTGACATCTCTCGTGCAATCAAGAATTATGGCATAATACTTTGCCTGGATAATCTTTTTAATAACCGTCTTCTTCACATGTTTGGCCATTAGTGCAATTAGTTCATTTTGGATGTTTTTGCCCAAGTAATGATTGTGAACACGTTTTTCTTCTATTCGCTGTAAGTGTTCACGAAGTACAGGATCATATCTCGCACAATGTTTTATCAGGTCTATAAAATTGCCACTTTTCTCATCTTCTAAATTATCTCTGTGACCTCTAAAAGATAAGTTATGAGATGCCAAGAACTGAACGGTGGCTAGGAGTCTTTCCCGAATTTCATGCCAACATTGTTTTTCCATCAGTATTTGATTTTGAATTGATGCATCAATAGTTTTCCCACAACTGAATCTCTTCGCAGCTTCCATCCATGTAAGAATGTTCTCCAAGTGGTCAGAACTATTTTCATGAAGACTGAGGCGGTTGCTGACGTTCTTCCAGTCACTGCAGCCCTCAGACACTAAAGCTCTCCTTGACGTTGAGAATAAACGACAGGCAAAACAGAAAACACAGTCCTTGTTTTTAGAATAAACCAACCAGCGCCTGTTTTGTGTTTCTTTGTTGCTTAGAACCCGTGTGTAATGAAAGGTGGAAAAATGTCTTTTTGCACTGTCAAATGGGAACGTTAAATTTTCTTCCCTCATTGGTCCTTTCTGGATATAACAGACTCTGTCTTTATCTTCCACTGGGAAAGTCCATTCTCCAGGATCATAATGAAGAGGCTGATGACTTGACTCTGGTCAGAACCGGAAGCGTGAGGTTTTTCTGTAGCTCCTTCCTCGATATTAAGGTTTGGATGTTCAAACTGATCTGAAGTGCTTGGTTGTGAATCATCTTTTTCAGCCAAAACAGATTCCGCTTGTTCATGTTCTGGTACCTCTTCAGATGGAGTTATTTTTCCTGTCTTCAAAAATGTTTGCATAGAGCCACGTAACTCTTGCTTGCATTCTTCAAAAGCTATATTCCTTTTTCTTTTTTTGTGACCTGGTTCAAATTTCCGGCCCTTGTCACGTTCTCTCCCACTTTTATGCATTTTAGTTTTCTATCCTGTTACAAAATTAAGAACAAAATGTCAATATAAACCCTAAAATCACACCAAACAGGATACCAAAGGGGTTAAAAAAGGTATTTTATTTACTTACTCTGTGCACTGCTGTTGATTGCTGCAGACCTTCTTCTCACCTCCTTGCTGGCTGGCTGCCCTTCACTCAGAGCAACAAAGAGCAAAATGGGGCTGTTCAATGACTTGAGTTAACCTATCTCACGTCATTGAATCCCATAGACTGCAATAGTTAAAAAACAGGAATTAATGCAGTCCCTCCTTCACACGGAGCTCAAAACCACAGCTGCCTGCACCAAGTAGGGGGTCTGACAGTGTATATGTATCAGTGCGAATGAGAGCCGGTGTGTGTGTGTGTGTGTGTGTGTATCGGTGTGTATGTGTGATGTGTGAGTGACAGACTGTTTCTCTGTATGTGTTAATTCATCTGAAACTGCCTAAATCTGTCTAGCAATCTGGGGGTTATCAACTCTGACACAGCCTATAGCAGACTAGCAATCTGGGGGTTAACTCCTCTGAAACTGCCTAAATCTGTCTAGCAATCTGGGGGTTAACTCCTCTGAAACTGCCTATAGCGGACTAGCAATCTGGGGGTTAAATCCTCTGAAACTGCCTATAGCAGACTAGCAATCTGGGGGTTAAATCCTCTGACACAGCCTATAGCAGACTAGCAATCTGGGGGTTAACTCCTCTGAAACTGCCTAAATCTGTCTAGCAATCTGGGGGTTAACAACTCTGACACACCCTAAATCTGTCTAGCAATCTGGGGGTTAACAACTCTGACACAGCCTATAGCGGATTGTCGAGCCCTGACATAGGAAACTGGGGACTAATACAAGTATTTATAAAATTGTGCAGACTAGATGGACCGTGATCTATTTGATGTTTTTTTTTTAAAGGACATAATCAGCTTCTCCTTCAAGAACAAGGAAATTCATAAGTGACCCCAAACTTTTGGCCTGTAGTGTATGTTATTTAACTTACTCATGAGCAGGTATCTACAATATAAATCACTGGATAAATACAGAGTGGCTTGAATTCTTTTTAGTCTTTCTAGAAATAGCAAGATTAACAAAATATGCTGGATTCAGACAAGCCTACCTATCCATGAATAATGCATAATCAAATCTTTAATAACTCACTTTTTTAAACAATGCAAACCAAATCGATTTTCACAATCTCCTACTCCCTAAAGATTGTGATCATCCAGCCATTAATGTGCACAAAGAGCATGTGTAAATGAGAATTGTGTATGTGCTGCAGCTGGATCCCTGGCTGTAAGTGAGATATTACATCATCAGATACCACTGTGACATCACCGCTAGACTCAACCATCTTCCAATGTACAGAGGGTGGTGGAAGAAACTATTATAAGCAATGATGTGGCACATATTGTACTAATAAACCTTTCAAAGTTGGGAATAATGAAGGAAGTGGTGAGAGGTGAAATTAATTTTTTTGCTTATAATATCTATAAGCCATGTCTAATTAGTAATACTATCAAATGAAAGTGAACTTTTGCTTCAAATCTAACTCCTGGGAAAATATTTGGCTGAATGTTATACCTTCCCTATCAGATTTTTAAAATGTATTTAATTGGTACATACAAACTAGAAAACACATGAATTAAGAAAAAGAAATGTTGCAAATAAATAAATCCTTTTCCTGCTCACTGCCACAATCTCTTCTTTGCTGTAACCTAGGTTAATTGAAATGTACAGATGAACAGCACACCCAGTACCCATTAAAATCTAAAAGTGCACAGTGTGGCTCATATTCTACTCCTCAGTAACTTACATACTATAAATTAGAATGACCTCGCCTGTGTTCTTTTAAACCCAGTAGCTGTCTGCACAGCAGGGTATTGTTTGATCCCCAGCAGCAGTGTGCAGGAGCAGTGCTTGCATTGTGAAGAGGTCAGACCTAAGCAGACTTCTATACTACAAACATGGACAGAACGAACTGAACAGAGACAATGTTGTAGTTTGGTAAGGATCTACAGATGATTATTCTGGTTTCTTTTTTAAATTAATCTTGGCAGGAAAAGGAATTTAGTAGCATTCAAAACACAATTTAAAGAAGGACCAAACCCACTGTGGGGTCTTTTAATTACACGGAAGGCAACTTCTGTATGATTATAAAGGCTTCTGATTGATGCTCCTATGAAGCATCATTCAGAAGTGATTGGGACTGCTTTTGGAAGCCGGATGCTGACTTTCAGGCTGCCATCATCTCTGTGACCTGATCCTGAACACATCTCCAGCCAGGGAGGAGAAGATCATTACGAGTGACAGGGTCACACACTTTCTTTGCAGACAGGGAGCTTGGCTCCATGACACTGATGCTCCATAGCCTTTGCCTTTTGCGTAGTCTAGGGTACACCTACCAGTCCAGGATTTAGGGATTACCTGGGTGTGTCTAAGGTGTTTTTACAAAGAAGAAAAAAAACACCTTAGACACAACTGGGTAATCCCTAAATCCTGGACTGGTAGGTGTGCCTTGAGGACTGGGTTGGGAAACACTGGTCTAGGGTACAGTATCTTTTTAATGGTATTCAATCAATGCACTGTTCAAATTTACAATTTTAATGAGGCAGAAATGGACCTCACACTAAAGGGAACGGAACTTTTTTTATAATATCATTTTTTATACTAAACATGTCCAGATGATGTTCCTGTGACACACTGCTTGAGGTAAAAACACAATCCAGCTTTAAGCGACACAGTCCTGATTAGTGACCAATATACCACATTCCCGATCTTCAATCTCCAGTATTTGGGACACAGGAGACAGTGACAGCATGTGCGTTGGCACAGAAATTCCCTCTTCCAGGCCCCACCCACCAGCGTCTGTGCCAAGAGAACCAGTTGGGAGGTATGCTATCCAGCTGTGAGCAATGCAGCCTATAGGACACTGATGGCAAACCTTTGGCACCTGTGCCACAGTGAGCATGCCACGTGGTCTTCAACTTTGGCACGTTACACCATAGGTAGATCCATGCCAAGTGGCCATTCACCAAAGCTATAATGTCGCGGCCAGGGCCTGAAAGGACAGAGCCCCCATCTGATATGTAATCATGTCAGGTACAATGGGACCCGCTCACACAAAGCACTCCACCAGGAGGTCTAATTCCTCCTGCTATACCAGTAATGAGAATTATTTTGAAGGGATGTGGGGGTTTTGTTCCTATCTATGTGCATGTTTGGATGTATCTGTACGTTTGTATCGGTGTGTATTTGTGTACATGTGTTTGCTAATGTTTCTGCGTATGTATCTGTATGTTTGTGTGTCTGTGTATGAATGTGTTTTGTGTATCTGTGTGTGAGTGTCTACTTGTGTAACTGTGTGGAGCTCGGTGTACCTTTGTGCATCTGTGTGCATGTATTTGTGTGTGCGAATACCTACTGCATGTGTGTGTGCATCTCTTTGTACCTGTGTGTGTATGTATGTATGTATGTATGTATGTATGTGTGTGTGTGTGTGTGTATATATATATATATATATATATATATATATATATATATATATATATACACATACACACACACACACACACACACACACACACACACAATTGGACACTCAGGACCAGAAGCATTCACCATTACTGCTATAGGATATGGGAAGCCCTGCAAAATCCATGTATTCAAAGATGAGTGGAAATGAGGTCAGGCCAGTGTCCTCAACAAAGCAGAGGAAATTAGTTGGGGGTGCATTTAAAAATTAGAGCTGAAATGTAGCAGGATTTCTTGACCTATCTTAACTGCATTTTACAGAATATTTGCGCTATATTTTTTGTATTCTGCCATTATGGTTAAAACTTCAATGTTTCTTTAACATCAGAGGGAGGTGTTGGACGAGGAATTAAAAAAACACCTCATCCCCTATTAGTAAAAAAATGACCAGAGCAGAGTTTAACAGAATTATCACTTTGATAAATATAGACTAACATGAGGTTGGCTATTCTTGCCAAATCTGCCAATTTCCTACATTAAAGGATAAAATACTTACAACTAGATGAAATTGTGGCATTACAGCAGTTTGAAAGAAACCAGGACTGCCCACACTAGCTGAGTAAAAATGAATTTCCTTTTTTTGTTTTGCTGCAGGAAATACTTAGAATAATGCCATTTAAATTAATGGAATATCCTTTCTCTAGTGTGATGTCTTCAGACAATGTGTTGCACTGTTAAGAGATCCTACTGTGTACAAGAAGTCACTTAGAGTCCACCCAATGTATTCAATTTGAGGAGCACAGGAAGTGACTAAATGAAACAAAACGTAATATACTCAGTGTCTATATAATCAGTGCTGCTGCACCTGAATTAAATATGCATCGTAATCCTTGGTGGTGGAGCCGGGGGGGGGGGGGGGGGTCAATGGGCTTGAGTCAAATATTAAATATGTGATTTAAGCAGAATGCAAAATCACACTGGAAAAAAGCCTGTGCACTATACAAGCAGTAATCTTCATCTTGTACCAACGTAAGTTTGGCGACTAGACCGTCCCTTCAAAGTCTAAACTTTATTAGCCATGGTTATATGTAGCAGGCCACATATATAAAACGAAAAAAAATCTACTCTTTCTGTAATGTCGTGAGTTCTGTCATACAATAGGACTTTGATGGATAATGTTGGTGCTGCAGATGTTTGGGAACATGGGATTTGTAGTTTACAAAGATCTGTAGTGCTAATGTCAAGTGTTGGCCATCACTGCATAGGATCTATTATTAATTGGCAGAATTAGCTTTACCAGCAGTGAACCCTGTAGTCATCTGGGTCTATACAATAAATGCTGTTTTTTGTATGAATGTCAATCCAATCTGTAATTTTGTAAAAGTTTTTTTTGTCCCCAATCTGCTTCCAGTAATTCTTTGAATCTTATCTCCTTCTTAATAATGTTACGATTAGACAAAGCCGCTCACTGAAAGCAACATGAGATTATGTACACAGACATCCCATCAGGAAATCTGGAAAATAACATCTCTCTCCTGTTTCTTGTTTTTCTTTCAGCTATGGAATTTCATGAGAATCTGAACTGCATCGGAGCTAAAGAAGGTTTAAAGGAAAGGAAGATGATCAAAGCAGTGGAGAGCTTTACATGGAACATTACCATTCTAAAGGTACAGTTTTGCTGGTGTTTTTGGCATAACAAGGGATTTGAATGTTTTTATTTTCACTTTCAGCCATGTTTTCTACACTTTTCATCATAGACTGACCATATGGTCTGTAACTGCTTATCATGAAATTGATTAGTGCAGCAGTCCATCTCCTCCTGGCCTGTCTCATTCCTGTCGTGTAAATGAAAAGCAAGTGCCAGCAGTATCTTAAGATTAAGTCTACTCAGGGTTTTTTTTTATTTGCATTCTCGGTTATGCACAGTTTTTTTTTTTAATAACTGAGAAATCAATATAATAAGCATACACCATCTAATAAATCATCTCCCGAAACTGGGAACCGAGAATACCCCCCAGTGGATGAAGATTCCAAATTTGACGTCATCGAACCAGTCTGGTAGTGGCCGCGAATCCAGAGACTCCCAGGTGAAGGAAGATCTGACCCATATGACCAGATACTTACCTCCGATTTGAGCTATACAACCAAGGGACTCAATAAAAGGCACATCATGACCCAGCGAACCTAAGGGTTCTAAGTATAATACTTCTCTTTTTTGCACATATTGCACATTGAATGATTTTTGTGTTTAACTGGTTTAAGTATCACTTTTTTTCCTTGCACATATTGCACACGGATCTATGGTTGTGTGTTTTCTAAGTATATTACACATGAATCAATTGTTGTATGTATCTTAAGCACATTTGCACATATAGCACGGATATTGTGTTTTCCAAATTCATTTATTTGCAGATTTTATTGTGAATGCTTTGGCATTTTATATGCACATTTGCACATTTTTACATATTGCACGATTATTGTGTATTTATGCACGTTATTATTTATTATTTTTTATTACGACATTTTTTTTTATATTTTTATATTTTTGTATTCAAGTGTCTATGTACTGAGCGCCTGATCTTTCCCCTGTTCGCTACACCATCTAATATTATACATTAAGAAAATAATAGTTATTGTCCATACCACACACACTGTAGATTTTGTGGACTCCATTTTCCATGATGCTTAGCTGGCTAAATGTATGACTGTGGAAGCCTGAAATTTTTTTTCACACGGCCTTCATTGCATATTCAAGTGTTGTACCTAGCAATGCATTTTGGGTATCTGGCTCTGAAGGCATTCATTCTCACATGATATTATTAGATGAAGGATTCACATGATTGTGGGAAATATCTTTTGCTTTTTTTTTTTATTCCCTTTGTACGCAATCAAATTTTGCATACCCACATTAAATTTGAATGTCAAGTGTGTTCCCTGAACTTTTAGTAGTATGTATATTTTATTTGAAGTGACCGTAATGGCTACAAGACAAAGATTAAAATCTTAAGAAAATACATTCTATGTTCAAATCCACAAAGCGACTTCTTTTGCTATTTAAATTTTCCAAACCAAAAAGAAATTCCGTTCCAACATTTTTCCGTACGTAGTCATTTATCAATGCAAGCGCACTTTTACCCTTACATGCAAACAGTCATATACCCATACAAGCATTCGGTCCCCTTTCAGAAAATCATAAAGACATTCATCTCTTGGAATTACCTAGTGAACAAACTCTCTCATTAAGTAGCACTAGCTCCATTAACAGTCTTTTTTTTTTATTTATTTTTTTAAATAAAATATCCAGACAGTCTTAACATGTCACTGGTTCTTTTTGAAATAACTTAATTTTATATAATTAATTTGTATTTTTTTTTATTCATTTTATAAAATGTTCTATTTTTATTTAACCCTAGGGTTACGGTTAGTATGAACCCTAACTCTACGGGTAGAACAAAAAAGGGGTTTTATTGTTATGTATTTTACATAATTTATTTGTTTATTTCTTTTATTTATTTATTTTAGTTAAATGTATTTTTATTACATTTATTTTTATCAACCCTAACTAAGGTTAGAAAAAAAGTGGTTTTACTTTTATATAATATATTTGTATTTGTTTTTATAAAAATTGTTTAGTTCAGTTTATTTTTATTTAATTTTTTTTATTTACAGTTTTACAGACTCCTAACTCTAGGGTAGGGTTAGAACAACAGAAATGTATTTTTTATTTGCCCTAGGAGGCTGGGGATGCTTAGTCTCTCCCTGCCCCACAATCACTGTGGAGCAGGGAGAGACTATAGCTGTCAGAGCAGACGTGATTGGCTGTCACAGTGACTGTATGTTTCCTGGGAGCTTCAGCACATATGGCACTTAGCCATGTAACTCTTGCCGCCAGCACAGTATGCCAGTGTGCATACCACAATCAGTGGTTGGGAAAGGGGTGAAAAAAAACTACCATCCCAGAACTGCATGTCCTGGGCTTCGGGCGATTGGAATCGCGTATCCTTCAGGTATCATAATTTTTTTCATCATATACTATAATTTACTAAAAATCTTAACACTTTTTCTAAAAATAGTTTATACATTTTTTGGTTGTTTGTTTTTTCAAGTTATAGGGCAATAACCAAAAATAGCATTTTTTGTTTCCTAACCCTTTTCTCCTACAGTGACCTTTTGACCCCAACCCTAAATCCAGCCCAACCTCAACTATAACCCATATTTTTATGGTGCCTGCAATTGTTCTGTGGAGCAGTCACAGAGCTGTGGGGAGCCAAATTTTGGTGTTGCTGGATGCCTTGACATCAAGGTATTACAACAACACTGTTAGAGTGGTGGAAATGTTCATTGATCTCTTCCACCTCTAGTTTCAACACTGGATGTACTGACTACATAGTTGCCAACATTTGAAAAAAATTTCCAGGGACATTTTGGAGCTTATCTTCCAATTGACCACACCTCCTTTCAAAACCCCCGCCGACTCAATATAATTAGAATAATGTAACTCCACCTACTTGTCACAGTGTAGATTATATCACCAAGTTCCCACCAACATTACACTCACAGCACAACAACTACATCAGGCAGGTGCATTACATGAAATATAATAAGACCTGGTGCAGATGGGCTTCAGTCAGAGAGCTGTGTGTACACCATAAACATACATTAATATGAACCTACCACTTCTGCTGGAAGGCCATTACATGTACCCACTACCCTATCAGTAAAGTTATACTGCCTGGCCTTATCTTATATATAGCCTTATACCTATCCCATGCATGATTAAACTCCTTCACTGTATTAACCTTAACCTCTACCACTTCTACTGGAAGACTATTCCATGCATTCACTACCCTTTCTGTAAAGTAATACTTTCATTAGTCCCTGACCTTATCTTATATCTAGGATAGCCTTATTCATATACCATGCATGATTAAACTCCTTCTTGTATTAACCTTTACCACCTCTACAGGAAGACTGTTCCATACATCCACAACCCTCTCAGTAAAGTAATACTTTCATTAGTCCCTGGCCTTATCTTATATCTAGGATAACCTTATACCTATCCCATTAATGCTTAAACTCCTCCTCTACCACTTATGCTGGAAGCCTATTCCATGCACCCACCACCCTCTCAGCAAAGTAATATTACATTTCTTACCACAAAAACACATTAAAATATTAAATATTTCCAGCCTTTTCAAAACCTTGAGGTGGACCCCAAATATATGGATATAACTAGTTGCATTTATACTTATATGAACCTTTTAATATTGTATTCAACTGTTTTATATGTAATAAAAATGTTATTGAAAAATTGTTAATTTCTTATTTTATCCCTTCCTCTGCACCCACGATGCACCTAAAGAACGTAACACAGCACCATACAGCACTTTGCACCCACACGTTTTGGCATTCCACAATGTCAATTTGCCCCCCAGAACATACCACAATGTAACTTTGCCCCTGTAGAACACACCACAGTGACACTTTGCCTCACAGTACATGTTATTTTGCCCCACAGAAGCCACAGCATCAATGGCTTGAGTAAATTTTCCCATTAATATGCCACTATTAGCCTGACCTTTAATATGCCACTATTAGCCTGGCCATTAATATGCCACAGCATAATTGCCCAGTAATATGCCACAGTGTAATTGCCCAATAATATGCCCAGCGTAATTGCCCAGTAATTTGCCACAGTGTAATTGCCCAGTAATATGCTGAAGTGTAATTGCCCAGTAATATGCCAGTGTAAATGCCCAGTAAGATGCCCAGAAATATGCCACAGTGTAATTGCCCAGTAATATGCCCAGCATCAATGCCCAGTAATATGCCACAGTTTAATTGCCCAGTAATATGCCACAGTTTAATTGCCCAGTAATATGCCCAGCATAATTTCCCAGTAATATGCCCGGCATAATTGCCCATTAATATGCCCAGCCTGATCCCCCAGTAATATGCCACCGTTTAATTGCCCAGTAATATGCCAGTGTAATTGCCCAATAATATGCCAGTGTAATTGCCCAATAATATGCCAGTGTAATTGCCCAATAATATGCCAGTGTAATTGCCCAGTAATATGCCCAGCTTGATCCCCCAGTAATATGCCAGTTTAATTGCCCAGTAAAATGCCCAGCATAATTGCCCAGTAATATGCCACAAAGTAATTGCCCAATAATATGCCCAGCATAATTGCCCAGTAATTTGCCACAAAGTACTTGCCCAGTAATATGCCCAGCATAATTGCCCAGTAATTTGCCACAGTGTAATTGCCCAGTAATATGCCCAGCATAATTGCCCAGTAATTTGCCACAGTGTAATTGCCCAGTAATATGCCCAGCATAATTGCCCATTAATATGCCCAGCCTGATCCCCCAGTAATATGCCACTGTTTAATTGGCCAGTAATATGCCACAGTTTAATTGCCCAGTAATATGCCAGTGTAATTGTCCATTAATATGCCCAGCCTGATCCCCCAGTAATATGCCACATTGTAACTTTGCCCAGCAATATGCCACCAACCTCCTCCCCCCTTCCTCCCTGCCCCAGTACTCACCTGCTCCATGTCTCCTCCGTGCACCAGGTTTGTTTTTTTTTTCATTAAAGTTTTTTGAAGAAAAAAAAAAAAAAAGCTCACAGCAGCCTGTTACCAGCCCTGTCACACGCGTCCTGCCTGCTTCCAGCAGACGCGTGTGGCAGGGATGGCTACAGCAGGCTGATGTGAGCTCAGCTCACAAAGACTGAACTGCGCGGGTCATGTGACGTCACGTAACCCGCGATCGCGCTAAAACAGCGCAAATTGCCGGGATTGTCCCGTGTGAGATATCCCCCCCGGGACAATCTCTGATTTCACAGAGACAGTTGGCAAGTAATGTGACTATGTCCTGTGTCATAAAGTGCAGATAACTGGAAATGGAAAACGAAACGCATATGTTGTGCTACAAGTTGTACAATATAAACACTGTGGATGTGCTACGTAACAGAGCTAGCCTATGCTGCATTGGGCTTCCTTGTATCACATGTGAGAAAGATAAAATAGGCAAACTGTGGAATCATTGTACACATATGTCAGTTTAATAATTTCCTAAAGGAAGAAGTAAAATGTACTGTTTAATTTGTTTTTGCCGTATGAAACCATGTAGTGCTTATGTAACATAAGACTGTCTTTACTCTCATCTTAATAACAAAATAGTGATTTAACTGTCATCTGATATACCTGTAAGTATATCAGTTAGGACTATGTTTCCAGTTACTGCTGGGTAACTGCTGGATACACATGATTGCCTTTTCAACTACCAATTGAATATTTTCAGAGATGGGAGACTCTTTATAGATGGGAGAAATCTTTATATTTGCAAAGAGTATTAAACAAAAACCTGTGTCTATCTTTCTATAGCTAAAAGGGGTAACTTCTAAATGGCATACATTACATTACCATTTATTTATATATAGCACCAACAATTTACGTACCGCTAGGTACAGAGCATAGAGGGGGAACTACTACTAATATGTTATTTTACTCCAATCAGGGGACATACATACACTACACAGCAGTAACAATAAGAGGTTAATCCTGGCCAAGGCCATAAAGCAACCAGTGGGTCTATATATAAAATGCACACTTTTTGTAAAACGGCAGCAGGCTATCTAGCAAAATGCCAAGCTATGAAAAACTATATAGTGTAATAAAGTTGGTTGTGCCGTACATCTGGCTGCTTGTACTTTATTACACAATATACCGGTAGTTTTTCATAGTCTGCTGCAGTTTATATGTCACTGCATTTTATATATAGCACCAATTGTTGCTATAAGGGTTTACATACATGCAAAGGGTTAAACTTTTATTGATGTACATCTCATGACAATCCCTTTAATATGTAAAACAAGTCCAGTTTATATATTTGAATACATGCTCTACAGGTTCAACTCTGTCCTTCCAGCAGGAGAGACACATCAGACTTGGTCCTTTATTATCTATAGACAAATCATTGAGATGAAATGTTTTAATGAATAGCTTCCAGAGTGATTATGGGCTTTCTGTAAACTAAAAGTATGGGCAACATTTTGAATGAATATTGAGAATTACAGTGCACACAACAATAATCTCATATATGGATTAATATACAAAGTACAAACCCAGAATCTACACTCCTTACTTTGAATAGTTATCTGTTATGTATTAAATGAGTCAATATTCATGTTTTAAACAAAGATTAATAAAAAAGAATCTGACATATAGTTACAATTTCCTGATTAAATGAACAGAAAGCTTTTGATAATGTTTATAGTCACTATGTAGTTTGAGGTATGGATAGTTTCTAGTCTTTTGATGGATGATGCAAGCTAATGGTCTTTCTTCTACTAAGTTCTGTTTGTATCACCTGTTCTAGACTTTACATCAAATCTTGTTGTCCTTTCTGGGTATGACTTCTGAGAAGCTCTGGCTTAGATTGGTTTGTCACCTTGATCTGACGTAAACCAGTTGTTTTTACAGTTGACTCCCTACACATAGCGAAGTTGCATTGCCACACTTGGGAGGATTGACACTTCCACTTCCCATCCACACCCCTCGGCATCCCAGGCCCCCTGCATGTCCCTGATATGTTGTACAGAGAAAATCTTTCCATGGTCATGGGATGGAGGTAAAACGAGAGGATGAATTTGAGTAGCAGATCATACCAAACAATATAATACTGAATAAATTACTCATGGTCCAGCGCCAGACAGACTAGTATCTATTTCCCTCTGTGTAACGTGTCATTTCTACTCCATAAATCTAATGAAACTTTCCAATCTTTATGACTTTCTACAGGGACAAGCTGATCTTCTCAAATATGCCAAAACTGAGACCATGGAAAATCTAAAGCAAATTCATTATGCTGCCCTTTCCTGTGGACTCAATAAGCCAAACACTGGAAACCCAGAGATAGCCAAGCCCAGGCGAAGCTTGGAGGCCATCCCAGAAAAAACAGGAGATGAAACTGGAGATTGAATTTAACGAAGGATCACATGGTTGTGCTATTTTTGATAAAGAGTTTATCACTCAAGACAGTATAGCTGCACACGTGCTCCACTTTGCACTTACCGAAGGAAAAGTTTATTTTATTATATTTGTTTTGTTTATTATTAAGCGCCTCTGGAGAAGTGAGCACCAGTCAGTTAACTTGTGTGGACTATAAGGATCTTTTACATGATGGTGTGCAGATTGTCTCATTGGATGATAAAAAAAACTACAATTCTGAGAGTGCACAAAAATACACGTGCTATCATTGAAAGCAGTAGATACTCGCAGATTTTAAACATGGAGAGGTTTATATTAAATTTTAGTAGACTTATTTAAATAACGCAAAGAAATCCTCACATTTCACAAGATATGTGGTTAGACATAAACAAGACAAGTGCACACTGGGCAGCAATGCAATGCGCAGAGGATTAAAACTAAAGACATGGCTACTCCTTTGTGTTTATGTTGAGCCATTCTGTACATAAATGAGAATAGTGAATGCAATAAGGGTTGTGCGCACTACATGTGTGTACACGATATGGAAGATCAGTGATTATGTGCACTTCACCGTTAAAATAAAATAGATTATTCTACCACAGAGTTTTAGAAATGTTCATATCAAATGTAAAAGTGACCAAATTTGAAGAAGAAATATTGTACATATATATATTCCTTTTTTTATTCTGTGATGTGCTCACATAAAGAGTTTTATCTTAATGTCATGCGTTTTAATGGATATTAACTTTTTTTTGGTTTTAATTTAATGAAAGGGTGACAAATAACAATAGTGCAATGTTTGTTAGAAATTTTGCTGTTTTAATGTCATTTGAAATTGGACATCTTTTTTGGAAAAGGTAACAAAGATTGTCCTAAATTGTATTTATAAAATCAGCACAGCATTATTTTATGCCTATATTTTTTTTTAATAGTCACATCTCATAACGCAATAAACATAAAGGATCCAACCCGAGTTATTTTTGAGAGAATAAAAAATTGAGTGTATTTTTTTGTTTGTTTGTTTGTCTCTGAATTATGGAAAATGGCTGTGTCTGGCTAAATATCTAGTAAATGGCATTCAATTCAAACATAGTGGAATAAGCCATTATAACCTCTTTTAATGTGCACTGAATATCTGCAGAGTTTTATAGCAGGAAGAATTTATGTGTAGGTTCCAATTCATATTTTAGTGGGTTATAAGCAACACAACACAGATTTAATGCTTCATGGTTTAAGAGCAAAGCTTCAAATATATAGATTTAAAATCAAAGATCGAACAAAAAAAAAAAAAATGCCAGCTGACACCAGATGGTCTTCCTACCTGTCAAATCTGTGATTTAAATGATTGCAATGTTCACTGGATGGTAAGAACTACAATCTCAGTCATATTGTCAGAACACAGGCATCACTATCACTGAGTTTTTAGGGTCACATGTGCCAGTGGAAATTGTTCATTCAAACTGAGTATTTGTGTAATGTTCTTTAAGTATTGGCACACAAACAAAATCCACACATATTTTGATTACAGGTTGATCCACAGCCAACATATTTATAAAAACGGTGTCCACTTGGATGCTCTCTCTTATGGCATGATAGTTGTCCTTCAAGCAAGATGAGTTTTAGAATTCTTGCTTGAAGGACGACTGTCCAATAAGCAGGCTCCCAGCTCTGATATTTTAATTGCCGTGTGGGGGGGCTGGGAGCCATTGCTTTTCACTGTAAGGAGGACTAAATGGTAGCTGAGGACAGAGGACGTGTTTCCTTTAAAAGTCAACCTCCTAGCACTATTCACTAAAGTGCAAGTTGACCTCCCCACACTATACTCAACTTTTATTGAATAGACACCTATGATTTCTCAAACCAAAACTAAACTCCATAATTAGAGGCCCACAAAACACATGAGTGAGCGGTGTTATAGAACTTTGTTTTCACAGTTCGTGTCTGATAGGAATGTCATACAGACGTGCGAAAGAAAAATAGCCATAATCACCAAAAATAGATCTTCCCACAACGCTCTCACCAGTGCTCTATACAATGGCATGAGCACTTCCCTCTTTCTACTGCTAATACCTCATACTATGCAACCAAACATTCTGCTAGCATTTCCTGCTGCTCTATTGCATTGCCTACCTACCCTTAACTCCACTGAAATTATTACTCCTAAATCCCTTTCCTCAGATTAGGACTGTACCAAATATTCTATATTCTGCTATTGGGTTTTTACACCCAAGGTGCACTTGTCCATATTAAATGTCAGTTGCCACAGCTCTGACCATTTTTCTAGTTTAGCTAAATCATTTGCCATTTGGCTTATCCCTCCATGAACATCAACCCTGTTTCAAATCTTTGTATAATCAGCAAAAAGACATACTTTACCAACAAGACCTGTAATAACACTAATCAAATATTAAAGAGAATGAGACCAAATACAGATCCCTGAGGTACCCACTAGTAACAAGAATTACTACCTTGCACTGAATATACTCCATTGACTACAACCCTCTGTTGCCGCCAATTGTCTAATCCATTCAACAATATTGAAATCCAAACTCAAAGATTGCAGTTTATTGATAACCCTTCTATGTGCGACAGTGTCAGAAGCCTTACTGAAATCTAGGTAAGCAATGTCTACTGCACCACCCTGATCTATTATTTTAGTCACCCAATCAAAAAAGTCAGTAAGATTAGTTTGGCATGACAAACCCATGTTGTCTCTGATCTTGAAATCCATGCGATTTTAGATGTTCAACAATCCTATTCTTTAACAAGGTTTCCATTATTTTCCCCACTACTTACTGGTCTATAGTTGCCCGACTCCTCCCTAGTACCTTTCTTGTGAATGGGCACAACATTTTCTAATTTCCAATGTTTTGGGACTACTCCCGTTAAAATGATTGTTTAAATGAATCAGTTAACAGTTTTGCTAGTACACCGATCAGTTACTTTAAAAACGTTGAATGAATCCCATCAGGGCCCATCAACTTATTTGTCTTTACTTTAGACAGCTGAAGTCAAACCTCTTCCTCTGTAAACATGCATCAAAAGACTCATTAGTCTTTTTCCCTAAATGAGGTCCCTTACCCTCATTGTCATTTGTAAAAACCAAACACAATTCGTTAAGGCAGTCTGCTAGGCCTTTATCCTCGTCTACATAGCATCCTTCTTTTGTTTTTAATCCTTGTTTTACTTTCCTTTTCTCATTTATGAATCTAAACAATGTGTTATCCCCCCTTTTCACTGACTGGGCTATTTTCTCTTCTGCGTGTGTTTTGGAAGCTCTTATAGCTTGCTTTTCCTCTTTCTGCCTACTCTTATAGACCTTTCTATCTTTCTCACTCTGAGATTTGTTATAATTATTAAATGCTAGCTTTTTGTTTTTTACTATTTTGGCCACTTTTGCAGAGTACCACAGTGGTTTCTTCAATGTTTTGTTCACCATGCCACGGTCACTTTAATAAAATATGACCCCACTGGGGGCTGCAGGCTGACGTTAAGGTCACTTGGGCCACCTTTTTTTCTTAATAGTGAGTTCGCTGGCCCCAGGGGGCATGATTTTTTGGGCAGCGCTAGGAAACTCGGGTTGGCTATTACACCACCAGCCTCCTGCCTTTATTTTAATAGAGAATAACCGCAATTTGATCGAAATGCCACTATTCCCTTACAGCAGTACCCGTTTAAGTTGAATCGCACACTGCTCCTTCTGGAATAGTGCGTGTTAAATTAAAGGTCTCCACACCCCTATTCCACTTCTAGCTTGCACAAACACAGTCCACATTTAAAAAAAGGCAAAGTCATTTTATCCAGCTCTATGTATATCATGCCAATGATTTAAATACATCCCAGGCCCCATCAGGCCCGATCCTGGACAGGTGAACCACGCCCAGGCACAATGGTACAGATGCATTGTTTTAGGGAGCTCTCTCCTTAACAGCACATTGATGTGCGGCCCACAGCTGAGTGCCTGTGGTAACCACCCCGAGGGCTGAGTGCAGTGTGACTGGTGTAGACATGAAGGTAATGGAAGAAAGAGACAGACATGAGGGTATGGGGGGAGAGAGACAGACATGATGTTATGGGGGGGAGAGAGACAGACATCAGGGAATGTGAAGAGAGAGACAGACATGAGGGAATAGGACGAGAGACAGAGACAGGCATGAGGGTATGATAAGAGAGTGAGAGACAGAATTGAGGGTTCGACATGAGGGTATGGGGAGAGAGATACGCGAGTGACTGACATGGTGAGCATGGGGGAATTTTATATATTGCTCCTTGTGTACTTCTTTTCCAATGATGCTCAGTCCGGCTAATTGAAGACCAAGGCTGGTTGTGCAACATGGGAATGGCAGTTAAAGCTTACTTTTTAGCCCATCCCCCCAAAAAAATTAAATGGACATGTCTGGAAAAGATCTCCCCAGCCAGCGTTTCTGCCGGCACGCTTTTTTTTTTTTTTTAAAGGGCCAAAGTAAGTTAAAGTACAAAAAAATAAATACACAACACACTAATAATAAAACAATAAAAAAAGTTTATAAGCAATTCCCTGCGTTTAACCCCTTCCCTGCCACTGATCTTGCGTAAGCAGTGATCTTGCACATCAGCGCATTTATTTTGTACTGTAATTTATTATTTACTACAAAGGCTCTTCTAAGAGTTATTAACCACTTATTTGCCGTCGATCACTGCTTACGCAATGATATTGACGCCAAAGCAGTTTTTCTCTGTCTGCATATTTTCCCGTATTCGCTCAAATATAAGACAAGGTTTTTTTCAGAGCAAATGCTCTGAAAAAGACCCCTTGTCTTACATTCGAGGTCGTCTTATAGTCTGACCTCAAATCGAGCTGCAGGGGACCTGGATCCCCCTCGCTAACAGCCGGTGGGTGTCTGCGAGATACGCGCAGACATCCCCCGCTGCTGCCCGACACGTCTGTCGGGACTTTTATGATGGGTCCATGAAAATACATTCATGTAATAGAGGATGGCAGGGAAATGAGAAACACATTTTAAGGGCAAAAAATCTCCTTCCCTGTAACTCTCTATCATGAATAAAGCCCTAAAATGGAGTTTACTATTATGTGACTGAGGTAGCAATATCCGCTGAGAGCAGGTCACACAGCATCATATGAAAGAGGCAGCACCAACCAACAGATGGTGTTTATAACTCATTTATCTTTCAGTGTGAAATCAATAAACCCTGTAAGGCGTCTAGATAAAAAATAATATGAAACACAAAATAAATAAATACAAATAGATGCTGCTGCTATAAAAAGATTTACATTCAAACCTGAATTTAAGTCCTCGTAGAAGATAATAAATTAGGAGTCTTTCTTCATCTGTTGCTGATGTTGTGTGAGGATATTATGCAGTAAAGATAATATTCTGTAACGCCCCAATGTTATTCCCACTTCAGTTATTCAAAAAATATGAATGTGGAAAAGCTGTTATTTTGTAACTGTAGCAATGGAATCCTGACAAGATGCATCATCACAAACACTGCCTGTTGCCGTAGAAACATGTTGCTATGACAACACTGGCTTCACCAACAAATCATGTTTACCACATTAGGTGTTTATCTTTAATTCTTGGTTTTCAAAAGCCACATATATGCTCAAACAGTGAGTCCAATTTATTTTAATTTACAGTATTAAAGCTATTACAAAACAATATAATTCATAATTCTTTAGTCTCCCAGTTTCCCTTCACAAAAATGACTCCTTCCTTTGATAGTTTTGTGCATTTTTACTCAATGTTCTCTGTTCCTGCCCAACCTCTTTAGGGTAGAGACATGACCAATTATTTCTTATAGTATTCTGTTCAACATTAACCACAGTCATAGTGGTCAACAGCCTGTTAGTGGGACAGATCTTTTTTTTGTGGGCCTGTCCCATCAAATTAGTGGTTGTTTTTGGTGTACAGTTTAATTCTCTCTTTTCTAATAAAAAACATTAACACTAAATATATATTCATATACCACAAACAACTGACATGGGGGTGTGTGTGTCAATGAACAGCATGATGGTGCTTGCATGTGGATGCTAACATGTTTCACTAGTTATGTAACTGTGTACTGTCCACGTCTTAATTCATCAGATAACCAAATCCTCTATTTCCGGTAATCCAGAGGCGTCACTAGGGTTGGTGTCACCCGGTGCGGTAACTCATCGTGTCACCCCCCTGGATTTCCTCCAATACCATGCCAAACAGATTCCTTAGTAATGCCAGTCAGTTGGCCCATTAAATATGCCACATACAGGAGTCCCACAAATTATGTCACATGCAGGTGCCCTTTAACTATGCCACACACAGGAGCCCATAACTATGCCACATACAGGAGCCCCATAACTATGACACATAAGAGCCCCATAAATTATGCCACATCAAAGCCCCATAAATTATGCCTCACCTTGGAGCCCAATTAATTATGCCACACACACAGGCGCCCCTTAATTATGCCACACACAAGCACCCCATAATTATGCCACACAAAAGAGCCCCTTAATTATGCCACACATGGGGCCCAATAAATAGGGACAGCCATTAATTATGCGACACACAGGAGCCCCACAAGGTGACAATTGTACAATTCGAAAACAATACATATCTATAAACACAGACATCTCTCTATAACTAGTTGCATTTATACTTATTTGAATTATTTAATATTCTATTTAATAAAAATGTTATTTGAAAAATTGTATTCCTATTTTTTATTCCCTTCCTCTGTACCCACATTGCACCTAAAGGAATTAACACAGCACCATACAGTACCCACAGAACTTGCCATGCACCCACGGCACGTGGCTTGCACTCATATTGCACCTACACGATTTAGCATGCCACAGTGTCACTTTGCCCAACAGAACTAGCCAGTGTCACTTTCCACATAGTACATGTTATTTTGCCCCACAGACAATGAAACAGCATCACTTTGCCAATTAAAATATGCCAGTATTTAACCCCTCGATATGCCAGGATTTAGCCATTCAATATGCCAGGATTATGTTGCCATTCAATATGCCAGGATTTTGCCCCCCAATATGCCATTTAATATGCCAGGATTTTGCCCCTCAATATGAAAGGATTTTGTCCCTCAATATGCCATTTAATTTGCCAGGATTTTGCCCCCCAATATGCCATTTAATATGCCAGGATTCTGCCCCCCAAAATGCCTTTTAATATGCCAGGAGTTTGCTCTCAATATGCCAGTATTTTGCCCCCAATATGCCATTTAATTTGCCAGGATGTTGCCCCCTTCCCCCCGCCCAATATGCCATTTAATATACCAGGATTTTGCTCTCAATATGCCATGATTTTGCCCCCAATATGCCATTTAATATGCCAGGATGTTGCCCCCCCCCCACCCCCCCAATATGCCATTTAATATTCCAGGATTTTGCTCTCAATATGCCATGATTTTGCCCCACAATATGCCATTTAATATGCCAGGATTATGCCCCCCAATATGCCATTTAATATGCCAGGATTTTGCCCCCAATATGCCATTTAATAAGCAAGGATTTTGCCCCCCAATATGCCATTTAATATGCCCGAATTTTGCCCCCCAATATGCAATTTAATATGCCAGGAATTTGCTCTCAATATGCCAGGATTTTGCCCTCAATATGCCAGGATTTTGCCCCCCAATATGCCATTTAATATGCCAGGATTTTGCCCCCCAATATGCCATTTAATATGCCAGGATTTTGCCCCCAATATGCCATTTAATATGCCAGGATTTTGCACCCCCAATATGCCATTTAATAAGCAAGGATTTTACTCTCAATATGCCAGGATTTTGACCCCCAATATGCCAGGATTTTGACCCTCAATATGCCAGGATTTTGCCCCCCAATATGCCATTTAATATGCCAGGATTTTGCCCCCCAATATGCCATTTGAAATGCCAGGATTTTGCACCTCCAATATGCCGTTTAATATGGCAGGATTTTGCCCCCCAATATGCCAGGATATTGCCATGTAATATGCCAGGATTTTGACCCTCAGTATGCTCGTTATGCCACCCTCCTCCCCCCTGCCCCAGCCAGTACTTACCTCCTTGCTGCTGTCTGTCGGTGCAGGTCCGTGGCTGTGAGGGAATAGATGTGCGTCCCCCTCCGGCCGCGCAGATCAATAAAGTTTTGTTTTAAAAACTTCCCTCACAGCCACGGACCTGCACCGGTAGACGGCAGCAAGGAGATTTTTTTTTTTTTTAATGCAGGGGGTGTCGGCAGCACGAGTGTCACCCCCCGCTGGTGGTGTCACCTGGTGCGGTCCGCACCCCCCTGCTTTACACCACTGCGTTAATCATATTGGTATGATATTCCATTGAAAGTATATTGTTGATTATAACCCATTACTGTTGCGCTACACATACTATTACCCTTCCACATACTTTTTCAATCTGCTTCCATGTTCTTTTTCTCCCTTTGCTAAAAATCACTTCATATGATTTATTTAGCTGTGACAACACTGTTTACACTATATGTCACTGCCTGCCATAAAGTATTATCAAGAAGCCTGTGGCTGTTAATCTTTCTTTTTCTCTCTCCATTTGATATAGCTGCAATATTCCCTTTTGCTTTTAAATTATTGAGAGTATGACATGTCATTGGTACTGAGTGATGAATAACTATGTATTTCCACCTGCTGGAATTCAGTAAAGGATATCATTTGATACATGAAGCTTGTAAAATCATCAGTGTCCAAAAATTGATCCTGTTTCTTTGAATTGCATCCCAGATAGAATTTATCTGGCTAGTCTAGTTGCAGATGTGAGCAATACATTGGATCAGTGCTTTACTGCCAGAGTAGTAGCCTTTCATATTTTACTTGTATTTTATCTGTTTATTGCATTTGTCTAAAATGCCTTGATGCCATCACCAATTTAATAATTATCAGGAAATTGATAAGTATAGTTTTTTGTATCCTCTATCTTTGTCCAACAACTACTGATGGGGTGGGGAAAAAAATAAACGCTATCACCTGGATTTTGGTTTGATGAATCTTTTTTTGCATGCCTGTTTATGAACGTGTTCCCCTTTTTTAATTTGTTGTACATCTGTTCAGCATTCCCTAAGTAAAAGATAAACTGCCAAACCAAAAATAACCTCTATAGTCCCCATAAACATCTATGAGATTATAGAGACTGCCCATTGGCCAGTATTTAGCCATTCAGGATGCCATTTTTTAATGCCAGTATTTTGCCCCTCAATATGCCATTCTTTTGTCACTCAATATGCCAGTATTTAGCCACTTAATATGCCAGTATTTAGCCACTCAATATGCCATTACTTTAGTATGGCAATATTTTGCTTCTCAACATGCCATTTAATATGCCAGTATTTTGCCCCTCAATATGCCAGCGTTATGCTCGTTATTTGCACCCTCCTCTCTTACCCCCTTGCTGCTCTGTCTCCCGGTGCTCTGCTCTGTTTAACCAGTCAGCGTCATTTTTTTTTTTTACCAAACTTTATTGAAGCCGCGGGGCTGGAGGGGAGCGTAGAACGCTTCCTTTACAGCCGCTGACCTGCTAAACAGAGGGGAATTTTATTTTCTTTCTGGTGTGACCTGGCCCACCGGGCCCGGGACGCCAGTATCACTTGTCACGACCTGATGGTGGGCCTGAATGTCCACATGCAACACAATCCCAGCCAGTACAACTTAGACCTTGTGTGTGCTGAAATGTATCGCTGGATCCAATTACAGAATAGATTGGGTTAATGGTAAATACCGGCGTAGTATGAGGGTGTTCAGCAAGAGCCGGGCCTCTTCTCACCATGGACCAAGAATAGATAAACTTGTGTGATGAGTGCACCAGATATTTCTCTGTCTCACAACTCAAGTTTATCTATCAAAGGAAGGCTGAACCTAATGTCACTGACACCCGGGTACAATCATTTTTTTTAAGTAACATTTGTAAGGGGGGGGAGGCATAGCGGGGTTACAATAATTATTTGCCCGTCACAGGTGAAAATGTCACTATAGCAAACTCCTTCACACTTAAAACCAATCAATGTGTCAGTGTGACATTTCAATCTTTCTTTGGCAACATGTTGACCTCTCACTCTAAAAACATCACCCATTTTCCAATCAGACTGCTTTCACAATAATCCACAGTTTCATATTGCCTTCCAGCATTTGCCCATGTCACACTGCCCTCACAGCACTTGCCACAGTTATGCCACACGGCACTTGGCACAGTGTTACATTTCCTCACAATACTTTCCCCAGTGTCACATTGTTACATAGTACTTGCCACATTGTGCCAAAAACACTTGGCATAGCATCACATAGCTCCACTGTACTTTCCCCAGTGTGACATTGTCCCACAGCACTTACCTCAGTGTCTTCCTGTTCCACAGTACTTGTCACAGTGTCACATTGTCCCAACAGCACTTAACACAGTGTCTCGGCTTGGCTCCTCCTCCCTCCTGAATGATCCTCCAACTCTAAATACAGTGCACTCCTTTTGTGCAGATGTGGTATGGTCACTGTAATGGGAACCAGGCTACCTGACCGGTACCTGGCTGTTGCCTAAGGCTTCCCTCTCCTCAGGGCTGGCAGGAGAGAGGTGGCTGTCACTTACCACATCCCTTTAGCTGACCTGTCAATGCTGAAAGGTGGTGCTGTTACAAGTTATATGGGTGCAATCAGGTGCTGTGGGTACAGCGGCAAGGGATGTGTGGGAAATTATGAAAGGAGGGCAGGAAAAATGAAGGACAGTGGGAAAGAAATAATGGTATGCATTGTTTCAAAAACATTTTTATGATATGGTGCCACAGGGCAGTTAGCACATGGTGACAACAGATGACTATGTGCGCAACACAGTAAAAATCTCAGAGAAAACATGACAATCGCCAATAGATATATTGAACTGAATAAAACTTTAGCAGTTAAAAAATCAAAGTAATCCACCTATCAAAAAAAAGAATATGCGGCATAGTGCCGGCCTGTGGCACAAGGGATGCATACCCTCGTTTTCAAAAGATACATTTACGGTATATTTTCTTCTTCATTTCAGACACCTTCATATTTCTGTCCTCATACAGGGTTACTTCAAAAATTTAATTAGTGTCGCGTTGTTAAATATCTACTTCTCTATTGTAATAAATACTTAATGTATATATATATATATATTTATAGATATCTCTAAACCCATATTTAAAAATAATAACTAGAAAAGAAAAACTAAATGCCTGTATAACTTTACAAAAGAACTCTTTAACTCCACTAAAATAATAAAAATAGAGAGAGCGAAAGCAATAAAGAGTTAACTTTATTTAGAATTCCATTGACGACATTTAATGATGATATCTGTACCTTCACTTTCTCTGCAAAGCAGAAGGCACTGGATAATTGATTGGCCCCAGGTTATTGAGTTCAAACCAATGTTTAAGGGTGTATAGCTTAGTCATAATGGTATCTTTACTTTCAAAATACCTCAAATAAATAATACCTCCTGGCTTCTTTTTACAATTTACAGGTTTTTGGCCTCAAGCGCTCTCTTTGATTTTGATTCATTGCTACAATATGAGCAATAACACATCAAATGTAGAAGCACCATGGTCTGTATTGTGCCAGAAAGATCCCTGATGCAGATATTATTTTTGCTGACCTATGATTCCACGTTAGCACTTTTTACTTTCTCTCAAACAAGCTAGAACTGTTGATTGTATTTCTTAAAGAAACCTTATAGGTTAAATTCTAACTAGTCTCAGGAGGAGCCATGCTGAACCATTCTTAATAAAGTAACTTTATAAAGGGTTCACTTGGTCTACTGTGAAGCAGCAGAGGGATTCCCTTTCTTTCTGTTCCTTCCCAGTTTTTCATACATTAATGAATAAGAGAGTGAAAGGTATGGTACGAAAAAGTGTGTATTTAGCACCAAGAATATTGCATTGTTTTTACCCTACAGAGTGGGAAAACATAGCCCCAGGGAAAGATATTTAAGGAACTTTTTAATGAGAAAGTGTGTTTTTGGGTGCCTGGGGTGGAGACCAGGGTGAGCCGGGGTTCCATCCCACTTTCAGGAACAGTGGATGTTCAATGTCCAGGCCTGGTTTTGTGTTATTCCTGACTACTAGAAGTAAGGAGATTAGGCTCATCCGTGGCTATGAGAGGGAGCTAAATACTAGGCAGACAAACTGTATTTTGGGCCTAGTGTGTTTGAATCGTGAAGGAGAGGCTGACAATTTGTTTACAGAGTTCGTTTTGATTAATTGTGGTCATTAGTGAGGGTTAGAGAGAGAATAGATATGGGAAGGAAGGGGAGAGAGAACAGATATGGGGAGGAGGGGGAGAGAGAACAGATATGGGGGAGGAGGGGGAGAGAGAAAAGATATGTGGGAGGAGGGGGAGAGAGAACAGATATGGGGAGGAGGGGGAGAGAGAACAGATATGGGGAGGAGGGGGAGAGAGAACAGATATGGGGGAGGAGGGGGAGAGAGAAAAGATATGTGGGAGGAGGGGGAGAGAGAACAGATATGGGGAGGAGGGGGAGAGAGAACAGATATGGGGAGGAGCGGGAGAGAGAACAGATATAGGGGAGGAGGGGGAGAGAAAAATGGCTGTGATGACGCCTCTAAGGAGTCTTAGGACAGTTTCAGGACCAGCAGGACTACCTCCATGCCTTCTGCAACTAGTTTGCCAGTGGAAGGGCTTGGCCTGTCTTATATCTGCTTAGTTTTCTTTTCAAAATCTCAAATTTTCTGGACTCCACTAAGGAATTTGTGGACCACCAAGTCATGAAGTTTTGTTAAAGAGCTTGTTTTCAGCTTTCCCTACCATTTGTTCTTTTGACTTCAATATTTATTTAATTTGACTGGCCTTTTCATTAGCCTTCAGCGGATTGGGGGTCTGGTCAACCAAAGTAAATTGGTACATGGGGAGATTATGTGGGAACATGTTTTATGTGATGATGGGGCTCTGCACTTTAAGGTCCACTACTCAAAAGCATACATGCCCAGGAAAGGATTTTGGGTGCAATTGAGGTACATACAGGTGTCAGGTCCCGCCGCGCAGCTCCTCTCCGGAGTACCCAGTCCTCGCTGGATGTCACGGAGTAGCAGGGGACCTGTGCTCTGTATCGGCGGCTTCTCTTCCAGCGCGCGTCACCAACGACGGTGCACGCGCCCCTCCTCTCTGCAGCATCATCCAAGCCGGCACGCGCGTCATGACGTCACCAGGCGCGAAGTTTAAAAGGAATCACCAAGCTGAATACTGTGCTTGGTGATTCTTGCTCATGTACTGCCTATATTGCGTACCTGCCTTTCTGTCTCCCCGTTATCGACCCGGATTGTCTATTGTTGTTCCCTGCCTTCTCCTACCCGACCCTGGATTGTATTACTGGACTACCTGCCTGCCTATACCCTTGACCTGGACTGTATCACTGGACTACCTGCCTGCCTATACCCTTGACCTGGATTGTTTTACCGATTACCTGCCTGCCTATGCCCCTGACCTCGGATTTCTAACTACTCTTGCTGTTGTATGCTGTGTATTAACCACCTCCTTGCTGAACTACTGCAGTACCTTGTGGATTACTAAACTGCTCCTCTCTGCTGTATCCTCCTTGCTGAACTACTGCAGTACCTTGTGGATTACTAAACTGCTCCTCTCTGCTGTATATTATCGTATCCTGGTGAGTACCTTACACTCTATACCTATATTTCTGTACCCGTATCCTGACCTCCTATACCAAACCTTACATAATCACCAAGCCAGAAAATGGAGGCCACGGGTTTAACAGACGCCATCTCAGCCTTGACACAGCAATTAGCTGCGCTGAATCAGACCGTACAAGATCTCCAGTCGGGTCAGAATCAATTGCAACATCAATTGCAGCAACTTCAAACCAGCCATACCAGTCATCCAGAACCAATCATGGCACCCCCAGTACCTTCTCAATTTCCCATGGAAGGAGCCACTGCACTGGAACCCCAGGTTGTGCTACCTGAAAAATTTTCTGGGAATCGATCTAAATATCGGACTTTTGTCACCTCCTGTCAAATATTATTTAATCTACGACCCAGGACCTATGCCTCTGACTATGTTAAGGTTCATACGGTAATATCTTTATTAACTGAGGAGCCACAGCTCTGGGCTCATCATTTATTACACGTGAACAGTCCACTACTTGAATCATGGGGTTCTTTTAAACAGGCCTTGGACTCCCTCTATGAAGATCCTTTTAGAGTTTCATCAGCTACCACCACTATACGAACCCTTCGTCAGGGTCGACGACCTGTGGAAGAGTACATAACCGAATTCAGAAGAATTGCTTTAGAAACAACCTGGAATGAATCTGCATTATTAGATCAATTCCGTTTGGGACTTTCGGATGCCTTAAAGGATGAACTAGCACGTGTCGGAATACCCACCTCTCTGGATGCCTTAACCAGACAAGTAACTCAGATAGACAGAAGACTGAGAGAAAGAAGAGCAGAGAGGCATTCCTCTTTACCTACCTCTAGTTCTCCACATTTCTTCCCCACTGAGCCGTCTCAATCTTCTTCTACTACGGAGGAACCCATGCAAATTGGGTTGACGAGAGGCCCCTTATCTCCTGAAGAAAAAGCAAGGCGTAGGGCCCAGAATTTGTGTCTATATTGTGGCAGAGCAGGCCATATGTATAAGGAGTGCCGAGCCAGACGACGCCTACCACAGGGTAAGTCCATACAAATAGACCAGAAATGCCCTGCTGTACGTACACCCCATTTATCCATCTCTCTCTCCCTACAGTGGACTAACAACCCTATCATGGTATCAGCAATGATTGACTCTGGGGCCAGCGGTTGCTTCATTGATGGTGAACTAGCCAAGACCCTGTCCCTTCCTCTCCGGCTAAAACCCCAACCATTGCAGATACAATTAGTGGATGGTAGTCCCTTGAAAACAGGACCTATCACTCACGAAACCGTTCCCCTCATCGTTACCATCGGGGACAATCATAAAGAATGGCTCCAATTTGACGTGGTACCCACACCTATTTTTCCAGTCATCCTGGGACTCCCTTGGCTTCGATCTCATAATCCTGTCATAAACTGGGAGACCGGAACCTTCGTCTTTTCGTCCACGTATTGTACCACCAGATGCCTCACCGAAGCTACGTTATGTGTTACCCAAGATAATCAGACACCTTCTGGACTACCGGCAAGTTATCTACAGTTCTGTGATGTTTTTGAAAAGAAAAAGGCTGACATTCTACCACCTCATTGGAGTTATGATTGCCCGATCGAGTTACTTCCCGGCGCCTCCATACCGTTTGGAAGAATTTATCCTTTGGCAGAACCAGAACTCTCATCACTCAAGGCTTATATTGATGAGAATTTGGCAAAAGGTTTTATCAGACCTTCGTCCTCCCCAGCCGGAGCAGGAATATTCTTCGTCAAAAAGAAAGATGGTGGATTGAGGCCTTGCATTGACTACCGGGAACTGAATAAGATAACTACGAAGAACAGATATCCCCTTCCTCTCATATCTGAATTGATGGATCGTTTACGTACCGCACAAATATTCACTAAAATCGATCTCAGGGGAGCGTACAATCTGGTAAGAATCCGCAAAGGGGATGAATGGAAAACCGCCTTCAGATCTCGCTATGGTCACTTCGAGTATCAAGTCATGCCCTTCGGCCTTTGTAACGCACCTGCCACCTTTCAGCACTTCATTAATGATATATTTCATGACATTTTGGATCAATTTGTGATTGTCTATCTGGACGACATTCTCATCTACTCCTCGTCCCTACCCCAGCATCGCCATCATGTACAGAGTGTATTATCACGTCTCCGTCAACACAAACTGTACGCTAAGTTGGAAAAATGTATTTTCGAAACTACAACTGTAGAATTTCTGGGCTTTATACTATCCCCCAATAATATCCGAATGGATCCAAAGAAAGTGGATGCTATTCTCCAATGGCCCATACCCACTGACAGGAGAGCCGTCCAGAGATTTGTTGGATTTGCAAATTTCTATAGGAAATTCGTCCGGAATTTCTCCAAACTTGTACAACCTATCACCATCCTCACTTCAAAAAATAGCAGGTTTGAATGGACAATGGCTGCCCAAGACGCCTTCGATACCCTAAAGTCGAGATTTACCACGGCTCCCGTCCTGGCTCTTCCTGACCCTTCTACCGCCTACACCTTGGAAGTTGATGCTTCCGATACTGCTGTTGGAGCAATACTATCGCAACGGCAGAACTATGACAGTCGTCTACATCCAGTTGCCTTCTTCTCTAGAACACTATCCAGTGCTGAACGTAATTACGATGTGGGAGAACGAGAATTATTAGCGATAAAACTCGCATTGGAGGAATGGCGTCATCTACTGGAGGGAGCGACATACCCTATCACGGTTTACACTGATCATAAGAACTTAGAATATCTGAAAACGGCTAAACGCCTCCAACCTCGTCAAGCCCGATGGGCCTTATTCTTTGTTCGATTCCAACTACACATTACCTTTCGGCCTGGCTCACGCAATGGGAAGGCAGATGCACTATCGAGAATGACGGAACAAGAAGATGCAGTACCGTCAAACAACCACACTATCTTACAACCTAACCATTTTTTGGCAATGACTCAATCCGTCTGGGACACTCTACGAACCCATTCCTCTACCTTGACATCGCCTCCACTACCTCTGTTACAACTGAGACAAGGATTATACTATCACAAAGATAAAATATACGTTCCGTCTGAAGTTCGTCCTCTCATTCTCAAGACATTCCACGATACCCCGACAGCAGGGCATGGAGGAATCCGACAAACCAAGGACCTTATCCTGCGCACCTTTTGGTGGCCATCCTTGATAAAAGATGTGATGAATTTCGTCAACTCCTGTCCCATCTGCGCCCGTTCCAAGGAGACCCATATCCGTCCTGCCGGCCTCCTGCAGCCTCTCCCCATTCCTTCCAGACCCTGGACTGATGTTTCCATGGATTTTATCACCGATCTCCCACCGTCACAACGTTATACCACCCTTATGGTTGTTGTTGATCGATTCACAAAGACCGCTCATTTTATCCCTTCAATCAAACTTCCTTCCGCTACTGAGACAGCAGAACTTTTTATTCGTGAAATCTTCAGACTCCATGGACTCCCTGAGAACATTGTTTCTGACCGAGGGTCACAATTTACCTCTCGTTTCTGGAAGGCATTTTGCAAAGGGTTGCATATCCATCGTTCTCTTTCCACCGCATTCCACCCACAGAGCAATGGACAAACAGAGAGAACAAATCAAACAGTTGAACAATACTTACGGTGCTTCTCTACTCACTTACAAGACAATTGGGCCTCCTATCTACCATTAGCTGAATTTGCATACAACAATCATATCCATTGCTCCCTGAAAATGTCCCCATTTTTTGCCAGTTACGGGTTCCATCCCTCCATGCTCCCTGGTTCTCCTATGACTGGTCTCGTTCCTTCTGCGGATGTTCATGTGCGTAACCTTGTCAGTACTTACTCCATGATTCGTACCACCTCATCTACTACAGTACAAGTTCTTTGCTGATCGTCACCGTTCCCCGGCTCCTTCCTATCATGTAGGTGATAAAGTGTGGCTCTCTACTAAACATCTGAAATTGTCCTGTCCTACCCGCAAATTGGGCCCTAGGTTCATTGGTCCTTTCTCTATTCTGGAACTTATCGGGCCTCTGGCTGTGAAATTGCAACTTCCCTCCTCCATACGAGTCCGCCCTGTCTTTCATTCCTCGCTTCTCAAACCCTGGTTACCCAATCCTTATCCTGACAGATGTGTTCGGCCTCCTGCTCCGATTCTTGTTAATGGAATCGAAGAATATGAAGTGGAAGAGATCCTGGATTCTAGACTCCATAGAGGTCAATTGCAATACTTGGTGCATTGGAAAGGATACGATTCCGCTGATCGCTCATGGGAACCAGCCAAAGAAGTCCATGCGAGTGATCTGGTTCGTGCCTTTCATGCCTTACACCCATCCAGACCTTGTCCTTCACGGGCCCGGAGGTCCCGCCTTGGGAGGGGGATCTGTCAGGTCCCGCCGCGCAGCTCCTCTCCGGAGTACCCAGTCCTCGCTGGATGTCACGGAGTAGCAGGGGACCTGTGCTCTGTATCGGCGGCTTCTCTTCCAGCGCGCGTCACCAACGACGGTGCACGCGCCCCTCCTCTCTGCAGCATCATCCAAGCCGGCACGCGCGTCATGACGTCACCAGGCGCGAAGTTTAAAAGGAATCACCAAGCTGAATACTGTGCTTGGTGATTCTTGCTCATGTACTGCCTATATTGCGTACCTGCCTTTCTGTCTCCCCGTTATCGACCCGGATTGTCTATTGTTGTTCCCTGCCTTCTCCTACCCGACCCTGGATTGTATTACTGGACTACCTGCCTGCCTATACCCTTGACCTGGACTGTATCACTGGACTACCTGCCTGCCTATACCCTTGACCTGGATTGTTTTACCGATTACCTGCCTGCCTATGCCCCTGACCTCGGATTTCTAACTACTCTTGCTGTTGTATGCTGTGTATTAACCACCTCCTTGCTGAACTACTGCAGTACCTTGTGGATTACTAAACTGCTCCTCTCTGCTGTATCCTCCTTGCTGAACTACTGCAGTACCTTGTGGATTACTAAACTGCTCCTCTCTGCTGTATATTATCGTATCCTGGTGAGTACCTTACACTCTATACCTATATTTCTGTACCCGTATCCTGACCTCCTATACCAAACCTTACAACAGGGGACATAATATGCCCCATTGAGGGCTTATGAGCTACTGCACTTTTGGTCCTGGAGTTCAAAAGTTCAATCTCATTTTCAGTTTGTGGAGGTCTTTCAGAAAACCCTTGATGTGTTTGGGTTCCCTAGTTCATGATATTGTTGTGGATTGGGGTGGCAATGAAAGCGACTAGATTGGAGTTTTTGGCGATGGTGCATCGCATAGGATGGTGGCTATCTGTACGTTTTTTGTTTTATATTCGGCTTGAATCCCTTCCTTAAATTTTTTTCCAGGTGTGGCTCATCGGCCATTCATACAGTGAGGGAAAAAATATTTGATCCCCTGCTGATTTTGAACATTTGCCCACTGACAAAGAAATTATCAGTCTATAATTTTAATGGTAGGTGTATTTTAACAGTGAGAGAAAGAAAAACAAATCCAGAAAAACATATGTCAAAAAAGTTATAAATTGCTTTGCATGTCAATGAGTGAAATAGGTATTTGATCCCTTCAACTTAGTACTTGGTGGCAAAACCCTTATTGGCAATCACAGAGGTCAGATGTTTCTTGTAGTTGGCCACCAGGTTTGCACACATCTCAGGAGGGATTTTGTCCCACTCCTCTTTGCAGATCCTCTCCAAGTCATTAAGGTTTTTAGGCTGACGTTTGGCAACTCGAACCTTCAGCTCCCTCCACAGATTTTCTATGGGATTAAGGTCTGGATCGTTGCTAGGCCACTCCAGGACCTTAATGTGCTTCTCATTGAGCCACTCCTTTGTTGCTTTGGCTGTGTGTTTTGGGTCATTGTCATGCTGGAATACCCATCCACGACCCATTTTCAATGCCCTGGCTGAGGGAAGGAGGTTCTCATCCAATATTTGATGGTACAATCCATTGTTCCTTTGATGCAGTGCAGTTGTCCTGTCCCCTTAGCAGAAAAACATCCCCAAAGCATAATGTTTCCACCTCCATGTTTGATGGTGGGGATGGGCAGCATTCCTCCTCCTCCAAACACGGCGAGTTGAGTTGATTCCAAATAGTTTGATTTTGGTCTCATCTGACCAAAACACTTTCAAAACTTTGAAATGTTCACTGGCAAACCTCTGACGGCCCTGTACATTATCTTTCTTGAGCAGGGGGACCTTGCGGGTGCTGTAGAATTTCAGTCCTTCACGGCATAGTGTGTTACCAATTGATTCTTGGTGACTATAGTCCCAACTGCCTTGAGATCATTAACAATGATCTACACTCCCGTGTGGGCTGTTTCCTCACCGTTCTATGATTAAGCCTTGTGGCAAAAATCGTGAGACTGTGTCTCCGATAATACTTTTACAAGTTCATCAATAAACTTTTTTTTTTACTTTACTTTTCTGAACACTGTGATGAATCTTTTGGATTTACTTGAAGGGTTGAAGTATTGACCTATTTTGGCTTGCTGGTAATTCTTTTATATCACTGTTTCCTCACCGTTCCCATGATCATTGAAACTCTACGAGGTGAGATCTTGCGTGGAGCACCAGACCGAGGGAGACTGACAGTTATTTTGTGTTTCTTCCATTTGTGAATAATTGCACCAACTTTTGTCATCTTCTCACCAAGCTGCTTGGCGATGGTCTTGTAGCGCATTCCAGCCTTGTGTAGGTCTACAATCTTGTCCCTGACATCCTTGGACAGCTCTTTGGTTTTGGCCATGGTGGAGAGTTTGGAATCTAATTGATTGATTGCTTCTGTGAACAGGTGTCTTTTATACAGGTAACAAGCTGAGATTAGGAGCAATCCCTTAAAAGAGAGTGCTCCTAATCTCAGTTTGTTACCTGTATAAAAGACACCTGGGAGCCAGAAATCTTGCTGATTGATAGGGGATCAAATTCACTCATTGACATGCAAATCAATTTATAACTTTTTTTTGGTTATTCTGTCTCTCACTGTTAAAATACACCTACCATCAAACTTATAGACTGATCATTTCTTTGTCGGTTGGCAAACGTTCAAAATCAGCAGGAGAGCAAATACTTTTTTCCCTCACTATACATATTCTAGTCAGAAAACATGCAGCGGTCAGACCAAAAGGTGAGATGCTAGGAATGTGACCTCTTGTGGCTCAGGTCCAGTGGTTTGGCTCAAACAGTATGTAATGAGTCCAGCTTCACCCCAAGTTGGTTCAGTGATTTAGGTTCCTGGGTTCACCAAAAGTGTTGGTTATTTACCTGGTGACGAAATTATTTAGATTCGGTTCCAGTGTGGACCCTGGTGGATATTGTCAAACATGACTTGGCACGGATTCTAATCCTTATTCCCGAATTAAGCTAAACAAACGCGTTTCAAAGTTAATAGTGTTCCACAAACAGGTTTTAACCAAATGTTTTGATGTGACCACTGAGCTTAAGGCCCACTGGTGGTTAGCACTTGGAGTGAAGGTATCTGAAGGTTAGTGAACAAGGGCGGGAGTTGAGCACCTTTGGTCACACTTTTATATTGGGTGGCAGTTATTGTACAGTATTAGTTTATAATTTAAACGAAGTTATTTGTTCATATTCAGTGTTATTTATAACTTATTATGATTTTTACAGTTGGCTAATACTACATACTATGCAACTTTAATAAATGCTGAGGTCTGTTTTATCTATCATCTATCTATCTATCTATCTATCTATCTACCTAAGTGTGTGTTTATTTTGGGTGATGTGTGTCTAGCTTGGTGGTATAGTATTTATTAGCACAATACCCCCCTACCGTCATACAAGCCCCCTGGAAGTGTAGCACAGTGTTACAGTCAACAGGGCATATGTATGAGTCCACACTCATACATGATATATGATTGGTTGGTCTGTTTGTGTAGTAGTGTCAGTGAGATGCGCATGGTGTATGTTTCTAGTTCTGAGTCAGTGCCATTGTTTTATGGCCATTTCCCTCCCTCCTGCAATATGTTTAACTTCTCTTCTTGTCACAGCAGGTGCGTGGCATGTCCTTGCCAGTCAGGGAGAATTAGTAGAGGAGATAAGGAAAATAGTGTGGCATATGGCTAGTTGGGTCTCAACCCTCCCCTAACCTCTCATGCAGTATGGTTTGATTACCGATTGGACGTGTCCACTGAACTTAAGCCCAGCAGGTGGTTAGCACTTGGAGTGAAGGTTAGTGGAGGTGGTAGGAAGTTTATATTGGGTGGCTGGCAAGAACAGTTTAGGTTATTGCACTATATCTATTGGTGTATATGTTAAATGATTAAGTTATTTGTTAATTTTCCATGTTATTTATGATTAATAATGGATGGTATATGTTCTTACGGTTGGCTAATAGAGTATACTATGGAATTGTAAGGCCTATTTTATCCATACATATGCCTGTGTTTATCTTATTGATGATTTTCAAGAGCTTAATTCTATTTCACTGAATTACTGTCTAGTTAATAAAATCATTTTCTTTATATTTTAATAATTACTTCATTTTAGACTTATGGAAAAACAATCCTACTGAAGGAATTTAGTGGAGGCTTTTGGAATATTTAGGTCAGGCAAAAGAAAATTAGATTTTCAACATGGGTCAGTGGTTTGTTTCTTATTGTTAATGCTACTAAGTTCTGCTTCACTGTTATTGAATGTTTTCTGTTGAACTACTGTATAAAAGAATATTAATGAATTTTCTGGGAGTGTGAGACACATAAACATCAAATCTGACATCTTTCTTCACAGATGATTGACAGGAAAGCAAATTACAAATAATTGCCACATCAAAATGATGCATTCCTGCATTAACAAGCATGTATAAATTTAGTTCAAACACATTGACGTGCAATTTCTATTTTTACAGAGGCAATAATAATAATTATAGGGAAACATTGATAAGGTGAGGGTTCTCACATCATCTGCCAGGAGAAATAATAAAAATTATATATTTACAACACTAACTGTTTTTTTAATTTGTACAAACAAGGTTAACAAGCAGAGGCGTCGCTAGGGGGGGGCTACTGGGGCTGAAGCCCCGGATCTCTAGTCCATAGCCCCGAATGGAGACTCTGACCACGCCCCCTCGCGTTCGACCCCGCTTCCTGCATGCTGCAATCAGTATGCTGAACAGCACCAGACTTCACCCCCTCGCGATCGGCTCCGCCCATCGTGCTTAACTCCGCCCCCTCACGCTTTGCACGTGAGTGAGTGGCAGAGTTATGAGTGTGCATGTGTATGTATGTAAGTAGCAGAGTGTGAGTGGCAGAGTTATTAGTGTGCATGTGTATGTGAGTGGCAGAGTGTAAGTGGGTGTGAGTGGCAGTGTTATGAGTGTGCATGTGTATGTATGAGAGTGGCAGAGTGTAAGTGGGTGTGAGTGGCAGAGCGTAAGTAAGTGTATGTGTGTGAGTGTGGCAGAGTGTGTTTGAAAGAGAGTGTGTGTGAGTGAATGTAAGCATGAGTGGAAGAGTTATGAGTGTGTATGTGTGTGAGTGGAAGAATGTAAGTGTCTGTAAGTGTGAGTGTATGCGTGAGTGTGGCAGAGTGTGAGTGTTTGGAAGAGTGTAAGTGTGAGTTATGAGTGTGCGTGTATGTGTGTGGCAGAGTGTGTGTGAGTGGTAGAGTATTGGAGAGTATAAGTGTGAGCAGCAGAGATATGAGTGTGCGTGTGAGTGAGTGTAAGCATGAGCAGCAAAGTTATGAGTGTATCATTTCCTGGTGCCCGGGATTTGTTGAGCCCCGATATATACCCATATATACCTATTGTTCATTTGGCGTCAATTATATCAGTCTGTATGCTGCCTAAGCATGTGAGCTTATTACTCCACTTCTATCAAATCTGTCATGGGCTCCAGCCCCGGATCTTTTGGAGACCTAGCAACGCCCCTGTTAACAAGCAGGATGTTGATGCAAAGGTTTGTTTTTACCCCTTCTTAAATAGATATACTTGTATCACCCTTGACAAGCAACCAAAAAACTATGAAGATTGAACTTTAATGGTGAATAACTTTGTGTGCATGGAAAACTACAATCTATATAGCCTAATCCTCGACATATCAACTCAACCTATTATTCATAAATAAATAAATATATACCTGCTTTTTTAACTGCTCCTTTAGTAGTCACCACAGATTTCTGAGAGATGGACAGTACATATGATATATGTGTGTAGTAAGGTCAGCTCGGGGGCTCAGTAAGCTAACAATATATAACTGATCAAATCAAATCTTAACTCTTTGCTCCAAGAGAATGTATTTATACTTCTGAAATAGAATGGTCCTTGAAATACTCACTCTTTGCTCAGTGGGGATATTCACACCCGCAGGCTCCCAGAAGACGACAGCCTCAAAAATGAGGCAGACTTTCAGGATCCTGCTTCGAGCTCTCCCAGGACATATGATCGCTGTGATAATGAATCACAGCAATTGTATACAATGCCAGGATTTTACGGTCTCCTTCCAGAACCTTTTCCCTTCTCTGTCCCACCCTTTCATTTCTCTCCTTTTCCATCCCTGTGTCTCCCGAATCACGTTCTCATTTCCCTTTTAGTCTTGTTTTCTCACAGCCCACCAAAGGTGATTAGTGACCTTTGGTAGCCCAATAACTTTAGACTTTGGCTACCATAATGCTTGATGTGAAGGTAATTTCACAGCAGCTAGAGTGCCAACATTGTCAACTACGAAATGAAATCCCATGAGGCTCAGGCAGGTGAACGATTATATGCAATAATTTGTCTATGGAAACAACAGGAGTCCTATTGCTTAAAACTATAGAAAGTTAATAAGAAACATTCAAGCAATTACATAAATAAACCATATACAAATATAATCTGCATCCCGGTTGTATGACATTAATTATAATAATTTTAATCCAATAATTGTCTCATCATTTATATTTTAATTATAACACATCATCATGAAATATAATAGTAAAAATTAAAAAAAAGACAATGAATGCTGGAAAAATACAATATTTATAATTGGGACAGGCACTACAGAAAGATAACAAAAAGGAAATACACAGCAACCTGTGAAAATAGGCTGCTCTTAAACCCTCAAGTGTCTCACACTAGAAACAATGTCATAGTAAAAAGGGAAAGAGACCCAAGTCACTGGCTGCTCTTCTACAGGGATGGGGCAATAAGGATCAAGACATTTGTCAGCTACATTCGCCACTGTGAACCTACAGGTAAGGATACTTATTTGTTTTTATATAATAAACTTTATCTTATCTTACCTTTGTGAGTTATTGGAGAGCCAACCTAGCAAGCGAATGAATAGAGCAGAATACTGCTCCACAGAGTGTGAGTGCATTCAATGAGATTTACCATTCCTCTTTATGTACATACTCATAAGGAAGGGTAAGTTAAGTCTTATTTTCTTTCATTTTGGTGTAATATTCAGCGCACTTGGGTCTTTTTCACTATTTGCTACTACAGAAAAATAAACTGTATCTGCTTTTAGTAAGATGGCGGTTTATAAAACAATGACGGTGTCAAACACATAAAGCACTATGCCAACGGGAGTATGTTATAATGTAAACTAATGGCACTGGCATTTGTCATTGTCATAACATCTATTTACTCAAAAGGTTAAACAATCCGGAAAGATTTTCGATTTCAAAATGAATTAAAGGACAGTGAAATGATTTCTGAATTCACTTGCGGGACATGTGTTGAAAGAATCCACACAATGTCAATGGATGCTCACAAATATGACAATGTTTGGTTATGTATGTGTTATAGTTTGTGGTTTGGGATGAATAAATTGACACCATCAAGGTTGGGCCTAATATGCATTTCAACCAGTGATATTCACTTCTGAATAAACCCTGTTTAGTGTGGGAGGCATCTCGGAGATAAGACATTGCCACTGTTAGCAGGAATTGGAGGGAGCTGATGTAAGGGAAAGGAAGTACAAGACTAAAAGGATGGCACTGCTTCAAGCCACAAGAGTTCCTTTCCAGGCAGAGATCCATGCCATTGCTCTGGCTGTGTCCGTCAATTAGATACTTCCCATAAGTCCTCAGCATGGTCCTCTTTTCAACAGGCAAAAACGGGCCGCTGCCCTGTGTACAAGCACACTGGAGGGGTCCACACACTCTGCTACTTAAGCACTATGGTTGCTGCCTCTTTTACTTCACATTCTCACTGGCTGAAGATGACTGACAGGACAATGGTTTATATTAAAATATACTTTACTATTTCCCCTACTTATTCCCCACAACTGTCCCACTATAAGTGAGATAGTCCCAATTGTCGCAATCAACCTCACCCTCTCAAAACTCCTAAACCAAATGTTCAGAAGAAATCTTTCCTTGCCAACGTGTACTACAAACTATTGGGTCTATTCAGGTAGCTCCATTTAAAATCACTTTGGTGATCCAAATGGCCACTCAGAGACCACCGAAGAGATCTCGAATCGGCATGAAAATCAGCCATCGTGCAACATTTGCAACCAAAGTCCTACTGAAATGGCCCAGAAATGAACGGAAGTTTAAAAAAGTATTAGAAATAACAATAAAGGTAAAATAAGTGGGGCCAAGTTCCCCAAACCGACTATATGGCTGAAGATAACATTTTTCATGATGTTCAGCCAACCAAATTGATGGAGTTTCATTACAACAGCTGCAGTACCAATCCATAATGATATAATAGCAATACTATGGCACTCCAGTTGAGTACTCACTTTCCAGACTGGCTGAGAGTGATGGGAAATGTAGTCTCAACAGCTGGAGTATTAACTAACCTTAGCTGAACTTTGTGTCTGCAGCATGTGAGCTGTACCTTTTCCCATTTGGGAAAGCTTTACCTGGGAAGCAGCAACTGGTAAAATGAAAGGGGAGGGGGCAAGCTACAGGGAAAGGGAGAGGAAGGCAGACCATACCATTATCACAGCAGAGGGGGTAATAGAATTAAATAAAAACATTTCTACTGCACTCCGCCAGGTGTTTTTCTACTATCTATGTCTAACTAACCTACCCTAAGCAGCCTACTGCTTCTCCTTTCTTTGCTGCTGCTCCAGTGGGCCCATTTGAACTTCTGGAGGAGTAGGAAGGGGGCAAGTGCCAATGCCTAAGTGATACTCAAACCGTAATATACCACACAAAGCCCAGTCTGATTCAAACCTCATACTCTCTCACACAGAATGTGCCACCACTGGCTAGCTCCTACATCAAAGTACCACTGAAATTCACCTCACCCAATTGTGCCATACAAACATTATTCCAGTGCCTCTCTAACTGAATGTTCTATGTAAATATTTCACCTCACCAGAATTGATCACAATCTCACCTACTATAATCTGATCCGCCCAGCCACATAAGCCCCAGCTCATTTGCCTTAAGTGTCACTCTTGCCACATTTTGAGTTCTGTTTCTATTAAAATAAAATTAATGTGGAGTCTTATTGTTCTAGTAGTTGTACATCTAAGATGTCTCTAGAATCAAGATGTCTCTAGAAGCAGTAAATGCTTAAAGAGATGCACAGGGCAGAGCTGAAACCTGCGAGTGCCTCTAAAGATACATGTCGGGTTTATTGTGGAGAAAATTAACTAACATTTTAAAAATAAGTTTATTTTCCCTGTAAAGCACTACATTCTAGTTATGTTACCCTGGTCAGATGTTCTACTAGAGTGGAGACTTGCCTGGAGTAATGCTTAAGAGTCAGCAAACCCAAAATATTTTTTTCATGAATTGTGCACCATTCAAAAGATTTTGGCTCCCGTCTTTACAAAAGTTACCATCGCATGGAACATAGCTCCATGTCTGCAGAGATAGACGGTCCGGCGACTGTCGCTGTCTGTCAATGTCAATTACATGTCACACATCAGTCAATTTGGATGAGATGATCATCTCCTTCCTGACAAAATGTATGTTTGGCATCAAAGACCAACGAATGTATGTTTGGCATCACAGATCAACGCTACCAGGTTTTAGAGAACCATCTCTGCAACATGGCAGCCTGAAGCCAGTATCTGATTTGCAAAATACATCTAAATTGCTTCTGAACATTGCTCCATCGTTTAGCATCCTTTTTAATTATCTGCAACTCCTTCATTTCTCTGTGATTAAAAGACTGCAGACAAACTTTAGTCCCACTTTAAGGATGCTTTAGGAAGCAAACAAGCTTAGCAAAATGCCCTATCCACTTTGTATATTAAGCTCAGCATACTACTCCACATGCCTTTAATCCTTTAATCTATGGGAGCTACACATGAAAAGGTGAGTTACCAGTTATGTTCATCTCACCTCAACTATCCTGCATCTCACGTTTAGTGAATAGGTCACTATGCCCTGCTAATAAAACATCTACACTTACTGTTCCCATTCTCAGGGTGTTAGATGAGAATTGTAGGCTCTCTGTTTATGGCAAGCATGGATTTAAATGTAGCAATGCTTACAAGACATTTCCTTATCCAGGTCAGTAATTTCAGAGAATGAAGTCACCAATACCATCAGTAACACTAATACAATGCCATAGTTACACCTATACCAAGTATGATTCAAAAAGAAAATATAGTATGGATACTACTATTGGTATACATTTTACAGTGCTGACCTTTAACCTGATTGTTTATAAGATATTCATATTCAGACATACAGCAGATCTAGGCTAATGTATACAAGACAGAGCTGCTCAAGGATTTCCTCACCTGATCATCACCTGAAAAACTGAGGCACTGTCAGTTATATGGCACTTGCATTATAAACTCTCTTTGGTTTACATCACAAAGGCCCAGGTTGACATCACAGGCACATCACAATTGCCCAGGTTGACATCACAGGCACATCAAAGGGGCCCATCCCTAGATGTGATACATATTTCTGTCTGAAATCCCAGGAATTTTAGTTATACACTTAAATAATAAATCACTTATTTAACAATGCAGTGGAGTAGGTAGCACTATATACTATGCAGTTGATGTTTACAAAATGATGTATGCCAGAAAGATATCTATTTTATGGCTTCACATTTAATAACCGTTTTTTATTAACTGTTTTTCAAGGATCTGGTTTTTCTGTATTTTGTTACATAAATGATAGTTGTGCATAAAACTAACAAATATTAAACAGAAACAAATGTATAGTATTTAGGCTTTATTGAGTTTCTCAAAGCTGACATTTTATTGGTAAATGCATACATTTCTAAGTTAAGAACATTACAATGTGTGAATACTATCATCTACAGAATGAATTTGAACCGTTTCTACATGCACAGTAATACTAGCTATGAAAGACAATCGAAAACTAAACAGTTGCCACATTCACACCTATGATACAACAAGGATACAATGCACATTGATTTATTATTGTACATGAGATTAAGGCTCCAATCGGTATCAACAAAAGTATGGCAATAAGCACGTACCAGAGTTTATTTTTTAATGTATGTTCCTTGGCAACTATTCCTATAGTAACATATAGTAAAGTTAATATAAACCAAATGATAGTAGAATTAAATAAACATCCACATTTTTTTTTTGAGACAAACATGTTTTATATATTTAACGGTGGACTGTACATTTAAATTGACTATAGAGAGAGAATATGTTGGTACACCCTGTATGCGATTCTTTTCAGCCACCCAAGTTGCATTGCAGTCTTATTATTTAATAAAGGAAATTAGAGAGCTTAGTATTCAATTGACATATTTATGCTTGAAAAATTGGGAAAGAGATCATCAAAGGAGGCAAAAAAAATAAGGGAAAAAGGTAGTTATTATACTATGATGATTTTTGTTTTGGAAGATTACATTTAAAAAAAAAAATCATTGAAGTTCTCAACCACCACAATATACCTCCCTATTTGCCCTCACCTGCTGGTATAGTATACTAGTCTTGTGTGCTTACTACTAGTTAGTATGTGCCCATTAATTATTTCTGTAACTATTGCAGGACTACACGAGGCCACATCATTTTAGTTAATGGATATCCCTTTTAGGCATAGTGAATGCAATATATAGATATATTTTCATTTTAATATAGCTGTTTTGTATTCAGTCTAGCAAAATCCTTATTATTATAGTGCTGTACCAGTCATGTGTAGATAAATAACTATTAATGTACTAGTAAGAAAAACACCCAGGATCCACCCTACTATATACACACACTACTATACAGCTGAATGCAGGCAGTCTGTATCAAGGCAGAGAGCGTTAAAATAAACTTTATGGGTACTTTTACACATCCGTGTAGTAAGTGGTTACCTGAGGATTTTGCCAAAATGACATTTTTAAAAGCATCAAGGTCTGGATTTGATGCACAATAATAACACTTGGTTTCATTCAATATTAACTAAATGAATATTCCAGATTTAGTGGGAAAGAATGTTTCTGGGGATTTGGCGATACTATATTTAGTTTTGTTCCTCCAGCTAAACCCATGATTCATCATGTTTTCTCCCATGTGCTGATGTACAGTAGGAATCAGAGAGAGTCAGTACTAAGCTATGCATACACTAATAATGTTTGAACACATTTCTTCTAGTGCGGTAACAAACTGAATAGACAGAGATCACTAAACATTTATCTTTCAATGTCCGAAAAAATCTCTTTGATCTTGTCTACAAACAGATCTTGCTTTAATTAACGACCTCTTAAGTGTGATTGGGAGTTTATTATTATAATACACATGGCTCAAAGTACAAGTAGATGACATAGAAGATGGTGCAAAGTCTTGTAATGATAAAAGTAAGTACACTAAAACTTTGACAATAACGTTTGCTTCTATAATAGAAGTAATTACCTTCATATTGACCATATTGTAAGGTTAAACTGATATGTAGTTTGAAGCTTATATGGTTGAAGAATGATACTCACTGTTCCTGCAGTAAGTGACCCTTAGTTGCAGACTCAATTGATAAAGGACATGCAGTAGGCGTGAAAGAAATACCCTCTCTATTGTCACTTGTTTGGCATGTGGCATCTTTTGAACAAGGCCACAGTTGATTAGCTGGAAATAGTGGCAGGGGAGGAGTGGCTGTACCTGCCACTACCTGGAGAACCACTGAAATAGAAATTACTTTTAAAAATGGAGTGGCTCTTTGAAGAATTAGTGAATATACACTTAGTAAGACCATTTTTGCAGGCAATGTATATGCTTCTTCTGGTATCCATACTTGGACAAGCAGAGTCCCCACTGATACTACAGGAGAGATACATACATGTGGCACACGCAGAAAATGCAGCTGATAATGCCGTTATCTTAATGTGCGCTAATCTATTACGCCAACTCCCCAGAAAAATCTGAGCCATCTACACTGATCTAGCTCTTAGCACCAACACAAATAATGTATTAAAAAAACGTACAGAATGGCACCTAAAATTGTGCTAGATAGATGCAATCATGGTTATGCATTAGACCACAGCATAATTTTCTTTACTTTTCCAACACTTGCATATGATCCTACTTTACAAAGTCTCCTTTGATTTTCTCATCATAGATCACATTTTGAATCTCTGAGTCTGGTAGGAGAACTGTAAATGATGCACCAGGATTTGTCCTTTGTTGGACTCACTGGTTCTATGTGTATAGACAGTATATTGATTAATATATCAGTTGGGCATGCTTCTCTTTTATTTTAATTAACCAGAGCAGACCTATTCACATACATTTACCTACCTCGTGTTCTGCAACATTGTTACTTTTTTTATGATTCATTTTTAATGTTTTTATTAAAGTGTTTAAGCGTACAATAATGTAAAAATGATAGAGAGGGTTACATTAATGTATGTTAGCAAATTTTTCATTAAACTAATGGTACTAACTGGTAATACATAGGCACAAATATGTGTGCATTAGTTTGTAAAAATAGATGCACTTCTGCTGTAGATTTTAGCTGACATCAAATACATTTTATCAACAGCTCATATTATTCACTCAAACCTGTTTTAAAATGTTGATTTAATAGCGACTACTAGTAGATTGTAATTTGTTAAGCCTGTACATATGCAACATAAACACAAAACAAACTCCACTTACCTCTGCTCTATGCATCTTTTACAAACTGCTATTATAAAGATAAATGTTGAAGAGTGCATTTTTGAAAAGTAGCACTACAATATCCCATTTCTGCCACCATATTGCATCAGGGAGTTTCTTCTGTGCTACATATAAAACCTAAATCTGTATGCTGATGGATAAAACATGTCATGCTACTCTAAACCTTAAGTTGGAAAGAAAAAGGTGTTCTAAAAAAGTTAAATATTTTTAATATACACCATTTTCTCTGTCTAGGTTCAGAATACTAATGCAGCGTTAGATAGGGTAAATTCCATAATATATCTGCTGAGATAAACTACCAGTATACTATACATATAAGGCAATAATGACAATGGCTATATTCTCTGTATACTGTATTTTCATTTGTGCTCTGAGTCACAGCTTGCATAAAAGGAACAGCATTTCATATTTTACTCTTCCTGTCACTCAGAGATAAGAAAAGTAATTCAAATATGTATATTATCACATATGAAGCCAACTGCTGATTTCATTAGGAGTCTTAAAAAAAACGACAACTGTATAGAAGTATAATGGGAATCAAACAATAATGGGACCATCAAATGTCCAATGGGCTGACGATGGTGAAGTCAGAATCTTTGCTGTTGTTGCTGCTGTCATCATCGGGACTTGAACTGAGGTTGCTTGAAGATGTAATTCCACCCATCAGCGGATCAGAGAAGGTCAGAGAAGAATGGGATGGATCGTGCTTCATATCTGCTCCATGCTTGTATTCCAGTAGTGTCTCTTTCTGTTTTTGTTCGGGCCCAGTGGTTCTGCAACTTAAATCATCTTCCTTTGGGATCAAAATATAATCATCTGCATGTCGGCTGTCGCTATTTCCAGAGCTGTCAGCTGGAGCCTGAAATGGGGCATTTATAAGTAATTTGAGAATTTACATATTTATCTGATGCACACATAGCAAACATTTAATCTAGAGGTTTAACTACTTACATGATAAAGCCATACTTTTCTTAGACACTAAAACAAAGGAACTGTGATCTTGAATCAGATGCTACTGCTAAAGCAAGTTAAAAGTAAGTCAGGCTTGGGATAGGGAACACGGACGTTTTTTTCTGGTGCCAATATGTGAGCGCTGGTTTGTCTGTGCTTGTGGCAGTAAGAGCTATTCAGATATGGAATTTACTGTAAATCTTTGAGTATATAAAACAAGTTTCAGTACTATATAGGACGTGACACTTTCTAAGACTGAGAAAACAAACCTAACCACACTGGACTAGAAACTAAATGTTTCCATCCACATCTTGAACTTGTTATATAGGGTGAGACTGAAAAGTGAGCCCGTTGTATATGTATTATTACTAAGGTAGACTAAGATGTAAATGTATAACAGCAGTGGAGAAAAACATTAAAGTGAGCTGGAAGCTTGGTGAATTTCTAGAGGCCTAGGATCAAATATATGGTCAATGAGTGAAGTCTAATAAAATATAATAGGATAAAACTACTTATCACAGAGCAAACAAGTAGACATAATAAGACATATAATTGAAATGTGACCAGTGGGTAATTACATCTCTTCAAAAATAAATATATTCTGGCATTTTAATACAGCTAATGTTCCACTTAGAAATAAAGTATACTCTTTATATATACAGATCTGTCCCTCACTCATGATACAATCCACCATCTCTCTTCTTCTAGCATCTGAAAATATTTATAGGCAAAAAGCCAACTGTGTGTTTGTCCAAAGGATTTCTGAACCTATAGTTCAAAGAATCCAAACAATCTCAGCTGTGGTTTAGAGAAAGAGCCGATACATACTGTATATTTGATATGTGATGGTTTGATGTAGATTTTCAGGAGGTCAAATGTTGAGCTTGTCTTGTATTTAGAAAATTCATTGTGACATGAAACATGTTTTAACCCACTTTATTCTGCTGATGACTAAATTGATGCTGACAGGACTATACTTGCAGGAACACCCTCAAAAAAATGACTTTATATGTAATGCCATTTTTGTTTCTTAATATGCTTCTTTGCTAAATATGATTTTGACACTAATAAAACAATGCTTGCAGTATCGGCACTTAGACTGTCAGAAATATCATCTCTGGGGTATGGAAAGACATAAGCTGTGGAAAAACCTGATTGTTTTACCTTAGCCACACCAAAAACCTCAGTGAAATTTATATAAACTATATATAACCTTTTTATCGTCCACCCCCTTATCTAATTACACATTTCTTCTACTGGCCAAAAATATCCAAAAGCAAACACACTATTCTACAAAATATCTTAGACCAGTGATGGCTGGCCTAGGTACTACAGATGTTTGGGAACGACATATCCCATGATTCTCTGCCAGTTTTAGCTTTATTTTGGACATTACTAACAAGGACAGAAATATTTCAATAACCAATTACTATGTACAGATGCGAAGCCAGAGGAGGCCTGGCACATCGGACAGAGGGGCAATTACCCCCTCTGGGCTGCCTTCTAACATGGCTAAATAGATGCAGGCTTGAGCACCTCATCCTACACCTATTATATCAGTCTGTGCATATCTTTGATCATAAGAAGTAGACTGATGAAGTTGAACACAGGATCACTAAATTGGTTTTGCTCACACATCTACAATCACTAATAACAACCTCCACCTGAGCAGAAGAACTAATCATTGATTGCATCCAAAGCACATTGAGAAACAGGACATGTTAGGCCTGTGCCATTAAGAGATTTAAGAGATGAAATATAATTAGTAATGAGGTATATTTGGGATAACGCATAAGAAAATTGTAATAATGTTTTTTGTGGGGTTGTAAATGATAATTAGTAGGTGTGTGCAGTATATATCCCAAATTATTTCTTACTTAAAGTTGTTAAAACACTTATTTTCGAGTGGTAACGTTACCTGTTTTCGAACAAGCGATTTTTTTATCCCTTCCACAAAGTCATTGTCACCCTCTTTCCTATGCATATTGGAGCAATAATGGTCGTCAGTGATTGTAATCTCCTCATTCTCTTCAGCCTCAAGAAGGCTCTGGTTAAAACGGAGTGATCCTTTCAATATGTCTTTTATCTATTAACAGAGAAAGTAATAAAATCACAGTAACGTAATAAAATCACAGTATTATAATCATACGGTACATTCTTACATGAAATAGGACATGAACATATGTAAGTATAAACAAAAATAGGGCGTGAGCATACTTTGAAATGATTGTACAGTGATATACGCTCTCCTCTGGTGCCAATAAATCATGGCTATTTACGAAACAAATTTATAAAACCTTTCCATTTTTGTGAAACCAGTGTACCTCGTTGCATCAACTACGAGACCCCCAAAATAGGGCACTTGCATTGGGGGCGTTGTATTGTGTAGTGAATTATTATAAACATTCCTACACATGGACCATAGCGGTGTGACTAAATATTTCACTGAAAGTCTGAGTTTGATAGATCTTGCTACGTGATACTTCCCCTCACCATATTTACCCTTCTCTTTCATATACCTCCCCATCTCTTCACCACTTACTCTACTTCCCCCTTCATATCAAAAACATGTTTTGGAAAAATACACTTAAACATTAATAAATCTCATATATATTTCCGTGTTATAATTCATGAATACCTAAATAAAAAGAAATGAAAAAATAATAATAATGATAATAAAGGAAAGAAAAGATATGCCTATAACACTGTTTAATACCGTATTTGCTCGATTATAAGACGACCCTGATTATAAGATGACCCCCCCAAATTTGTACATTCCTTTAGGAAAAAAACTAAAAGCCTGATTATAAGACTACCCTATAGGAAAAAAGTTTAACTTGTATATATGTAAATTGCTTTTTAATATTTAATAAAAAATGTATATTATACTAATGCATTTCTTGTTTTTATTTGCTTTTATGTGCCAATGCGGCCTCTCTCCCGCTCCCCCAGCTGTCTTTCCCCCCCCCCCCAGCATTGTCTCTCTCCCCCCAAAACTTCTCTCTCTTGTCTCTCTCTATCCCCCCCTCCCTCCCCTTGTCTGTGTCTCCCCCCTTTGTCTGTCTGTGTCCTCCCCCCTCCCCCTCTCTTTGTCTCTTTCTCCCCCCCTCCCCTTGTCTGTCTGTGTCCTCTGTCCACCCCCCTCCCCCTTACCTGGTTTTGTTCCCTGGTGGCTAGTGGGGGCAGCCGGGGGATGACATCCTCCATGCTGCCCGACACGGCAGTCTATTATGACGGACAGCTGGTCATAATAGACTGCCGTGTCAGGCAGCAGCTGCCCGATTCTCCCTGGTGGCTAGTGGGGCAGCAGAGGATGTCTGCGCGATGAGCGCAGACCTCCCCTGCTGCCGCCCGGCACGATCGCCGGGACTTCTGTGACGAAAGCGGAAGTACCGGGCTTCTTCATAGAACCCCCGGCGGTCGTGCCAGGCGGAAGCAGAGGAGTCTGTGCTCGTCGCGCAGACATCCCCTGCTGTTAGAGAGGGGGATCCAGGTCCCCTGCAGCTCTGCTGGGGACCTGGATCCATGTCTTATAAGAAGACCTCGAATGTAAGACGAGGAGGATTTTTCAGAGCATTTGCTTATATTCAAGCAAATACGGTAATACTGATCCATAAAATGCAGCAACATGATGAATTCTCACTCATTAATTTAGGCATACCTGTTTCAACACAGCAAGGGACACCTGGATTTTATCTTCTTTCTCCAACTTTTCCTGTAGCACAACATCTTGAATATGGCCTGCATTAGAAGAAACATGATAGAAAACACAAGGGCATAGGATAAGTACTTAAATAAACTATATGTGTATCTCGTTTAAAAGAGTAAGCTTGTCATTAGGCAATGTAGGCAGATTATTGTTCTTTGTAAGCAGCTGCAAATGCTACAAATTAGATTTAAAACAGCTTTTCTCCATTGCTCCAATTCCATGGATGTACATAAAGCCAGTATATAGAAATCTATAGCTCTGTGTTCTATTGGATGTCAAATTATGTTAAACAGTGATATTCCTGGCCTCTCACGAGGGGAAGTTCCTAGTCCACCCACTATTTATACTGAAAAAAATGTTTGGGTGCCCATCTGCCTAACACACCTGCAAATATGTCAAATGGTCAATGAGGAACACATTTATGTTCGAGCATACAACTGGAGCAAGACATCATTGAATGTTTTGGTGACTTCGTGACATCAAAAGTATAATTGTTTTCCTCTAACTCTGCAGTGGTATAAATGTGACACATGATAAAATGGATCACACTAGAAGTAAGATCAAATGCAATAAATACACTTTGACAATGTGCTTTGCTTATAACTGATCAAACTATACAAAATATTCACAATCATAATAGAATATGTAGTGACTATCCATAATCACGGACTTCTATAACATTACCATGCATCAGAACTGAATGTGCAGTCAGCCATTAAATGCTAATGACCCTCTAGGAAAATAGAGTTTGCAATCTGTTCAGCCCATAAAAATATGTCACTAGCCCCATTTACACCACTCCCACTTTCATCTCTATATGAAATGGGCAGAAAACATAGTAACAGTGATGGCTTTGACAGTAACATACAGGTAAAAACCTCTCCAGCACAGTGCTTCCCCTAGTATCGGTAAAACTTTCTTCCACTTCTGCTTTAAACTGGAAGGAAGATCTGGAGCCAGTGAAGCATTGCTCTTTGAGTGGAATTGTGTTCTAACAGGTTACAACACGACGACTGATATTTAATACCAGAACTATTCATTATAATAATCACTGCCAAGATTTATATACCTGATTGTCTTAGTCTTGGTTGCTTCTACAGAACATGCCTTTTCTACTGTACGCATATACATATTTGTAATATTAATCCTAATCCTCTTTCTTTTATATTTTATTTAGAAGATATTGCTGGTTATGTCGGGTGTTAGAAGAGTACTAGGAGATGAGGTTCCTGGAATCTTCAGGGGACGTATGGCCTGTCACTGATAGATGCTTGTTGGTGTGTCAGCCTGTCAGTCAAGCCCCCCCTAATGAATCTAATGGTCTAACAGAAGACACTAGAGAAAAGTAACAATCATAGATAGTGTTGAGCGAACCCGAACCGCACTGTTCGGGTTCGTACCGAACTTTACGGTTTTTGGACCCCGGACCCGAACACGGATATTTCACTGTATGTCCGTGTTGGAGTTTGGCGATTACATTGTATGTAATGCTATTTGCTTTCTATAAACCAAAATAGAGTCCCCATTCATAAGAAATTCTTATGAATGGGGACTCTATTTCGGTTTATAGAAAGCCAATAGTATTACATGTATTCCATAAGCCGAAAGTCTATAAACCGAACGACATTCGGTTTATAGACTTTCGATTTATAGAATACATGTAATGCTATTGCTATTCTATAAACCGAAAGTCTATATACCGAATGTCTTTCGGTTTATAGACTTTCGGTTTATGGAATACATGTAATGCTATTGGCTTTCTATAAACCGAAATAGAGTCCCCATTCATACGAATAGGTTAATTGACCTATTCGTATGAATGGGGACTCTATTTCGGTTTATAGAATAGCAATAGCATTACATGTATTAAATCTTTATATAAAGTTTTTTGTAAATAGGAAATACTGTATTTGCTCGAATATAAGACGACCCTGATTATAAGATGACCACTCAAACTTTTGATATTCCTTTAGGAAAAAAACTAAAAAGCCTGAATATAAGACTACCCTATAGGAAAAAAGTTTAACTTGTATATATTCACATGTAAATAACTTTTTCATATTTAATAAAAATTATGATATAAAAAAAATGTATTTCTTGATTTTATTTCCTTTTATGTGCCAATGCTGCCCCTACCCCCCAGACTTGCCCAATGCTGGCTCTCTCCTCAACGCTGCCTCTCTCTACCACCCTCCCTCCAAACGTTGTCTCTCTCTCCCCCCACCCTCCAAACACTGTCTCTCTCTCCCCCCCCCTCCCCCCAGCGTTGTCTCTCTCTCCCCCCCTCCCCCCAGCGTTGTCTCTCTCTCCCCCCCTCCCCCCAGCGTTGTCTCTCTCTCCCCCCCTCCCCCCAGCGTTGTCTCTCTCTCCCCCCCCTCCCCCCAGCGTTGTCTCTCTCTCCCCCCCCTCCCCCCAGCGTTGTCTCTCTCTCACTCCCTCCCCCCAGTGTTGTCTCTCTCTCTCACCGCCACCCTCCCCACAGCGTTGTCTCTGCCCCCCCTCCCCTCAGTGTTGTCTCTGTCTCTCTCTCCCCTCCTCCTCCCTGCGTTGTCTCTGTCTCTCCCTCCCCCTCCCCGCATAGTCTCTGTCTCCCCCCCTATGTTATCTATGTCTCCTCTCTCCCTGGTGGCTAATGGGGGCAGTGTTGGGCAGCAAGGAGGATGTCTGCATGTATCGTGCGGGGGACCTAGATCCAAGTCTTATAGTCAGACCTCGATTTGAGGTCAGACTATAAGATGACCTTGATTATAAGACCTCATCTTATAATCTAGCAAATACGGTATTAATGAGAAAAAAAATCTGACATATTTGTTTCTTTTTTTTTTTCCATAATCCAGTACTAACATGTTTTTTCAGACACTCTACATGGAGCTGCTCTTTTAATAGCCAAAGCAATTGTCACTACTTTATTAATTATCAAGAACCAAATGTCTAATATAAATATTTTGAAATGAGAAAGTATAAAGCATTTTACCATAAAGAATCTCAAGATGTAGCATAAAGCAACAGTTACAAAAAATACACATAAAAAAGCAAATAAAAGAGAATGAAGACAATTTAACACTACAGATATCATTTTACAATGTTTTATGGGATTTTAAACCAGTGTAAGAAATTACATTTTTTAGTTTTCAGTATAATTGAAGTTATATTTCTAATGGATAAGTTTTGTTTTGTTTTATTTCCCAAATGGATTTTAAGATCATCATATTATTTTGTTGATTGTTTTATGCTTGACTAATGTGATCATTCATTTCTGTTCTTTTATTTTCTATCTTGTGGTCACCAGATAATCTGTACTAAACTTGCACAAAAGAATTTCAGAAATAAACCCAATCAGCTCTTGGGGAAAAAAGAATTTGTTGATAGCCAAATTATTTATTGTCTCTTAATAATTGTTTTGATTTGTGGCTTATTTCACTTTACTGTGGTTCCTATTTCCAATAAAGCACCGTCCGTCCCCCCTGCATTAGCTGATTGATGGTTTAATATTGTCTTTGTATAATTATGCGATAGAGACTGTGATTGTGTTTTCCTATTGGTTTTCAATAGCCTACTAAGCTATCTAATTCCCTGTGTTTTATGTATCCAGTCACTGAGCTGACAAAACTACTAAATAACAAAGGAGCAAATATGTGATTTGGATACTTTATTATTCTTTATTTCACTAGCATGCAAAAAGTTACATTTCAGTACCTATACAAAGCTTTGGTTTGTAACTTCTCTTAAAAATGCCTGGTTTGAATTAAGGATACTCGTGTCACTGCTATTAAGATAATTTTTTCCCCTGATCAAATGCCAGGCTTTAGAAGTAGATCATTGAAATGGCTTTTTCAAAATCTGTTCTGGGAAGCCTGCATGAGGTAGATTTGGCAGGGGGCGTGTGGCTGAACTATATGAAGGTAGAACCTTTTTGTTAAAGCCTTTATGTTTTTATATCGGCATTTGCTATTTTCTCCAAATGAAAATGTATCTGGAGCTAGGGGCCACATTGTTGCATAAATGTAAATATAATCGGGTTATTAAAAATAGTAATCAGTACAAAATAATTTTATGAATAGGTAAACTAATAAGACATATTTCTAACTTATGTTAATTATTCACATGTATTATATACAAATCATTTAGTTTATTAAGAGTAACATGTCTAGAAATATACATTTGTTGGTTTATGAGTACAAGACAATTTAATGAACAAATAAAAAATGGTAGTGCATACTGAAAGATTTATGTGTAGAAAGGCTCACAGTTTTTTGAATGGCTCCTTACAATTGTAACAGATGAATGAATATACTTCTCCCTCTATTAACCCCTTAACGCATAAGGACGTATATATATATATGTCTATACATAGAAACATAGAATGTGTCGGCAGAAAAGAACCATTCGGTCCATCTAGTCTGCCCAATTTTTTTTTGAGTACTTTTATTAGTCCCCCGTTCCCGGTCTTATAGCTAGGATAGCCTTGTGTCTATCCCACGCATGCTTAAAATCCTTGACTGTATTTACCTCTACCACTTCTGCTGGAAGGCTATTCCATACATCCACTACCCTCTCAGTAAAGTAATACTTCCTGATATTACTTTTAAATCGTTGCCCCTCTAATTTAAGACTATGTCCTCTAGTTCTGGTAGTTTTTCTTCTTTTAAATATACTCTCTTCCTTTACTGTGTTGATTCCCTTTATGTATTTAAATACGTCCTCAGTTTTCATGTATCGTTGCTTCGGATCCGAATCAGCCTCTGAGAGTGCTTTCAACCCCCTGCGCGCATACGATCCCCGCAAATGTGATTGTATGCGCTTAAACACACATAGCTGAAAGCTGATCACTGCCTGTGTGTATAAAGTGTTGCAATGATGCATCATGCAACACCTTCTGTGCCCCCCTGGGCACCGCGATCGGGTGTGTGCTGTATCGGAGGAGCATGCTACAGCGTGCCCAGCAGAGAGCGACTGAAGAGAGAGAAAAAAATCTCTTACGTCGCTCTGAAACCGTTGCTTGACTGCCCCTAGAGGCAGTTAGCAACATTACAGTTAGAAAGAGAAGAAAAATTAAATAAAAAAATAACAAAATGGAAAAAGCTAACCCTTGATCTACTAAACCTAGATCTAGGGTTAGTCATAAATAGGGTTATTATTAAGGTTACAGGGGGGTTCGGGTGAGTACAAGGGTTAGATTAAGGGGTGGGGGTAGATTTAGGGTTAGGGTAAATTTAGGGTTGGGGTTAAAAGGTCACTGTAGAAGAAAATGGTTAGAAAAAAAAATAAAACACTTATATTGTTTAATTCCCTATTAGTTGAACTAAAACATAGACAAACATGGAAACGTTGGTATTTCTAAACTCAGAACAAATATTAGAAATATATAGACTATATATATATATAGAGAGATATATAGAAAAAAATGTTTTTTTATGGCATATTTTCATCATATTTTATATTATTTTTTAATAGTAAATTATATCATATTATGAAAATAATAGTATCAAATGAAACCCCTATCCGTCCTTTAATAAATGATATATAATTTGTGTGGGTGGACTGAAGACAAAGAAAGACATTCACAGTTCAGTAAACATATGACAAAAATAATGGAATTCTGGTCTTCAAGGTACATCAAATGCAGCATAGCACTCGGTCACTAAGGTGTTAAGTTAATAACACTGAAAACCATCAATCATTTGAATGTAAACACTAATGAAATGAATGTGAATAAATTAGTCCATATGTTTTTAAGGTGGTGGAAGAAATTCATAAATGGCTGAAAGACCAAAAACGAAATATCAAATATATAATTAAAAAAAAAAAAAGACAGCAACCATTGGGAAAAAAACAACATTAATTCGAAGATACCTAATTTCTGCATGCCTATTTATGGGGTTATCAAACAATACCTATGGTTCTTAAAATACTCTTTTATTTAAATGTTATAATATCAACTTCATGTATTTCCAGTAATCTGCAGGCTTTCATTTTATTACTGTACATGACTAAAATGAAATTATTGCAGAAGAAGATTTTGCAAATCCCACAAGCCAAGCAGTCATAGCTCTGACCATTTTTGGATAACTTACATGGAACGCTACAGGTACCATTTAACTCCTACCCAGTAATGTTCTGATTTGAATAACTGAGCCAGCCGCTCGGCACCGACCAATAAGTCATAGATAGTGGGTCTGTTTTATATTCTCTTAGATGAGTTCACCATTTAGTTACTGCTCATGAAGCTCTATAAATTCCCCATAGCACTGGAAAATGTGATGGAGCTAGAAGCAAAAGACCATAGTGATTGCATGTCGTACAGAATATGTAAAGGTTAATGTGAAAGTATCATGCACAACACTGATGTCCCACAGGCCGAATGTGGCCCTCAAGGATTTTTGTATGGGCACCACCTTGTCTAAAAAATGTCTGACCTCCCAACTTAAACATCTGTTAACAACACTGGTCTGGGAAATCTGGATAGATTCTGCAAGAAAAACAAGTTCAATGGATTCTTTCTAAAATTGACCGTTATATGGTGAGTTGTTGAGTTCAGCAAGGTTAGAGTGCATTTAGAAAAACCTGAGGCCTTTTAACTCACAGAAAAAAAAACTTAGAAAGGCCTTTGTTCAAATCAGCAAATTATAAATCTGATTTTTTAACCGAGCCCTGGCCACGTTCAGCTGAGATGTGTCATTGTTCCACTAAGCTTTAATTACTGAAAAAAGTTGCTAAAACTTTGCGTTAATACCCTCAGGCCTAGCCCTAATACTGTAATTCCCAAAACAATTTTGGTGACATGTTCGTTGAAGCAAAAGACAGTGTATGACTGATAGAATTATGCATCCATAATGTGCACTTCAGACTGAATCACAACAAGCAGACAAAATAGGAACCAGGAGAGATGTTGACAATTAAAAAAAAAAATGTTTAGAGGATAATAAGCAGCAAAAGCTAAATGTGTCTCTCCAATAAACCATGCAAAATGCATTTGGCACAAGTAACAAAAAGTCTTTAAAATGTTTCTGCTCTTAATTCTGAAGAAATCCAACAACAGTTCTGGTTTCAGCAGCATTACTTATTGTCAAAATGAACCACAATTGTCAGCGTGCATTCAATATCTAGGAATACAGACATGAATTTGATAAGTCTTGCTAATCATGACAAATTCCTATGGGCCCAGGCAGATTCCTAATCCATTATCCGTGCATTATTAGTTATTTCAAGAATTCTTTTAGATGTCTGCGCATTGAGAATAATTGAAAAATAGGCAAGATCTACTTTTTTCCTTTTACAACGTGCAAAAACTGTTTTAATTTAACTCTGTATATTCTATGAAGCCCACCGCGTAGTGCATGTTTAACTTTTTCACTGCCAGAATGATGACGCACACCCTTTGCTACACAAATATGAGATGGTTTACTAGTGGAATGGTTATTTTTAAAGGATAACTTTCTTGGTCATTTACAAAATAACTTAAACAAACAGTGTTTACGAAATAAAAATAATAGTCTTTTTGTTTTGAAGTTAAAATGTATGTTTCCTACTTTCCTGAGCTGCGTTATCTGCATCTAGCCCATCACTCTACTTGAGCCATTGGCGCATCTGCACTGAGGCTGTTTAATGCAGATAAGGATCACTTAGAGACACTACACATAGTATAAGCCAAGAGGAAATTATCTCCACATGCACTGTAAGAGAAAGGCCTCTCAGTTTGGTAGGATTACACACGAGCTGACCAAAGGGACAAAAAATGGCAGCTTCTCAGTCATAGATACCACTGCTGGGGAGATAAAAGGCTAAGAAACGTATTTTATATAAATTGTTAATTTGTTAAAGTTTTGTAATGACCACTGTCTTTGAATTCTAAACCATGTTGGGCTAGAAACAAGCTGACAAAGAGCTTGTATTATGTATGGCTGTTTCAGGGGGTTATACATATATGGATTGATTATTGCTTGCATAGTATTTAGCACTGGCTGTACATTCTTCATGTTACATGGGACACTACATTTTTTTTTAGTCAAAATATATATTAAACCAAGCTTATATTAAATACGTAAACATATTTAGCAATTGTTCACCATCCGACAGATGTTTTTGGTCACACACTCAATCTGTTACTCATGTGGTAGAATACAATGATGGTCCTGGGACCATTGATGGTCTGCTGGCCATAGCTTGAGACTGCTGACACATGCAGTAAAAATGTAAAGTGCAAAATAACAGCAACAGCTGCTTCTAATAAAGGATTTCCTATTCATTTTGCTCAATGATTGTCTTTCTGGACATGTGTTTGCTTGTAAATAGCTCAACTGACCTTAAACTGGGAAGACGAGACATCTTGGGCCAATATATACTTATAAATACAAATGATTTGAGCTTTATTAACATACTTTAAGTGATCTTTAATCAGCAACATTGCTAATCAGGGTTAATTATAGCAGGAAATATTGTTTGTGCTTTTCAAAGATTAGCACAATGAAAAACAGGCACACACATGAGCACACATTTATTATACACTCAATCCTTGAGAAACGAAGAAAAGCTTTGGAATCAGTCAAACAAAAATCCAGGAAAACACAAGGCTGTTGACACTCTTTTCTTGCTACACACTTGTGGCAACACAACAGTTACTTAAACACATTGAGGTCACTCCACTAAATATTATGCTGATAAGAAAAATCAGTTGGGGAAAAATTGTAAGACTTATCTGTGTTTCCAATTCTACTGTTGATGTCTGATAAAAAATGTGCCAAATTATTTAACCCCTTCCCAACAATGGATGTACCAGCTACGCCATGAAAAACACGTCACTTAGTGTACCTTGTGCGTCCTTTGGTAGAACCTGCATAGGTTTTTACCTGGCAGGGCATCATACAGCACCAGAATCCCCTCCTTTCCCCTAGGTCACTGTGATCACCCCACACGGTGATCGTAGGCACCATACTGGAGAGCAGCATGCTCCTCCAGTATTGTGCTGCCCCATATCTGGCAAGAGCGACAGAAGTGCCCCTAAAGGCAGTCTGCAGCAATGAAAAAAGGACAAAATTAAACCTAGGTCTATTAATCCTAGATCTAGGGTTAAAGTTCCACTTAGGGTTACAGATGGGTTAGGATTATAATTAAGAGTTAGTATTAGGGTTAGATTTAAGGTTACAGCTAGGGTGATGATTAGGGTACTGTAGGAGAAAGTGGTTAGGGAACAATAAAACACTACTTTTGGTTATTGTCCGATAACTTGCAAAAAAAACAAAAACAAAACAACAACAGAAAAAAACATTTAAATATGCATATTTTTAAACTCTTACCTTAAATAGGAAATTGGAAAATTACAGCTAACCACAAACACTGCAGAAATGTTAAAACAGCCACTGTTTTACAAACATTTCAAAACAGTCTAGTCACTAAGGGGTTAAATATGCATTAAAAAACGTGGTCAGCTAAAGAAACACTTCAGGTATCAAACTAAGTTTGATGCATCCCGTATTTTTCTAATTTGTACATTGTTCTGTTTTCTTTTTTATTATTTTTTTGCATTCAGATGCATAGAGGAAATCCTTAGGAATCACTTTCATAATGCCCTGCTCTAGCATTTTGCACTGCGAACAAATTAAGGGGAACCCAGAGCAGGGTACACTGAAAGCATGTGCAGAAACTAGCTCTTTCAGAAACTCTGTTTTGCAGTAATGGGGGGAAGGAGAGGGGAGGTTGTATGATGCATATTTATTTGTAACATGCATTAAAAAAAAAACTGCCTTTATTTTGTTAATTATTTCAGTCTTGAGTGATTTTTACATAAATAAACCTTAAGCCTAGCAATTTTTACACTCCTTTATGCGTAGCCAACTAACCAGGGTTGCCACCTTTTCTACAAAGAAATGCCGGCCATGCTACTGCCTTCATAGACTTAACATTGGCCTCAATGTACTGGCCAGGTGGCAACCCTACCCCTAACATGAAAAAGTAATAATCATACAAATCTTACACAGGACAGCCAAGACACATCTCACTACCACTTACCCATCCCCTCTTACCCCCTTGAGAGGTAATCCAGACATCACCCCGCCAGGCCTACAAGCGCTACACCCAAACACATTGTTACATATTGTAGACATCAAACCTGCCCAGACATTCCGTACTCTCGCAGCCCTTCTCCCCCACCTGCCATCTCCACTTGATCACTTCAATTATCAACAAATCACACACTACATACAACGTCTTCCGCAACCACACAATCTAATCCGGGATAAAACCTTGCTGGAGGCAATGAGTATGTTGCAAAGTCCCCCAGTCCGACGTATTTCACGTATCTATGCCCAACTGGTTCTTCCAACCGATGCTCCCTGCCCAAAATACATGAGAAAATGAAAGGACACCGTAAACACATCCTTCACCACGGTTCAATGGGACAGAATCCTGTTCATGGCGCACATGAGCACAAAGGCCACTAAATACCAGCAGACCAACTACAAAATAATCTCCCAGTAGTACAGGACACCAAATTATACCGACAATTGATCCCCAATATTGGAGATGTGGAGGGGCCATAGGTATAGACATACATATCTGGTGGGAGACCTGCCTCCAAGAAGAAGACCCTTCATTTTTCAAGATACAAGTCGGCACATAAGTATTCTTTTATTTATTTTCATATGTGGTTATTATTTTGTCTTTCTTTGGTTACTTTTCCATTTTGTGTATTCTTTAGCGCTCCAGTTTTATATTTAATACCTATATGGAATCCCTGTGAATTAAAAAAAAAAAAATCCCTAACCAGACATCTCTTGACAGCAGCTGATACACTGTATTGGAAAACCACAACAATACCATCCAGACGGGTATGGTTGGGTAGAATCGAGGAAATCAGGTCGATGGAGGTGCTTTTAGCTTCTGCTTCGGACTCATTAGATGTTTGCCTCAAAACATGGTTCCATTGGAACACATTTATGCAACAGGATGGAGGAGAGTAGGAGGCTGATCCCCCTGACCTGAGATAGATGCTCTCACCTATAACCCTGACCTGGACATGCCTGATTTAGGTACCGATTTAATCAGATATGTCTCCCCCCTCCGCTCCCCCAAGATACTCATGCCCCCCCTGCCACCATAGCAATTTGACTTAACATCCCATTGACAGGAATCTCACTCCAGCCCCCCATACCATATTCAGCTATAAGGGTACAGTGACAAACAAGTCTTTACTTTGTGTATCAGATTTACACTAGACAATATGGAATAATAATATGTCATGCTACTCTTCACAGTGTTATTATAGGGAAATGGTTTGATGAGGTCTTGATTGATATTGAATATTTATCAAATATTGATAAACCAAACATTCTGAGATAATTGTTTATGTGATTACTTCTCTCCATTTGCTCATTCCCCCTATTGTACTGATGTGTCCTACCTTTCCTAAATGTGACTCGAAATATGTCTGCTATCTTACCCCAATTCTACCCCCCCCCCCTCCCCCCATTTACTGTTTGTATTTGATGGAAAATAATAAAAAATTTAATTTACAAAAAATATAATCATAGCTGAATCATAATATTTAAAGACATTATGAGATTAATAGCGTGAATCTGTCAGATGAATGAGTCTTGACAGATTCTTAGAGGTATTTTTGCTTTGGGGTGTTTGTGTGTTCCTACAGAGAGAAGTACCTCAATGGCAGCCATCTTCAGTCATATATCACTGTGCTTATAAAGAAATAGGAAATGTGAGTTTACTTGCAAACACGTTTTCTTCCCCCAAAAAATAATTAAACCGGTTGCTGGGGCATATAATTAATGTACTTATATGTTTTTCAGTGTTTGAAGGACACTGGTACATGAAGGGGATTAATAAAATGTTTCAAGATATAACCAACAGTAAACAATGAATTTAAATGAAAATAAATAAGTTTGTCTTACAAAATACTATGGTGTTACAGCTGAACTCCAATTGCTTCCGTTGGCTCTTGTGTTGAGTTCTTAAGCATGACATACTTTACCTACTCGTTGGAGTTTTCTGATCTTGGTAAAATATAAAACTACCTTTACATTCTCTTATATTTCCTTATATTAAAACTCAAAAAATAAATTGATATTTGCATGAAAGTTTGAAGCTCGTAGACGATCGGACATTTGGCGCTTGTTCGATCCTGCTTCCATACAATGTATATATTTCTTGTATAGCCATATCCTCATCCAAACTAATGTTAAGGGCCTCTGAGGATGGGTCCTTTTTCTACATCACCAGTGATGTCATAATATCTTGTTGCCCATCCCCATACAGTTTACCTAAAAACTGTATTAACTTATAACTTGGGAAAGGAACAACGTAGAGAGCTGAAAAAAATCACGTTGAACTAGAAATTCCAGGATGAACAAGCTGTGCAAATCTCTGGATTCTAGAGTTCCACATTATAGCATCTTTATCACACATTTTAGGTGTTTATAGTTAAGCTAATGTGGGGATTAAATACATGTTTTTAAAAAATAAATATAAATGAAAAGCTCCAAGATTTTCTTAAGGAATTGTGGAGCACCAGTCTGAGATACTACGTTTAATTTACCCCACATGCAATGGTTTTGCTGCATGTGGGAAGAAGAAATACATCCTTATTTATCCCAATATCTATAAAGTGGATAATGTGCCATTAGTGGAAAGCAGATGGATTCATTTTCAGCTCAAGTAGCTTTAATCAGTATAACTTTAATAAGGTCTCAAACCGCCTAGACTTAGACACATAAATACCATAAATAGCATAAATGTAGGAGGCCCTCTATAGAAAAAATGAAATGGATGAAAATTAGCACCTAATAGGAGGGCTTTGGTACTGCAATGTCAAATGCAAATTATTTAATCATTTAGATTATAAACTTGCAAGCAGGGCTCTCAATATCTTGTCTATAGGTTTATTTCCTGTTCTTTAATAGTTTGTGACCTAATTTTTGTATACTTGATACACAGTTGGTCAATCTAAACTACATTTAAGTGCATTTTGCTTTGGCCGACATCACCACTCTCAACAAAGTAAACCACTTTTGTATCTTTATGTTTAGAGCAGACTGCTTTCCAGGCCTACCAAACCACACACTATGTATTGTTTCCATCACACGCATTGTGTCTGCTACCTGCTATTTATTTCCTTTCTATGGCACAGTTAAGTATAGTTAGTAGAATATCTCTGCTCTATGATGTTCCCCAGGCACTACATTAAAAGCTGTGTTCAAACTCCGTTCATATAATTAGTTATGGGAATTATCAGAAAATATGCATTTCTTAACTTCTGGACCTACTGCTTCAACCTCATAAGTGGATTTCTTAATCTTTGATGTTTAAATGATGGTAGATGGGTTCAATCCACCTTTCAACCTAATATACTTACTTTTTTTTATCTGGGTCAAAGTCCGGTTTTATAAAAATAGATCATAGGTTCCTGTTTTTGTAACTACATATATTTCATTAGCCATATAAATGTGTAAATTTGTTTAAATAGACGTTTTTATATTGCTTTCCTTGGCCAAGGAACATAGTGCGCCAGACGCTTGGATTGTTTTTGTTTCCCCCCCCCCAGAGGCATCGCCACTTGACCCCCTTCGCTAATTGAGGTGGTACCAGTGGCACTTTTTCTCTACCCGTAAAATGCGTCTAGGGGCCTGCTCTTTTTGGCAGTGCAACCTAGTATCCCATTTTCTGTACCCTCCTTTGGGCTCCTCTTTCTTTGCTCCCTACACTATTGTGACTGTATCATGTAACATCTTGTAATGTAATTCATAGATCTAGTTAGAAGACGTTCTATGTCCAAGTGGTATGTCAGTGTTTATTTTAAGCTTAAATATATATATTTTTTAATGGCATGTCCTATTTACTATCCTGCCAGCAGTTCTACATCTTCATAGTCTATTAGCCCTTTAATCTTTACATAAGATTCTAGACCTGCATGTTTTGCCTTAGTCTCAGCAGTAATGTTTTTCCAGAACCCCTTACTGACAAACCCTGATAATTTGTATGTTTTTCGGTACCCATACAGCCTTTTTACAAACCGTTAATTCTAGTTGATATATGAGTTATTTCAAGACTTGATTGTATTCATTGAAATTTTCCTTTTTTTTTTTATACACATGAGTCTGGTAGATGACGTATATTTTATCTTAAGTGCAATTCTGGTATTACCTACATAGTTCATATATTCCAAACAAAACATAATAATATGTCAACTAAGCCTAATTGTTGTGTGTACTCTGTGACATTTTTCATTCTGTATGTTTACATATTGTTATACCACTTTACTTGCTATATCTAAGCTGAAGACTCAATAAAAATATTTAATAAAAAAAAAGTAAAACGGGGGGGTGGGGGACGACTCGGGTGTGGAGCTAGCAATGGATTCAGATGGACGTGCTCAAACTGAGCTCTGACCAAGGAAAACAAAACTTACTTAATATTGATGGCCTTCTCGGCCAAAAAAGGCTGGGCAGCCAAATTGTCCAACAACTGTGGATATTGGCTTTTTTCTCACTGCTGCACAAACCATCTCTAACCCCATAGCCAAAAGGGAAAATCGCAAACATTTCCTTGATCTTCAACGAGTGCTGAAGGCGAGTATAGCAGCGGTATGTACAGAAGTTTCCACACTTAACACTAAGGTGATCTCTCTGGAGTCCAGCACTGAAACTGCAGCACACGGATGTGAAGAATTGCAGCTCCAGGTCAGTCAACACTGATGACAAAACAGCTCCAATGTCAGGTGCTGATGTTGAATGTTAAGGCGAGGCTGCTAAAAGTCTGAATACAGGGTTGTTGGAGGTGGTCGGGCTCAGTGTGCTCGGCGCCTACCTGATCGGCTACTGAAACAGTTGAGATCTGGAGTGCAATAAAAGTAATATGAAAAGTTGCAATATGACCAGCTGATGCTGAATTTGGAAGTTGTATTTTTAGAAGGAAACAAGATAAACATCACAAGTGGCATGAGTGGCGTGAGACAAAGGAAATACAATTGGAAGGTACTCGCCAAAAAACATTAACGCTAGGTAATTGCATGTGTATTATAAGTTCACAAGCAGAATCCAATTAACTATATCTCTGTATCTCTTTCCGAAACATTGTTTACTTAACATGTCCATGATTATAACTGGAATTAGAGGCAAAGATGAGGCTAGTAGTTGTGATATAAACAAATCATTTAGCAGCATCTCAAGGTTATGTTATTTAACTCCCAATCTCTGAATGCTAGTAGGAGGGAGGGACCAATTGCTTTTCAATGTTGGCACAGGCCATGATAAACCAAGGTGTGGACAGAAACAATGGAAAAATAGCCAGAATCTGATTGGTAATGAATGGGTATGTTTTCATGAAACATATGTTACTTTACTGTTGGCCTCACAGCTAAAAATGAATGATATTTGGAAGAAACTATCTACAGCATCTTTAACTAACATGTTATGTTTCATTCTATAAAGCATATTTTCTAGTCATCGTTTGCTGTTTTTAGAAAACAAATTGGTAGTGTTGGTTCAATGCAAGAAAAAACAATTCCAGTGTACTGAGCTGATTTAAAATAGGTAAACATTTTAGCATCTTATGATGTTATATTTTCAAGGCACTTTTTATTGTATAAGTCAACCTTGCAGTCCAAAATGACTAAATACATTTCCACCAAACTATCAGTATAGAATGTGTGGAGAACTACAGAAATATGTGAGATCTGCTAAGAAGAAGGCGAGCAATGTGAATATATTATGCCCTGTGGAATAGTACACACTTGGGAACAGCTCAACAGATTTTTATATTGTTTGTGGCATTACAAATGTAACCTTTTGTATAATTGCCAACATCCCAGGACATTTGAATGGGGGTGGAGCCAAATGGGGCTAGTCATGTGATTTTACACAATTTTGTGTGACCTTATGAGATGAAGCTTTTGCCTCCCAGGTACAGACAAAGGCCTGTACATCTGGGACTATGTATGTGTCAGTGACATGCATAGTTTAAAAGGGAAACACTTGTGCCTTGCACTATGGACAGGCAACAGCTACGTTGAGGGGACATGACTCCAAAAAAAGTGACTGTCGTGTCAAATCCAGTATTGTTTGCAACTTCGCTTTCCATGTGCAAATCAGACCAGTTACGTACCTTATAAACAGTCTTGATCTGACTGTTCTGACATGCCAGGTAAATAATATATCACTCTATAAAGCCATATTCATGGTTAAGAAAAAAGTCTATAGAATACAGTCTATAACATATCAATTTTTCACTCTTTGAATCAAAAGCAATAACGCAAAAGGTACTTTTTTGTGTTGTTACATTCTGTAGATTCCATGAACAAAATTTTTTGTTAAGCCCTTAATTCTAAGGGAGCAAGGGTTAACAAAAAGCTGTGTCCCTTTAATGTATTTGACACACAGTGAATCATTTTCCAATGAACATATTATTATTTAAATAAAACACTGCTAGCAGATAACTTTGTGTTTTTTTTTTTTTACCCATAAGGAACCTATAAACGTTCAAACTGACCACGTAGTGCGTGTAAGGTTGTCAAGAACATAGGCAAGAAACTGTGACTTCTTGAGTATGGTACATATTGTATTACTGTTAGTCTCAGGTTTCTTGTCCCACAATGTTACACTACATTAATTTATTATTTTGATGCTTGTACGTCTCGCATTGCTTCTATCTATCCCTATATGAACCTGACTTGCAGTAAACCTCTGTACAGAGATAGCTAAATAATGTGCCCATTTACCACAGGATACTATCCCTCAGAAACAATGGAATGTCATATTGTGCTACCTGAATCTATTCATATTACTGAACCTGTTTCAGAAAATAGGATCAACTATAGAAAGCCAGTATATTTACCAGGTACAGTAAAGGTATTTATGACATATGACTGAGGGAAACGGGTATGGGAGTTCTATTCTCAATTCACCATCGACTCCCCCAGTCAGGAAAAGAAAAATCCTTGCAGACGGGACTCCTGACAGGAGTAGTACTTTAAGTGCTTATGAATAGAGGGTCACTGACATATTAACCCCTACCCGCCCATAGGATGTTATATGCCATCCTAAAATACTGGGCTCAAACGCCCATAGGAAGATGTAGAAGGTTCTTTTGCATGGGTGAGGATTGAATTTCCCGCCATGAGCTGTTCTGCGGTCAGCTGCAGCACGGTACCCTCTGTCGAATGGAGCCACATTGAGTGTCCTCAGTCTGATGGAGTAAATGTAATCCATGCTCAAAGTGAGCGCCAGTTACATTCAATAGAATCGTGCATGCCTGAACTTTAAGGTTTGGGCAGACCTCTGTGATGTCATGAGGTCTCAAAAGGCAAAAGCACCATCCTACGTTAAGGGGCTAAATATTTTATTTCTTAGAGTGTTTTTTATTTTTTATTTTGCAGCACTTAATTTGAAAACATAGCTTTAGAAAGCTTTTTTGCTTGGACCCAGCCCAGTATGACTTTAGTAACTTAAGCAAAACATGAGTCCCCAGCATATCCTGGGAGCCAATCAGTGGTCTCCCACAGAGGTGCATGGGAATGCTCACTGCACAGTGACATTGCACAATTGTTTTCCCCCTCCAATTACTGCTGTCAAAAACAATATAAAATAGGAAGACGTTAGTAGACTCTGAATGAAGTTGTTACTGGATATGCTTATGAACTGATGACCCAATGCATCTGCATTGATCCCCTTGCAAGTAAGAAAATGTAGAGTGAGGCCCAGAGTAGGACTCATTGCAAGAGATTCCTAAGGAATGTCTGTACCATTATGCAACATATAGGTTAAAAACTAACAGATAAACCAAAGTTAGTTTGCTGTCTGGATGGTCCATTTAAATTCCACAAAAACTCTTCCCTGAGGGTCAATTCCAAGATGTTTAGTGAATGTCCCAACCAAGTATTTAACACATATAAAATAGAAAGAGAATTGCAGGAAATTGAGACGGGAATTTCAACATAATTATTTGCGTGAGGGGGATATGTCCAGTCAAATCTGCTTTTACCGCTGCCTGTGGCATACTTCAAATGTAGATTTATAAAATGGCCCCATGTTATATTTGCATGTCACAGGTGCAGTTTAAACCCTTCAGTAATTTATGTACACTTCCTGCTCCTGTAGTGTTCTAAACCCGGCTGCTCCCCATGTAATAATGAACTCAGGGTCCAAGTTACTGATGTGTTCTACCATACCCGACTGTCCAGTTCAATAGTTACGGTACTGAATGTGGTCAGACTTATATGTTAACAATTCAGAAGTGAGCTCAACATTTCTGAGAGGACTAAATCAGATGTTCATTTACAAACATATACAATAATGGTATGTCCAACTCAAGCAGACAACCACAACCTGTAAGGGGAGAGCTCACGCAGGCTCGTAGGGGCAGTAAACAAAACCACACACCACTAAAAACATTACCACAGTATCATAAAGTGGGCATTTAACCTTTCAAAGAACACTTAGTGCACATTCCCAGAATTCTCTATGTGTATGGCTCACACAGACACACACATATGTATGTATATATATGCAATAGCTGAAAAATAACATTATCACTTATCACCAACCACCAAATAATTGCTTCAAATAACAGAGTAGTTTAATGATGTTGAGTGACAGAGCAACTGGTCATCTTCCCATTCAAATTCCACTGCTGTATTGTTATCTGCTTTAGAACAAAAAAAACTGCACTTTTCATTGCATAGTTACAAGTAGCTGAATTCTTACTCCACTTGAAGAACAATTTTCATTCCAAACAGAAATGTTAAATAAATCCTTCAACACTACATTCCACGGAAGAAGATCCAAATATTGAGGGGTAATGGTGTTATTGAAAGCACAAGAGAATGAAAACGCATGCACTCCGAATTCCGGTGAAAAAGTAAGTCCAAAATTTATTGTGAAGGATTCGACCAAAAATAAAATAAAACAACACAGGAATCAGAATGTAACAGAAAAGGGTAAAGGGACTCACCTTAAGAGTTTCGCTTGATCAAACATGCTTAATCAGAGGCTTGTTGTTATTGTTTGGCAACATATATGTGTGTTGGATGTTATATATTAAGTACTTAAACATGCTTAATAAACATTTAGAATAGCAGTAAGCAATTGGTTAGGTTGTTTCTCTTATTCTGAGCTATAATATTATATATGTGTACTATATTTGAGCCCGCGACCAGCTTAGTGCACCATTATCTGTCTTTTCTCTGCTTTCACATGGATAAAAAGTTGATCCCCTTTTGTTTGGTTGCCGTTCATGGGTTAACTGAACGTTCAGGCATACATAATGGAGGAGAGTGCATTCAAGTATGGCTGTCAAGTATAACTAGGGGACACAAGCATAGAATATATGCTGCATATGTTTGTCCAGGGCACCGAGATTTCTGATAGCAGTCCTGCACATGGGTGTAATACCAAGTGCACGAGGGCAGAAATCCTGTAGAGTTTATAGATTAAGCATGCAATCCAACAATTACCATCACTGTGCAACATGAATAAACAGAGGTTACACTGTGTTATTTAATAGACAGGAAACAGATACTTATCTCATGATAACCTTGCACGCAATTAGGAACAAAAAGATTAAAAAAACTGAAGTCTCAAGCTTTTTAATTACAAGTTATTATTTAACTTTTATTATTTAACAATCTAAAAGATCAGTCAACATTACTCGATATGGTCTACCAAATATAGATCAGTTTGGCCAGAAATAGATTTGGAGCAAGTTTGCATAAATCTCTGAATGTGGGTCCAAATCGTCTGTTTGGGCCAGTCTAGAAACTAAAGCATTGAAATCAGGACATTTTCACCATGAAAACCATAGATTTTTGGCTAGCCAATATGAGCCGCTCACCCCCGAACATATGCAAAATTCACCCATTTCAATTTCCCTTAATATAACTGGAGAATTCAACTTTAAAGCCCTCTAAAGTACAAAAGATAGTTTATGTTATTCACAATTACAGACCATCACCTGTGGAATAACAAGGAATAGCATATATATAAATGTGTCCTGATGTGAATGAGATCACAACATCTGCTGATAGCCAAGCATATCAATGGAAGTAGACAAGCCCAGCACTAACCATGTAGTTTGCACTAGACTTAAATTTAACATATTAGATCTGTGCCTCCCTATCAGTGTTTAAAGGGACAGTCTATTCCCCAAACTCACTTTGGTTCAAGATGAGGATTACTGCTTTTAAAGTGCACAGGCGTGCCCTCCCTAGTGATTCCTCTGCATGTTTACTGCAGGTGTGGTAGCACTGATTATATAGACACTGAGGATAAAAGGTTATATAAAAGGATATAAAAGTGTCCACCATAAATCCAATACTAACCACAACAGGAGGGATATGTGTTCACACAGTAGAGGGATGTCTCCCAATTGCATGGAGGGAGATACTACATGTGCATTTGGACGCTACCACTTTGGTTCAGTGCGTTTCGGACATGTTGCGGCCGTTTTAACAGATATCGGGTGAAAACAGATGTGATGTCCAAATTGAAGATGTAGTTGGAGGCACATTGAAGCTAGTAGCTTGCAATATGTCTAGACTTTGGAGGCACTATTTTGGATCAGATTATAGACGCATACTGGGTCAACCCTTTAATTTCAAATTCCAACTGCACTGGAGACCCCTGGTTTGCTCCCTCACCAAGTGTTTCTACCCATCCAGAACTGCCATCTTCAGTTAAAGAGCAGCCACAAACCTCATCGTTCACATAATGGACAAAAATAGGAACTACAACATAACATTTTTAACATAGCACTATGCCACTACGTGAATCTAGTACAGTCTGAGTACATAGTGGCATAAAGTCTACTAGTGTATTAAACAGGCTCAAGCTCTGGACCAAGTAACTGTTAATGTTATTCAACAATCAGGCCGTCTTTAAAATGGTCTCTCATCAACACAGCACCAATATGTTATGGTTCCACATGCACCCGCCAATGACAGGATTCAATCTTGTGGATCTTGGCGTATGGGTCCTGTAGTTTGACCATTACACCACGCCTTCCTGCAGTGTCATGTGTGGCCACCGGGCTATGTTTGTCCTCTACCTGAACAGTTTCTTAACTCTTCATCACATGGTACTGCTCACATGATCTAATTTACCTCTGAAGCTATTGACCAATCTCCTGTCTACTCCACCTGGTTATTAGGATTTCTCAATATTTTGGATGGATCATCTGAAAGATTCATGGCTCCCTGCATTTTGGGGCTCAACCTTTGGGTAAAGGTAGTTGGAGGGCGAAATACTCCGCTCTGGTTCTTAGAGTTTTTCCTGATAGCTGTGTGGTTTGATCCTCCACTCCTGGGTTCCGGTCCTATACACTGAGCGTAACACAATAGTTACAAGCCTTTAGGTCAAATTTGCCTTCATAACTCTAAGCATGCTGGGAAATCATTGATTTCCTTAAACCTTGGTGTTTCCACTACTTTTTGCAATGCCTCTACACGTGTACTGTGAACAGATAAGGTGATATACTTTCTCTATAGCTTGAGAGTGGAATAACACCTTTAAGAATGCGAGACGAACATTATACATGCAAAAGCAAATGGTTTCTGCTTCAGAAATTCCAGTGTTACTAAAAGCATCCCTCAATCAAGACAACAGAATGCACTAAGCGGCTAATTAAAAATGACACGTTTAAGAAATACAATGTATTTATTTCCAAAGAAATATTCTATTTAGTAAAACAAACATCTTTTTAATCAAACTTCAGCCCACACTGCTTCAGTGAATAATGTACCCCAAATGTTCATTGTGCCATGTCAAATTTATCATATTAATTTGGAACAAAGCTACAGCATCTTATATAATCAACTTCCATAGTAACAATTAGGAATTTTCCTCACAGGAATTAAAAAAAATAGCAAATAGTGTTAGATAGACAGCAAAGGGTTAGATATTGTGGAGAGAAGTTTATAAAGAGACTAAGAAAGACACAGGGATCTTATTATTTGAACCTTTCAGCTAGAGTTTATACTCTAAACATACTTTATGTAGTCCTTTGCACTAGAAATGTTCACTTGTCAACAAGGAGATTTACACTTTCCTTTCTCTAAGCAGCTCATTACAGGCACATGAAGATCCAATCAAAAATCATTACAAAGATGCGACCTTATCCTTTTTTCCCTGGCTTTTTAGCGCACACTAATCTATTCGTTATTCAGGGAATTAGTAGTGGCATTGTCTGTTTTGTCCATTTTTATCAAGTAGTTGGAATACCTCCTTTTTGCCAAAAAGAGTTCAAATAAAATGATCAGCTGAAATTAATATGTTTCTAACAATTTCCTTCAGGGTTGTTACCAGAGTATTTTTCACCAGGAGCAGATATTTTATTTGGCAAGCCCCTAAAAAACATGATGTTTGTGAGAACTGCACAACTAGTACCACTTGCCAGGTTGGTACTAAGAAGGATGAACAAACCACTGTCAAATGTGTCCTCAGAAATGTTCCCATAACACATCCAGTCCACTTGCACACTCAATGCCAGCTCATTCATGTAAGTAGTTTTATTTGTTTTCAGTAGGGAATATGATAAGTAATGTCAAATATGTACATATTAAACTCAAACCAAATGCATAAAATACATAATAATCAGGAAGAAAGTGGGGCTTCTCAGGTAAAAAAAAAAAATGTTTTATTGAGGTTCCGTAGAGTAAAAAAGGGAAAAGTAAATTTACAGCAATTGTAAGTGCAGGTTAGGGCAGTCACATAAAGGAACCCCTAATGCATTTTGTGCCTGTATGGCACTTAATCGTAGGTATTGTGCTAGGGGAGAAAACTCCTATTTAATCGTGTCACATGTAGCAAACATCAGGTGCGGTGGTTAAGATTAAAGTTAAGAAGCAAGATTGTTGCTGGTATAAAAGGTGTTAAAAACAATGAGTATTAAATGCTAGAAAACTTTGTTACATTTATATTGTGACTGATTCATTTTTTGAAACTGAGAATAGTTTCTTTGCAACCCAAAAAATAATATTATATATATATATATATATATATATACACACACACACACACACACACACACACACACACACACAACATCATGGAGAAATGAGAGAAAAAGTTAAAGGGGACATATTAGTAAACTCCAGATCCGTATTATAGATCTTGTGGGCCTGAGTTTCTGAAGGATTGTATCCTAAAAATGCAAAAACCCTGAAGGAGTGCAGCACATAGATGCCACGGTGAAATTATTAAATGAGAAGGAAAAGACACATTTATATAAAATATATAAAGACATATGCAGAATATACACAGAACTATAAGCAACTATAGAAAATATACATCGTACAAAGTACTCCAATGACACATTATAATAAGAAATAAACCATTGGGGGATATAGTAGTTCGCTATCCAATGTACAGCAAAGTAGTATTTTCAATGTATAAATAATGTAAAGGGATAGAATTAGGAGTTGGTATTTGATGGTAAAGTTGAGGGGACCTATATAGAAAGTTAAGAAGGGATAGGCATATGTATATCAATATATGTGGTATACACTCAAAAAATGTAAAAGAATGTCCCCGGATTTCATTTTAGTAAATTTGACATCTGTTAGTTAGGCTACTAGCTACTAGATTTTCATTAGTTACTTTGTGTTCCAGTCAGATTGCCTTATAAATAGTAGTGGAATTAGAGAGGAGAGAGAGCACCCTACAGTAGCACTATCAATAAGAAATGAAAGTAATATTTATCTTGTTAGATACACACGCACCTCAGGACCGCTAGCTAGTTTAATAACTCTGTTTAGTTTGTTTCATTAAAATGATAAATTATCCACACCGCTTCAGAGACTAGTGTTATTTTGTTTAACGCAGACATGAAAAACAACAACAACACACGTCTGAGAAAGAGTATAAAGCTGGTAATTATAATAATAAATACCTTGTGAAGCAATTCCTCTACATAGAGAGGTTAAAATGATATAAAATGTTACAGCATAACGGAGATGAACAAACAATATGACAAACATGAAAGAGGCCTTGAATGCATGACAGGTGGGGATTTATTACAGTGAAACATTTTGTGTACAGTTTTAGAAAACAAATACATAATTGCTAGTAAATGTATGGAGCATGATGGGAAAACCCTTTTTCCTGTACAATAAACATCCTTGACACATGCATATGCCACTCTGTACAATATTGATTTACAGGATGGCACATTGCAACTCTGAATTATTTAACATTTTATGAATTCTACGTTACACATCTTGTATAAGTTAAAATGAATTCTTACCATCTTTTTAGGACAAGTTATAAATGTATATGTTTCCCTCAAAACAATGCAGACATGGATGAGACCAGATTTAAACCAGTACATTGGTTTAAGCTAAACTAGATTCTATCCTTTGTGAGAGAATGCGAGGGTCAGAGATTAGGGAAAAATACAAACTGTTTGGTAAATAGCATGTTTCTTTTCTTAATGAGTAAAAATTTAAATATTTCAAGATTTGGGCTGTATATCAGCCTGTGTTTCTGGGAAGCCACTCAACATAGAAAGACAATTAGCACTGATAATATTAATAGTGGAGAGGGAAGAGCGGGAAGAATTGTAGGGAACGATAGCGGGGAATACAGAAAGAAGGAGAAATAGATAATAAGCAGGTTGTTCAGGAAAAAGTAAAAGTATAGGCTTTGAAAGCAGAGAGATATTTCAAGAAGAAGAAAACAAAAACACCCGCCTCCCCTGGCTACAGGATGGATTCTACCAGTTACTTTTGAGCCAGTCCTCTCATTATGAGTAATATACAGACTATATGCGGTGTAAATATGGACTAACCTCACCAAATAATCTGTATTATTGATCAAAAAGGATTTTAAACAATGCTCCTAAGAACTCTTCAAAAGCAATTCAATGCGCTTATGAAGTCTCACTGAGCCTGAAAATGGCACACTCGTGCACACACCAATGATGGAGTGAGGCAGTCGCATAACAGGTTCTCTTTGCGGCCATTTTTTGCTGCACCATCAGATAGGAGCCTCCTATCTGCTTCTACAAATTCAACAAGATGATATCTGTCGAACGTTACACAATTAATGCCTTCTGCCTGGTTAAAATGGATTTTGTTTACATTAATAGAGTTTCAAATAAACAAACCTTGAAAGAAATCAAGCATTCGCTTGACATAGTACAGAATTTTCTTCGAACAATGTGAAAATAACTTCCTTTTGTTCATTTTATGTAAAAAATGTTTCCCCAGGAATACGAGAAAAAACAAGAAACTGCAAAATAAACGTTCAACACTTACATTATGAGGAATATCTTGAAATTTTAGGATTTGGTTTCTCTTACAGTGCCATATTTTCAGTTGACAGTCACATGTTTCTCCTCCGATCATGAGCAGTTTGTTATAGATTTTACATTTAACAGTCTCTTATTAAAAGTTATCAAGCTGGCATTTTGCCTGGCTTAGTATTTATAAACTAGTTTATAAGCAGGTACAAGAGAGCTGTCACAATGCCAGTATGTGCTGTGCTAGAACATGTGTGATGTCATAGTTGGCACAAAGCAGCTTTCAACATTGAGCCATGATTCTATCAGTTCTACTGCTCTGACCAAAAATGATCATACTCAGGCTCTGTGTATGATCATTTTATAAAGAAAAACTTATACTTACCAAGGTGAGTATTCATTATTTTCGCACAGTATTTGCACATTGCGTCTAAATCATTCAGTTGTCCTTGTAGATATGAAACCTGGGCTTCAAGATCTTCTTCCTGAAAGAAGGTAAAATTAAGTAAACATTAAAAAATAAACATTTATATTAGATTGTGTAGATTAAAAGAAAAAAAGAGCATTCCATACATTACATTTTACCAGTGTCATAGAACAAACATATTATATAAACTGTGTAGTCTTTTGTATGTACACTATGTAGCCAATCATTATATTCATGCAATACACTCACACCTACTTGTTATATTTTGTAATAAAAATGTATTGTATTCAAGTCTATGTCAAGTAGTTTGCATCCTCCAGCTATCCTTTGAATTGTAAAATGCTGTGCTACTAAGATCAATGGAAAAACAAAACCTCAGGGTTCTGCTTGATTTTGGGTTGACACTTAAACATCCTGTGATAAAATTAGCTTTTTTCATGTGTACATTATCAGGATACGAAACTTAAATCCACATGGAGCTATGGACATTTTAATCCATGTCTTTGTGTCCCTTCATCTGGATTACTGTAATACACTTTATGGAGGCCTCCCAGAAAATGCTTGGTAGCGCTGTCACTTAAACTGACTGCACATGCGCAGTATTCATTTCTGGACACCTGAGAATAAACACCATGATTGTCCTGCTCAAGCCTGGCTAGCTGGGGGGTATGCTTGTGTTGGGGGGTATGCTTGTGTTGGGGAGAAGGTATGCTTGTGTTCATTCTCTAGTGTTCTGAACACATGAGACTAAAAATCAAGACTGTTGGACACCAGAGAATAAAAATTGGGGCTGTCCCTCTTAAAAAAGGACAGTTGAGGGGAATTTTTGTGCCCTGTATTCAGGAGTATTTTTATGTCTCCCTAATAACCATCCAGAATATTTATTTTAACCTCTAGTTAGTTTCTGCTTCTGCTCTGCTGGATTGCATTAGTTTAAAGGAAAACCATAGCAAACAATGAACTTATGTTTAATTAAAGATTGTATCAAGTGTACATGATTTATAAAGATAATCTTTAATAAAATAATACAAATAAATTGCCTTATTGAGCCTTCTTTACTTCATATAGTTCCCTCTGGGGGCAGACATGTTGTTTAAAATCTTGTGTCAGATTACCTCGGATGAAGAAATATATAACCCATCTGATCAAAGATTCTAAACAAAATGTCTGCCTCCTTGTAGAGATGTATGGAGTAAAGGTGGCTCAATAGGATACGTTATTAGTATTCTTTCATTAAAGCATGTCTATATAAAATGCTTACACTTGATGCCATCTTTCAATTAAATACAACTTAATTTTTTTTGCTACAGTTGACCTTTAAGCCGGGAGACACAGCCTCGGGTGTAATGTTACCGTTGTGTTCTGGTACCTGACTAGACATATAACCTGCATACTGGGTCACCTCTGACTAATAAGAACTCACAGTTTTACTTGTCGTACATATATTTTAAATGATCTTCGAGTCTCTTCGAGCTGTAAAAATAAATACTTATCTATACTACATTGATGTAATGGAAATTTTTTTATTTTTTTAATTTAGAACAAATTAACCCAAGAGTCATTGTATTAGATTGAAAGTAAAATAATTTTGTGTGAAGTCAGCTGTTTTAAAAGTCCTGTCATTTTGCATCTATTAAGACCAGATTATCTACCATGTTATATGTATTTGTCACATGTAATGCTGGTTACCATGGTAACATCTAGTCCAGCACACTTGGCTCTCCACACCCAAACACTATCTGAAGAATATTAACTCATCCTTACTATGGGGTCACATAGCATTGCAAAGTGTTTTACGTCTCTAAACAATTCACAGACATTATGTGTCGAAACAAAACCATCCTGTGTAGTACCAGATGGCTGGGGCCATATTGCAAAGGAGAGTCTTACCACGGATAGGTATAGTATGTGTGCAAGTACTGTGAAGGTCTATAGACCTGAATTATCACAAAGTCCAGCAAAACATCCACAATGAACAATGTTGGTGCCTAGCCCTGTGTGTTACTCAGCTTTTTTTGCAAAGCTATGGGTTAAATGACACTGGCACATGTGCATTGTTAAAATTAGATGGCTGGCAAACAACATAGAAAGAATCTTTGATTTCTGATGATGACACGCAATCATGAATTAATTAACATTTTTGACATGCCAATACTTCCCACAAAATTAGATAGCTGCAACTCTTATGTCTGCTGCAGCAATCTCAGGACATAGTGTCCCATATCTGAACCCATAACAAATGTCTATTTGCAAATACAGTGCAGCAAAATACAAAACACATTAGAGGTTTACATATTGGGAAAAAAAACATATTGTACAAATTTCCCACTGAATATTCCATTACAGGAGAAATTACTACTAGTTTCGTTTTAACAGGGCTTAGGTGTGTTTTCAGACTTGGGTCCCAGGCTTGATGCAATGGTAAAAACGAAGTGATTCGTCTTCTGGCGATATCGCCAGAAGACGAATCACTTTGTTTTTTCCTGTCTGGAGGCTGACATCCATATTGGAGGGGGCAAGTATACTGTCTCATATGCTGTATCCCAAGCTCCTATGTTGTTAGGAGCTCTGTTTGTGAGTTTGTTTGTAATGGAATAGTACAACTTCCACATTATTACTTTACATATTGCACTATTCTGTGTTCTACCTATATCATTACAGGTCCTGCAAAAGGAAATATCGTTCCTGCAATAAGTATTTTCCATTGTGTTTCCACCATATATTATTTGGTGCATCTCAGGTGCATTATCACTATTTGAGATTTGCTATCACTTATTTATTTATTTTATTTTTCATAATATATACATTTTTTTCATAATATATATATATTTCTATATATTTCATCACAGAGTTGCACGTTTGCACAGGATATTGTTTTATACATGACTTTCATTGTATCACTATTTTAAGTTATTCAAGTGTCCATGCACTGTGCGCCGAAACAATCCTTTGTTTGTTTAGGTTACATCCTATAAAGCTGGCTATTTCAGCTTTTTGTCCATTCTTGCCTAGAGGGATCCCACTTCATTGTTTTTCTCTGTATTTTCTTTTAGACTGCTATACTTTCCTTTAATTTATTATTGATTTTATCCCTTTATTTGTGTTCTTCTTGAAAAGTCATTCTATGAACTAAAAAAAATTCCATCAATAAATAAATATATTTAAACTGGGGTGACAGGCAGGGCCGGACTGGCCTACTGGGATACTGGGAAAATGCTACAATGGGGCCGCTTTAATAAATTCGGCCGGCGGCGCCCCTGTAAGAAATTCGGCGGGCCGCGCCCCTTTGAGAAATTTGGCCAGAGAAGGCTGAGGGGAAGAGGAAAGGGAGAGTTCTTCTGCTGTGGGCAGCCCCATGTTTTTTTTCCAAGTGTAACCTGAGAGGAAGCTGCTGCACTGCGGGGTAAGGTATGTACAATATGGGTGCTGGGGCACATTTTTTTTATATAAATAAATGTCGGCTCCACCCACAGGAGCCCCACAAATTATGCTACATACAGGTGCCACAAAAATGATGCCACATCCAGGAGCCCATTAATAATACCACACACAAGAGCCCCATTAATTATGCCTCACACAGGAGCCCCTTAATTATGCCACACACAGGAGCTTCAAAGGTGCTTTAAAATGCATGGCTTGCTCTTTTATGTACAAGAAAATAAATATGCAATTCTATGGGGCTGATATAATGACGCAATGCTATGGGGCTGGTATACTATTATTTCCAGGGCTGTTTTTTATCCCCAGTCCGGCCCTGGCGACAGGCCCACCTCTATGAAGGATACCCAACTTCTGTATTGTGGATAGCAATTCTGCAAACAAAACTGCAATGTACACATAATACTAAAGATCCCTCCATTAAAAGTACTGTAAACCAGAGTATACCCACTAACATCCTGGGCATGGGAGGTGGTGGAATTACATAGAAACATAGAATGTGTCGGCAGATAAGAACCATTCGGTCCATCTAGTCTGCCCAATTTTTTTTTAAGTACTTTTATTAGTCCCCCATTCCCGGTCTTATAGCTAGGATAGCCTTGTGTCTATCACACGCATGCTTAAAATCCTTGACTGTGTTTACCTCTACCACTTCTGTTGGCAGGCTATTCCATACATCCACTACCCTCTCAGTAAAGTAATACTTCCTGATATTACTTTCAAATCGTTGCCCCTCTAATTTAAGACTATGTCCTCTAGTTGTGGTAGTTTTTCTTCTTTTAAATATACTCTCTTCCTTTACTGTGTTGATTCCCTTTATGTATTTAAATGTTTCTATCATATCCCCCCTGTTACGTCTTTCCTCCAAGCTATACATGTTAAGATGCTTTAACCTCTCCTGGTAACATGACCCTGCAAAACTGTGCCTAGTCTACCCGTTACAGATAGGATTGTCACTTTTATTTAAAACAATACTGTCCATGCTATTGCCTGTATAGACTTAACATTGGCTTCAAGACAATTTTTTACAGGCTGGGTGGCAACCCTAGGTACAGATACTAAATGTCTAGAGCTAATATGCATGTCTCATACACATACACTCCATAGTTCAAACATAATGCTGCTTGAGCACAGTGCAATCATTATACATAGGAGGCAGTCATTCTAGGACATACCCACATTTTTATGAAAAACAGGACTTCAATCCGGGACTATTGGTGTCTATGCTAGAGTGCAGCGAAGCAGATAAAATCAAATAAATACCTTCCCCCACACTTCATACATAATCACAACTATATTGTTTTTAACTGAAACCCAATCAGAAAAACCATGTTGGCATGGCTAGTCTTTCTTCTGATTTACCCCCATGTAAAGCAGTGTGCAATGGTTAGGATTTTCTTGCCAATCCCATTGCACATACGTCTGTGTGTAAAACGTAAAGTGCAGGATTGCTGACACCTACTTCATAGGTTTGTAACTCACCAGAGCTTACATGCCGTCCTATGACTCCCTCTAATTCATAAACTCCAATACATCAATTTACAATGCAAATATGACCAGAAATTTCCCAGTGTATTTTAGCAAACAATTTCTGCTTGTGTACATAATAGATTCTATTCAATAAGCTGTGAATGTCAACCAACAACAGCTGGGTTGTAACCTTCTCCAGCTTGCCCATGTTTCTGTCTCAGCTATTAATGAATGTTTTTTTTTTAGTTCAGTCAGAGATGAACAGAAGGATGGTTTGGTAGAGGTTAAACTTTATAACAAAGTATTTGCTTTATGTCCGAAATTCACACAAAAAGGATCAGAATAATACTCACACAGACAGTAAAAAAAACACCTACTAAAAGGTGGCTTCATTGTCCTGGGGGGGACTTTTGAATATACTGATGGAAATCAGTGTTCGCGGTTACGAAACAGAAATGCAAAAGAGACAAATAATGTAGAGGAAACGTCTCAGTAGAGCTATCAGAATCAAAAATAGATAAAGCAATCTGAGCAGATGGGATGCTCCCAAGGGTATTAATACAGCTCAGGCTTTTTCTTACTGCTTCATTAGCAAAATGATTCAATGATGATTAATGGGAGCAAATCCAAATAACTAAAGTCATGTCAAGTAAATATTGGCAAGTAAGTCTACAGTCAGTATCAGAGAAGGGGGCAAAATAATGCCAAAGCTGTTGAGGAAAATAATAATAAAGTATGCTGAGCATGTCAAAGGCCAATGGAGTATCCAGTATGGAAGGAAATGCAGCATTCTTTTCAAAAGCCCATTTTTTAAAACAAGTTTTCTACTGGGAATTGGGAAGAATCTGTAAATATAAGGCAGTAATAGTGGACATTTTATAGCCTGATCACCCAAATCATTTAGTGAAAAGAAGACCAATGGTGTAGGTTTGTAGTATCACGGGAGAGCTTTATTCTAAGGATTATGGGCTCTGTTTCCTAACCCCTGAGATGTATCTCCTCTATTAGGTTCTACTACCGTATTTTCTGTATATTGTACAAGTTTTTGATTTATGTGAAATGAACATTACTTTAAAACAATTTACAGTTGTCCTGTAATTTTACATTGAAAACAATAAAAAAAAAGAAAACAATTTAACGGGACCTCTAAATTCTGTGGCATCCATTAGGGAGGCATCATGGGACATATTCACAAAATGAAGTCAGGAGATAAACACCTAATTTTATTTTTTATTTTTTATGCAATTAATTCAATCATATACAAACAGTGGCATATGATTTATATATATGTGTTTGTTTTAAATGACCAAGTTATCTAGTTACATCTTATGTAAATGGTAGTGTCCCTTTAAGTACACGTTATCTAATTTATACAATGATGTATAGTATATAACAGTTGTATGTTTGTACCATCCTTTTAGATATATTGTTTTTACCGCCAGATGAATAAATCAAGTGTATCACTATATATCACAATGTCTCTTGGTATTCATTATTACATAATTTATCTGTATTCTCAAATCAAATACATTTATTGTTGTACAGTTAGTCTTGTCTAAATATTTATTAATTATTTCATTCATAATTTTTTAGTATAATTTAGCATCCAACAGCTACATTGGCTTAATGTTTGAAATTCGCATCTCAATTCACTGTGTATTGGCATCATCAGAAATGCAGGATTTCTGATGATGCCAATACACAGTAAATACATAAATGTTGTATATGATATCACTGAGCAATAAATACATTCACTTGGTATATCATACAAGTGAGCAGTAAAAGAACACATTTGGTACAGCATGACAATCAGCAGTACATACATACATACATACATACATTTTGTTTCTCATTCCCCAAGCACCCAGATTTGCACTCAGGACTTGCCCCAGCACACAGACACTGACTGCCAACTGTCCTCTCCACTAGCATAAAGAGGACTGGTGAGGGGGGCTCTTTTGATCTCCCCAGCCAGCACATCTTGCACCCATGTGTTGTGCCCTGTACATGCTCCCCCTGCAAAAGTTTGCATTCAGAAAGTGGTGTAATTAGATACCATGGAATGTTCTCTCTATCAAACTTAGCTTTATCAAGTACATGGAATGGAAGGAGAGTGGCTCTAGACAGCTTTGTGTGCTGTGATGTAACACAAGAACAAGGGCTTGGGATGATAGACGACAACTCAATAAAAGTTAATATACAGTGTTTAGGAGGTAGGAACAGTTTCAAGAGTAGAAGTAATTTCTGCACAATATTTAAATACCGTATTTTCTCGAATAAGATAAACCCCCAAACTTTGGATATTAATTTTGGAAAAAAAGAAAAAGTCTGAATATAAGACTACCCTAAAAAAAAAAGTTTTACTTCTAAATATTCACATGTAAACTATTTTTTCATATATTTTCAAATTATGATAGGAAAAAAATGAATTTTTTTATTTCCTTTTATTTGCCAATCTGCCCCCTAGCTAATGCATTCCCCCACAGCCATCTGCCCCTCACACTTAGCTAATGCATCCCCCACAGAAACATCTGCCCCCCACACTTATTCCAATACTGACCCCTAGACGTAGCCAACGCATCGCCCCATAGCCATCTGACCAAAGAATTTGTGTATGCATCCCCCCACAGCTATCTGCCCCCCAGATTTGCCAATACTGCGGGGTCCTGGATCCCAGTCTTATAGTCAGACCTCTATTTGAGGTCTGATTATAAGACAGAGCTAGAATGTAAGACAAGGGGGACCTCGTCTTATATTCAAGCAAATACGGTACATTTTAGAGTTGATGAAATAGCTAGATTCTTTTAAAGAGCACTTTCACCTTATTTTCTGTATGTTATACATGCTTCTAATATATGTGACATTCACTTACTTTTACTATTTAACAACAATTCACAGTACTCCTGCAATTTTACATTGAAAATAATTACAATAAGTCCTAACTGACATTCAACAAAGGAAGACTTGGAGAAATAGACAGAACTGTTACTACACCAAGAGCAATACATCTGTTATACTTTATTTGCAGTGTTTGGCACTGTAGGTGCTCCTTTAAGATACAGAATGCAAAACCATGCTTCCGAAATGTACATTGTGCTTGTTTTTGTTGCAGTTAATGGCATACCTCCACAGCACATCTGACGTCTTCCAAAATGTTATTATATTTGATCAAGCCTTTGTGAGCCATATTGCCAAAATGCTAATTAAATTGGAATCAAATTGGACTTTGCTGGAAAACAAGCTTCTATGTGCTATAAATTTTAAGAAAGAGAAAAAAATTCCCTCCAGGGATTTTAATTTCTTTTGGCAAGTTATATCATGATACATGGGAAAGAATGTAAAACAGAGTAATGGAGTTCATTGTTAATTATTAGGCGAAGCGAAGAAAGATTCTACCAGGTAGAATACATTCAAATATGTATAAATGCAGACACGGTACATCACCAGTTATGTAATAAGAACTATGTAAAGTAATATTAAAAAAAAACAAAAAAAAACAGTTTCATGGCCCTTGTTAGGCTTATTCTCGCTTTTGCTGAAATACCATATTGCCGCAAGTAAATACCGCACTTTTATCCCCTAATTTAAATCCTTAAATGAAACTTGGGGTGTCAATAGTTATTAAGCTCAACAAGTGAGCCCCCATGTTTAAAGAAAGACTAAAATTCAGAGTCTGGAGTCCAAGAGGAGAGCTCATTTCAAACTCTAGACATATTGGGCCACCCCAGCATGCCTCCATCTTGAGTTTGAGATGTGGTAAAGGCAGCTGAAATGGAGGGGAAATTAATGGCCTCTGGGTCTTTAACGGTTGAGGTAAAATTACTGCACGCATAAAGAAAAAAAACCTCTTTAATAGATATTGTGGTAAAGGGCTGGGCAGGATGACCCTGGACCCACCCTTATAAACAGTCCCCCATAAAACTATGCTGTAAAATGAATGCGCCCGTAGAATAAACTATTCATGCTTTTTGAGATCTTTTAATTTTAGGTAAGATGCAAGTCTACGTTACATGTTAGGGACACCTGCCAATATGAGACCAAGCGATATGCAGCAATTGGATCCTATTAATATGTAAAACCTGAATGTGGTCATTATAGAATTCATATAATTCCACTAACTACGTAATGTAAAATATAGACATTAACCAGATTGACTAAGTCTGGCATTTGTAATTGGACACAATTCTGCATTCACCATAATGTATCAAATACTGGTATGCTAAAATTTATAAAACAGAGTAATTGTTAAGGCAATTACGATTGTTGAAGGAAACAATATTCAACAATGCCAGATATTCAAACCCTAGCAATTTAAGGATTCCACTAAATCATTCATGTAGCACTGATGTTATATGAGAAATTCGAGCACCTGAAATTCAGTTTAATTTCTATAAATTAGGTGATGAAAATTGCTCCACATTGTCTTTATACAAGAATATATTGCATATAAGAAAGATATTTGAAAATAAATTCACTAATCCAACAATGTACATAGACGACTTCTTCTATAAGCTTTCCTTTATTTTTTGCACCCCCCTTCCCTGCACTACCCTTCTTCCCATTCTTACTGTGTATTTGAAAATGTGAAAGTTCAATAAAAACTGATTTACAAAAAAAGAAGACTTCTTGAGTTTTGAGAAATGACTCCGAAGAATTTACTGTATTGTCATGGGCGTCCGCAAAGGGGGGACAAGTGGGGGGGGGGGGGGGTGCCGTTAAGCTCCCTGTTACACTAACCTTAGTCGTTTCCTCCGTGCATCTTCCCTCCTGCATGGAGGAAGGAAGCTCCTGTTGCGTTTTTGTTGTTGTTTTTTACTTTATTGATGCTGCGTGACTTCAATAAAGTTAAAAAAAAAAACGTAACCGGAGCTTCCTTCGTCCGTGCAGGAGGGAAGATGCACGGAGCAAACAACCGGAGAGCAACAACAAAGAGGTAAGTGCTGGGGAATGGGGGGGAGGAGGGGGGCAACATACGAGCAGGCAATAGGATATTGAGAGGCAAAACCAGGCATAGGGTGGCAAAACCTGGCATATTGAGAGGCAAAACCTGGCATATTGAGAGGCAAAATCCTGGCATAGAGTGGCAATATCCTGGCATAGAGTGGCAATATCCTGGCATATAGAGGGGCAAAATCCTGGTATAGAGTGGCAAAACCAGGCATAGGGTGGCAAAATCCTGGCATATTGAGGGGTTAAATCCTGGCATACTAAATGGCTAAATCCTGGCATATTGAGGGGAAAAATCCTGGCATATTGAGGGGAAAAATCCTGGCATATTGAGGGGTTAAATCCTGGCATATTAAATGGCAAAATCCTGGCATATTGGGTGGCTAAATCCTGGCATATTGGGTGGCTAAATCATGGCATATTGAGTGGTTAAATCCTGGCATATTGAGGGGTTAAATCCTGGCATATTGAGGGGTTAAATCCTGGCATATTAGAAGATGGACTGTCCACATTGGTCACTCAGGAAGATTCGGCGTTACCAATAGGCGATCGACGCGTTCACCTAAGGTAGCAGGTATCATCATGCCCATGCACTCTTGACTTTAGCTGCCAGGTGTGCACTCTTCTTTTCAACTGTCCTCTGACGCAGGAGTGGATACAGGGTGTGGGTGTTGCTTATCTAAACCAGACGCGACGTAAAAGGAGGAGAAAAATCTTCTCAACACCTTTGCATCCTATTATATACTTCCTGCATTAGGAGGCACCAGTCATATCCTTTGCACTGGTATCGTAACTTTTTCCAAACCATATAACCAAATAGTTGCTGCATTCACTGTCTATATGTCTCTGTGTCCCAACACCCACCTTCTGAACAGCACAACATTTTACTGAAAGGTCAGCTTAGTGCCTGCAGGCTTTAATTAACTCTAGAGTAATGGGCAGACGTTACACTGCCAAGCCATGTGCTGCTGCCAAAGCACCCTCCCCTTACACCTAAAACATATTTACCCGTGATAAATCTATCCATCTCTACTATTCAGTCCATATTTAAATTGTGACTATTTGGTCACCAAGAACTCAGGAAAAAAGTCTGGGTGTGACTGTGAGCGTTTGTGTGCATCTACATGTATATATGCGTGACTGTGCATGTGTGACACTGTATGTGTGCATGCAACATTGCATGTGTAACTTTGTGTGTACAAGTGCCTGCATGAGTATGTGACACTGAATGTGTTCTGTGTGTGTGTGTCTGTGTATTTGCCTGAGGATGAAGCATGCTAAATTGACTTTCAAGTGCGCTAGTTATGAACGTCTAGGCGCCTCAGGGGCATCTTCCTCATCTCCATCAGCCTAGAGGATTGAAAGCCATGGTCATAATAATGACAAGAACACAGACAAAAGTGGTAGGTTGCATTTCTCACCATGTTCATCAGAATATTAAATCTGACTTACATATTCCTAGTCATGAAACTCTTGTTCTCACACCATTCCTATCACCCAGTTGTTTTTCTCCTTCCCCGGGGAACTCACCGTGACTGAGTGTATTTTTGTCTACTCCCCCCCTCTGCCTAATTTTATTAGAATTGTTATCCTTATTTCTCACATGCACTCATATGTAAAGATACCCTTTCATTTCCACAGTGTAGAATGTTGCGTTGCAAATCAATGGTGGCCTCCTCACTTTATCATTAACTTTTGTTAGGATATTTGCACCCTTCCCCATTATGTAATGTATATGAGAGTACCATTTTCATTTTCAATCAATATCCAGCTATGTGATGACACTCTATAGCTGACATCACATCACCGGTACTTTTATTCCACAAGAGCTGTTATCAATTTGTGAAATAATATATGTTCATTTATATTCATGCATACCTGTGTATTCTAAACCTCTTAACAATGTTATTAATTGGCATATGGGATCCAATGTGCATTTTAACCCCTTTGCGACAATGGACATGCCTGACATGTCCTGCAGTGGAACGAGCGGTTTCCATGATCAATGATGTCGAGGTAATAGGCAGCATCGAAATCTCAGCTCTGGGGCACCCACGATCGCTACACAAAGTGATCATAGGGGCCATGTTGCAGGAGCAGCATGCTCCTGCTATATGGCTGTGCCCTCTTGTGGTTAGAGCTGTGGAAGTGAAAAAAAAATTGACACTCTGAATCGGTAGCTTGACTACTGGCCCCTAGAGCCAGTCAGCAACATTGAGGAAAAAAAGACAATTAGCTAAAATCTAGGGTTAGATTTAGAATAGTTGTTAGGGTTACAATTAAATTAGGGTTAGCATAAGGGACAGGGTTACAATTATATTAAAATTAAAATATATTAAGGGTTAGCATAAGGGTTAGAGTTGGGGTTAAATTTAGGGTTAGGGGATGTTTTTTGTAGTAAATTATAAGATATTATGAACATAACGGTATCTAATGAAAGCCCTTCTTATGACGATAAAAAAACATAATTTGTGTGGGTACAGTATGTAAGAAAGAATTACAGCTAAACACAAACATCTCAGAAATGTAAAAACAGCCCTTGTGACCAAGGGAAAGTCAAGGTAAAAAGGTCTTGTCATTAAGGGGTTAATATAATAAATTCAAAATAATAGGTTAATTGAAAACGAAAATTAATAGTTCGAAAAAATATTACACTCATCTATTTTAATTTTAATATTTTGACTATATTTTTAAATGACGTTTTTTGGCCTGATATATGGAATTCTCCAAATCAAACCTGGAGAAATGTGTTGTGAGTAAAAAGACAGAATTTTTATGGGAAGGACCTTGGCTTTTTACAGAAATAGCAGAAGCTCCCCCACAGAAGTTAAAGGGGACTTTGGCTATAGCCTGAAAAAAGTCCTCTGAACTGGCCCAATGTGTAATAAAATAAAAATCAATAACAATTAACACTAAATAAAAAGCATGATACATTAAATATATATATAAAAAAGTGATTGAACATAAAAATATTAAAACTTAAAAATATTTAAATTAATATAAATATACTATTAGTATATATTACATTAATATATTACGCTTGTACATAAATATTTTTGTGTAAATATATTTACTTTAATTCTTCTACACTTTTCTATTTAATTCTCCATCTAAAATCTGGAGAATTATGCCTATGTTACGTGAATTTGGAGCATATTCGGGGGTGATCGGTGTACACTGGGTAGCCAAAAATATATTGTTTTCACTGTAAAAACGCAGATTCAGACCTGAATTCGGGAATATTTAGTGGCCGCATTTCAGTTAATGTGAAATTCAACTAAAGTACCTGATTCAAATCCAGTTTGGAACAAACTGGTGTATATTGAGTGTGTGTTTTTCTACAATTTTGCTATTAAGCCCAAATTTCTTCAATTAGGAGCATACATAATTTACTCCTACTTAGAGACTCCATAGTCCATAGTTAATAAAAGATGCTACTAAAATAACAATTCCCTGATATAGCATTAATACTATAACTTTAATCATGCCTAGGATGCCACATTAAGGCTACTGTGTACAATGAAGAACTGACCCATCACTCTGATTTTACCAAAAAATTCAACTAGTCATTAAAACATATTCACATATGAGACAAGTAAAGTCAAGTTGATACCTTTATTGGCTAACTGAGTAGGTTTAGTGTGCAAGCCTTCAAGACCTCTCAGGTCTCTTCATCAGGCACATTTAACAGTTAGCCAATAAAGCTATCAACTTGACACTACTTGTCTCCTGTGTTCCTACCACTAATACGGTTCCAACTCTCACCTTTTATTTTAGCTGGGACACTGGTGACGGCCCAGGTTTTCTTCTGTAGAAGTGGACCACATACTAATATTGGCCATTTGATAATCTAACCGTGCCCTCAGATTTGCACATGCACAGGCCTACATAAGCTTCTGCATAAACTATGTTCTTTGTTACACAATTCCTAGTAAAAAAGCAAAACAAAATCTTCAAGTTCTTAATGTCAGAATCAGGCCTCATGAAGTGTTCCTATATTGTAGAGGAACAAAATGTCCCTTCAACAGTGTTTTCACATGTTATATTTCAGAGCACTATAATTTCCTAAACAGTAGCAATTTTATTAAAATTACTCAATTTTGTACAATTATCAATGCAGGCAGCCAGAAGCCTCAACTACACTGCAATGTCTGAAACTAATTAGAAATGTTCTATCATCCAAAACGTACTTTACTGTACATAACTGAGACTGATCTTTGTTTTATAAGTTAGTAAGTATAAGGCTATCTGTGCATTCTACACTCTTAGTGTACTTGGCTCTCATATTGGTAAATATCATTAAAGGGTAACTGCATGGCCAGTTGCTACCAGTACACTTATCCTTGGTCAGATCTAGGCTGATTAGCCTGAAGTGAGTCAATATGAGTCCATCAGACTGGCTAAGTGCATAGAGTTCTTAGTGTACTTGAATAAGGCATCAACTGGCTTTACTGCATGTGTGCTAAAAATATCATTGCCAAGGTCTGTGAAGTCCCATAGAACACCAGTAAATGTCCGGCATTCTTGGCCACCCTTAGATTTCCAGACACTCGGCGTGGGCCACCTATTTGGCACCTACCTTCCTCAAAAAGCAGCCCCTACACACATGTAGTTACCCACAGCAGACAAAAACACACATCCACATACATGTAGTTACACATCTGTAGTCACACACGAGTCCCATAGCTACATACACATGTAGTCACACAATCGGGATGAATCGGGCCGCTGGTGGGCATAGCTTGGGAGGCTGAGTGTTAGTACTACCGTGCTGTAGGGCTGTCACTAAAACTGTCAGCATTACAGTGTATGCACACAGATCTGGGCATGCGCAGTATGAATTCTCCGATGTCCTACTACACACCAGAGAATGAAATGGGGACTGCAGTTTTTGTGGTCCAGAATTAAGTAAAGATTCCGAAGACAGTGGCCAGCTATGAGTTAATACATTTCAATGTGAGAATAAGATATCTGCTTTTGACACCTCCCTGCTAACCAAACATTTGAGTTTTAGGCAGATGGAGTAACTGTGCTGTCTCCTTGTAGGTTTACTTAAGCCACCAATAAACTACACATTTGTGGTTGTGGAATTCTTGAAGAAATGATAAGGCAATAATGGTATGATTTGAGAGGTGGTAACCATTTAATACAATGGCAGCCAAGGGAGACTGCATAGCTCTTCTAGAGTCAAAGGGTAGTCTACTGAAATAACATGCAATAGATGCTTCTATACGATTAGCAATAGGAAGAATATCCTGTCAACAAAGAAAGAAACAGGAGATAAGAAACATATTCATGGTTATAGCTCTATTTGTTTATTCATTCTTTCATCCATTCAAAGAAAATCCCACCTGACGCTGAGCATTCTCACAAACAATCAACAGATACAGACAGTGAAATACAAACCCCACAGTGCTCACAAACAAACAATGCAATAAATGCCAACTAACTGAAATCCACTCAGTGCTACTCTCATGACTCTCAGCCTTCTACCTAAACATCAGATTCCACATGGCTGTGTTCCTGGCCAAGGGTTAAATAACCTACACCAAATTATTTTATCACATAGCAACAATATATAACCAACTAAAGGAATTGCATAAAAAAATAAACAGTACAGTATAATTCCCTACTCCCCCTCTGCAGGTTGCCAGTCTAACCGCTCCCTTTCTGTCCATCTTCCAGTCTAGTGTCAACCTCTGTGCCCACATCTCCTGATCTGTGCTTCCACTTATATGCCTTCTCCTTTATTCCAGTTCCTTTTATTCTAATGTGCCCATTCCTCCCAACCCATCTTCCATCCCATACCCACCTCTCCAATTGTAAGCAAATAGTACATATATGTTATTAAAAGAAAAACCTAAATCAAATCAATATTTGGTATAAACACATTTTCCCTTCAAAAAAGTATAATTTCTTCCAAGTACAGTTGTCAAAGTCAGGGATTTTATAGGCATATTATATAGGCATTTTATAGTCAGGTGTATGGCTCAGGTGTATGGTCAGGCTCAGGTGTATGGCTAAATGATACCAGACAGGTGCTAATGACCAACAATTAATATGTAGGTTGAAACAATCATCAACTGAAACAGAAACAGCATTGCTTAAACCTGCCTAATACTTTCACGGAGTCCTATATGTATACTGCTAGATTTGATAGACTCCGCTACAGGTACCGTGACGCCCCCAGAAAAATTCTATTTATTTTTACAATTCTAGCAATAATTAAAATTCAAACCATTATACAATATAATATATATAAATATATATATATATATATATATATATATATATATATATTTATTTATATACAGTATATTAATGGAACCCTTTTTCAATAGTTTATTTAGAGTACTTATACTTCCATTCCGTATACACAAATTTTAATAACTTTTCACTTAATCTCTGGAGGGTCTCCAGCTGGCTGTAGCCACTAAGGCCCATGCCTTGATATATACATACACATTAATGTTAGCTCAGCCATATTTCATTGCTGTGCCTGTTTGTGCTGGTACTGAGCATAAAATCACGTCAGTGTGTATGTATGTGATATTGTAGTGTGGCTCAATATCATTTTACAGATGAATTATAAAAGAGTATAAATACTGGTAAAGGATGTGCAATCTAGTTTCTACTCATTACAGGACAGAACCCCCATTTTTGAACTTCTGTTGATTATATCAAGTAATATAAGCTATAATCTGGATAATAAATGAGGTTAAACACAAAACCTGCAGCCATATATAAATTATTATTACGTTTTATCAACAGAATAGAAAAGGAATATAGTGTTGATTGAGAACTTACAGATTCCTTTTTCCCTTGGGACTTGCTGTGAGACCGGGAGCGGGAGATGCTGCTAAAAAAGGAATCTTTCTTCCCAGCTGACAGTGGAGGAGAATCTGTGTGGTCTCGGCCTCCAGGCAAACTCTCAATGCTGGGAGAAGAACTGATGTTCTTAGAGCTCTGGCCTAAAATAAAATGAAAGAAAAACACAACTTTAGAATTGAAAGTAGCTAAAAGTATTTCAGCTTAGCATATGTAAAGCCTTGGGGTGAATTTAATGAGATATGATAATAAAGTATTTTACCATAGGAAAAAGAAAGAAACAGACAGCATTGCATCTCTAAGCTACATCTTAATTCATAGTGGGGTCTATTCAATAGAGAGTGAACTGTGGTGGATTGACAAGTGAATTGCCAACATAGGCCAGTTATTTTTTATACCAAGTCAGTAATTAACTTAAATTAACTCATTTATTTTGTGGGGAGGGGGGGGATTCTTTATTTCATTACATCTAAATTGCATTGCTGACAATTCTGTCGGCCATGCAAGTCAGAAGATACCCGAATGGTGAACTGGGTGCACGCTCATGACCGATCACAGCTTTTTCCACTGCAGAATCATGGGAAATGTAGTTCCCACTGATTCTGCTTTCGTTTAAAAGCCGCAAAGGCGCACGCAGTTCACCATTCAGAAATGTGTCAGAAATGCAATTCGGTTGACAAATTTGGCCCCTTGGTTCATTTGTGTCGGCGACTGAGCCAAGGGGTCAGGAATGAAAGTAGGAGGGGCTGGGGACTCTATCAAGCAAATAAAGTATAAAGTAAGTCCCCCCCAATTAGTTTAATTATTGACTCAGTGTTGAGAAACACCGTTAGTTGTTCTTTAATCTGCACACATATCTGTATGATATATATAAATTCTTTATTAAAAATCAGCCGTTTACAGCTACAAGTAATTGTTAACATTAACCCCTTAGTGACATGACTTTTCTGGCTTGTCTGACGCTTGGTGACATGGGCTGTTTTAACATTTCTGCAGTGTTTGTGTTTTGCAGTAATTTCTTTCTCTCTCATTTAGTATACCCACACAAATAATATATTGTTTTTATTGGCATAAGAAGGGTTTTTCTTTTTGATAATAGCATATAATTAAAACATGGCAACAAATTTAAAAAACATTTTTTTTCTGACTTTTATTTGAAAAATTGTATACTCATTTAGCCCATTTTTATGTTTTTGTGCTTTTTTATTCAAGTTACAGGGCAAGAAGTTTTGCAAAGCTATTTCAAAATCTTTTTTTTTTTTTCTTCAAAATTAGCAATTGTGACATTATAACACTGATATCTGTATTAAATCCATGAATGAATGTACATATTTTTCAAAACTAGAAAACTCAGGGCATTTAACTTGGGGTATTTTGACACTTTTCATGTAGCCATTTTACCACCAACCTTTGCCAAAGTTTGTAGCAAAAAAAATAAATAATAATGGTAATTTTTCAAACAGATTGCAATTCAGGTAAACATTTACTGAAAATGTGAAGGGGTACTGCCAAATAACACCTCAATATGTGTTCAGCAACATCTCCTGAGTACAGGGATACCACCCATAGGTTTGTCAGATTGTTAAAGGCCACATCTCCGAAGTGATCGAAACGCCGACGGGCGTTTTTTTTAGTATTGCACAATGCTTCCACATGGAAGCATCATAGCAATACTATTGGAGAACTTAAAGCGAAAATAAAAATCGCTTTCAGTGCTTGTTTTGCTGCTGGACGGACTAGGTCCGTCCTGTGTCACTAATGCCTCGCCACACAGGAGGGACCTAGTCGGCAAAGGGTTAACAATGTCTACTGTATTACTGATTCACCTGATTTTATGTTTCACTGGCCAAAATTAGCTTTTCTTTGAAAAACCTCCACTTTTGAACGGTAGATTTGGATTCTAAAGAAGGACAGTTTTATTGGTTCTTTAATCAGCCCAACAGGTTTTAGCTGTATCCGTGGTGCAACTGATTTGATGTATGTTTTCATGGAAAACATGGACATTTCTAAGTGACTTCTGAACAATAGTGTATTAAAAAGCATTAAAAGGGCCTGGGATAGGTAGCTGCGTGATAATCCTTACTGACTGTTTTGCATAAAAGTCCTAGGAGGTCATTAGTGTCCAAAATGGGGGAAGCACCACATCTGACACCAAGAATCATACCACGGTCAAGTTTAGATCAAGAGTCTTCCCTTTCTAATGTACACACAAAACCCCCTAAGAGCCTGATAGTCTTTGTTACCAAGGTAACTAAAAGTTTATTTACATTTGAAATAGCAGTTGGTGTGTATAAGAGTTTAGAACACTGGCAGCTTCACTGACAGAACATGAAGTTCCCTCCTAAGGCTTCTTGGAAGATTTAGTTCAAAACAAGCTAGCGCTATCCATGTCATTAAACCTTTAAATGTGTATGAATTAATGAATGATAGAAAAAGATAAGAGTTAATCAAATTAGTTTAAAGTAAATAAAAAGTTAAACTAGTATGAGGATAAACTGGCATATACTTTTTTATTGTAGCATAAATCCACCTTGCATATAATTATACCAAAATAAATTCTTGTTTTTCACTCAGCCTAATATAACATTTTAGCTATGACTGATTTATTAAGCTATCATTCACACACAAACTCGTCTGTCTATTTTGCCAAAAATATCAACTTTCATCAAATTTTTCACAGTTCTCCATATTGCTCAGATAATAATCTCTCTCCATTTGGGATTGAAACTCAATTTGCTGTTCTGTCTTTTGCCAATTTTGCTGTTAAAAGTACAGGTATAAGGAAACTTATTTGGATTAACTTTAAATTCATTCATGAGGAAGATGTTTTAGGGAAATTCAATGAAGCAAAACAGTTCCTGGTCTCAAACATAAATGAAAATTCAGCCTCAGAGAAATGTCTTCCTATAAAGATTTAATAACTGTACATTCCCACCTGATATGTTCAAAGGAACCAGCCTGATCACCACATCACCAGCATATCGCTGAATTGTTGGGATATATGTGATCCAGGTTTTTCAGGAGTTAAATATCATCTATGCAGTAGCTAAGATAAATTTCAATTAAATTAACACAGTTAACTTTTTTTGTCATGTGTATTCCTTTCAATTCTTTCTGATTCAATAAAAAATCTAAATCCCATTTTTCAATATGTTTACATTGCTTAAAGGGACTGTCTAGTGCCTACATTACATCTGCCAAATGTTAATGTCCATTAAAATACTTTCAAAGTACTTTAAAATGCATATTTTACATTTTGCACTGCTTAAAATAAAAAAAATGTACTTAGACAAATTTGTGAAATTACTACAGCCTGCACCTATTCAGGAACACTTCCACACTCTGGTCCAGTAAAAATCAGTTTCCTCCTTTTTTTTTTGCACAGAAGCAGATGAGAATCATCCCCATTCATTTGATATGGATTTCCTCAACAGCGTCCTATACACTGCAAAAGTCCCTCCTGTACAAGATCATTAAACGTTTGTTCCCTGTGTATCAAATTTTTTTTTTTTATCTAACTTTTATACTAATAACAATACAGCTATGTAACACTAATTTAATAACCTGATAATCCTATGGTTAGGATAGGCATTGCAGTCATTATCATTACAGTCACTAGCATGGCAGTATGATGAAGAGCATTGCAGTCGCCATCACTACAGTGTGTATATGATTGGCATTTTTAGCTGACAGTATGTAGTCCAAGCTGTAGGGAGACCCTCTGGTTGCCATGGAGATGCAGGCATTTAGAGAGGCAGTTCCCTAGCTACCAGGCAGCAATGCAGGTGCAGATGGTGCTGGGAAAGAAATGGAACATGCATAACTGGCTATGAAGGTAAATAAAAAGAACTTTCCCTTTAAGTTTGGTATTTCCCTATTAAAAAGGATCTACTCCCAAATCTATTGTGCCAGTCACTTCTAAGAAGAGGTCAATATCATTGTTTTACTGAACGAAAACGCAGAAAATATTTTGTTCTTTAAAATGTTTCACTCTTAAGTAATTACACTTTTCATCTTCCAATAAATTATACTGTTTCAGTAAATTGTTCAACGTCTATAAACCTTCAATTAGCATTTAAAATATAGTATTTTATCTCAATTTTATTGCTTAATATTTTCGATTTGAAATCCTACAGCCTCCAATGGAATTCGTCTTAAAAATTCTGAGCATGCCAATAAGATTTTAGAATTGTTTTCCTGAAGATAATAAGAACTTTCAATATGGGGTTTGTACAAGGCTTAGTTGATCTCACAAAAAAATATTTTTCCTACCAGCCCTTCTCTTTCTAAAAGGAACTAGGATTGTTGTTCCAAATAATTCAATAGAATCTTATGAAGCAACATTGCTGCATGATTTTATTTCAAAACATTTTGGAATCCCCAGTCCTCCCTGATTAGACCCCCTTGAAATTACTCTAAGAGAGTCCTCTAGGAGTCTTGCCTCCCCAAATTTACAAACATAGGTTTTGAAAATGCCGAAAAATATTAGAGTTGATTTTCAGAGGATAGCTCTAAATAAAAAAATAACAACTTGGAAAGTATCTAATAATTAATGACATTAATGCTGTTCAACCATGAGATGTACAATAGTCTCCAATCATTCAATTTAATTTTAAGTTCTGTTAACAATGGCAAGTACTTTATCTTGATCACTTCATCAGCGTATGGAGATATATCTATTCTCAAGTAATGAATATATTTGTTTTTCCGTTGAAAAGCATATGACCTGTATAATTCACTCATAACCTCGCTGTTTGTACCTATTAAAATTGCTTGGCTCTATTCCAAATTCAGTTTATATAAAGACAAACAAGAATATTCCTGTTAACTGCCTTAAAGGGAATGTATTAGCTTATTATTGTTTTTACTGCACACGTAGAGCATAAAAATGATTGAATTATCAATACATTATATTAGCAAAACTGCAAGCAAATGCTTAAATTAGGAGAAATGTGTATTTAAATCTGTCTGTGGAGTCTCATGCTTATGACATCACCTGTGGCATTGTATGCAAATTACACATTTCCCATTGAACAGCAGTTAATTAACATATCTTGCCACAGTTAAGCAGGAGACTCCACAGACACACTTCAAACACATTATTCTCCTAATGTAGGCATTTGCTTGCAGTATTGGTAATACAATGTATAGATAATTTTCAATCATTTTGTATGCTCTACATGCACAGTAAAAATATTCAGGTGATACAGTCCCTATAAGAGATGAGGCAGGATTTGACAGTCTTTTTTCAACCTAAACCTCTATGTCACTCTGTCGGGTACCAAGGTGATGTAATCCTACCCTAAAAGGGGGGGTATATAGCACCCAAAAAACAGCCACATAGGCCAAGATAAATTTAGTGTTAGGGTTAAATTTTGGGTTCGGGGTGGGGTCAAAAGGTCAATAAAGGAAAAAAAAAAAAAACACTATTTTTGGTTTGTGCCCCATAACTCGCAAAAAACCCCCGAAAAATATGGAAACATGCATATTTCTGAACTCGGGACAACATTTAGAAACTATTTATATGGGGTCTTTTTTAATGATTGTATTTGTGTAAATGATATTTTAGGTCAAAATTAGAAAAAGTGGGTTTTTTAAAAATTTTCATCATATTTTATGATTTTGTTTGTAGTAAATTATAAGATATGATGAACATAATGGTATCTAATGAAAGCCCTTCTTATGACAATAAAAACAACATATACCGTATTTGCTCGAATTTAAGACAAGGTTTTTTTCAGAAAGGTTTTTTTGCTCTGAAAAATACCCCGCGTCTTACATTCGAGGTCGTTTTATAATCTCACCTCAAATCGAGGTCAGACTATAAGACAGGGATCCAGGTCCCCAGCAGAGCTGCAGGGGACCTGGATCCCCCTCTCTAACAGCCTGGGGAGTCCGGCTTCATCATAAAAGTCCCGGTGGTCGTGCCGGGCAGCAGCAGGGGAGGTCTGTGCTCATCGCGCAGACATCCTCCGCTGCCCCGCTAGCCACCAGGAGAATTGGGCAGCTGGGGGATGTCTGCACGATACGTTGACAGCTGTCCGTCATAATAGATGGGGGTGTCGGGCAGCATGGAGCATGTCTGCACGTATCGTGCAGACATCCCCCAGCTGCCCCCACTAGCCACCAGGGAAAGAATCAAGGTGAGGGGGAGGGAGGGGGGGATAGACAAGGGGAGGGGGGATAAAGAGAGACAAGGGGGGGAAGAGAGAGACAAGGGGAGGGGGAAGAGAGAGAGATTAGTTTGGGGGGGGAGGGAGAGAGAGGCCGCATTGGCACATAAAAGGAAATAAAAACAAGAAATGAATTTGTATAATATCAATTTTTTTAACTTTTTTGCCTATAGAGTAGTCTTAAATTCAAGATTTTAGTTTTTTTCCTAAAGGAATATACAAAGTTTGGGGGGGTCATCTGATAATCAGGGTCGTCTTATAATCAAGCAGATACGGTAATGTGTGTGGGTACAGTATGTGAGAAAGTAGAAAATTGCAGCTAAACACAAACACCCCAGAAATGTCAAAACAGCCATTGTCACCAAGGGAAAGCCAAGGTGAAAATGTCTTGTCACTAAGGGGTTAAATAATGGGAGTTTGATTTTGTTATTGAATCTGTAAGAACTGGATTGGCTTAACTTAGGAAAACAGATCTGTAGTGTAATAAGGGAACGCTAGGATAAGAGGGCTTTAGTTTTTGGTACACAACCCCCCCGAACTTGGGATTCAAAGTGTTCAACTTTATTAACATGTTTGGATATGTGCTATGTCAATACTGATGGATGCACAGAGCATAATGTTTTCTCTCTAGATTAATATCCTCTCTCTTATGATTTTTATCTTGTCATTCATAATAATCCATTATAGAGTTAAGCATTGTATTATTTTAACTGGAACAAATTATATGCACATCCCCTTTAAATAAAGAGAGTAGATTTGATATGAAAATAAACACTCAAAACCAAACATTACAGTTAAATGTTTTGTGGTTTCTTATTCCCTTCCCGACATTCGAGTTCAAGTGGCAGATAATGAGGGGTTACCAATTATGGCACACAACTGGAAAAAGCATGCGGCTTGTAATGAAAATAATGACTTGCAATTTGTGTCATTAGTCACAGGTCAAATGTTCAGTGTTATAATATGGCAAACTGCACCATTAAGCAGAAAAATCTTTCCCAAAATAGCAGTTTGAAATAATAGGATACAGTTGTCTGCAGAACAACAAACCTTTACAGAGGGACCATACATAGATGCCAACATTCAATGATGTGTTTTTTGGGGACCTATCCCACCAGATTTGGGTCTGTCTCAGCTTGCCTGGTGCCTATGCAGTGTTTTTCCCTGTGCACAGACAGCATTGCATACTAACTATCCATGTGTAAGTGAGGCTGAGACGGTTCATGTGTAAGTGAGGCTGAGACGGTTCATGTCTAAGTGAGGCTGAGACGGTTCATGTCTAAGTGAGGCTAAGACTGCACATGTCCACGTGAGGCTGAGACTATTCATGTCTAAGTGAGGATGAGACTATGCATGTCTAAGTGAGGATGAGACTATGCATGTCTAAGTGAGGATGAGACTATGCATGTCTAAGTGAGGATGAGACTATGCATGTCTAAGTGGGTCTGAGACTATGCATGTCTAAGTGAGGATGAAACTGTGCATGTCTAAGTGAGGATGAGACTGTCTAAGTGAGGATGAGACTGTGCATGTCTAAGTGAGGATGAGACTGTGCATGTCTAAGTGAGGATGAAACTGTGCATGTCTAAGTGAGGATGAGACTGTGCATGTCTAAGTGAGGATGAGACTGTGCATGTCTAAGTGGGTCTGAGACTATGCATGTCTAAGTGAGGATGAAACTTTGCATGTCTAAGTGAGGATGAAACTATGCATGTCTTAGTGAGGATGAAACTGTGCATGTCTAAGTGAGGATGAAACTGTGCATGTCTAAGTGAGGATGAGACTGTGCATGTCTAAGTGAGGATGAGACTATGCATGTCTAAGTGAGGATGAGACTATGCATGTCTAAGTGAGGATGAGACTATGCATGTCTACGTGAGGATGAAACGCATTCTCCTGGGTCTTGGAATGCAACATAACATAGCCACGCCCACTTTAAGCTCTGGTTCTGTTGTGTCCATATATGGTATGCACCATATTACCTGTATCTCAGACAGAAGATGCAAAATTAATTATTTTAGAAAATGTAGTTTAATCAGTGTCCAGATACCCTAAAACTAATTTAGGCAATGTTCCTATGCCCTTGTTTAACCATAATTGACTCTGCTCCTGTGAAATATACACATACATTACACAACTTTCATAAAGGGCAGTTACAGAGTAAGTTACAGGAACTGAGTCAAACTGATAGATGAGGCAGAGATCCTTGTTCACAAACTTACAATCTAGAGGAAATGGGACAAACAACAATGACCTGTCCCATATGTGTGTATATCGGGGTGCTCTGATCTATAGATGCAGTCTAGATGCTGGATGCAGTCTAGATGCTGGATGCAGTCTAGATGCTGGAAGCAGTCTAGATGCTGGATGCAATCTTGGTCTATAGCAAGACCTGTGGTTGCAAGCTGGGAGCTCTGACAAGACCTGTGGATGTAATTGAGGTACCCTAGCAAGTATAGTTGCAAGCTTGGTGCTGTGACAATTTCCAAGAGTGCAAGGTGAGGCTGTGGCAAATTATATGAGTGCAATTCGGTGCTGTGGGTGAAATGAAAAGGGATATAGGGGAAATAAAGAAAGGAGACATGGAGTGAAGGAGATCCTATAATAATGTTTATCTCATAACGATGCCTTAGCACCAACCGCTGGTGACGGGCAGACTGTTTTATGCATAAGGAGCAGATATAAATCTGGAATGTACCTATTCTGATCAGTTATGCTATGGGTCTGGCATTGTGATGATTTTGATGTAGTGAGAATCTTTCCTTAAAATAGACCTTGGTTGGTGAGAATTTAGTAATATCATCTTTACTATAATAACTAGGGGGAGCTAAACTATGCTAAGTATGGGGGGTGACAGAGCAGGCGGAGCTTTGGGGCAGTGGGTGTGTTAAATATTCAATTAAGTAAATTGATAGCTGTGCTACAAACTGTTCCTGGATTTGTTTTTTCAATGTTGCCAACTATGTGTGTCAGAATGCAATGTTATCAATCTAAACCCCCATGTCCCAAATATGGCACTGTATCTTTCACATAAACCTAGCAACCTTTGCAAGGGAAAAATTGTTGTACTCAGGGGATTATGCTGAACACCTATTGGGGTGTTGTTTGCAAATAACACATAACATCCTCTGTAGATTCATGTGTATGAAAAAATGACTACCACAAGCTTTGGAAAAGATTGGTAGTAGAAAGACTGTATGAAAAGGGCCAAAATAACATAATTTCAAATACCATGGGCTGTCTACTGTTCAGATATATAATTTGATGGGGGTAAATTGAATTGGCTGGCTAAAAAAATATCCCAAATCGGGTATGGGTCCTAGCATAGTTATATGCAAACTTTAAAAGCTGATATGTGCATGTCCCCAATGTGTCCTTGTACCCTTTTAAGCAACCCGACAAACCTATGTATGGGCGGTGTCACTCCACTCAGAGGATGTTGCTAAACACTGCGGTTGGGGTCTTGATTGGCAGGAACACATATTAGGATATGTGAATTCATCCCTCAAAAAATAAATTGGCACCAAAAAATTGTGATAAACTGTCTATATATGAAGTGTCAAAATACCCCAAAGTTAAATACCCTGGGCTGTCTAAAACAAATATGTATATGTGGGTTTTAAGACCGGTATCAGCATCACAACTGTTTGGGAACAGCAATTTGCTTCTTGTACTAATTGTCTTTTAATTCCCAAAAATAAGTAAAAGAAAAAAATCCCTAGACATATGACGTACTCCCTAACTCAGGACAATTATATGGATCTATTGTGCAAGGGTTTTCCATTCGCTATGGTAGATGAATTAAAGATTTTACAGGTAAAATTTGGAAACTATTTTTTTTTTAAACAAATTTCCACCATATTTTATTTTTTTATAATATATATTGTATGATATAATTCAAAATAATGATATCTAACAAACACGACTTGTATCCTTCAAAAACAATATATTATTTGTGTGGGTACAGTAAACTAGAGAAAAAAAAAATACAGTTAAATATGAACTCCATAAAAAGTCTTAAAATATCCACAGTAGAATATGGGCAAAGAAAAGAAAAAGGAGAAAAGAGAAGGAATAGGAAGAACAGAAGGAAGGGGAAAAATAAGGAAGAATGATGAAGGAAAAGAAGGAAAAGGCGAAAAGTAGAAGGGAAAAAAGAGAAATTGTAAGCTATAAAGAAGAAATGAAACATAAATGAGAGAAAATCAAGAAACTGGAAGAAAGGGATGAAGAAGAGAGGAAGAAAGATTAAAAAAAATATTTTAAGTAATCTGTGTTTGTCTGTTTTATTTCTTGTTTGTATATTTTAATAATTATTCATGGTTTTGAATCATTTAATATATAATGCAAATGTAACTTGTATATAAATAAAAAAATATGTATTGAAAATAAATAATGATATGGTCAAAGCAGTCCAGACATGAACGTGTTAATCATTACATGGAAGAGGGTAAGGGTAAGTGTAACTATAGCAGCACCCTCTTCTGGGCACACATTTCTATGCATGCTCTGAGAATTACATAGAGATGAGAAGTGGGAATTATTTGTTCAACAGTCCTTGAAGCTGAACAACAAAAGGTATTGAAATAATCCATCTTCTTATAGATAAGTCTATATTATATCCTGTCATACAACAAAACCAGATATATTTATTACTGCCACTAACTCAGCTTTGATGACTCAATAACTTTCACAATCGTTTAGTCTATTTGGAGATCGGAGAGTAAGTTACACCTGGGAATAAAGAAAAATACACGGCAAAGCAGCTATGACACACAAGTTTAAGCAGATGGCTTATGCTATAGTACTCCCCCTTCTTCAGACTAATTAAATAAACTAGTGTTCCGAACCATACGATGAAAATACAATTTGCCATTATGTAACTTAGAAAACATACTACAGCTTTATGAACCTGGAGGATTAAAGATGTTCTATTTAAATGGACTTTATCATTATCACCTAAACATTGCTTACACGGTGAATGTAGAGAATAAAAAGTGAGTGAACATTATCCATATATTGTGTTGCAGAATTGCAAACAAATTGGGAGAAAATGTGCTTTAAATGTGTCTGCGGAGTGTCCTACTTTTCACATTACCTGTGGTTTGATATGCAAATTACACATTTTCCATGGAAAACCAGATCATTTGCATATCATGACACATTTGATGTCAAAAGTAGGAGACTCTGCAGACACATTTAAAACACATTTTCTCCTAATTTGCAACACAATTTATAGAACATTTTCAATCATTTTGTATTCTCTACATCAGGGCTTGACAAATTTAATTTGATTCTAGGAGCCAGCAAATTTTTGGGGAGCCAGACACAACATACACGCAATTCATAAACACACACACACCAACCCACGTCACATATACACCACACACACACCAACCCACTTCACATATACACCACACACACACCAACCCACTTCACATATACACCACACACACACCAACCCACTTCACATATACACCACACACACACCAACCCACTTCACATATACACCACACACACACCAACCCACTTCACATATACACCACACACACACCAACCCACTTCACATATACACCACACACACACCAACCCACTTCACATATACACCACACACACACCAACCCACTTCACATATACACCACACACACACCAACCCACTTCACATATACACCACACACACACCAACCCACTTCACATATACACCACACACACACCAACCCACTTCACATATACACCACACACACACCAACCCACTTCACATATACACCACACACACACCAACCCACTTCACATATACACCACACACACACCAACCCACTTCACATATACACCACACACACACCAACCCACTTCACATATACACCACACACACACCAACCCACTTCACATATACACCACACACACACCAATCCACTTCACATATACACCACACACACACCAACCCACGTCACATATACACCACACACACACCAACCCACGTCACATATACACCACACACACACACCAATCCACTTCACATATACACCACACACACCAATCCACTTCACATATACACACACACACACCAACCCACTTCACATATACACCACACACACACCAACCCACTTCACATATACACCACACACACACCAACCCACTTCACATATACACCACACACACACCAACCCACTTCACATATACACACACACACCAACCCACTTCACATATATACCCCCCCACTTCACATATACACACACACACCTACTTCACATCCACCTTACACATATACACCTCACACATACACATATACACCTCACACATACACATATACACCTCACACATACACATATACACCTCACACATACATGCACAGGTTTGTTTGATTTTTCCTTTCTTAGTGCTGGGTGTCGTCTCTTGACTGCAGCATGAATGTTCCCCCTCCCCGCTGCCTTACCTCATTGCAGGGAGGGGGAAACATTCGTGCTGCAGCCGATCTTCATTACTCTTTCGGCTGAGTGCTGGGTTGTCAAGTGACGACACCCAGCACTCAGACACGCGTTGCGCGAGGGGGCGGAGCTTGCTGTCTGTGCAATCCGCACAGACCTTACCCCCTTGTGCTGCAAAAAAACAACAAAAGAAAAGAATGACAGCGGCAAGGGGAACATGAGGGTACCGGCACCCGGCGCCAGGCCATGGCGACCTGGCTCCCGGGGTTTGTCGAGCCCTGCTCTACATTCACAGTATAAGCAATGTTTAGGTTGTATAGTTCCTTTATATATAACATCCTTAATCCTCCAGGTTCATACAGCTCGAATCGAATAATTGTAAATTCTATTTTCACCAAACGGCATTTGCTTGCAGTTGCGCTAAAACAATGTATAAATCATATAATTATCACAGAATATACTTTATATGATGGCACTTGCTTTATATGCTAAAATACACAATGCTAAACGCAGGGTCTGTGCAAATGAACCTAGTTTGAAGCCGATTATTTCATTTGTAAACCCAGTCAGGTCATTATTTTCAGATAGATGGAAAGAGACAAAAAACACAGAAAAAAAAATCAGAATTCTAAGCTTTGCAAAGATTAACCAAACAATACTGCCCCTATGTGGATATTTCACAAACTGACAGATCCAAATAAAATAACTACAAGTAATTCAGATAGTAATCCATAACTAACCATTAATATTTTTATTTCTAAAAATGACATTAGATTCCTCAATATAAAACTCTCAAAATGCGACCGTTAGGATTTGGAAGTTGATTGGATGTGAGAAGACAAGGATAGGATGGATTTAATAATGACACCAAGACAGTGAGTTTATAGGATGGAAATCATAACTGACCCATAACACAGACAGTGTATTTAGTGTTATAATAGGATACAGATACAGTTAATGATAGAATCCAATAGAGCATGAAGGAAATCAGGAAACGAGGTAGCTAACAGAGAATGCTTATGGCACTCTATGGAAGACATTCCTAAACTGGTTTAATAGTATCAAAAAAGTATCCACAATAAATCAGTACCTTGTGAATTCACGGTAGATACGTTTTTTTTTTTTGTTAGTTTTTTTAATTTTTATTAGGTCATAGAACTGTACATTATCAAATTAACATTTCATGAAAATAATAAGTAAGCATAACAGTTGTTACAGTTTATTAAAGTTCCAATATTTTTCATTTTGTAACTCTATAGAAAGAAAATGCAAGGAACATATATTACAGATAGACATCAGACAGTATTAGATGGGGAGCGTCTGATTACGAAAGATTGTACAGGTCTTATGGTCAAACCAGGAGGGTATACCCTGGTGTGGGGTATACAATTGGCAAGGATTATCATCTAAGATTGTCACATTGATTATTACCTTATTAAAGGTTTTAATTGAAACGAAGTGTATCCTACATAATGAAAGTAATATGTAAAGATGGAATGCCCTTATGTACATTGTTGAGCAAGATTTCGAGCTTTGCTTTTTCAAACTCTCAAGTATTTAAACAAATAAACATCACAGTTAGTCAATCCTGTCTCCTGTTTTGTTTGGATATGTTTTTCATACTGTTTATGTGTTTATGAATGAAGAACGTGGAGTCTTTGTCTTCTGTAGAGTGGATTCCTTGTCTTCTGTTTCACGCTTTTGTGGGCATTTGGTCCATGCACAGCTAAACCATAGAATATCAACATATACTCTCCTAGCGGTGATCGGGCAGCTAGACAGGAGGTAATCTTTACACTCATCATTTCAAATATGTGGAATGTGAGCACCATATATTGTTGTTAAAGTTAAAAGAGCTGGAATGTGAACTTTGTAAACAATTGGTTTTGACTGTAGTCCAAGTGTTTTCAACCCAAGAGAAGCTGTAAGGTGTTAGAACAGAATGGGACCCAGAACATAACGTTTGGGGTACACCAACTGGGTTGCCAGATAAGGTGAAGCTTTAGGAGAGGAATGATGAAACCCAGAAGTGCACATTAATATGGAGTTCAAGGTTCTGAAAAGTTTGAAAACAAGTGAGTATAAAAGTCAACGATAATTGGTAGAATAATGGTTGTTTTTTTCAGGCAAAGTGAAGAGGAAGAGGCAGTAGTAGGGTAACAATGGGTGAAAAAAGATGCTGAGTATTCAGATAGGATGTATGTCAATGTGGATAGGAAATAGCAATGTTTAAGAGAGATTATTGTGTGTGTGTGTAGGCATGACGGGGCAAAGTAGTGAGCTGTAGGTACTGAAGAGTCATTTGGGGTTGGAAGGAGGAGGATATAAGGAAAATAGGCATGGCAGACGTTTGAGCTGTGTTCCAGCCTATGATTAAGCATGAGTACATGCGAAACGCGTAAGGCTAGTAGTTCACCTTTTTTCCCCTGCATATGCCTTGCTGTTAACTTTTTTCACTTTATTTGTCAGATCAATATTTTGTTACAATAAAAAAAATTCGCAATTCACTGGAACCAGGAGTACAGACATCATCATTTCTTTTCTTCGTTTCTATGCCTCAACAGCCAGATGAAGCACCTTGAAACCAGTGCACCACAGCCACGGGAGCATTTATTCATTGCCAGGAGTGGAGCCGGCTTGTTTTAGGAGGAGACTCCTTTTCTCTTTAAAACTGTGTTCGCAATGAGTCAAAAGCATTTGGAGATGGAACACCATTGCATGTTGGTTAGGTGAATGTGCCAGAGTTGGGAAAGTGAACTTTGTAAACAATTACTTCTGACTGGAGATAAATTAGCAAAGGTTAATGGAAGAGTGGCATTGTGAGATTCTTAAATTAATTTGTCCAAGAATAAGGCAGTTAAAGTATATTGGGGGGCAAAGTATCTTAAAAATGGACTAGTTAAAACATTACGTTAAATCTTTTTATGTCAAATAGGGAGAGCTATTGGCCTAATAGTGATAATCATTGCTTGCATTATATACTTACTTTATGAGATCAGTTAGACTAATGATTCTAAAGAGGATGATTTGAACAGTTATCCTCTTCACTACACTACTATTTTACAATGAAGGTTGAATAGTACAATCTATAAATATTACAATCAAGAAACCATTGTGGTGACATCCAAATGAATCTTATACCAGTCCAGTCGAACATGGCGTTTCTATATAATTCTGTAAATCAGCTGTTGAATTTTCTTATGGGTTGAAAGTGCAATAAACATCCTAAAAGTGTTACATAAGGATCCTAAGAAAATCAGTAGAGGCAACTGAGGTAACAGACATATCCAGTTGTCACTAAACTGATTTAGAATTGTCATCATGTCAAAATCAACAGTTGTCTGGCTGTACTTTAAATAACCCAGTTTCTGGCAGGATATCATTTTCCTGCTGTGATCTCAATCTGTCTCTGAGATACGGATTTTGTTCTTTTTCTGCACTTCAGGTATCACGCATACGGAGTGTAATTCAGAGGTACCGCAAGGGCACAGATGGATAAATATCTATTTATAGAACAAATGGATATTGCAAAACAGGAGAGGGAAGCAGTGACCTACAGCAATTTAATTAACAGGTCAAAAGGCCTCAAGTACTGCACAACTCCACTATACCTTGTTATACAGAAGAGGGTAAGAAAATGGAGTAAACTATTGGATTAAACTCTAGTATGAAGCAGAAACTGAGGCAGATTATGGTTATATAAAAAAAAGAGTAAACTACTACTTGCTGTTGACTGTACTTTCTGGCTAAAATTCACATAGAAAATTAAAAAACAAACAAAAAAAAAAAAACTATACCTGTAGACATGCTGAAATGTATTTGTCTTGTTGTCACAAATGATACAGACACAGCTTCATTCTGTTCATATGGGGACATTGTGGGGGAGATAGATGGGACAAATATTTGCTTCTGCCCTACGGAGGTGATGCTGTAAGTATGTGACTGTTTTGCGGTTTGTAAAATCAGGCCCTGGCTCATGCATAGGGTTGTCACCTGGCCGGTATTTTACTGGCAGGCTGGTAATAAATTGGCATTAGGCCACCAATGTTAAGTCTATGTAGACAGTACCAAGGCATTTTTTTTTTTTGAGGAAAAGGTGGCAGCCCTACTCATGCATATTGACTAACGTACAGAGGGCTGAAGCAAACCTGTTGTACAATTCTTAGAAAATACCTTTACAGGGTCAACAGTATATTACAAACCGGGGGACTTTCCTGTATAGTGTAGCATCACTTTAAAGACAGGAAGTTTTAAATGGTACATCTTTTGTCTCAAAGAAAGAGAAGCAGAAGGATGGACAGATCATAGTGCGGTCCATTTACTAAACAGTGAATGGTGATGATGTGACAAAAGAACTACACAAATCTGGCATTGATAGAACAATTCTCCAACTTGCCTCTCTTTCCCATAAATCTTTTGAAGTGACACTAATTATATTCACTAATAGAAGTACACAGGTTTACTCTGAGCTCTGCCTCTAAGCTGAAGCAGAGCTCATCTGTACACTGACAAAAAAAAATATTTGCAAACTTGCCTGTTTTTATTCGCAATTTATGCCTGTTTTTAATCGCAATATTCTCTATTTACTATTTGAGTGTTAAATGTTTAGGACATCGCAAAAGGAGCAAAGTGCAAAAATAGTTTTGCACATAAAATATATTTGCATTTTTTTTAGTACATGACCCTCTAAGTCTCCATGCATCCAAGAGAAGAATCATCACTGCTGATCAGAGTGTAAACTGGCACGTGTCCTAAAAAGCACATGTTTTTCTGAACACTATATTTGAAGCACAAAAGAAAACACAGTTTAGTGGCTCTTTTTTTTTTTTTTTTACCAGATTTTTGTCTATAAGCGGCATTACAAATGATTTATACTGTATAAAGCTATAACATGATCTATAGATTGTGTTAACAGAATTGTAAACACATATTATATGTGTATATTCTGACATGGCGTGTCCTAATGAAAGCAGTTTACTGGCATATGAAGTCACAGGTTAGGTTTATGACATCACCAATCCAGTAGGCAGGTGTATTTTCAAACTGTATTCCTTAAGGGTAATTGAGGACTTGGAAGGGAAACAATATCGGAGGCCGTGGCTACAGAACCTTTAACAGCGTGTACATGTTCCATCCCAGATCTTTTTGTGTCTTGAATATCTGCTTCCTTCAGTCTTCAGACAGCATGTTAGTAATAGCAAGTTAATTAATAATGAAGACTTTAGACTGCAACTTCAAAAAGCCTAGGGTTGCTTAAAAACCGTCCCCTTGATGTTCATGATACCAGTGGACTATTGATTTCTCCGTGTAGAGCACAGTCCACATGCATCTGCAATCCATCAAACTACTCTCTAATTTGTCAGTCTGCAATTACATGGCCATATGTCAAACCACATGTCAATAAATGCTATTGTCTACTGTCTTTAATTACATTCAGGATGACACGAGCATGGCTCTAAGAGTTGTATTTGTAGAGATAAATCAGTATCATTATAAACAGTTCTAACCTCTACCCTAGTAAATAAGCACTTTCTTTTAGCAAAATATGTTATTAGCTTTTTAATTTTAGACATTTATTCACAGAGAAGTATTTGCACTGTGTATATTTATTCATAACTGTACTTCAAGTGTAAAACAGACATTTCTGATGATTTCTAATAAATTTAAACATAACTTAAGAGCTATAAAGGATCAATGAACCCACTTGTCTACTCATGTCCTACTAATTCTTATTATAATAATAGCTAAACCATTTTGTGCTCATTCTTGTGGGGTCACACTACGTCATGTTACTCCACCCTTCCCGTCCCAGGAAAGTGGCACTCAAAGCTGGCAGGTATTGAAATACGAAATATTATATAAGACTGCGCCAGCAGCACAGATGAAGCTAAGAAAGTCAGGAGAGTTTTATAGTAGTCAGAAGAGATAGCGCAAGTGATCAGCCTCACGCTATGTCACTTATATTCACTCATTGTGTCCCTGGAATCTGGCACTGAAAACTGGCAGGTATTGAAATATAAAATGTTATATAAGACTGCACCAGCAGGAAAAATGAACCATAGGAAAGCCAGAGTATTACAGTAGCCGGACGAGAGATCACAAGCAAGTGCACTAGGATTTTGTCAACCTCTTCACTGAGGAATTGGCAAATGTGCACAATGTTTCTCAGGTGCAAACAACAGGATTTGGACAGGGACTGAGCACAGGGGACAAAGAAGACAACCCCAAGACATCAGGCTCGGTCGGTGGGTACAACTGTAGAGAGGGAAGATTATCAGCTCCGTTTTAGAGAGACTGAGTTTTAGGTAACAATCAAACATCCGGTTACAGATGGCTGAGAGGCAGTCCTCAACAAGCAACATGACAGAAGGAGAGGGGTCAGGAAAGAAACATAGATCTGCATGTCATCTGCATAAAGGTGGTATTGGAAGCCAAAAGAGCTGATAAGTGTTCCTAGAGAGGAAGTGTGCAGGGACAACAGCAGAGGGTCATGGACCGACCTTTGTGGAATTGGTAACACTATAAGAGATTATTGGATAATCTTGTAATCTGCATAAATCTATTTTTTTTTTCATTGAGAGAGCTATAATCCATTCAAACTTCGGGGGTTAATGTACTGTATCATTCCCAGTCTTCAATAAGTGCCTCCAAACTCACATTTTTAAGGAAGCGTACTAATCATCCCATTAATTACCCTCTAGTCAAAACCAAGTTTTGTCTGAAACATTACTAGCCAAAATCAGTTAATACCATATCAACAAACTGACCAACTCCTTTGCCTCACCAAAGATTAGAATTATTCCATTATCATACACCATAGGAACAATTTCTCTTACAGGCCCAGATTGCACGTTACTACTTTATTACACCCATATCTTAAAAGCTCTGAATGTTTGGTGTGTATCACAGAGATCCACAGCAACAAAACTCTCAATAATGTGGGATTAAAAATACTGTAAATGTGTTTCAAAATGAGGTTAAACTGTAAAACAATTATTCTACAGTTTAGCAAAGACTGATGAGTAAAAATATGTATTTATATATTACTTTATTGTATTAACTTTATATATTGTGTTGGGTGTTTGGGGAATGATACTAGTTGGTGTTTTGTTGCATGTTCAGACCCATTATTGAATTTTTACGCATACTTTGTAATATGTTTATATTCTAAAGGACTGTGTTAATTCCAGTGTAACCATTTTTACATGGTTTTAGTGCATCATTATTGGTCAAGCAGTCTAGCCACTCCTCTAAAAGCTAAGTGTCTCTCTTTTGCCATTTGTTAGAAAGCATGCATTATCAATCTTGTATGAGAAACCTCCATTTGCGCTAGCATAATGGTAGTGGCAGTGTTTATAAAACTGACTGATGAGAAGAATAAATTCGAGCAGATTTATGCACACTCAGTCAGAGATAATAAGAATCCCCCTAGCAGCACAAAACATTGGCTGTGCTTGGTTACTCTTGCACTATTCCCAACAGACTAAATAATCTGTGTGAATTCCTGCCTAGAAGGGCTCAGTTAGTCACATGCACAGAAAGCAGGTCTTAATCATTTGCTCAAATCTGCATATTAAACACAGAACCAGTCGTTTCTATTGTGTAAGCTCTTTTTTTTCCCCCATCAGCCAATAAAAAAAAAAATATTCTGAGATAAGATTAAAATATATTTAAAAAAAACAACAATAATTGTAAGTGTTTCTGTTCTATTTCCATAAAAGTGTCTCCAGGCTAAGATGTGGTTATTACAGGAATACATTCACATTGTTGCATGATTCTTTAAAAGAATCTGGTTGTTTATTGGTCTATCAAATTAAATTTCAATAGCATTTTGGACAGAAGAGCAAAAAAAAAATTCTAATGTTGTTTCTGTTATGTAGGAAAGTGCTTCCTTGGGCAGCATGCAAGTAAGGATGATAGGCTTTAAGAGTTGGTGCTTAAAAATATTGCCTGAAATCAAATGACTACTGCCTTATAAAAGTTATTTCTGCCAGCTGTTTCAGGAGTGTGAAAACATATAAAATACAACAAACTTTAAAAAAGAACTGTGAATCATTTTTGAACAGTGTTTCTGTCTGATTAACACTTCATCTTCAGGGTATAGTCCCTTTTTATAAATTGAATGCCTGTTTGCGAGTCTTAATCATTACAAGAAAGAGAAACATAGAATGTGTCGGCAGATAAGAACCATTTGAACTAGTCTGCCCAAATTTCTAAATACTTTTATTAGACCCTATCTTATATCTAGGATAGACTTGTGCCAATCCCATGCATGCTTAAACTCTTCGTGACAAATGGTGCTTGCGTCCCTGATGACGCAAGCAGCAAAACGCCACGTTTTCCATGGTAGCCAGGAACACAATGGCAGAGACCTGATCAGGGTCTAAATAGACCATGTGGGTCCCAGCCAAAAGATTGCAATACCTCCCGACATCATTTTACATTGGTAAAATGTAGCCAGTGCTCACTTGAGCATTGGCTACATTTTCCCTGTCAGACAGAGGCCTCAAGGCCAGTGGCGTCCCGAGGGGGGGGCGGGGGGGGCGGCCCGCCCCGGGTGCCACTGACTAGGGGGGTGCTGCCGGCACCCCCCGCGCTGCTTACCTTTTTTTTCAGGCGGCCGAATCCTCTGGATGCGGCCGCCGGGTGAAAAAAAAAAAAAAAAAAAATCACAGCGACCGGATGTGACTATACGTCACATCCGGCGACTGTGCTTCCCTCCTCCATGCAGGAGGGAAGACTGCACGGAGGAGTCGTCCGTCCGGGAGAAGCAGCGATTTGGTAAGTGATGGGGGGGGGAGGGGGGGGGCTGGCACTATATTACTGGGTTCTGACTGGCACAATATTACTGGTATCTGACTGGCACAATATTACTGGGCTCTGGCTGGCACAATATTACTGGGCTCTGACTGGCACAATATTACTGTGCTCTGGCTGGCACTAGATTACTGGGTTCTGGCTGGCACTATATTACTGGGCTCTGGCTGGCACTATATTACTGGGTTCTGGCTGGCACTATATTACTGGGCTCTGACTGGCACTATATTACTGGGTTCTGGCTGGCACTATATTACTGGGCTCTGACTGGCACTATATTACTGGGTTCTGACTGGCACAATATTACTGGGCTCTGACTGGCACAATATTAGTGGGCTCTGGCTGGCACTAGATTACTGGGTTCTGGCTGGCACTATATTACTGGGCTCTGGCTGGCACTATATTACTGGGTTTTGACTGGCACAATATTACTGGGCTCTGACTGGCACAATATTACTGGTATCTGACTGGCACAATATTACTGGGCTCTGGCTGGCACTAGATTGCTGGGTTCTGGCTGGCACTATATTACTGGGCTCTGGCTGGCACTATATTACTGGGTTCTGACTGGCACTATATTACTGGGTTCTGGCTGGCACTATATTACTGGGTTCTGGCTGGCACTATATTACTGGGTTCTGACTGGCACTATATTACTGGGTTCTGACTGGCACAATATTACTGGGCTCTGGCTGGAACTATATTACTGGGCTCTGACTGGCACAATATTACTGAGCTCTGACTGGCACTATATTACTGGGTTCTGGCTGGCACTATATTACTGGGCTCTGGCTGGCACTATATTACTGGGTTCTGACTGGCACTATATTACTGGGTTCTGGCTGGCACTATATTACTGGGTTCTGGCTGGCACTATATTACTGGGTTCTGGCTGGCACTATATTACTGGGCTCTGGCTGGCACTATATTACTGGGCTCTGGCTGGCACTATATTACTGGGCTCTGACTGGCACTATATTACTGGGTTCTGGCTGGCACTATATTACTGGGTTCTGGCTGGCACTATATTACTGGGTCTGACTGGCACTATATTACTGGGCTCTGGCTGGCACTATATTACTGGGTTCTGGCTGGCACTATATTACTGGGCTCTGGCTGGCACTATATTACTGGGGTCTGGCTGGCACTATATTACTGGGCTCTGACTGGCACTATATTACTGGGCTCTGACTGGCACTATATTACTGGGCTCTGGCTGGCACTATATTACTGGGCTCTGACTGTTACAATACTCCTGGTATCTGACTGGCACACTATTACTGGGCTCTGACTGGCACACTATTACTGGGCACTGACTGGCACAATATTCCTGGGAACTGACTGGCACAAAACTACTTGGCATCTGACTGGCATAATATTCATGGGCACTGACTGGCACAATATTACTGGGCATTTGACTGGCACACTATTCCTGGGCTCTGAGTGGCACACTATTACTGGGCACTGACTGGCACACTATTACTGGGCTCTGACTAGCACAAACAATAATACTGGCTCTGACTGGCACAATATTCCTGGTATCTGACTGGCACAATATTACTGGGTTCTGAGTGGCACACTATTACTGGGCTCTGACTGGCACATTACTGGGTTCTGAGTGGCACTATATAACTGGGCTCTGACTGGCACACTATTACTGGGCTCTGAGTGGCACACTATTACTGGGCTCTGACTGGCACTATATTACTGGGTTCTGAGTGGCACTATATTACTGGGTTCTGAGTGGCACTATATTACTGGGCTCTGAGTGGCACACTATTACTGGGTTCTGACTGGCACTATATTACTGGGTTCTGGCTGGCACTATATTACTGGGTTCTGGCTGGCACTATATTACTGGGTTCTGACTGGCACTATATTACTGGGTTCTGACTGGCACAATATTACTGGGCTCTGGCTGGAACTATATTACTGGGCTCTGACTGGCACAATATTACTGAGCTCTGGCTGGCACTATATTACTGGGTTCTGGCTGGCACTATATTACTGGGCTCTGGCTGGCACTATATTACTGGGTTCTGACTGGCACTATATTACTGGGTTCTGGCTGGCACTATATTACTGGGTTCTGGCTGGCACTATATTACTGGGTTCTGGCTGGCACTATATTACTGGGCTCTGGCTGGCACTATATTACTGGGCTCTGGCTGGCACTATATTACTGGGCTCTGACTGGCACTATATTACTGGGTTCTGGCTGGCACTATATTACTGGGTTCTGGCTGGCACTATATTACTGGGTCTGACTGGCACTATATTACTGGGCTCTGGCTGGCACTATATTACTGGGTTCTGGCTGGCACTATATTACTGGGCTCTGGCTGGCACTATATTACTGGGGTCTGGCTGGCACTATATTACTGGGCTCTGACTGGCACTATATTACTGGGCTCTGACTGGCACTATATTACTGGGCTCTGGCTGGCACTATATTACTGGGCTCTGACTGTTACAATACTCCTGGTATCTGACTGGCACACTATTACTGGGCTCTGACTGGCACACTATTACTGGGCACTGACTGGCACAATATTCCTGGGAACTGACTGGCACAAAACTACTTGGCATCTGACTGGCATAATATTCATGGGCACTGACTGGCACAATATTACTGGGCATTTGACTGGCACACTATTCCTGGGCTCTGAGTGGCACACTATTACTGGGCACTGACTGGCACACTATTACTGGGCTCTGACTAGCACAAACAATAATACTGGCTCTGACTGGCACAATATTACTGGGTTCTGAGTGGCACACTATTACTGGGCTCTGACTGGCACATTACTGGGTTCTGAGTGGCACTATATAACTGGGCTCTGACTGGCACACTATTACTGGGCTCTGAGTGGCACACTATTACTGGGCTCTGACTGGCACTATATTACTGGGTTCTGAGTGGCACTATATTACTGGGTTCTGAGTGGCACTATATTACTGGGCTCTGAGTGGCACACTATTACTGGGCTCTGAGTGGCACACTTACTGGGCTCTGAGTGGCACACTATTACTGGGCTCTGACTTGCACAATATTACTGGTATCTGACTGGCACAATATTACTGGTATCTGACTGGCACACTATTCCTGGTAACTATAATTGTACAATTTTCAAACATTGAAAAAATTGTGGGTGTTTTCTTGCATTTTTATTGTGGGGGGGGGGGTGCCACACTCGGGGTCCGCCCCGGGTGCCAAATGCTCTAGGTACGCCCCTGCTCAAGGCACTCAAAGTGGCCTCATCTGACAAGTAAGAACCCACTGCAAGTCCCTGCAACGGGATCCGAGCACAGCTCATTGCAGGGAGGAGATGAGTTGTTAAATGATGGACATTCTATGCCGTCCTAGTGTTTTTTAGGACCACTAAAATTAGGACGGCATAGAACGTCCAAGCGTCAGGAAGGGCTTAACCCCTTCGTGACCTTATGACGTGTTAACTCGTCATAAGAGCCGCAGCATTAGCGACCTTATGACGAGTTAACTCGTCATGCAGTCTAGCCGGCGGAGCGCTCCGCCAGCCAGTCTGAAACAGGTCCAGGGCTAAGCCTTGCACCCGAGGCAAAGCTCCTGGACCCGATCGGTGGATTTCCAGGCATGTGATCGCGGTGATTGAGTGATCACCGCGATAACATGTAAATTAGATGCAAAGTCAATGTGTTCATACACTGACTTTGCCTCTAATTCACTCTATGTGCTTCACGTTCTTATAGTGAAGCACAGAGAGTGACCTATAAATAAAAATAAATAAATAAAGAACATAGCCAGGGGGGTGGGGGGGGAATTAACCCTTTCATTGATGATCACAGTTTGTTACTGTGATCAGTTTCTTTCCACTTTATGGCCCTCATTTAGTTTTTTTTTTACAAATTTTTTATTTTTGCAATTTATACAAATTTTTTAATAAATAAAGGTAATTTAAATATATTTATTTAATAAAATTTAACCTCTGCATGCCTGTTGCGTGATTTTTATGGATCTGACATCGAACTCTTCAGAGTTTTTTTTTCTGTCTTTTTTGTTTAGGGGGGTTTGGGAACCAATATGTTTCTTTTTTATTAGTTAGTTAATTAGGGGGGATAAGTGGGTTAGTGTTGCACTAGTTGTGTTGCTTATTATTGGGAAAATAATGGGGAAAAACTTTTTTTTCCCGAAAACTTCCTCTTTTATATGTATTTTTTAATACTAAAATGTAAATATTTTTTATGTATAGGGTATCAAAAGAAAGCTCTAACTGTCCTTTAAAAAACAACACATAACTTGTATGGGTGCGTTAAATGAGAGAGAGGAAAATTATGTTTCAAAAACCGCATTGAAAAATTGAAAAACGCTCTGGTCCTTGGCCTTGGAAAATCCCTGGTCCTTTAAGGGTTAAACTCCTTCACTGTGTTTTCCTCTACCACTTCTGCTGAAAGGCTATTCCATACATTATAAAGGTGAATTTCGAACTTAGGGCGCACTCATGCGTGTAAGGGATGCGGCTACCACTGGTGTACCCCCCACATACATCACCAAACTCTAGTACATAATGCAAAACCTAAAAAATTAAGAGGAACATGTATAAACAAAAAAATACTTAACCCCTTTGCGACAATGGACGTGCCAGGCGAAAACCGATTTAATGGTGCTGGTCTATTGCTTCGATGTTGAGGCAATAGCCAGCACTGAAATTTCCTCTCTGGGGCACCCACGATCGCCCCACGGAGCAATCGTGGGAGCCATATTGACGGAGCAGCATGCTCCGTCAATATGGCTATGCCCTCTTGTGGTCAGAGCTTCGGAAGTGAAAGAAAATTCACTTGTCGCTCTGAATATGTTGCTTGACTGCCCCTAGAGGCAGAGCTTAAAACTAGTATTATGGTTAGATTAGCTTATAGGGTTAAAATTAAATAATTTTTAGCATAAGGGATAGGGTTAAATTTAAAATATATTAAGGGATAGCATAAGGGTTAGAGTTGGGGTTCAATTTAGTGTTAGGGTTAAATTTAGGGTTCGGGATGGGGTCAAAAGGTCAATATAGAAAAAAAAAAAAACACAATTTCTGGTTTTTGCCCCATAACTTGTAAAAAAAAAAATATCGAAAAATATGGAAACAGGTATATTTCTGAACTCGGGACAACATTTAGAAACTATTTAGATGGGGTCTTTTTTAATGATTGTATTTGTGTAAATTATATTTTAGGTCAAAAGTTCGAAAAATTTTCATTATATGATTTTTTTTGTAGTACATTTTAAGATATGATGAACATAATGGTATCTAATGAAAGCCCTTCTTATGACGATAAAAACAACATATAATTTGTGTGGGTATATTATGTGAGAAAGAAGAAAATGACAGCTAAACACCCCAGAAATGTCAAAACAGCCATTGTCACCAAGGGAAAGTCAAGGTAAAATGTCTTGTCACTAAGGGGTTAACTTATCTGAATGTTGCTTGTGTGAGTATTTTTACATGAACAAAGAAAACACAAAAACAAGAGGGCATATATAGTGTAGATTGTATTACCAAGGTGTTATGCATCTTTCTTCCAGCGATTAAAACTATTGTGGTTTTTGATTGGTGCCATCATTCCATGATCCAGGTACATGTGACTCCTAAACAAATGAGTTATAACCTACTGGGGATATAACACCTTGGTAAAACAATCTACACTATATGTGCCCTCTTGTTTCCTTTGTTCATGTACAAATACTCATACAAGCAAAATCTTACATTAGTCTAATACAGTTTGGTTCGACTAACCACCACTTTCCAAAACATTCAATAGTCCCCTTTCTTCAACAAATCTGTATCCGGATTAGGGGAGGGGTAACTTTTAGAGGGGGTGTAATTTATTAGGGGAGTTTCATTTATAAGGGGGGGTAACACTGATTGTAAGTGCTGAACTGCCAGCGCTTATATTGCCGTGTTGCATTTTACCGCTTAGAGTTCAGTGCTCAAACTGACGTGCTGAACTGTCAGCGGTGAAACGGCTGCACTGAAATGTCCTAGACACAGAATATAAACCTATATTCTTATTGTTTGAAATGTACCCTTTTTTAATGTAGGAGACACTTTCAAACTTGTAAAATGTTAAGTATCACAATGTTATCTAAACAGTTAAAGGGAGACTCTAGTCCCTATTCCCACTTTGTCCATCTCCAGAGCGCTAGTCTACATTATTATTAAATATATAGAAGGGGGACGGGGTTTTAAAGTACAAACGCTTGCTTCCAAGGAGAGGCCTGGACATGGAGGGATGTACTTTTGAACAAAAAATGTGTTAGTCAAACAAGAGGAAGTAATCTAAGTGGATCTTTACTAAAACAAAAAGAAAAACAACCATAAAAAATGCATATTTAAGTAGATTCATGTGCATTACCTTTAATAGATGTATGACATAATGAGTCAAGATGTTTATTTTTTTACTAACATACCTTTACCAAGCTGCACTGGCATACTCTCTGACTTCATCAGACGTTGGTTTTGCTGAACCTGCTGAGCTTGTGGTATGTGGTGTGGACTGGGCTCAATCATGGATTGGCTAGGTAAGGCTGTGTTCAAACCGCTGCTGCTGCTGCTGCTACTGCTTCCACTACTGTTGGATGGTGATGTCATAGGGCTCATTGCTCCACCCGTAGTGATAGCCGGGCTGATCAACTTCCGACCAAAATTAATCAAACTACTTGACACTTTGGTTATGTTCAGTGGAGCAGCCTTGGAGCCAGCACTAAAAAAGGAAGCAAAAAATAACATTAAATTGTGAGCATAAACTATTGTACTATATACTATATGTAGACTTGAATATGTAGGCCCCTCAATCATTGTTTGTGGTCATTACTGGGTTGCATTGTACATTAGATTAGTTGTGTGTCATTTCTACGTTTTTGTTTATAATATACCAAGGTGAGTTAAAAGGAAGATTCACCGTTTTATTTTATATCTCTTAGGGCAGATTGCAAAATATGTCTCACCCATTATGGTGTTACTCTATGGGTACAATTACGCATTAAAATAAGGAAACAGACTTGACATTCTTGACAATCTACACTATATGTCAATCCTACACAATCCTATGGTGCTCTGTTAATTTGTAACCATCAAAAATCTATAAATAAATAAAGAAACAGAAGGGAGAGCAAGTTTGCGTTAGGTTTACTTCCTCCCCCTGTTGTTACATTCTTGCCGGGGACTGTCATATTGATGGATTTTTGAGTCCGTTTTCTTCTTCTAATCCTTAATTTGGTGCTAGTTCTTTGCAGGATGAGAGAACCACTGTCATTCCTCACAGTAGTTCTCACCAATAGGTAAGCCAACTAACTTTTATTTTCAGACCAGTTGGAAATTTTTTCAATACTCTTGTCATTAGCCTAGGCTGAGAAAGCCATGTTTGGTCTATGTAAATTATAGATTTCTTTTTAAAAACAAGGATATAACCATTGTCAAACTTGTATGCTGTTAAAACAATGTCAGAGTTACTGTAAGTGAACTGAATATTTGCATAAATTCCTTAACCATTTAAAAGCTTGCTGGTAGAGGCATTTCTGTCCAGGTGCACAGACTTCTTCCCATGCCGCAACTTGTGCTCCCTGCGCGTGTTCTGAAGTCAGAGCGTCGGGGTCACGTGACTTACCAGCGGTCTGTTGTCAGTGCACGCGGGGAGTGCAAGAGGCAGCATGGTATGATGTCTTTGCATGGCCAGTGCGCAGACACCATGCTGCCTGCCACTAGACGCGAGGGAGCTGTGGATGCTTGGTGCTGTAAGTACAGGCTGTGAAATGAGGGTGATGGGTCATATCCTAGGTCTGCAATGTGGGTGATGGGCCATGTCTTGGGGTAAGTCATGGGTGTCCAATGTGGGTGATGGGGCATGCCCTGGGTGTGCAATGTGGGTTAAGGGGAATGTCCTGGTTCTGCAGTGAGGGTGCTGGGACATGTTCTGGGTGTGCAATGTGGATGGAGAGGGTGCCTAGTCGTGCCTACAAGCAAAAAAACAAAAATACACCACTGTTGTGTAGGCCACATACCATACAGAAACTTAGGCTGGGAGTACACCTTATTCAATTCATGAGGTAACACAACAGAACCTATGAGCATTACAGCCAGGATGGAGGCCACGCAAAATCCATTACGGGCCATATCTTGTCTGCGAGATGCCAGTTGGCAATCCATGTTTAGGAATCTGACTGATACCAGGCCCCACACATGTAATACTAACCGTGATCGGTTCATCAAATCAAGTCCACGTGCTCTATAATAGTCTAGATTTTGTTGGAATTGATAGTTCACTGGTCTTGGATTTTTCTGTAAAATAAAATAGACACTTTAGTTTTAGTAAAACTCTACTTGTTAAGTATGTCTGGCATAGCAATGCATTACTACTGATTTTAACATGTTTAGTGCCAAATCCACCACTGAAAAGGTGAATTAAAAAAATGAGGCATAATGAATCAAAAATTGGCATCGGTACTGTTTAATAACTCATAATTGACACCTGCCTGCCCCAGTCATTATATATAGTGCTCTCTAAATAGAATATGCATTTTTATTTCAAATCTTTTTTCATGCGTATTAAACTTAAATAATTATAACAATCTATGTATTCATTAAAATTTGAATATCAGTGTTTTAAATATGTTCAATTTAAGCAAAAATATCCCGCTTGCAGTTTCCACAGACTCTACCAGCATTTGGAAAAATGTAACGTACTTTTTTAAACACACTATCACAAATAATAACCATTTTTGTAATGATGGCGTACGTATATTGCACAGAGCAGACATCTGCAGTTCTTTTTCCACCAGGTGTACAGCTATGTTTGCCAGGTCTGACAGGTTTTTTTTTTTGCACTATACATATAACGTTTACAAACACGCAATGGTCGCACTGGATGTCAGCTTCTGGGTATTTCTCCATAGTTCTAAGGGATCATGGAGTTTAATGTTGTTACTGGCAAAGTAGAGATGTGAGCTAAATAATGAGTATGTAAGTAGAAACAAATACATAAATTATTATGTATATTCACACGCAGCAATCATCCCTCTAGACTGGCGTCTATTTACTAAATAAATCACTGTGGACTTCAGAGTCCTTGCACACGGACACTGGTGTACTTGTGCCGACACTTTGTTTATCCATGGTCCCAAATCAGGGTTGCGCTGCTGGGTCCAGGACAATGAGGAGATATTTAGAAAGAGTTCTGCCACTACTTTGAGTCTATCGACTAATTACAGTCTATTAAATATCATCTCCGAAAATGTATTTTCATGCGCACTGTGCCTCAACATTGCAGTCAAATTTGTCAGGTGTTCTCAGTCACCGAGAGTCAATTAGTTTAACTAAAATGGCTTGAAACCTGCGCTAGTTGTTTGATCTTGAGGATATTTGAAACAGTTTGTATTCAGTTTACCCAGAGTTCAAACCCCCTAGATCAGAGCTTTGACAAATTCCAGTTGCCAGGGCGACCAGGAAAGAAGACTTGGTGCCTGGGTGTTGCCATATTCATGGTGCCACTCACTGCTGGGGCAGATTTTATTTATTTATTTAAGTGGAATGCAGCGCGAGGGGACAAAGTCTGAGTTGCTGCACAGCGTGTTTGTGCGTCGGGTGTCACATGACTTCCTGGTGCTCACCGAGACGGCACTGGTAAATGTCTGTGCCCCTACAATGAGGTAAAGCAGCGGGGAGGGGGGCACATGGAATGATGATCTTTATTTTCTTCTTAAATAAAATAAATGGCTGGCTTGTGACTGACTGTCTATGCGAGTGTCTGTCTCTGGTAGTGTTTCTGGGATTGTTTATGTCAGTAGCTGACTCTGTCTATGCTACTGGCTGTCGCTGGCTGTTAGTGTCTGCCTGTCTGTCTATGTGAGAGTCTATTTCTGTGACTGTCTATGTTAGTAGTTGTCTATGTTACTGCCCGTAGCTGTCTGTTAGTGTGTCTGTCTGTCTATGTGAGTGTCTCTGTATATCTGAGTGTAAAGGTCTGTGTGTGTGTACATGACAGTCTGTGTGATTGTGTTTGTATGTATGTTTGCATGATTGTGCATATGTGCTGTTGTCTAGCTCCTAAAAATAAATAAAATTTATCAAGCCCTGCCCTAGATTCCATACCGAGCCTTATTAACCCCTTTGTGACGCATGGTGCTTGTGTCCCCGACGACGCAAGCACCAAGACACCACTATTTGTTCCTGGCCACCGATCACAAGGTAATGTAGCCATTAACACAGCAGCTCAACTCATGTATTAACCCCTTTCTGACGCTAGGATGTACGATGCCGTTATGATATTAAGTGCCTAAAAGACACTATGATGGCATAGCATGTCCTGCGTTAAACAGCTCATCAAAGCTCCCTGTGATGAGCTGTGCTCGGATCCCACTGCAGGTACTTTGAGTGGCCTCAATCTGACAGGGGTGCAAGCACCGGCTACATTTCACTAAATCGCGCTGTGCCCGAACTTCCGGGTTCGGGCACGCCTCCGTGATGTCAAATGTGACGTCCAGAGGTCTCACAATTTTTTTGACCCTAATCAGGTCTCTGCCATAGTGTTCCTGGCTACTAGTCACCTTCGGTGGCCAAGAACAAATCGTGACGTTTTGGTGCTTGCGTCGTTTGGGTCGCAAGCTCCATGCGTCACAAAGGGGATAAATAAACATGGAAAAAAAGTCACATTGCATTACATTACACTTATTAGTAGATTGCCAGCAATTGATGCAGCGCTAGGTACAGTGCATAAAGGGAAGTTACAGAGTAAGTTAAACAAACATAGGGGGGGGGGGAAACATTACATCTATATCCTCTTGAATTTCAAGAAAGACAGAGTACATGCATTGTAGGTAACTTTACCTTAAAACCTGTGGAAAAAAATGGTAGCATTTAAAAACCAATAGATTTCAAAGAATGTCATATAACAGAATGCATTCATCTTTCAGAGCTACAATGTTACTTTTTTTAGAGTTATGAATTGCATAGCAAAGTAAACTTTAATAAAGCAGAACCTTTTAAGACATCAATCATGCATTCATTTTGAAGATCTACATATAATTAGGCAAACCTGAGCACTCACAAGTAAATAATAACATTATTGACTGATTACAGATTAGAAGACATTTGCTAATATTGCAAGTGCATGCAGAGCCATTGGCCACTAGATGGCAGACATACACTTTGTCTTGCAGATCACTGAGCACTGAAAAAACAATAGGCTTTCTGTTTACAGATTTGAATTGGATAAAACATTAACAAATTCACAAAATTTGGCAAATAAGGCACATTTGTTTAAACTGTGCAGTTTGCTTGGACTCGCCATCTTTATTAGTAAAGTCCACAATATAATCCTTTGATTTAAAGGAAGCAAGAACATGAGTGCTGTTTTATGCAGGTAATGAAGAGGTTAACCTTGGTATTGCCAAGCATGTCAACTATGACCATACAAAATAAGGGAACTCAGTTGGTTAAAGTTGATCTATCACTATATAGCTTTATAACGTTAATCCACAACAAAGAATCTATGGATTGTTGTTTTTGTGTGTGCATGTACAGCAGAGCTCAGCAACCGATGTGCTGTGGCACACTTAAGTAGGTGTACAGCAGCTAGCAGGGCTGGCAAGGGAGATGAAAATTTCTGCCCTCATCCACCCTCTTTTGTTGCAAACATCCTTTTAGGCTGCCTGTCTTTGGCACTCCTGTTACATCAGAGCATCGGGGGCATGTGACCTTCCAGAACATCAGAGATCCAGGGGCACATTACCCCCTCCATACACAGAAAACATCCTGGTAGCTACCTGTGTGCTGGTGAAGTCCTATGAGTGCAATCTGGTGCTGAGGTAACTTCTGTGAGTGCAATCTGATCTGGGTGCTGGCTGACATCTTCATGGTGGGGTTAATCCTGTGAGTGCAATCTGGGTGCTGGGGCAAGTCCTGTGAATGCAACCTGGGTGCTTGTGTAAATCCTCGGTGAACTCTGGGTGCTGGGACAAGTTCTGAGTGCAATCTGGCTGCGGGGGCAAGCCCTGGGTGCTGGGGCAAGTCCTGTGACTGCAACCTGGGTGCTTTTGTAAATCCTCGGTGAACTCTGGCTGCTGGGGCAAGTTCTGAGTGCAATCTGACTGCTGGGGCAAGCCCTGGGTGCTGGGGAAAGTTCTGTGAATAAAATCTGGGTGCTGGCACAAGTCTTGTCAGTGCAACATGGGTGGCTAGGGCGTGCCCTTTGATTGCAACCAGGGTGCTGGGGCAAGTCCTGAGTTCAATATGGGTGATGAGGCAATTCCTGTGAGTGCAGTCTGGATGGCTAGGGAAAGTCCTATGAGTGCACTCTGGGTGGCTGGGGCAAGTCCTGTGAGTGCAATCTCACGCATAGCATGCGTGGGATAGACACAAGGCTATCCTAGCTATAAGACCGGGAACGGGGGACTAATAAAAGTATTCAAAAAAATTGGGCAGAATAGATGGACCGAATGGTTCTTATCTGCCGACACATTCTATGTTTCTATGTTTCTATGTAATCTGAGTTCAGGACAAGTCCCGTGAGTGTAATCTGAGTGCAGGGACAAGTCCGTGAGTGAAATCTGAGTGTTGGGACAAGTCATGTGAGAGCAATCTGAGTGTAGGGACAAGTATTGTAAGTGCAATCTGGGTGTTGGGACAAGTCCTGTGAGTGCAATCTAGATGCTCTGGCAAATCCTGAGGATGCAATCTAGGTCCTCTGGCAAGACCTGTAGATGCAATCTGGGTGCTCTGGCAAGACCTGTAGATGCAATCTGGGTGCTCTGGCAAAACCTGTGAGTGCAATCTGCGTGCTCTGGTAATACCTATAGGTGCAAGTTGGGTGCTGTTGCATGTCCCATGGGTGAAATGTGGGTGCTGTGGCAATTTATGTAGGTTCAATCTGTAGATGCAATGGTAAGGCATGTGGGGGCAATAATGAAAGGATGGCAGGAGACATGGCGTTAAGGCACATAGAAAGGAAATAAAAACAATGCATTTTTTCAAAAACAATTTGATTATCTGAAATCAATACTATACCACCCCCTGTGAATGGCAGGGGGAGAGGTGCCACTGTGGCATTTTTGGCTGCTTTCTAACTGCGCAATTAAAATATACTGTTTATATTTTATAGGCTGTACATATTGGTATGTTATTTTCATACGGGGGTTTCATAAAAAACACAACAACATGCTTGCTTTCCTTATATATTTTTGCTTGTAATGTTCCGTGGAGTTCTGGGAACAGCTTTGGTGTACACTCAGGGTCATACAAAATGATTGAAAATGGTCTCTATATTGTGTTAATAAATCTGCAATAAACCTGCAAGCAAATAGCTAAATTAGGGAACAAAATGTGTTTTAAATATCTGTGGTGTCGTCAGCTCATGACATCACCGGTGGCTTGATATGCAAATGAACTGCTTTTCGATGGGCAATGTGTAATTTGTATCTTAAGCCACAGGTGATGTCATAAACAGGAGACATTTAACACACATTCACTCCTCATCTAGGAATTTGCTTGCAATTCTGCTAACACAATGTGTAGATCATTTTTAATCATTTTTTTATTCTCTACATTCACAGTACAAGCAATGTTCAAGTGATACAGCCCCTTAAGGTCACCATTTGAAACCTCATTGTTACAGCTGTTAAACTAAATCAGTGATTCCCAAACGAATCCACAAGGACGAACACCATGTCATTTTTTATATCTAATAATCCTGAAGAGTTGTAGGTATGGCGGGGGGTATGAGTATTGAGATGGTATGAGGACTGGTTTGTGAACCACTGATTTAGGAGGTATGAAATAAAGTAAATACTAAGATATATTTTATACAAACTTCACCTACTTTATCCATTCTCAGGCACCTCACATTTTATGGCCTGTTCTACCCACGTTTAGCCTCCACCCACAAATTCCCATTTAATATATACCTTTTAGAGGGCATAGGGATGAAGTGTCTATCATCTCTCTGCCTATTTAGGGTGAGTATGAAAAACTGGTTGTGTGGTTAGCAAGCTCTCAGGACTGATAACAGACATGTATAAAAAGACCAACACGAGTTCACTTAGCCAACTGCAAAAAGTCATAATGAAAAAAACTATTAAATCAATAACAAATCATCAATCTGTAAAGTCCGCTACTAAACAAATAATAAAAAAAAAATATTCAGAATAGAAAACCGTATCTCCACTTAAATAATATCTCCTGATGTTCGTACTGAACATGTAATACGATACCAGAGAACCCAGGTACATTTATAATTTGGCAAATGTTCTTATCTATGTAGTGATCACTGTATTTTATGGGCATCAAACACGGTACTTCAAGTCCTACTGAACAATGGTCCATGCTGAGCCCATTGGACTTAATGCTGACCTTAACACGGTTCTAACAGCCAGTTGCAAAGTCCAGTGAATTATGCTCAGTCTAGTGAATACCTATGTTGATAAATGTCAGATTTTTTTTTTATATAACAAGTATCTAGGAGACATCTAGAGAATAAACTCATTATTGTACAATGCTGCCTCATTAAAACAATATTAGCAGTAATCCCCCTTATAGGCTACATTTCCATAAGGATCTGAAAAAACAGGTGGGAAAAAAAGAAACCTGCTTTAAAAAAAACCTCATTTGAATACTAATTAATTTACTTTACATGCGGGACGGATTCACAAGGTTTTAAAGACACTAAACCTTGAATTATAGTCCTAATAACCTAACATTGATTTAAAAAAAAGTTAAATCTGTGAAGTCTGTCACATAGAATGTGTCGGCAGATAAGAACCATTCGGTCCATCTAGTCTGCCCAATTTTCTAAATACTTTTATTAGTACCCAGTTCCCTATCTTATATATAGGATAGCCTTGTGCCTATCCCACGCATTCTTAACCCCTTCATGACGCATGGTGCTTGCGTCCCAAACGACGCAAGCACCAAAACGTCACAATTGGTTCCTGGCCACCGATCACAAGGTGATCGGTAGCCCGGAATACTCTCGCAGAGACCTGATCAGGGTCTTAACAGACCCTGTGGGTCCCTGCAAAAAAAAAGCGAGACCTCCGGACGTCACGTTTGACGTCACGGAGGCGTGCCCGAACGCGGAATTTCGCGCACGGCGCGATTTGGAGAAATGTAGCCGGTGCTCGCCACTCAAAGTGGCCTCAGATGACAGGTGGGATCCCGCTGCAAGTGCCTGCAGTGGGATCCGAAAACAGCTCCTGTTTATTACAGGACGTACTATGCCGGCACTTAAAGTCAGGACGGCATAGTACGTCCCAACGTCGGGAAGGGGTTAAAATCCTTGACTGTGCTTACCTCTACCACCTCTACCACTTCCGCTGGAAGGCTATTCCATACATCCACTACCCTCTCAGTAAAGTAATACTTCCTGATATTACTTTTAAATCGTTGCCCCTCTAATTTTAGATTATGTGCTCCAGTTGTGGTAGTTTTCTTCTTTTAAATATACTCTCTTCCTTTACTGTGTTGCTCTATTTGTATTTTTTCTATCATTATGATATTGAGAAAGCCACGTGCCATATTCTATTTTTATACTATAAATAGGTCCAGCATGCTGTAATCTCTGCCAAACAAAAGTATATCTAAATATGGGTTGGCTTGCAGTGCTTATTAATGTTACGCGTCAGTTTGCAAATCATATCATGAATGCCGTGTAATCTACCTGTTATCAGACATTACATACACATTCCATAACATAAATGGATTTCTAGTGTGGTGTCTTTTCTGTTATATGTGTTAGGCTAATGCACTGGGCAAACTGACATAATTAGGAGACTGAAGAATGCTCAATACAGAACCACAAGCAGCAAAAACATAAGGGGTTATTTATAGAAGTTCACTCTGGTTAAGGTTCTAAAAGTGGTCTAATACACAGGAATATTGCATGTGTTTCCATGGTGCTCCACATTTAGAATATAATTGAACTTTACAAATAATCCCAAATTATATTACATTCATGAAATACCCCTTTTCAAACAACACACTGGCCAACATACTGTCATATATATGATTCACTACATACATGTGCACCACTGCAGTATAAAATGGACTATCACATGCTTTCATGAAACGTATGAATTGCCCAAAGAGTGGGCCTGACCTAATGGGAGAAGTACACACAACACAACTAAACAGAGCACAGGGCTGGATTCCATGTTAGGTCAATGTAGGATGCCTACAGTGCCACATACTTTGGGGTGAAAAGGAAAAAGGAGAGGGACAGTATCAGCTCCAAATCATATAATTAGGTGGCACCCACTTTGAACAAATTCCCCCTATTCAAGTAGTGTTAAGCTGTAGTATCTCCAGTTTTGGTGTAATCCCTCCAGATCTGCAGCAGGCACAGAGGCCTACATTTTGTACCAAAGAAAAACTCAGATGTTCCTTTTTAGTGTATTACACAAATAAATAACTTGTTCTGATACTGTCAGTCAGATCACATAAACTGTAATATTTACCAATGACAACAAATGCACCAAAAATATCCTGTCACTAGGGACTTTTATCCAGCAAAAGTCTTCATTGAAGGGACGCTACCATTTACATCAAATGTAACTAGATAACCTGGTAATTTATAACAAACACATTTATAAATCATATAATTTTTTATATGATTTAATTAATTGCATATAAAAGGAAAAATAAAATTAGGTGCTTATCTCCTGGCTCCATTTTGTGAATATTTCCCATGAGGCAAAATCATCCAAAATCTTCCAGCCACTGGCTCCTGTGTATCATAGTGGGCAGGACTAGGTGGCTATGTACAACTTTTTTTTTTACATGCCTTCCAACACAAAGAGAGGAGATTGACCTGATCAAACAGGATCAAAACCCTACCGCCTTGTGATGTAATAGTTACATGACCCTTCCATTCAATGATCGCCAGAATTCTGACTTATAGACTACATTCTGTGTCCCCAGCCCCAAAGTGAGACATTTGTGCTGTAAAGTCACTAGGAGGTGGCACCGAAATACACTATATTTCACAAAATGGCAGCGCCCAGTCACACTTGTTTAGTTACATATTTTATTAAATACAGTCACATAAGAAAAACAAAAGACATATCTGAAATCAACAATACAAAAAAAATAAAAATAAAACCTTTTCATTTTTTGGTGGGAGTGTCCATTTAAGGGTCACAGCTCAGGTGTTAATGTTGGTGTGCACACACTATACTGTCATTGCTTGACTGCATAGACTTGTTACATTTTGCCATATTTCCCTATAAGAAGCTGGCAGGTTCCCTGAAGGTAGCACAATGTGAAAAAGCAAAACAGTACTGGAGATTGAACGCAGAAACAACGTTAGCTGGAAATAGCCTGGCAGGTTTCCAAGCAGTATATTTCAGTTCTATTAATAATAAGCGGCCAGCTCTTAATAGAGACAAAATTGTTGTCATCAATTTCCGCAAACTGAAGGAAAAAAAAAATACACAATATTGAGGTTTTTTTAAACCACAAAAAAAAAACTAACTTCTTTTACTTCTAACAAAATAAAGGCAGGATTAAGCTCCTTGTTATTGAAAACAACGAGCAGATAGATCATATGGTGCACATGTGTTTTCAAAGGATTGACAAGCAATTCAGGACGAAAAACACAGATCTGCCATCTAAGTACTTACATCCATTATTAGGAATAATGATCCAACCTGAATATATGAATAAGATGCAAGTATTACTTCAGCGGGGCAATTTACATTCCTGTGAGGTTTGCAGGTATTAAAATGAGCTGTTTACTGTACGGGTAGATTAAAAAGTGCACTTGAAATGCAATTTTGAAGGTATAATGGAAAACGTGAGAACAAAATTGAGGAATTGTATCTCAGATATTTAAGACGTTGGAAAAAATAATAATAATAAAAAAAAAGGCACAGGTCTTCTGCGGCCTAGTCTGTGACTTTAACACCTTGTGGATATCCACCTTTGGCTGATAACATGGAGTGTCTATAATTGAAATAGTTCAGAGAACAAAGATGTTATATAAAAAAAAAAAGGATTGTTTAACCATTTAATTGGTTAATCGGACATTTTAATATTTACTTAGGCATCTTATGTTAACCCATGCCATTTTCACTATAGTCTGGGCACAAAACAGCAATGCTATTAATTAGGAAAACAAGACAAAATATGTTTGATCAGTCTACAAAACAGTACAATCTTATTGTGCTATTGCAAGGATGTAAACAATCTTGCGTTGTGATAAGGCAAATAAATACATTTCACCTACGATTACTAAATATAAAAAAATTGTATTTTTGTGAATTATCATAATTAATATGAAGAAAGAAAAAAAGACTCATTTTTATAAAACACATAAAATTTGTATTCTGGCATGCCTCCAACAGTGATTAAAATGGTGAAAAGTAAAGCTAATTTGGGTAAATTTGATGCAATCATTGGAGGTTTTCACATCTTAGGTTTCACTGAATAAACCGTAGTGTTTAAATAATAATATTAAAATAAAAAAAAAAAGAAGAGATTGTAAACTGGCCCTTATAATTAATAAAATTATTATTCCCTAAACTGTGACCTCCATGTGCTATGCACAAATTAATAAGATTGAAATTTCCTAATTAGACATTGTCTTCTGACTTAGAAATCACAGGGTACATTTTTGACTATACACAGCCAACTGTGTCCAGAATATCTACGGAGTAAAGAGGACATTCTGACAAAACAGAGTTGTTCATCGAAAAGCAAACCACACCATACAACCTGCAAACAAAATTCTCACGTGTCCCGACTTCGCAACGCCCATCCGGCGCTTCCGTCGGACAAAGCAGCAACAGAAAGAAAAGCTCAGAGGAACAATGGCGGCGACCAGCGGGAAGAAACTTCACAGACCAGCACACAGATGAAGCTGAAGGTGAGTTTATTCTCAAGCATGTACAGCTTTTCTGTCAAAGTGCCTGCTCCTACCCAGTGAAACACAATACGCCTACGCGTTTCGCGCCCAAACTTGGCTTTCTCAAGGCTACCCTCCCAGAGGTGTGCCTCTCTATTTAAACTGTTTTTTTTAATTGAATTGTGTGTGTGCCCTTAAGTGTATCGATCGTGCACATAATAAATGGTTAAATAAAAACATGTAAAAGAGAGGGAAAGGGAAATTAAGGTGATATCCCTCTTAAAATAATAAACAAATAGAAACACTGCAAAATGTGTAAGTATACAAAATACATGGAAAAAAGGATCCAGTCAAGTAAACTGGACAATTTATATATATATATTGTTTATATCGAGCAACTGTGATTGAGGTCAAAATAAAAGTATCCAAGATATAAGCATTATTGTTATATAATACATATACATCAACAGTAAATGGTCGTTTTTAAATGGAGAGTAAAGGTAAGGTAATTCTAACAGGGGCTCTATAGGGCAAGGATTAAAAACAGACGATGGTATAATAGGAGAGGAGTTGTTCCAGGGGCAGAAAACGTGGTTTAAGTGGCCTGGGAACAGAAACAATTTCCGGCCTCACCACAAAGCTAATATTTTTCTACCATTGTAGCTTAAAGAGGCAGGCCCATATTGTTCCACCGTAGCACTTGCTACAGAGCATAAAAAGGACTACAGACTACATTGGATGAACACTGACAGACCAACACATGAGGTAGGGCAAGTTTACAATCTAGAGGGAGTATTGTAAAACACGTTATAAATAAATAAAACACCTCGTTTGTGAGGTATTTTATGAGGTAAATTTGTAGAATAATTGAATCACAGGTTTACAGTGTGTTACACAATGTTGTAATGTGAACTTATTTATTATTACTCTAACCTTATATTATCTGAATGTATCATTTAGAGCTGTAAACCCTGATCTAAAACCACTATACTGATTTAAAGAGCCCTTGTAAATGTCTTTTCCATCAAAACCCTCATTAATCAAATGACATTTGGGGTCTATTCTTACAACAGTAAATAGTAGTGAACTGACGAGGAATTTGCAATAATCAGGCATTGATCGTTGAGTTGGGAAAATAGTCAAGTTGGGGAACGCCTGAGTCTTGCAATTCACATTTTAGTAAATAGATCTCATTCTATTATTTACCACATTTCAGCGACACATAGACTTGTACGTTTTGTTTACGAGAATGAGATAATATCAATCCTTCATACACAAATGAATAAACACGACATACAGCAGCGAAAAAGCGCACAATATGGCTACAATTGGTTTATAATGCAGAGTTTATAGGGGAGAAACAAACAAACTAATCAGTGGGGCTTTCTCTGTATAGAAGGCACCACTTCGCATACATTCACAGTGTATGTGAACGATGTCTCGCTAAGGGTTAATATGTTCAGGCTTCTGCTTCTCTGATATTTCCCAGGTATTCACACCCAACTATATGCAATTTACATAATCTGAATGATAGTTTAGCTCTCTTGGTTTATTTGTACATTTGTTATGTAATATTTATGCACACAAACAAAATGGTCAGTCAGATTTCTCTGATTTATTACATGGAGGACAATATTAAAATATTGGGTTACTCTGCTGAGATTAGAGTTTGATTTCAATGTCCCATTAACAATTCATAAGTCTGAGATGATGCAGTTTAAATAAAAAATACAAACTAGCAAAAAACCTATGCTTTAGAATGCCGCAATAGTTTTTTTTTCTAAAGTGATAAAAAAAACAACAACATATGTTTTAAGAATAACATTTTTAAAACGTTCTGCACCAATGTAAAAAGAAACCAATAATTTCCCTCTTTTTTTTTTTTGCCATGGATTGTAATACTAAATTCTTTTTACCACCTCGCTGCTTTGAAAGGCGAATGGAACAGACGAAAAGGTTTGGGCTATTAAATGTTGCTTTTAGAAGAGAGATATTTACATTAGGATACACAACGAGGAGAATACAATATGTTGTGGTGAAAAATAAACTCAGTTTACAGAATATGTTATTGCCTCCTTGCTAGGGGGGAAGCAACAGTCATTAGAAAAGAGAATTACTCAGCTGTTTATAAGCGGAAAGCTCTAGGGGAAATTCATCGGCCCCAAAAGGAAATGCATATTAGGGTTACGCAAACATATGTTGCAGGTGTTTTAGAGGAGACAGGTGGGCAAACCTCAACTACTAAAAGGGATTTAGTGGTAACATAACAGAAACCACCGACGCAAAGCCTGCAAGTGATGAAGATACATCGCAATAGTTAACAGTATATGCAAAGTGAAACTGTCAGAAAATATTTGTCTCTCTGATGCCAAGCAAACAGATTTTTTTCTTTTTCTTTCTGTTTTTGGAACATAAAAATCTGCAGTATTTTAAACCTGGAACAAACAACTGATATAGCTGCAATTACCACAGAAACTGTTAAGGATTAACTAAATTAGCCTTATTCCAACAAATATTGCTATTTAAAAAAAAAAAAAACAGCTTGTAGAAATATTCTCCTTAGTCTCCTTTGTGATGTTAGATCCATCTTAATTTTTCTAAAGCCGGTGATATTTCTATATAAATATGCAAATTTCTCTTTCTGTTTTCCATTTCCTTGTCAAATGTGAAAATGGTCAATTCGCAATCGCCTTACAAAATTCCTGCCAGCACCATCGCTGATCTTAAAGAACCAACCGGGTTTCTTTGTTTTTATGTGTTATATAAAATATGTTATAGCTGTGAACAGAACCCACAATTATCTGCACTGTCTATGTATAATGCTAAAAAAATTAAGTAAAAAGTAAATATTGTAAGTATTCCATTGGTGTGTCAAATCCCAGGTAAATTACTGACAACAGGAGTGCGAATCTCAAGGATACTGGCACACGCTGTATTGATATTATGCTCCAAATATTACCTTATATGCATGAAGCAGAAACAGTTTATGGAAATAAGTATATGTAATTATATGTTTCCTGTTCGGCAGTACTTCCTCTGTACTGCAAGCAGGTATCTCTTTAACTTATCTTGTCTGTAACTCCCCTTTAGTGCTCTGTAAATTGTTGGTGATATATCACTAAATGTATATATTATGTTCTTTTTCAGTAAGCAAACTTCCAATGCCATAACCCTACTGCCCTAGTAGTAGATCGATTGCTAGGATTGCTTGACAAAACAGCCTGTATGATACAATTTAATCTGTGTATACATCCAAAGCTTAGTTGTTGTTTTTTAACAAACTTAAAAAAAAATAATTATTGCTGAATATCATGTTAGCATTGTGCAGAGCTGTTCAAAGCAAGGTTTTAATTAAGAAGAAAATAAATACTGAAAATTCAACTTACGTAACATATAACATATACACTACACATATTTAAATGAAGAGAGCATTTATTAAATGAGTTGCTCATATGTAGGTCTTTTTAAGATGAATTTATCTGTCTGTCTGTCTATCTACCATTGCATAGCAATGGATTCAGTTTGCAGCTATAATCTCTCTCCAGGTTTGTAAAAAAGAATTACAAGCATGCTGAAATATTTTTTTCTCTCGCAGGCAGTAGTAGCAAGATAGTGAGGGATAATTTGTCTTTTTTTCCCCCGTATACATACAATTGACAATGTGTCCATGTACAATACCTGTTACCTAATATAAAAAAGTGCACAGGGATTAAACACATTCCTACCTTTTTCTTTATATATATAAAATATACATACAATATTGATGTAGCTTTTCTATGTAAGATAAACATTGACATGTTAAAGCAATACACTCCTAAGACATAAATATATAATTGTTATACTCTATTAATACATAGATTTAAATGATTTTAAAAATTGAATTGCAATTCACATTTAATACTGGTAATAGTAACCCAGGTATTATTAAATATTATTTAATATTATAAAATTAATACAACAAAACTGTCACTATCCTTATATTAAACTGAAAAAGGTTGTCATACTTTAGACTGTACAAAATGACATATTTGCTTCTAATGCTATATTTGATACAGTGTAAGTCCTGCTGTTCTTCTATATTTAAGAAGCTGAGGGTATTATACTATTGTGATTTTAAAAGAGGTGCCAGATCTCCATACAGACAAGAACATAATTTTTGGTGTAAATTGAAGTCTATTTCAGACATTATAATTCAGTAATGTTCAGGGTTACTAGGACCAATGTCATATGAGGTGGTATCTTTGACTAGTATTTTGACATCATATAAGAAATTTACAGAAGGTACCAGTTTTATGCTTATATAAGATTTACAAAAGTAAAGCAAAAAAATATCCTTTTTCTTAGGGACATACTTGTTATTCAATTGAAAATAAGGTAATATATGTAGGATATTACGATCTTCCCATGTAAAGTCCTGTTGCTAAAAGATTAACATATCATAATAACAAATTAAATTGAAGGGTTATATTTTTCATAAAGAACAAATATTGATGAGATAGCTACAGAAATTAAATTGTGATTTTGCTAGCAATCATTATTTGAATGGTTCTTTGAACTGTAGGTGGTGATCACCAGTGCTGTGAAATGAATACAAAGCCTTTGTTACTGTCAATCTACCCTGTAAATCTTGGACACACACTAGTTATGTGGTCCTAAAGAATAAATGCAGTGGAGGTGCTACCATACTGACCACCTCGCAGGAGAGTCATCAGCAGTTTAGAGCAGGTCTTGTGTCTATATTTAATTTGTAGCCTTAGCTCCCCTTACGTTTTTCCGTCACCCACAGTCGGCACTGCAAGACTATCATGGCACAGCTGAATCATTTGGTTGGCAAACAGGGTCTGCAGTGTGACTGCTCATGCCACGCATGCCAATCCTACCCGGTGTGGGCAACAGGACAAAATAATTGTTGAATTTGAAGAGTGAGTGATGGGAAACAGGTGATGCGAGGGGTGGTAGTGGCCTACTTAAATGGATGGTAAAACATGGTAAATCTAATAATAATAATTTAAGCAGGTAATGACACAATATGAAATGATCTAGGGATCAGTGCATCAGACTTTCCAAATACATTTGCATCGGAATGCCTGCAATGCAAATAGTAATTACAGCTTGCAATCTAATTATTAATAAAGAAACTTACAAAAGCAGGTGATAGATTGGCTGACAGTCAGCAACCTTATATTACATAAAAACATGTACCTAATAAAAAAAATAGCATTTAAAAAAATAATAATATATTATAGAGGGGAATAAAATTAAATTGTATTAATTTGGAATGTCTCTCATTGGGAAAAAAGCAGACAGGCCTCCCATCCCAAATCATGTGCTATTACCAGCAATCATCTTCTCTCTATAACAATCGCTAATCCTACCCATCAATGTCTTTCTTTGTGCTTTGGTAAATGAGCTCTTAGCAGCTCTTGATTGCTGATCATATAGGTGCTGCAATGTAACCTTCTGCCTGTATCAGCACAATCTCAATTATGTACAGACTGATCAAGATCAATTCTAATTTGTAGGAACATAATTATACATTGTGCTAATGTTTTTACAGTATATTTTCGTATTTCGAGCAGTATCTTCTAAATTACTCTGAATACCATTATCAATAAAGGAAAAAAGATGTCTCCACAAAACGCAGGCTTAGAACGCATACATAAATATCAGCTTAAAACAGAGTATATATAAATAGGGGGGGATGAGCTAATCACAGTGGCATATTTAACAGGCTATAATAAAGTGATTAGAGAATAGAAGGTAGGTGACAAAATATTTCAAATAGTTTACAGATTAGTCAAAGCAGAGCAGAGATGTCTATATTTACTAGGAGAACAGTGCAGAAACACGAGGTCATGCTCAAAAACGAAGAGGTATTAGAACAAATTAAGGAAGATCAGTTTAATTATTAGGGTGAGTAATGAATTTATGGGTAAGGACAGTGAAGTCTCTCACTTCCTGTGTTTAATATTATCTATATTGACCAGGGATGTTTTGAGTTGGTACTGGGAACCAAATCCCATCATGCTCAGTCAGCCTTATGAGAGACTGAGCATTTAAGGCATGAGCAGTTACCAAACATTTACAGTACCAGGGTTAGCTATCAATGGCACGCATGTGGGTGAAGTTGAGAGTGAAATGTCTGCATTGAAAATACCAAGGTAGAATTATCTCTATTGCTTAAATCAGGGGCTGATGAACGTGGTTTTGATCACATGATACAGTGGTCGCACCTTTTCAGTGTGCGGGTACAATCACAAATAGATTGTCAGGAAGATTACTGCTAACACCAGCTGCTGCACTGGAGTAATTCTATTTCCCAACTACAAATTGAGTTTTCAGACTGCTGCAAACTCTCCTCACCTGGTTGGCTCAATACTACTTTGGAAAGTACATTATTTGTAACTATACCTTTATATCAAGAATATTTTTTACCCAGTCCTGATACTTTTCATTTTTTTTTCCAGAATACTGCTGTTTAAATTTACTATAGTGTACATGATTTGAGCTAAAACATGAAGTACTTTCTAAATGACACAACTCAGTCTGAAAAGTCTGTGTAAGAGAAATATAATGCAACACACAACTGATGGGAAAGAGTAGGTAAAGACCTTAAAGTGAACACAGAGTTATGGAAAAGTTTGCACTGCGTGCATTAATATTAGCAAATGCATAAATAATAAGTTGTAAGCCTTGTCTCACCATAGATAGATGATTTGACTCAATTATTTATAATCAATGTATTATACCTCCCAAGGCTACTGGGCAGCACAGTGTCCTGTAGAATGAAAATTAGGATAGAAACTTATTGCGGTTAGACGGTCAGTTTGATAGATAAGCTATAATTGGTGGAACTCGTGAGTACATTTTTGACTGACAGTCTGAGACACCAATAAGGGACCACCTCTGCAGACCATGCAAGCAGATGCTGAAGTATGTAAGTCTCCTGCATAGAAGAAAAGTATTCAAGCGAACCTTGCCATGAAATCTACACTTTGCATCATTCTTAACGCGTTTCGCACATGTCATGCGTACTCATAGACTTCGATTTTACTTCATTTTACAGTGCTAATGTTTTATTCAGTTAAGTCATGGCAATTATTTGTCTACAAATTCATTTTGGAATTTCTTTCGGTGCAAAAGATGTATAAAGCCATTACTGATCTCCTTCTACATGCAGGCTAGTGCAGAAACAATAGTTGTGTGTCTTTACGGACCTCAAACTCTGTATATATTTCTTGGATAAAAATAAAGACATATGCATAAAACAGAACAAGGACATTTGCAAAGCAAACAAAAGATGAAATCAGTAATATAGTTGTCAACATTCCTGAATTTAAAGGGTTATGTATAAATGGCCTGCAGACAAAATTGATGTCTCAAATAGTCACTGCTGAAACCACTACTGGCTATCTTTCTAGAAGTAAACGGCCATAAAATTAAAGGAAAGTACTTGTTTAGTGCTTAGTAGCTAATCTAAAATGTTAATGTGCTGTGCGCACATTTAGCAATGCGGTGTAGGTATCACTCATTGTGATAAGGTTAACACTTAAAAACCCACAAAACCAAAAATGATTGCTTTGCTTATGTTGTTTTATTAGAATTCCATTTGCTGAGGGGTACAGGCAGATTTTCAAAATTCACAGTTAACTTCCAACAATAGTTTCAAACCTTTTATTCTCAGGCCTTCCTGCCTCCAGGAGTTGGAGGAACATCTGGTTATTTAGGGAAAACAATATGTTCACATCTTCTATGACTTTTTGCTTCTAATTGGGTTTTACGTTTTTCTCTCTTTTCAACATAGGAAGCTGGTAGGAACTAAGAGGTCATTTAAAGATCAAAACACTAAGTTACTACTAGATATAAAACCACTGCTTAAATGAACAATAGACCCGCACAGTCTTTACAATTGAAATGCTCCATTGTTTTGAATGCAATGCACAATATACCAAAAACATGAATAATTGGTATTTAATATTTCCATACATTTGGCTGAAGACACAGTGTTAATACCATCATTTTAATTCCATAACACAAACACATTTCACGCATCTTTGTTCACACAGTCGGCATACAGTAGGCACATAGTGATGCAAGTCCATGTAACTGATAGGCAAAGGCCATGGTGCCAACATTCATGGTTTGATCTTGATAGTCCTCACAAATATTGTTTGACCATAGGCCCAATATTTTCTGTTGCTTTTATGCACAACGGTAACTATATGGAGGAAAGTGGAAAGGTTGGTTGTTACATGGATAGAGCTGTTAGTACACTGCTTGAGTAGAGTTTCCTTGGGATATTACTGGAGCTGCCTTCCTTGGAAGGTATCTGTACCAGAATGATTTTAATGTTTGGACTTTTCTAATTAAGTATTTATAGCATAGACATATTTAATTTGTGCACTTTCATTGTGAGTGCGGACGCTATTTATTGGAGCGCCTGAGGAAGTCCGTACATCGAATGAAACAAGTAGGGATGACTATTGATTACATCATTTATTGCCACGGAGGTACAGACTCTTTCTTGCCTCCATGTCCATCTGACACAGTATCCGGTAGTAACGGTTGCTAAAGGAGATCCCTCGGTTTTAACACCGCTGACGGAATGAACTCCTGGTGACTAACAACAAGCACACAAGAGTAGATTGTGATCATTTGGCATTTGTACTATCTAAAGGGCGGGTGAGCTCCTGCGCCTCGGGTCTACCTACACAACTGAGCGCTAATTTTAATGTATTTTAACACAAATGATGTGATGTTCTTAATAAATGTCCATGTTTCATTTCTTATACAGTATTACACTACTGTTGCTTGTGTTTTCATTTTGCTTTGCATGTATATGGAGTCCAAGCTTCTGAATGTGCGCCTATGAGATTATTCTAATTTATCGCTATACATGTTTCAGGGAGTGGAGGAGACCCTTAGACCATTGGCCAGTGGAATCAATTCCTTTTGAGAAAAGTGTAATTATTGGTGCTATTTTGTACTGATTTTTCTTCTATTCAATGGTAGTTACAGTATGTTTTTGTTTTTCTCGTTATAGAAATAATGTGTCACAATGTAGCAAACACTTAACTATGCTTAGTTATTATGAGATGGAAAGTGAGAGAAATGAATAAAGGACTGACAGAGTAATTTTCTGGTGATGGTGGGGCAAAATGTAAACTTTCTCCAGCATTACAAGACCTTCCAGCCTAACCTTCCAGCCTAACCTTCCAGCATCACAGGACCTTCCAGCCTAACCTTCCAGCATCACAGGACCTTCCAGCCTAACCTTCCAGCATCACAGGACCTTCCAGCCTAACCTGCCAGAATCACAGGACATTCCAGCCTAACCTTCCAGCATCACAGGACCTTCCAGCATCACAGGCTCTGTCACCTACCTGCATCTTTACAGAAACCTTTAGCATCTCTCCCCATGAAACCTATTTAGCCACCACCTGGCCTTAACTTTGGGAAGGGTACATTTAAGCACTGGAGGTCCCATGTGTAGCATGGGATCTATAAATTATTCCCTACTAAATCCAGACTAATTTTCCTGCTGTTAGGGGCTTCTATCAGTCAAAGCACAGGGATGTCATGTGACATCCTGAAGCTATAATTCATCTAAGGAGCAACATTAAAATGGGCCTGTGCTCTGTGGTGAATGCACACCCCCATGATAAAGGGGTCCCAGGAGTGCACCAATTTTATGTTAAAAGTGGATCAATAGATAAAGGAGACCATGGATATTTCTCTTTAGGAAGAGCTAGCAGTAATTTAAAAAATTTTTTTAAAAATTCCATGCATGATAATAAGCACATGTATCTGCAGTTAGATACCTACAGATCAATGATAAAGCAGGAGAGTACATATCAGTATTACTTTTCTGAGACGGTAGTTAATCCATGGAACAGACTTCCAGCATAAGTGGTATATGTTAATATAGTGAAGGAGTATATGCATGCATTGGCTAGACATAAAGCAATCCGAGATATAAGATAAAGATAGGGACTAACAAAAGTATTCAGAAAATTGGGCAGACTAGATGAGTCGAATGGTTCTTATCTGATGACACATGCTATGTTTTTTTTCTAAGACAACTAAAGGTACAGCTAAGTAAGAAGAAGTCATATCTGCAATGATCAAAGAAGATTATAATAATAATTGCTTTCTTAGCCTAACAGTTATTTTACATTGAAAGAGACTGTGCGTGGATCCTAAACCACTTTTTAAAATAATATATAAAAAACATGTTTACTATAGATTTACCAATTTCCTATACGGTGAAAAAATGTTTGTACTTTATGATGCATTTTACTTCTCAGGTAAACAAATGTTTTTTTCTAGTTTCTCGAAATAACAATGCTCAGTTCTTGTTATAGTAGCAGCTCTTATAATAAAAACTATATTAAACTATAAATAAAAACTACTAAACATATGTAAAATATCTCCCAGCAGCTCAACTAACAGACTGGAGTGACAGCCTAATTACCACACCTAAAGTGATGATATGCTCTTGGCATTCTGTTTATATATTAAAAAGTGCATTATTTAATCTTACAATGTATTAAAAAATACTGATGCTGCAGTAAATACTAGCAATACAAATACAATCAAATGCAAGCCCATGTTAAGGGCTTCATTCAGAATAAATAATATAAAAACATGTTGATATATTATGTCTGCAGAATTAAATGTAAATACATACATTAAGCGAAAATGTGTTTTAAATATTTTTGTGATGGTGACTGTTCATGACATCATATGCAACTACTTTCAATTTAAAAATATTTTTAATTTGCTTTCAAAAACAGAAAGTTCTGTTATTTGACATTGCTGGCTTAAGATTATAAGCCTTGACTTCATGGTGACCTCCTGAAAGTAACCATAATCTGCTCCTTTATGTAGGTTAATACATCAATCGACTTTTTTTCTCCCTTATGTATATCTCTGTTTTGTTTGTTTTAGTTATTGGTGAATATATGGGTTATACATAACTATTAATACATATGAGATCGTGCCAATTATGTGATATAACGTATATGAAGACTTTTGTGGTACTTGTTGCTGAGCACAATTTATACAGCTTGGAAGTTCCCCCCTCTACCCACAGCACTAGTGATTAATGATATGTTCAGTTGTCAGGACAGATAGTAGATGACAGCCTCCAGACGTAGTCTCTACATGAGGTCCCAAAACTTTATGCTAATGTCTATTACTAGCTGCCAAGCAGGCTCTTGGTCTTAACGTTCATTTCATCACTTTGATAGGATAGTTGCTGCTGTCTGTAAATCACTAAATAAAACATATTTCACAACACATTTCACAATACTGTACCTTTGGGTCACGGAGAAAGAGGGCCTTGAGAATGAGCGAGTGAACATCTCCGATAGGCGGATAATGCATCAGAAGACCCAAGCACGTTTGATAGTTGCTTGAGATCACTAAAAGTAAGAAGATGGAAAAAAGTGAATATGGAGCAAGGAGTCCTTATATGTTTTTAAAAAAAATGAAAACACACACAATGTTTATTGAGAGAGAAAAAATGATAACTGGAAACAATATTTAACAATATGTCGGCTTTATAGATTGATGTCCAACCGGAGATCTTTGGGCCAGACGTGGTCTACAAGGGTTTTCATACGGGCCTTAACCCGAAAAACCCATACATTACTTTATGAAAGTCTGGCCTGTCAACCAAACTGTTACATGAAAAAGTTGAGAGATTTCTTCCCTAAGTTTCGGTAACACTATGCTTCTCACAATCTCTCTCTCGTAAATCGATGAGTATGGGAATCTTCATATAGAATAAGAATATCAAGGTGCCAGAAATTTATGTACAGACAATATCTTTATTAAGAGGCTATGGCAGATCTTGAAACCAATCATATCAATGTGTAGGAGACCAGATGATTTATTGTAATTATCCTTCATCCTCCTTATAAGCCATTTATTCTTGAGATGTACTAAGTTCTCTGCAGACACACGTGCATCTCTTGTATCTTAAAAATGAAGCCTATGATGTATTACAAACTAATTAAGGCACTTTCTTACTTAATTAGTTTTTAATACATATCGCTCAATAAATATTATGATTTTTAAAACACGCTTTATTAAGAAAAGTATAATAAAAACGTTCTTAATTACTTTTTAATGCAATACAGATATTATGCGAATACTGGCCTCCCTACTTTGCACTGGTGTGGAACTGGTCTACTAAATTGGTGAAGGCAATCTCTGTTTAGGTGATCTACACTAAGGTTTGCCAACCAGCCAGTAGTGTACCAGCAGGTCAGTAGAAAATCAGCCTTGAAGCAAATATTAAGTCTATGGAGGTATTTCTTGATGCAAATGTGGCAACCCTATATCTACATTGCTGTTATTTGTGCAAAAATATTTATAGAAGTTCTTTTATGGGTTTTTAATGTCAAGATGTCTTTTTTCCTTTTATTTTATTTTATTTGGAACTATATTTTACATTTTTATACTAAAAAAAAACTTTAGTGAAGCATTAAATAAAGGGTGAGCGGCCTAAATCTGAGAACTGAAAAAAATAATATGCAGATTTCTTATTTTGAGAGGCTAAATACCTGTACATACAGTGTGACTTATTCTTTTTATAACAATGGCTTCTTCTTTTTTCTTTTCTGTTTCCCAAATCATGCATTTTACAAGGGCAATTACTAAACACATCATTCAAGGCAGGTCTATGAAAATGGTATTTTTTCCCCCTCCCATCGAAATTCAAGCAATCCATCTGCTCTGGCTGTCAAAGCAGAGCCTATTAATGATGCTTGTTTAGTATACCATATTGACTGCCTGCAACAATACTATCTGGAAGTGCATTACAAACAAGTATTATTTTTTCTGGTAATGTTCATTGCTTCCATACTTTAAAAAAGCCGTAGAAACACAGCGAGAATTTTTTATTTTTTTTTAAAGTCAAAACTGCTAAAGTGTTAACTCTGCTTATACTGTTAATCTAGAGAACGAAAATAATAAAAAAAGATTAAATCTATGCATTCTGTTGGCAGAATCGCAAGCAAAGAATGAAAAAAGAGAAATATATGTTTTATATGTGGTTGTGCTGTCTCCTGCTATATGTTATATGCAAATAACCTGCTTTTTAATGGAAAATGAGCAGTTTATTTAGCAAGTCACAGGTGATGTCATAGACAGGAGAAACCACTTTTTTCTCTTAATCTATGTATTTGCTTGCAATTCTGTTAGCACACTGTATAGATCCCTTTTTTCATAATTGTTTATTCTATGCATTTACAGTATAAGCAATATTTAGGTTGACAGAGTCCCTTTGTCATATCTCAATCTTGCTGTAACAGACATAGCTGAGTGCCTCAGGAGCAAGGCACTCCAGCCATACCTGTAGAGTCCTTCTCTCATATCCGGTCGCTGTGATAGCCAATTGTGGGAGAGAGAGATTAATTACAGTATGGGCAGCCTGCTCCTGTCCCTAATCACATTCCAACCCTCCAGAATTATTTTTAAAGTTAGGGCTAGGTTTAGGGTTAGGGCTAAAATGATTTTGTTTCTTCAAAAAACAAAGGTTTTAAAGTGTCACACTATGGGTTACTGTCAAAACATTAGATCCAACAGCAAATCTTTTAAGTGCAAAAGCAGTTGCCATTTAAAGAAAGGAGTTTGATGTCTCCCCTTAAGAGGTAGAACACACACAAAATAATAAAAAATAAATGTATGCAGATTATATGAGTGTATGCAGGTTAGTTTTTTGTAGATGGAAAAATATTTAGCTCAGATGGGTTAAATTGTAACCTGCTATCAAAATCTGTATTTAGCATATTATCTTAAATATCATATTATAGAAAGGAAGTTTATTGTTGTGACCGTAGTCACACTGAGTAAGGGGCATATATAATCCCATATACTCACATTTTACAATGAAACCACCCATCACAGCTCTCCAGTAAAGGAACTTGATCTCCTAGACTTTGTTTGGCTATTTTCTGTTCTGATATAACAATAAAGGAAGAATGCAGCAGGTTCCTTCACTTCAGCTATGTAGGAACCAGACTAGAGAAATGACTGATGGTCTCAGTTATGGAAACTAGTGTGTTGACCAGACAGATTCACTCTCATGATGACCTCAGGAGTTCCATATTGTGATAAAACCCATGATGTCATTACATTCCGCTTCCTGTGTGTAGCCTCAAAGCATCAGACTATTGAGGTGATAACACCATGAGTTACATGTTGTTTTGATATGATGTCACTAAGGTATTATTGTGATGTCACTGTAAACCGGTAGTAGGATAAGGTTCAGTGGCTGTGTAAACACTGTTGAGGGGTGCTTGTGCACGGGAGTGTCTTGGAGACTGGACCTTTAATTGTCAGCATACTACTATCACTAAGCAAACAGACACTTTAGAGGTAACTTATTTAAATCTTGATAAGGTGTAATTTGCTATTTATTGTTCCCTGTAGTTGTATGCTTTTGAAGTTAGAACTATAATTATAAAATGATACATGTACAGTGAGGGAAAAAAGTATTTGATCCCATGCTGATTTTGAACATTTGCCCACTGACAAAGAAATGATCAGTCTATAATTTTAATGGTAGGTGTAGTTTAACAGTGAGAGACAGAATAACAAAAAAAATAAATCCAGAAAAACGCATTTAAAAAAAGTTATACATTGATTTGCATGTATTTGACCCCTTCGACTTAGTACTTGGTGGAAAAAAAAACTTGTTTGCAATCACAGAGGTCAGATGTGTCTTGTGTGCCACCAGGTTTGCACACATCTCAGGAGGGATTATGTCCCACTCCTCTTTGCATATCCTCTCCAATTAATTAAGCTTTCGAGGCTGGCAACTCGGACCTCAAGCTCCCTCCACAGATTTTCTATGGGATTAAGGTCTGGAGACTGGCTAGGCCACTACAGGACCTTAATGTGCTTCTTCTTGAGCCACTCTTTTGTTAACTTGGCTATGTGTTTTCATTGTTATTGTCATGCTGGAATACCCATCCAATGCCCTGGCTAAGGGAAGGAGGTTCTCACCCAAGATTTGAAGGTACATGGCCCTGTCCCTTTGATGCGGTGCAGTTGTCCTGTCCCTTTAGCAGAAAAACACCCCCAAAGCATAAAGTTTCCGCCTCCATGTTTGACAGTGGGGATGGTGTTCGTGGGTTCATAGGCAGCATTCCTCCTCCTCCAAACACGGCGAGTTGAGTTGATGCCAAAGAACTCAATTTTGGTCTCATCTGACCACAACACTTTTACCCAGTTCTCCTCTAAATCAGTCAGATGTTCATTGGCAAACTTCAGATGGGCCTGTACATGTGCTTTCTTGACAGGGGGACCTTGCGTGCACTGCAGGATTTCAGTCCTTCACAGCGTAGTGTGTTGTTGATTTCTCGGTGACTATGGTCCCAGCTGCCTTGAGATCATTAACAAGATCCCCTCCTGTGTAGTTCTGGCCTGATTCCTCACTGTTCTGCTTGGCGATGGTCATATAGCCCATTCCAGCCTTGTGTAGGTCTACAATCTTGTCCCTGACATCCTTGGACAGCTCTTTGGTCTTGGCCGTGGTGGGGAGTTTGGAATCTGATTGATTGCTACGGTGGACATGTGTGTTTGATACAGGTAATGAGCTGAGATTAGGAGCACTCCCTTTAAGAGGGTACTCCTAATCTCAGCTCGTTACCTGTATAAAAGACACCTGGGAACCAGAAATCTTGTTGATTCATAGGGGATCAAATTCTTATTTCACTCATTGACATGCAAATCAATTTATTGCTTTTTTGACATGTGTTTTTCTGGATTTTTTTTGTTATTCTGTCTCTCACTGTTAAAATAAACCCACCATTAAAATTATAGACTGATCATTTCTTTGTCAGCGGGCCAATGTTCAAAATCAGCAGGGGATCAAATACTCCCCCCCCCCCCCCCTTATTAGATTCATGTTTGATTCATGAACAGTTATTTAGTTGGCTTGTATAGATATAAAGTGAACCATGAACTTGTTTGCAATTCTGCTAACATAATGGGGATCATGTATAAAAGTCAGTTTTCAGTGCAGCAGAGGGATCTCCGTAAATCAGCACATGATTTTTTAAGTATACATTGGCTGTGCCGGCACAATGACCACCAAAACAAAAAAACAAAAAAGTACGTAACCAGCACGGACTCACAAAATTGGTAAGGAGTCTGGCTTATACACAGGCACACATGCTGATGGTGTCATTATTTGCAGTTATCGGTATGTGCACCATTGTTTATACATGACCCCCATAGTATACAGAGCATAATATTTTTTAATTCTCTACAATAACCGTTTAAAACTGTGTATATACAGGTGACAAAGTCCCTTTAAAGCTGTCAAACAAATCATCTCACCTTAATGCTTTTAAACGATAGATCATGATAATATACAATGGTGATAATTGGGTTACAGACAAAGCATAATGTAACAAAACATAACATCATTAAAATAAAAAACTAATTTCACCAACTCTCCAGTACACAATGGACTGTACTGGTAAAAAGCAACTTTAGAGCAAAACAGAGTAATCATTATGGAAACCATGGATTGCTGACATTTAGCATTTTGTCCCCAATTTTTTCTTAATAAATATAGCAGATAAGTTATACTTTATAGATTCAAATTGTTTGACTTTTTATGGGACAATTCACAAATGACAGATTACATTGTAGATTCATTAGTAGGTAATTTTGGCTACAATCAAAAAATGCTGCTGTGGCATCACTTTTAATGTGATTTAAATCTGATTGCTTAAACAAATAAAAGATGTGACTGAATTAAATAATAAGCAAAATATTGCAACCCTTGCGGGTTAATTAAAAATGATGTATCATTCTTTCATCGTTTAGATAGGAACCATTAACTTGCTCCCAACAAACTCAGTATGTAACATATATATTGTTGTGCTTATCGTTTTATTACCAGGCTTTCAAGTATGAATTTGATAAGCTAGGAAACAGACCGTGATTTATGAAGCAAGCTGTAAAACTGGCAGATAATGTGCTAGTGAGGAGCTTGCACTTTATTTCAGTTTCTGTCTAGTTTGCCAACAATTAACTGGAATGTTTCCATTTTTTTTTGTTAAAGGAGTATAGCTCCTTTTCCTTCATTATCTTAAAGGGACTGAGTGGCCTAAGCATAGTTTGTACGGTGGGTGTAGTGAAAAGAAAGTAACAAAACATAATTTATAGTTTATGGCAGAAGCAAATATATGAAATTTATTTATGACATCACCTTGTGGTTTGAAAAATTGTTTATTTGCATATCAGGCCACAAGTGATGTCATAAACAGGTGACACCGCAGACATATATGAAACACGTGTCTCTTAATCCATTTGTTTGCAATTCTGTTAGCACAATGTGTAGAACACGTTGCGTCATTAACCTCATCCAAACACAATGGCTTACTTTCGCCTTTATACATAAGAAACTGTTAATTTTATTTTTACTTGTTGACGTTTTTATGCACATAACCATATATAGATATAACCTGTTTCTTAATTTAGTTTAGTACTAAATTCTTTATTAATGAATGCTTATAAAGACGCCAAAGCAGCCAAGTTGGAAAAAGTTCCAATTCAACCATAGTTCAAATTCTGCTATTTAGTCCTTCTTTTTTTTTAATATCTTTTTTAATATCTTTTATTTATACAAAAAGAGTTTCTTTTAACACAATACAAACAATTATCTTCCTGTTTACCAAAATTCAGGAATATAGTGCGCTTAAAACATACGAAATGAAGATCCATTATTAACGTGCTATTATCTATTATCTATCTTATAACTATTTCCCAAATTCCAAATCTATGGGAGATCTTCATTTCTAAATAGAAAGACATTATAACATACAATTTCCACATTAATAAAAACCAAAACATTTACGTCCACGGAGGTCCACGGAGAGTCCAGAAAAGCATCCCGCCATCAAAAAGAAGAGAATTTATACTGCCCCTGTTTAATGTACTTTTTATCTCCAGTTTTGCTTATTTTACAGTTCTAACGCACATAGGTCTTGCTTTTAGTTTCGTCACAAATCCCGGGCTTAGAGTTCTATACATTTGTTCCATGTATCTATATCTTTCAGATTTTTGGATTGATAAAAGGAGATTCCTCTCTCCATTTTTAATTGATGTTCCAGTTTAGTCCTTCATTTCGCTTGCCAATCCTCTGCAATTCCCTCTTTCAGGAGTACAAATGTTAAGATAATTAATTTGATTCCAATTTTGTAGTTTATTTAGTACATTTTTTACCTGATTTTATAATCTGTCAACATAGCACCAAAAAGCTTTTAATAATCACCTTGATATAGAAAGCATTGTCTTTATGCATCCAAATAAAGTGTGGTTTGCAATCTTGAACTCTCTATGTACAAACTGTGAAACATTTTACAAGACAGAGTAATCTCTGTTAGCTGAGCAAAAGAAATGAAATTACAGGCGACTTTGGCATTACCATGATTAAAATGATTTATTATTGTTATTTCCCAATTTTCTTACAGCAGATATAGCAACGGCATTTCAAGCTAGGAGGCTAATAGCTGGGGTAAACATTTAAGGGGTCTGATACTACTGAGCAGAAAAAGCTTCAATATCTTCCTCATTTTAAGTAGTCAAGTTGGTTAAACAGCCCTTGAATTATTTTGGAAAAAATAAAACTAATATTTTTAATATTAATAAAAATATACAAACCATTAAAGCTCTACATTCATAGAATGGATATTATAAATATATAGTTCACCCAGATTAACCTGGAGTAAAGGTACTAATCACTTATTGTCTCCATGCTCGCAAAAAGAAAAACAAAAAACCATATGCACTTATTAAACTTGTGGTATCCCAGGTGATTTATTAAGATGACATTATTCGGACCTTCCTGTTTTATCACTGCCAAAGTGGTATATTCCAGTTTAAATATTAGTGTACAGCAATTTATCAGAGTGCTATAAAACAGGCAAAGCACGTGTACATCCAGCCTTATGCTGTAATTTGAGAGCTAAAAAATGTGCCTCTGGAGAAAGACATCTTAGGGGAACAATTGTAGTAATATTTTGCCATCTGAGTCCTTAATGTTCATTGCGATACAATGAAATCAGGGTTTGTACACCTCACACAATATATTTTCCTACTAGATGCATTTCCATGTTGATCAGTAGATGGCGCTCATTTCAAATGGCTGCTTTACATCATTTAATTCTGGCTTTTATCTTTGACTGAACAGCAGCAGAAGCACAAAACAAGGTAACAAACATTAGTATCACTGCACACTTACAAATAAAACTAAAATGTATAAATAAAAGTATATTTCCCATTTAAAAATAAATTAATAACAAGAAGCACATTCTTAACTCTTCAACAAGCTGTTTGGCTCTAGATAAGTGTTAATCATATGAAAAAGGTCTGTATATAGTGCATAACTGTATATAACAGTGATGGCTAACCTTGGCACTGCATATCCCATGATGCTTAGTCAGGCACAAGGCTTTTGCTGGTGAATTGTATTTTTTATTTGCACGGTCAGCAAACCTAATAAGAATGCCAAACTGTGCATACTTATGACACGAATGATGGTTTTTTGTATTACTAATGATGTTTGGAGTGCTTGAACAGGATATAGTAAGATAAAATTCGTATACTTAATAATTAAATATATGATTGTTTTTTGGTATGTATAATACACTTTAAAACACATTTATCAAGTGGGGTAAAAAGTCCAGTTTTGTCTACCTATTAATGCAAATGGACATTGAAAAAGAAATATACCAATAATAATACACAAAATCTACCCATAAAAAGTATATGCTTTTATACGAAATGACAATGTAAAGCCTTTGATTTTTTTTAAAATGTCGACATATTTAATCTAATTTCAGAAAACTGAAATTCTAAAACTATTCTCTATACCAAATCCAACAAAAATAAATATTTTTCAATCGCCTAAATTTCAATTTCTGTTTTTGCGATTTCTTATCTTTTTGGAATAAAATCTTTCTGCACAAATAACTGGTTTTGTATGTTGGGTTGTAGGCCTTGAGTACCAGAGCTTTGAAATATAAAAACATATTTTTGGAGGGGAAAGGTTAATTAACTTTTTATATATATTATATAGGGGCTAGGTAAAATTGCTAATGTGTTCAAATGTACTGCCGATTTAAAAAAAAAAAATGCTTTAAGAAGCAGAATAATAAAACTGTGATACTTACATGCATCTCTTATATACAACAGCATTGCTACAAAAATGTGGTCCACTAGCTCTAGCATGATGCTGTCAGCAAATAGTGCGTCCCAGACAACAAGGAGATCCTGGAGAGGAAATTCTCTTCCAAACAGCAGCCTCACCCATCGCCTGAAATGTCAAACAGAGAGAAAAATCAATTGACTGTATTACAGTAAGTTCACGTTTTCATGTGCTTTGGAGACTGTATTTCAGGTTTTTCTCAATAACGTGTATTGAATCTCTTGTTTAAGCCTCATGGATAGGGGAGATGTGAAATATGAAAATCCCCCCAGATAGTCACAAATGCTAAGTTCTCTGCACTAGATTATAGAAGCCCAAGTGCAATTTTAGTTGTTCCTATTGTGAGGATGAATTGGCGTGTACTTTTGATAGTACACGCCAGTTTATCCTCTGACCGACAGCTGCCATGCTCCCATAGTAAGCAGACAGCCGTCTGGTCGGCAACCGGTTGTCTCTGCTAGCACAGAGAGTGACCCTCCTTTTTGTATGAGATCAACTAACTAACTAACTAGGTCCCCCTGTTGATCCCATGCAAAAAACGAGGGTCTCTCGCTAGCAGTGAGAGACCCTCGCATCCGGCAGACAGGACAGGGCAAACCCCTGCTCTGATTGGCTGTGCGATTGCTGACAACATTACTGTGTCTCGCATCTGAGACACAGCAGAAAGTAAACCTGCCCCAGGTAAAGAGTTATTGCATGTCCCAAATACTCCAAAAAATTTTTTAATTAGCTTTGTGGGTATAATTTAGGCATACAGTTAGTGGGGGAGAAGTTTATGATCAAAGTAGACAGAGCTACAGTTGAGCCCCACTCCAATTATAATTGAGCCCCCTCCAAAAGCTTACACTGAATGAGACATGTTAGAAAATATAATACATGCCAAAGTTGAGCTGTGTTGCAGGTGAGTTGCAATGTTAATTTCGTCATAGTTTTCGTCAACTGCATGTTTTCAGTGACTAAATCTAAACAATAACTAAATAAACACTAAGTTAATAGGACTTAAACTATGACACAAATTCATAACATGTTTCGTCAGCTTACGAAAAAATTTGACTAAAATGTTAGGGAGGGACATTTCAGTTATCTTCTTCCTTTTAATATGTGGTAAATGATCAATAATTGAAAACCGTATACTTTTGTTTGTTTCTGTGTACTTTTTACTGTTATCTTTGTAACTTAATAACAATTGGCATCTATGTGCAGTTCATTATTTTTATGTATGTATGTTTTTTGTACGATGCCAATAAAAATATAATTTAAAAAAATGCCCAGTACCCTGACACTATGTACAGCTGGATGTGTTCCCTGTGCCTGTCTACCCCCTGGAACAATGTCCTGCAAACTGCAGAGGAAAGGGGAAATCAAAATTTTCCATCACAATTAAAGGTACACTACCAGTTACATAAAATGTAACTAGATAACCTGGTCATTTAAAACAAACACATTTATAAATCATATGCCACTATTTTTGTGTTATATGCTTGAATTCATTGCATATAAAAGGAAAAATAAATGAGGTGTTAACTGTTGCCAAAGCCTGCATGATGATGTCATAAAATACTCCCTGCTCTCTTACTGGCTCCTGTGTACCATTGTGAGCAGGACTAGGTGGCTGTGTACAACTTTTTTTTTTTTTACCTGCCTTCCATCACAAAGAGATTAACCTGATCAAACATGATCATAACTCTGCCCCTTGTGATGTAATAGTTACATTACCCTCCCATTCAATGCAAGTCTATGATAAGAATTCTGACTTATAGACTGCATTCTGTGTCCCCAGCCCCAAAGTGAGATACTAGTGCTGTAAAGTCTCAAGGGGTAGCACCCAAAAACACTATATTACACAAAATGGTGGCGCCCAGTCACACTTGTTTAGTTACATATTTTATTAAATACAGTCACATAAGAAAAACAAAAGACATATCTGAAATCAACAATACAAAATAAAAAAAGTAAAACCTTTTAATTTTTTTGGTGGAAGTGTCCCTTTAACACTGGTGAGCTGTCCCACTTTTTTTTTTAAATTTCTACTATCTCTATTAATTAGCACTAGTCAGATGCTGAGCTTCTCTTTATCATCTGTATCGCCAACTAAATGTAAGTAATCTCATCACAGTATGGATGTTTCCAAACAGTAAAGGTGACATGTGCGAATAGAGCAAAGGTTTTTCATGCTAGAGTAAAGGTTGGCTTCTATAAATACATCGCAGGCACTTCAAGGCTGTGGAAGGAGTAAAAGGTGACTATAACATATAGGTAACAGGAACACATCAAGATATTAAAGGTGAGATTATACAGTGATAATTTGAATTTGATGTGCAAACCATTCCATATTATTTCAGGCCTTGTATCCAAAATGATCCTAACTAATCCTAATAGCATTACCATTTAAAGGCTCATTCCACGCATTTTTTATACATATGGTGTACGATGATGTATAAATCCCCACTGCTGGCTCCTTTCTAAATAAAACTCTATGGAAGTTCCATTTCCCTGGTTCCTAAAAATAACCAGGCTGGCTCCTGAATTAGTCTGTTTGGCTCCTACAGAAATGTATCAAGTCCTGTCACAATGCATACGAAATAAAGCACGTTCCACTTTTATGCAAAAGTTTGCATATCTGCAGAGAACCCCACTTGCTCAGCATTTATCAAATTGACAAGAACGATAATGGTGAAAGCACGCGCATGGCCAGAGATTTCTCAATGAATGTTCGCTTGATGATGCCATACACCAGTGCTTAGTGGATTCCAATACAGCTCTATGAAAGCATTCTGATGGGCTCCCATGAAATGCTGGGCTTGTGTATTTTGGAGATGGGATCATTCCCCAGGAGAGAGTCTGCTGGAATCTAACATTTAAAGGTAATATTATAAATCCTTAAAAAAAAGGATTACTAATGCAAAGTTTTAGCGAACGAGTGAGCTGTGTTAATTATATATTACATTGATCAATTTTGCATATGTAATGAAAAAGAATGAGACGTCCAATAAATATTACTACAAAAAACAAAGGCGCTTGTGATGAGCTCCTGCCAGACACCTGTCTATCTCCATACTATTGTATTTACCAATAAATATTACTGGCGCAGTGAATGGATGGATAGCTATACTGGTTGAATAAAGTACAACCACTGGGAAATGTCCTCATGGATTCCTGTCTAGTCTAATATATAAACACAGATAGAAACGTGTCCATGTTGTTGGGACAAAAGCTAAACTACTTATTGTAAACAATTGTCAAATAAACAAACCATGTTATAACCTGACCCAGGTTAATTCCCGAGTAACTCGGTTTGTGGGTAGATCCCGGTTTGTCTTTTTGTCTCCATATTGACAAGCTATCATTAAGGCTTTATCCTAGGATTGACTCTCTATGCAGGAACAAATCTAGCCTAGATCCCTCTGTAAGGAAACGTATTGTGCAGAAATGTTAATGTTGAACTTTGACTATAAGGATGTAGTTTACGTTTCTGCACCACAGACCAATCTTGGTTAACTTGAACAATGCACTGTGCCGATTTGTCCTCCAATGCGATTATAACACACATCACTGCAAAATGTTAAAAGATCTAAACCGATTGGCCTCCAGGCACACTCTCCACCTAGCTTGCTTACTGCATAACCACTTCTCTGGACAGCTCCCAAGAATTGTCTATGATCATTTACTAAGCCTGAGTAAATTACAATATACAATCCACTTTATGCTTAGTCTTGCTTGCTAGTTTTCTCCTCATTGTTAATTCTCATGAATGTATGCCAGTTTCTTGAGCTTCCAACTACAGTCTTTGTTTTCAAGGAAACTTCTCTGCAGTCTTACACTTTTTTGGAAAAAGGCTAATTTCATTTTTACTAAAAAGAAGACCTTTTAAATTGCATCCCACTGAGCACATCATAAAGTAATTTAGAAAAGAAATACTAAATTTGTATCTGCCACACACCAAGTAATCCCTCTTTCCTGACCCTATTTTATTTTTTTTTAGGAGCAAAGGATATTGTTGTGTATAAGTGTATCTCACAGTTTCACAGCAATGAAACTCTCAAAAATATGGTTTAAATAATAATAAATGTATGCATACATTAGTTTGTGGAAATAAAACACTTTATTCATATTTCCACTGATATGACAAACAACCTTACTGTACAAACCATCTGTAGATTGTAAAACCAACTAAAAATATTAGAAATTTCCCATGAATTGATCATGGTCCTCCAGCCACTCAACTAAAACATTTATATGCCCCTGTTTGGCCATTCGAAATGTCAGGAGGTATCAATTACACTTAACTCAGGACCTCATAAATATTTTTCCAGAGGGGACTAATAAGGCTTTTTCAACCCTCTAAATAAACTCCTTCAATATTCAAGTGGGTCCTGAGGAAGACTGCACCATAATTACATAACATATGGCAGGATAATAAGTACAGATTTCCAAATCATGAGGTATCTGTAAAATATCTTCTAAAAACCATAGATAAGATTTAGATTATATTAAACATTAATAAGCACTAGGGCTCTTCCCCTGACTGCCTATCTTGCCAACACTGGTTGGTGTTTATGGTGGATATGAACATGAAAGTGTTGGTTACTCATTCTTTTTACTAAACTTTAAAGTACAGGGAATGGAACATCTGTCAAACATGGCTCGTTATACATGGATCCTTGTCGGGAGTTTGCATTATACATCGGCACATGTGGCACCTATCAAGTATTATCCCTGTGTCTGCCTCATTTAGTAAATAGCCCCCAATGTTCTCTGTTTCCCCTGCTTGTCTTGGCTTACCTCACTCACACAACAAGATTAACTAATTACTTTGACTTAATGATCAACGGAAAAACATGGTTGGTTGCGGGGGCTACCGTGACAATGTCTACCCTATATCTACACCGGGAAATAGCAATGAAACAAGCATCCTCTATATATAGCAGGGGCGTCCAAGTGGACTGCATAATGTTGTTTGTTTTTATACAGTAATAGTGAAGAATAGTGTGTAACCTAATACAAAAGCAGTTCAAACTAATTGCCATACAACCTCGCTGTCATGTGGCCAGCGGGCCACCTGTTGGACGCACGTGACATATCGATCCCTCTACATACAATAATGGCTGCTAAATCATTACCTGTGGCGGTATTATGTGCACGTGGCTGATTAGGAATTGTTATGCACAGGGATTGTCATTTAGGGCTTTATTCATGAAAGAGATAAATACAGCAAATAGACACAGGGATTTCAAACCTAAGGCCAAAGTAGCCAAGTTAGAAACTTTCTCCCATTAAGCTGAATTGGATAGTTTTTCCAACTCGTCTGCTTTGGTCTTTAGTTTGAAATTCCCTTCTCAGTTCCGTCTTTCATGAGTAAAGCCCATAGACATGTCCTGTTCCGTTACTGTATTAGTAGAGTGATTTGATAATCAGTTTCTTTCACTGCTCTCATTTTGTCCCCAGCACTTTTTCACGTTTGCATTGTCAGACTGCACGATGCAGTTCCACATAGCATGACTGAATAATACCTCAGGAAGATATAATGCAGGGCTCTGTTATGGCTTCATTTAAAGAAAGACCTCTTCATGTTTTAACTACCTTTCAAAAACTACTGTTTGGATTGCTGCAGCATTATATTAGCATTGTGGATTCATGTACTTTTAGTCAGATACCAAAATATCATGCTCAATTGCATGTGGATTCATAGCTGAAAGGAATACTGTGGATTGCGTTAAGGTGTGTATATATATATATATATATATATTTATATCTACCTTAAAACATATAAAATTACACACAGCCACACAGTAATCTCAATAAACCTAGGGACTAAAAAAAAAAATGTAATAAACAGTAGAAAAACAAAAACAACTAAACAAACAGACTTTTTTTTATCACCATATTTCTTGGAATACCCAATTGTTACTTGGGTAGCAGAACTCTACAAAAATTTTTTTACTAATGGTTAAAAAAAAATAATGAGGACTTTACAGATTTGATGTATTTATTATACAAAAAAAACCTTCCTTCATTGTAATGGTTGATAAAGGACAACACTTGTCAACATCAATGATCCAATATACTTCCTCCTTTCTACTTAAAATATAATTTTTATGTCACATCCCAACCCACCAGGTGTTTCAGACATAATTTAAAGCTTATTTGACTTGTTTTTCTAATTTTGGATCACTACCATATCAAAATGATTTGATATAACACATGTGCATGCAGGTGGAAACTCACCAATGTGGTGTGATTTTCCTTTTCCATTAATTATTGGTGGTGCCTGTTAGATAGACACATAACATGATAATTGCCTCAGAATAAAGATTTATTCTATTTTTCATTTTCTCTGACTACAAACATCCTCTGAAAACAAACTTTTTTTTAAACAATCAGCTGTGCAGGTATCATTCAATAATTATGATTACAAAATTATTCTACTGTTAACAAACACATTAGTGAGGAATCACTTAGCTTCAATAATGGGCATCTGAGCTGTGTCCCATGATGCTCTTGTGATAATGGAATGCTATACAGAACAAGTACCTTTTTTTGTAGAGAAGGGGATAGGGGAGATTACATTTGAATATTACCTATAAGCTCAAAGCCACTGTAATCGAGGAATGAACCAAAACTCTCAGCGGAGCACTTGTAAATGCATCATTTGAAGGACTGAAGGTGTTTTGCATTGAAACAAAAATGTTTTAAGAGTGTAATTAAGTACAACTTCTGCTTGCTGTAGTCAAAATGACTGCAGGTCTGGAGTCTACTGACCTACAGTAACATCATATATTAGAGTTACAAATAGAAGGAGAACTTGGGGAGAAGCCAAGCACTAGGAGCTTACTCCCTCCAGTCCTTGGATTGTCATCTTTTCTTTATAAAAATAAAATACCAGCCCTATTATTGGCTTGGTAAAATATCATCTGAGTGGTAACTCTAGTCCTACCTCTATTGCTCTGTCATGGACCTATTAATGAAGCCTATGTTTAGACACATTTCTAACAGACCAAGAAATTAACACTTCCACGTTGACAAACATAAACTATAAGAGGTGAGTGTTACAGTGTCTGGGTTCTCTCTAGTTTAACTATAACAAAGTTATATCTTAAACATAAGCGTACTAAGCTTGGGGGCGGGGTGGGTGCACCCAACATCTGTTGCCAGTTGGTCGAGGGTGTCATCAACTGCAGCCTCGGCCACCCAGTATAAGATTTTATTTAAGAAAATACATTCTTCTGCTCCTTTTGAGGGAGGGTGCTGTTGCACACCATGGCCAAGAGGCATCATCCAGGATGTTGGAGAGTACCCATAAGGGGTTGGGAAAGGTCCTTACAGGTTAGGTACACCACTGATGTTCAAAATGAAACATGATAGAAAGATAATTTAAAATAGACCTCAAGAGAGTCCGTCCTACTTCTTACATTACCTTCCTGTCCGTGTCTCTCTGAAATCATGCTAGTAGGTATGTAATGATTAACAAAACAATAAGTTGCACTTGTCATGCTCACAGGTGAATGTCTCATGCAGGGGTCGTCTTCTTTTCAGCAGAGGAGAGGAAACAAATTATAGCTATGTATATATGCGCACCTCCGAAATTTCACTAAAAGTTGTCTGGAAAGCCAATTACTGGATTGTACAGTAATCAGTCTGAACATAAAATGATACATGCCCCAGAGAAGTGGCATGACAGTCAGTATAGGGCTACAAATGTGGGACTGTCCAGTGTAAAGTGGGGCTGTTGGCAGATACCTGGATAGCCTGGAAATGTGAATTAACAAACGTAGTACACTGAAGAATAACGTTTTTTTTCCATGTGCAGCGTACTTCGGCCGATTCAGGATTTCTTTATGTAAGTGGCCATTTCACTGTGAAATATGGAATCCCATTTAGAACAAGAGATGCAGATAACAGCCTACGAACAGGTAAATACATATTGCAATTAAACTTTTGATTAGTCGAAGCTCAATGCTGAAGAGCAAACGAGAACTAAAATCCATCCCTTCCTTCTGATGCTCCTTTAACCAGCGATCAGTCCAGATCCAGCTTTGTATATCGGTTTGAACATATCAGAAATAACCAATTCACATAGAAAGATGTCTAGCCAACACAGCTAAGGAAATATTCCCAAACTCATTGACATTCCAACATATTAGGTATCGCTGAATGATAGGAAGGGACAAGAGAAGCCCATTCTTTCTCAGACAGCTGGCTGAGGTTTAATTATTACTCTGTCCTATTAATCTTGTTTTGCATCTGTTACACCTGCATGCTGAAATGTTCATAGCACTGTGTTTTATCACTAGCAATAATATAATAATTCATATTTTACCAGTCTTTCTGGGCAATTATAGCCTGCAAACAAAGAAGAAAGACAATAAGATTTTACATTTGTGCACAGAGTCAAAACAATCCTACTAATATCAGCACAAATGTCAATACACACAGTTTATTAATATCCATTATTTCAGTAGTGATATTAGTTGGTCTCTGTGCAAGCAATAAAAGCAAGGCTTACTTTAACATTGATCACTATTGTATAGCTCCCTCATGTTCCTATTTTGGAGAATCCCCTGTCCCAGATCCTGCTGTCCCTTTATCCAACTGCCCTCATTGTTTAGCACAGGTTGAGTATCCCTCATCCAAAATGATCCATTATCTAAATAGTTTTTTGGATTTCGCCAAAAGTTGCACATTTAACAAACACTGGTCAGAATGCAAGTGCACAACATTCTATTCAGTGTCGAGCCCCCTTAAGATGTGATTTAGCTTTTCTGTGCATGCTCAGATAACCTATGATTAAGCGTTGTAATACGTGAAACGCGTAAGGTGCGGTTTTCTGTTTGTCCATTTTGCTGTACATGTACCTCCTTTTTGGTCTCATGTTCATTGTTTAATAAAGCACTTTATTGGATCGCTCACTGGAGTGGAGTGCACATCATTTTTTCGTCTCTTTTGCATGCTCAGATACTCCACTCAAGCACGGCCACAAATAAAATGGCACTTGTGCAGGTCTGACACACCAACGGCAGGTTCCCAATAATGCCTCATATCACAATGACTGTGTAAATGAAATTCTTATGTTTAGTTATAATTAGCCATACCAAAAAAAAAATGATCTTTGGAATATAAAACCTAAAAATCCTTACAGGACTTGCCCTACAACAGCCCCAAAGCATCTCCCCTAAAACCATTGTAGTATGTGTTACAGTTTGGAGTGACGTTTGTTCCCCCCTGCTCATTTATTTGCATCCAATCGTCTAACATCTAATAATCAGTTCTTTTGTCGAAAGTAATGCTTCTAAGGCAGATTTCTTTTTCCTTGCACACAAGTTTGTATTTATTAATTTTTTACAGGTGCTTGTGTTAGTTTGTATTTATTTTTACTGGTATGTATGTTTGTATGCATATATGTGAGCACAATTCTCTATCATTGTTTCCAGCCATTATTCTTCCCACTGCTACGTCACACTCCAATTCTTAGAAATTGTTCTCAGAATGCAAACTCACTGGGAGTTTATCAAGAGGGACTAAAGTCAAAAATGTGTTGCGGTTATTTTATAACACGCAAAAGATATCTCATAGACTATGTCCAAAAACAAACTTCATTTTTGAAGCTGATGCTTCATTCAACTGGTCCTGAAACCTTTAGTCATTCTTAGTGGTCTGTTGACATGTCTCACACACCTTCTAAATTGGGAGGACCAGCTGTTACTTAATCACATGTGAACGTTGTGGTGAATACAAATGGCACCTGAAGTGAATGCGAATGGGAACTGAGGTGAATATAAGTGGGAACTGTGAAGTAATTCTTAATGTGGCCAGACCCTGTCTGCTCTGAAGCAGAAGAGGGAGCACAAAACATGCTGAAGACTCATTGGTAAATGGTTAGAGCACAGGATAAAATGTGAGTCCCGGAATATGTATTTTTAAGGTTTATTCCCTCTTTTAGTTGGTACTGATATAATTATTTAAAAATAAGTCAAAACAAGCCAGTGTTTTATCATTTTTCTAGCTACTATATAATTAAACAAAGGTAAATGCTATTTTTGGTGTTGGGTAGGAAATAAGAAAGCACTTGGTTTACATTAATGCACACCCTATAAGAGTTTTGTGAAGTACTTCATACAGCAATGCTGCCAGATCTCATGCCTGTTTCCTCATTGGTCATGGGTTCAGTGAACGAATATGGCAACAGAAGTACAAGAGCTGATTAGCCCAAAATATGGGGTTCCTGAAAAAAGTGGACAGGATTGCCCTAAAATGGGCAGATAAATGAGCATCTCTGTGAGAATCTAAGCTAAACACCACTCTTCACTGCTTCGAGAAGATGTATGTTCATTGTCAATCAATCTAGTATAACTCATCTTTCCAGCTGCACTTATCACCATAATGCAGTTGCGTCTAACTAATAGTTCTAGTTCTTGTAGCGTTTGCATTATTTTTTTTACAGTCCCTGTCCCATCCCTCCCAACATGGCCCTCCAGTGATGTGAAATACCAGGGATGTGGCTTGGGAGGGGGTGAGTTAGCAGTTCCGCATGTGAAAATCTATGCGTATGTATAGTGTTTGGGACCGTCCCACATATAGCGTGAGGGTATGACGAACTTTAACTATAAGGACAATCACTGGTTTCTTATTTCTAAATAGACAGCCATGAACAAAGCAAAGTGCACACTTCTCATTGCAGAATTTACAGTCTCCTTTGCCTGTTAGTGTCAACAGACAAACCCACTGCAATGGTAGTACGTGTGCTACTGCTGGCCAATCATGGCATGCTTGGTTCAGGTACCCGTTCTACAAGCAGGATTATGGAGAAGCAGGGAGTGATATTTAGCTGCAGAAAAAGATAAAACATAAGGTTACCAGTAAGCTGTAACTATCATTGTACCAAAGGGGAAAGGAACACATTGAGAATGACTGACTTGCTCTCCCCCTTGTAATTTAAAGGACTAATCTTAAAATAGCTTTGAGAGTAGGAACTTCTGCATATAACAGTTAAATTGCATATAATTTGTATTTTTATTCTCCATTATTCTGAAAGTCTTTAACATGACTATAACTTATGATAATGGTACAATACTTTCTTAATGATGGTGTATATTAATGCTAATGTGACATCAGAGTGGCTTTATTTGCCTCTGATTATATAATTAGGCTTAAAGGGGAAAATACAGGTATTAGACACTGTGGACAGACAATAAGGGAGATGTATTAAAATACACCTGTTTGCAGATCACTTAAAAAAACAAAATGTATTGTGCAAAACATATAATGGTTCATTTAGAGAGGGAGTAAAGGTATAAAATACCCACAAGAAGTTTTATTCTTCATTGTTCACATATGACACAAGTAATTCTGAAATACCTTAGACTTAAGTTCTGTGATGTCATAAACCTGAATGCTGGAGTAATTCTGTCAATTGACTGTATACCTTCAGCATTGGTCAATGAACATGTGTGTGATACATCACAAACTGCAGTGGCAGGAGTTTTTTCTGTTGGTTTTGAGCATTGCAGAATTGCATTATAGGAATTGCAATGCACATTAACCCCTTAAGGAAAGAGCCTTTGAAACATTTTTGTCCATTCTGGACAATGGCTATTTTAACATTTCTGTGCTGTTTGTGTTTAGCTGTAATTTTCTTCTTTGTCATTTGCTGTACCCACACATATTATATATTGTTTTTATCGGGACAAGAAGGGCTTTCTTTGGATGCCATCATTTTGATCATATCTTATAATATTATATAAAAAAAAAAAAAAAATATGGTAAAAAAAAAAAAAAAAACACAAATTTACTGACTTTTATTTGAAACATCTTCTCCTCATCGACAAAAGGGAACGAAAATAACTGCTAAATAGATTCTACTGTTTATCCTGAGTACAGGGATACCACCCATGCATAGGTTTGTTGGGGGGCTAAAATGCCAAATTTGGGAGGTGCAGTTTTTGGTTTTCCAACTTGAAATTTTTTCATGCAGACAGCCTGCACCCATGTCCCATTTGGGAAATATTTGAAGCCAGCCAGTGTATTTTACCCCATCAACCCATATATTTTTTAAAAGTAGAAACCCAAGGCTATCTCAAATGGTGGTATTTTAACACTTTCCATGCACTAATTCTACCACCAGCCTTTGTCAAAGTTTGTGGTAGTAATTTTTTTGTGTTTTTTTTCACAAACCTTGTACTTCAGACATGAATTCTCAGATGTTGGTATGTGTCACTGCCAAATAACACCCTAATAAGTGTTCAGGCATACCACCCATGCATAGGTTTGTTGAGTTGTTTGGGGGGTAAAAGGCCAAATTTGGGAGGTGTAGTTTTTGGTTTTCCAACTTGTTCGCTTCCTAAGCACATGTGTGCAGGGGGCGCAGCCATTTTCAAATGGCCGCTACGATCACTCCGGGGAGAGATCGTAGCGCGCCCCTGCACTTTTTTTGGGTGTTGCAGAATGCCTCTACCTAGAGGCATTGTAGCAACACTGATAGAGTAAATATCAGCTGGTCGCTTTCTTTACTCGATTTAGTGCATGACGTGCCAGGCACGTCACCTGTCGGCAAGTTCACGATTTGCCGTGACGTGCCTGGCACGTCATCTGTCATGAAGGGGTTAAGAATGACATCCATGCCTGTCTTTGGTAAAGTTGATGACTGCATCTTTCAGTGGCGTCCCGAGGGGGGTGCGGCAGGTGCGGACCACACCGGGTGACACCCTTGCTGCTGGCATCGTCCGGATTTTTTGTTGGCAAGCCACATCTGCTGCCCACAAAAACCTCTCATTACCACCGAATATGACAGTACATGAGGTGAGTACTGAGGAAGGGGGGTGGCATATTAATGGTCAAATTGATGTGGCATATTAATGGACAAAATAACAGTGGTATATTAATGGACAAATTGGCTGTGTCATTTTAATGGGCAAATTGACTGAGGCATTTTAATGGACAAATTGGCTGTGGCATATTAATGGACAAATTGGCTGAGGCATTTTAATGGGCAAATTGGCTGTGGCATATTAAATGGCAAAATAAACCCTGGCATATTAATGGGCAAATTGACTGTGGCCAATGAGAGAGAGATGTCAGTGTGTATAGATAGGCTTGTGATGTGTGTGCATTTGTATAAATATATATTTATTGTTTTATAATTGTACAATAGATAAATGTGGCCCGCTGTAACCTCGCAGGTGTCCCGTGTGGCGCATAATTAATGGGGGATCCCATGTGTGAAATATTTATTGTGCCCCCATGTGTGGCACAATTAAGGTGGTCCTGTGTGTGGCATGATTAGGGGGCTCTTCTGTGTGGCATATTTATGGAGCTCATGTGTCTGGCATAATTAAGGGGCTCTTGTGCGTGGCATAATTAATGGCACTCCTATGTGACGCATAATTAATGGCGCTCCTGTAAGGCATATTTAATGGGCCATCTGACTGGCATTAGTAAGTAATCTGTTTGGTATGGTATTGGAGGAAATCCAAGGGGTTACAAATTAGTTACGGCATCGGATGACACCAACCCTAGTGACGCCTCTGGCAGCTTTGATCAGTGGTCAGTGCATGCCTTTTCATGTTATAATTTGCAGTAAAAAGCAAGGGGCATAGCTGCATTGGATATCTTTCACTGTGCACTATGTCTAACTGATCCACTGCATAGGAAATGCCATCATAACCATTTCCTACATGCTAGACAAGTCCTCCCACAGTGCAAGGTAAGTGATGTGGGGCAAGGCAGGCACTCATGTGTGAGGTGGGGGCTAAATCAGGAAATGAAACATAATGTGGGAAGCGAAGCTGTAACTGACAAATGGTGTGGGGGCAACGCTGGCACTGATAAGCGATGTTGGGGCAAAGTTGGCACTGACAGTGTGGGGGAAAAGCTGGCATTGGCACAATTTGGGGGCAAAGCTGGCATTGACAAGTGATGTTGTCGGCAAAGCTGGCACTGACAAGTGGTGTGGGGGCAAGATGATCATGTGGCAAGTGATGTGGGGACAGAGCTGGATCAGTGGGAAGTGATTTTGGGCAAAGCTGGCACTATGGAAAGTGGGGGCATATTGTACTGTTGGTGATGAGTTGCATGGCCAGAGCAGGGGTCCCTGGGGCAGTTTTTGCAAATGGAGTCAGAGGTTTTTAGCTACTCCCCTGGTGAACAGTTAAACTTGATCAGGAAGAAGGGCAGCAGTCACAGCAGAGAACAAGTGATGTCATCAGAGGCGTTCCAGGCCTCCTGAGAGGACTCCAATGACAATTCAGGTGCCAGAGCGGGACTCCAAAGAATCGCCAACAACAGCAAAAAATGCAAGGACATTCAGCACTGCAACAGTGAGAATTTAATATCTACCAAGTGGAACCTTCCAACCAACACAGGGACTTTGTCATCCAAGCAAATGTGAACACAGTGATTTTATACACAGCAAACTCAACCCCCCCCCCCCCCCCCCACTGCATTGGAGGGGGAGTGCCAGTGGTACATGCATGCTCAATATTACAAAATACATGCCTCCCAATGATTCTGCTTTACGCATGACAGCCATGATTACTGAGCTCTACCTGTGTCCCGCTTTCTGAGCGGGTGCAATACAGAAATAAAAATGTGAGTCTCCAGTATCTGAGACTTAGTGCGTGTGCACCATTATGCGTAGTGGTGCTGACAGTTGGAGTGACAGCAGAAACCACGCATGTGTCGTAACACTGACACTCAAGCTCCACCCACCGGTGTCCCGATTTGACACTTGTTGCACTTCTTTGTGACAATTAAAGGGCTAAAATTACCAGATTATGCAATCAGGTGCTGGGCTGAGCGACACCTTCCACTAACAAAGGATGGTGCTCATGGCAGATGGCACGGATGCAAAACCCTTCAATAAAACCTCCAAAAGAAAATGCCAGCGCCATAATGCTGGGAAAATCAAAGAAAAAAACCTACCAGTCTGGCATGTAAGATGTTAATAGTATTATAAACTGTTCGGCAACAATTCAAACATTTAATAATGGAACCTGTCTGGCAGCCAACAAAAAGTCACATGTCACAACCTCTTGTTCCTGACAGGCTGCGGAAAGATTTCACTTGGACATTTAAATCACCTGACATTAATAGCTGGCGCTAATTGATGTGTGGGTTTATTAAGGAAAGAGGGCACCATTAAAGAAATTAAACAGCACTGAAATACTTTATGAACTATCACAATGACCTTTTTAATGCTTTATATATATATATATATGGAGATAATAGAGCAATATGCAGATACACCCAATTAAGGAGATTAAAAAAAATAATAAAGCGTATTTGAATATCTCTGAGCATATATTATATGATGTAAAAATCCTATTCAGTGCCACTTAATCTGGAGGAATAGCCTTATACATATATCTACACACTTTTATTTATACACCGTGTTAATGGCATTAAGCCGTAGATGTGTTCATCAAGCTCAGTATATACTGGGAGACAAAGCATTAAACGGATGGAGTATTGGAGGTGCAGTTTGACTTGCTCTGGGTTCCTGTTTGCACAGTATGTGGCAGAGGCAAGGAATCTATGCTGCTTCTAATTATTCCAATTATCATGGCACACTATGAAAACTTGATTAATAACACTGAAGATATTGTTGTGGCAATTAGCCATATGGTGGTGGGACTTTATTCTGTCACGATTTAGCCATTAGCATCTACTTATGTTTGTCAGAACAGTGCATCCGTGACAAGTTGAAGTTCCGCTCACCTTGCAGAGTCCCCTGTGAGCAGCACTAGAGAATGGTTTATTCCTGTGAGCCCCTTTGCCTGAGTAAATTTTTCATGTGGCATCCGGTCTGATTGGGGACAAATGTCAAGTAACGTATGAGATCACCCATCAAGCTGGCTTTCACTGTGAAAGTATTTAGCAAACTGCCTATCACTGCACAGAACTTTCAGGAATAGAAGTGTACATGGTTATGAGGTAGCACTGGAATCAGCACAACAAGGCCCAAATAATAACACAACCGGAATGCAAACACAGGGCTTCATTTCTGTGAGGAGATATATACGTTTTCAGCTATAAAAAGAAATACATCACAATCATTTTTAAAAGATATCATTATTATGTAAAAATAGTCTCACATTGTGTGGCACATGAAGCCTAATAGATTATTTTAACCTTACAGTCATTCACAGACATCAGCTGCAATGTATGTGACATTAATAATCCGCTCTTATTTAATCAATAAAGAGAATCAAGATGCAAATTGCGTAATTCATATTAATTGAACAAAGGGTACATGGCTCCAACACATACATTTTCTTTTGATTATTTCTGGAATCCTTTGTAAGGAGAAATGTGATTAGCATTCACCAGTAGTGGATTCAGAACTAGTAAAGCTGTGGGGGATATGCAGTTATGAAGGGCCATACGCATTATATTTGTGTATGTTTTCCTTCTTCAATGGTAGTAATGCACCATAATATATGTATAGCAAATGTTTTATTTGTGTTTATAGAGTGTAGTTCCCCTGCCTGCACTATCTATTTGCTATCACAAACAATCTCCTGTTCGCCAGTTCTTCTTGCTACATATGAGAGGGTAAAGGCCCCACCAAGGAACATCAGTAAATACTGTAGTGACTTACTAATGCCCACCCCTAAACAGACTCAGTCCTCAATAGCATTTGTGTGTCATAATGCTATATCTGTTTTATTATATGAATCAGCCAAGTAAAGTCTTTGGGTAAACCATAGGGTGTTTAATGTTCCTGACATGACTTTCGCCAGGAAAAATAGTCCCTGTACTGACTACATTTCCTAGCAAGCTCAGCCAACTTTGTACTAATGAAGATGTCATTTGTATTTCCAGGGTGGACACTGTTTCACTGGCAAACATCTAAAATGGCTAGTACATCTAAACACTAAGCCATTATTTATATAAAGTTCTGGCGGAAAGTTCTAAACGGGGTCTAAACAGCAGGAACATTCCATTTTTGCCATAGTGATTGATGCACTTATAGAACTTTAATACATAACCCCCTCTCTATGATGTATTTTTAGCTCCTAGGTTGTGTATCCATAGACTCTCCAGCATACACTTCAGTCATGCCAATGGCCAAGAAAAGGTTTTTGGATTGAACCCACATAACTTAGTTCAGTGTAACAGTGGGAAGGTGATAAGCTTCAATAATTGTACACTATTAGAGCAAATTTAATGTCCTCTTTATAATATAGCTTGTTATAGAGGTTAAGTATACTATTTCTTTGCCCTTCCATTTACATCCATAACAATGTGTTTCTGTATATGATTTATGTGCAATTATTGATCATATATGAAGATTATGTGCATTTATAGCTTAGCTCTATATTCTACTTTAGGTTATACATATATTTTTATGTTTTTAAGGCATAAGGTCATGTGTGAGTGAATCTATGCAATCTGCATATAACGATTTGCTTTTTTTTTTATTTTTTTAATTCATCTACTAATGTTGCTCGGTAATGACCTATTGATGAAGAGACAGATGTAATACCTCTCATTCTCCACACATTAACATTTGCATTAACAAATCATCACTTAATTGAAGCTAATCTAACAAGTTTATGCTACTTAAATAAAGTTCCTTTCCATAAAAGATAGCGGGGTATAACATAACTGCTTAATGAAAAGTCAATGGTACTTCTGTGTAAGCAAGGATGTGTAGAGGTGACCTTTGACTAGAGAGATAATATTTAGATTCTGAAATAATAAATGGTGTTTATATTTAACATGCAGACACACGACTAGCAAGAATAATCAAATATTTGACTCTTTTCTTTCCACGACTATAAATATTTACTAATAAAACAAGAATTACTCAGAGGCCTGTTTTCCTGCTATAGTTAAAGTATTTATTATATATTTTACTTGACGTGTGAATAGGTGCATTTTTGATTGCACTGGTCAGATACATGAATGATAGTCTTTAAACGAGCCATGCACTAAAGAAGGAGATCATGTATTTCATCGATATTGTTCTATTGTCAGCTGCTAATTTTTTTTTAAAGACGGCAAAAGAGGATTTGACAAAATTGCCATGTTCTAGTATTATATGAATTAGCCAATTGTAGGCTTGAGATAAATCCAAGGCCTTTTATTATTCATGACATTATTTTGTCAACTTTTCGAAGATGGATGTCACAGACAGAAACAAAAATGTTAAAGTATAACAATAAAACACCATTTTTTTAAAAATATGTATACTCATTAGTGGTGAGTTACAGGCAACTCTTTTACATTCCCAATGTCAAATATGGGAGGCTACCAAGATGGTTTCCCTGCATAAGTTAACCTTTCAGATAGATTGTAAGGGTATACACAAATTAATGCAAAGTCAAACCTAATCGAGATATAAATAAATGGTGTCTTAAATGGAAGTAAAAAAAGTAAAACTATCCATTTTTTCTAAGTTCTATCTACTAAACTCCTGCCCTCTCCTAATGTGACAGGTTTGCAAATCTCCTTGGACACCAAGAGCCAGAGCTTGGGAGGTCGAGTGTCCGTGATATCTGGCAGGCGCAGTGGTGCTGTCACTAATGGTGCTACTGCGCACGCATAGACCCTCTGCCAATGTGCAGTACTCATTCTTTAGTGTCCTGGCACCGGAGAATACAAATTGGGACAGCAGGATATTGGTCCTGAAACATTGGGGGAGACATGGGTTCGGGTGAGTGTATTCCTTATTTAAGTTATTAATGAAGTGACTGATTATGAATAGATAATAGCATTACATCTCAAAAGTCCATCAACAAGAAAGAAAATGGTTTAAAAACTTGATTTGTATAGGAACTATTATAGATGGTTAGAGCAACCCTGGACAATATATTTCTCATAAGCAGGTCACCTTGTTGAAAAGACTAAATATGTTTAATTTATTTAATAGTGTATAAAATAGTGGCAACCACAAGGATCCAATGATAGAGCTGATATGAACTGGCAATAAGGCTGTGAAAAGCATTAATTAGTGGCCTTCATGGTTAATGTTTCACTTCTATTGTGTACTGTACAGAATTAAAAAAAAAAAAAAAAAACCTATACATTGTGCTAGCAGAATTGTAAGCAAATTAATAGATTCATAGAAAAATATATTTTAAACTCCACTATGGATGTCTGGAGTGTCTCTTATTTATGATATCCCCTTGTGGCATAATATGCAAATTAAACCTTCCCAAGTGAAAGCACATCACTTATATATTATGTAAACTGATGGCACAAACATACATCCATAGTTGCCTCCCATTCGCATTCTTATAGGAATACTGTATATCATCATCAGTTTGATACTCAACACCTATAGAAAAAAAAAATAGGGATATATATTTAAGATTTCAACCTTAGAAAATGCACACTGTGATTTATACTGATGTTACTTCAAATATAAATTGTATATAAAAATCATTAGTTATCAAAATAAAAGCCTATTGTTTCCAAACGTTTTGGATTCTGACAGGGGAAATAGGCAAGCCGGCCCCTTTAACAAAATAGTATAATAGGGTCAAGCTTTAATTTTCATTTAAATATAATAAATTACCATGCAAAATATGGGTTTGAAACATTTATTCATGTTAGATAATGTTTCTGTTCTCACCGCAATTAAGCTCTCATATCTGATTAAAGAGGGGTCTCATCTTATAAACAGGTACAATTTTATTTTTAGTTTATTTTTGTGTGGCTTTCTTTTTAAAGGATGCTGTATGCTTTGACTGCAGCTCATAAATCACTTTCTAAGAGAGAACAAAAGAGAAATAACCAGGTTTAATTTCGTATAAGGAATAGTTTAAGAGCAACACAATACGAAACAATGAACGCTGCAGTAGATTATGCCTCTGTGCTTTTCTTTCCTGATCTTTTTATATGCTAACTCAGAACGCTAATTATGGATCTCGCAAGTCAACTTATGCTTTCCACAACTATGAGTTGTATGTAAAACATGCTTTCTCGTTGAAACAATTACCATTAATCAAAACAGAGAGTTAATACCACTCAAGTCCAACCTACCGCTGTGCCCAGCAATACATCAAACTGTCTGTTGTCAAACACACTAAACAAACTTTAACAGCCTGTTTTCACTAGAAATAACAGTGAAAGTGCTGGCTATGTAATTTTTGTATTCAAATTGCTATTCTAGTAATTCATTTTGTCGCAGGATTTAACTGTACGTACTCAATCATAGTCCAAAGCAGACAGATCCATATTTGGCTGAAGCTGGGAAAATTACTCGTACTGATAAATGAACCACCTCAGAAAACAACTGGTTTCACTGTAACTTTTAGATGAATTAGCAATGTATTATGCACAAGAACAGAAATGTTACTTGACACTTTATTTTGACGCTTCTGCAGGAATAACTATAGGAATAAAGTACAAAGAAGAAGGCCCTGGCAGAGGGTATAAAGGAATCATGTGTTGATCGGTGTAACAAGATCCCCATTTCTTTTTCTGATGGATCCTGTGCTCTTTGCTCAGAAGCAGCTTCATTTCATGAATGGCAGATGTTTTCCAAATCGGCTACTTTGGCCTTACGTTTAAAATTCCCTTCTCAATTCCCTTAAACTCTCTCATTCATGAATAATCCCTATTTATCTTTAAGATATTGTGCCTGCTATGCATTAATATAATACTAAATTTGAGATTCCAGTATCTTTTTTCGTAGGTAGTTTTCATATATGTCAACATAATTCTCCTTATACAGAACCCTTTAACCCACGCTAATTGTAAGTGAAAGGTTTTGTCAGCCGTTTACTTTGCTCGTGTTCAGATTTATTACAGGACTGTAGGGGGAAACAAATAGCTGTAATTGAAAGATTACAAGTGTAGGAACTTTATATAGGAATGCTTTAATGAAAAAATACAACTAAATGACCTAATTGGGCCGTCTTTGCTCCATACAGACCTATCAGGGGACAGGCATATTGTTTGGGATCATAGATCAGATCGCCCTAGATCTGACACAAGAATCTAATCAACATAATAGTGCTACATGGATCTTAATAACGTATTTTATCTTTCCTTAATACATTTCTATTTAAATTGTATGTTTTTGCTGACAGTTGTCCTGTAAGTGCAAAATGTACATGTTTAAAACTAAACGTTTTTTTTCGCTTGTGCCCCTAGTACTTTCTGATAATACGTGCCAATTTACCTTCTGACCGGCAGCATCTATTGATCAAAGGTGATCAATAGAGGGGACACTAGCAGAGAGACCCTCGCTCTGAGCAGACTGTGAATAGATGAGCGGGGCGAGCCCCCCTCTGATTGGCTGTGTGTACACAGGCAGAGTGGAGAGTAAACCCATCTGTCACTCTAAGGATACATGTCGGGTTTACTTTAGAGAAGTGGACACTTTTTTTAACCCATGGTTCCTTTAAGGAATCGTTTTTTTAAACAAAGTATACTCACTGCAGCAATATCTCTTTCTTTTCAATTTAAAGGGACACTAAAACTTGTTGCTTCTATATTAGAAAAGTTAGTTGCCCCGCCAAGTGTGAGAATAAACTGACATGTACCTTGGATATAGACATTCCTCAAAGTGAGGTTCTGAATTTAATTGTGCAATGTGTATATAGTTAGGTTTTTTTAGCCTGTTTCAGGGCCGTCTTTAACGCGGGGCAAACGGGGCAGCTGCCCTGGGCCCAGTTACTCCTGGGGGGCCCCAAGGCAGCTGTCCCGTGGGCCCCCAGCCCCTTCTTTCCGCGTTCACAGCGCATTGCGCTTGTGAACGCTTTTTTCCGGCAAGCCGCATCCGATGGATGCGACGGCCGAAAAAACCACCCCCAAAAAACTGACGCCAGATGTGACATCGAGTCACATCCGGTGACTGTTTCCCTCCTCCGTGCAAGAGGGAAGACTGCACGGAGGAGACATCCGGCGGGGGACACGGAGCAGTGAAGTGTAAGTACTAGGGAAGGGGGGGGCTGACTGGCACAGTATTACAGGCATCTGACTGGCATAATATTACAGGCATCTGACTGGCATAATATTACAGGCATCTGACTGGCACTATATTACTGGGCATCTGGCTGGCACAAAATTACTGGGCATCTGGCTGGCACAGTATTACTGGGCTCTGACTGGCACAATATTACTGGGCTCTGACTGGCACACTATTACAGGCATCTGACTGGCATAATATTACAGGCATCTGACTGGCACAATATTACAGGCATCTGACTGGCACAATATTCCTGGGCATCTGACTGGCACAATATTCCTGGGCATCTGACTGGCACAATATTCCTGGGCATCTGACTGGCATAATATTCCTGGGCATCTGAATGGCATAATATTCCTGGGTATCTGAATGGCATAATGTTCCTGGGCATCTGACTGGCACAATATTACTGGGCTCTGACTGGCACAATATTACTGGGCTCTGACTGGCACAATATTACAGGCATCTGACTGGCACAATATTCCTGGGCTCTGACTGGCACACTATAACAGGCATCTGACTGGCATAATATTACAGGCATCTGACTGGCACAATATTACAGGCATCTGACTGGCACAATATTACAGGCATCTGACTGGCACAATATTCCTGGGCTCTGACTGGCACAATATTACAGGCATCTGACTGGCACAATATTACAGGCATCTGACTGGCACAATATTCCTGGGCTCTGACTGGCACAATATTACAGGCATCTGACTGGCACAATATTCCTGGGCTCTGACTGGCACACTATTACAGGCATCTGACTGGCATAATATTACAGGCATCTGACTGGCACAATATTACAGGCATCTGACTGGCACAATATTACTGGGCTCTGACTGGCACACTATTACAGGCATCTGAATGGCATAATATTACAGGCATCTGACTGGCACAATATTCCTGGGCTCTGACTGGCACAATATTACAGGCATCTGACTGGCACACTATTACAGGCATCTGACTGGCACACTATTACAGGCATCTGACTGGCATAATATTACAGGCATCTGACTGGCACAATATTACAGGCATCTGACTGGCACAATATTCCTGGGCTCTGACTGGCACACTATTACAGGCATCTGACTGGCATAATATTACAGGCATGTGACTGGCATAATATTACAGGCATCTGACTGGCACAATATTCCTGGGCTCTGACTGGCACAATATTCCTGGGCTTTGACTGGCACACTATTACTGGGCTCTGAGTGGCACAATATTACTGGGCTCTGAGTGGCACAATATTACTGGGCTCTGACTGGCACAATATTACTGGTATCTGACTGGCACAATATTACTGGGCATCTGACTGGCACACTATTACTGGGCTCTGACTGGCACACTATTACTGGGCTCTGACTGGCCCAATATTACTGGGCTCTGACTGGCCCAATATTACTGGGCTCTGACTGGCCCAATATTACTGGGCTCTGACTGGCCCAATATTGCAGGCATCTGACTGGCCCAATATTGCAGGCATCTGACTGGCCCAATATTGCAGGCATCTGACTGGCACAATATTGCAGGCATCTGACTGGTACATTATTACTGGGCTCTGAATGGCACAATATTGCAGGCATCTGACTGGCACAATATTACAGGCATCTGACTGGCACAATATTACTGGGGTCTGAATTTCACAATATTCCGGGTATCTGACTGGCACAATATTCCTGGTATCTGACTGGCACAATATTCCTGGGCTCTGACTGGCACAATATTACTGGGCTCTGACTGGCACAATATTACAGGCATCTGACTGGCACAATATTACTGGGCTCTGAATAGTACAATATTACTGGGCTCTGAATGGCACAATATTACTGGGCTCTGACTGGCACATTAATACTGCGCTCTGAATGGCACAATATTACTGGCATCTGAAAGGCACAATATTACTGGCATCTGAATGGCACAACAATTATGGCATATGTGTGTGTGGGGGGGGGGGGGGGTAACATTGCGATGGATGGCGGGATTGCATGCAGGGGAGGGGGCAGGGTCCAGGGGGCCCAAGCAAATGCTTGCCCAGGGTCCAATCACTATTAAAGACGGCCCTGGCCTGTTTTAACTTTTTATATAAAGTGTTTATAACCTAGTCCTGTATAACCTATCCATTATCTGCTGTTCTTAATCTAAATAGATTTACACTAGTGGGAACTCCATGTTTTTTTGTTTTATTTATATTCTTTTAGACCTGAAAGCTGTCCATTGGGTCGGAGCAGCTTTGCTGGGGGCACATTGCAATCTCTGTAATATGTACATGTTTAAACTGTGTAACATTGTACTCTATTTTATCCGGGGGGACAACTAGAGAAATTTCAATGTATTGTCCCTGGTAAAACGCATTATAAATAGGTAGACTAGATGGGCTAAATGGCTCTGCCGACACATTCTATCTTTCTAAAATCAGTAAACACAAATTTAAACAAATGTTACTAAGTCGAATACTGTGTGCTTCACCAGTACAATGTTGTACATGTAAAACTTATCACACACAATTTAATATTTTCACAACTGGCTCTGGGAACAGTCAGGATACCTCAATTCTCCACTGCTGACACAATACATTCACATTGCTGAATTCCTACCCAGGGCTTCAAAATATATCTTACAGCTTTCTCTAGTAGAACATTACTAATGTAAACTAATATGAATACACTGCTTGTATATAATATGTTCACCAGGAACATAAGACAGCAGTAGTGGCCAATTATTCATTATGTTAATCCGATTTTCTTCCATACATGCCCAAAACCAACAGTTTTTCATTGCAATCAAATAATTATTATCCTATATAATGAATCTTTATATAGTAGTACTGCGCTTCTATTCATGTCAGTTCATCCTTATTTGAAATCAGTTGCAGTTGGCAGCCTATCAATGTGAGAAAAATAATGGGTGACTGGGTGTATTAGGGTCTGACTAAACAAAACCACACATTAAAGACCATAAAAAAACTATACATTTTGTGGTAAAACATTTTTTTTAATCAATCAATTCAGCTGTTTTTAAGATTTCGTAAAGATATTTTTATCTACACCTCATGTGTTTTGTGCACAGCACGAACTTTTTACCAACCAGTAGCCATCTTCTCTTCAAAAAATCTCCAGCCATGCTCTTCCCGCCATAGACGTAATATTGGCATCAAGCCAATTTTTTTTACTGACTGAGTGGCAACCCTAACTGCTGATTACTATCTTTTTAAATCTTCTGTATGTATGTGAGTATATATATATATATATAAAGTAAGATAACAATAAGTTCAGCTTGGTTGAAATGTTTTAAATATTGCAGAACTGCTTATTTTTCATTTTTTAAATAAATAGCAATTCTATATTTACATATAAAATCATCAGTATCGTATTTTATATACATCATGGCACAGAATCCACCAGCCTCTGAAAGTCAAACGGTCCAACAAACAAGCCTTTTAAAATCAGTTAAACCCTTTCTTGACAACATAGTACCAATAATTATAAGAAGTTGCCTGAATTTGCTTTTCTACACATGGCATGAAGCATTCTGGGATATTATTTGAATGTCTTTCATTAGTGATATGTAATTTTTTTTTTAGCATAATCTTCCCCATTTCTATCTATTAGCTTTGATATTTATGTATATGTTTTTATTGTTATTGCTTTCTATGACGTTTAGGGCAGAGGATTTGGACAAATGTCTACATTTTTACAAATGTACTTGAAACACTATCTTTTGCCTATGACCTATAATCCATTTTATAAAACCTCCTACTCTAAATTGCTCGCTTGCTTGACAACTTTTTTGCACACTTTAAAATGAGAAGAAGAAGAAAAAAAAAGAATCTCTAAAAACTCTTTTTCTTTCCTTCCGATGCTCCACAAACAACACAAGTAACCACACAGGGATCTTGTCTCCCCTTGAAATACTGCAGATAAAGATGCCAGCTATTGAGTATATTTGTGGCGACTCCAGCAGCTGCTGTTAAATACCAGCTGGTGCGGCTGATTAAAATTACCTCCGAGTTGGTATTATAAAGACGCCTGGGCAGCGATGCTGTATTAATGGATTATTGAGTGAGCGATGAAAACCTTGGCCAGCTGATGCGTTTTATTACAGATAGGCTTTATGATGTGTAATCACTGTAATATTTTACTACACGAGGAAACTGGGATCAGGGGAGAGAGACTCGGGGAAACTTCAATAATAACACCCTTCTGTTTTGCTAGTAAAGAGGTGGTGACATTTGCAGAAACACTGTCGTAACTGAACACATAGCAAGACGTGTGATCTTTTTATTAGTTTTGATAAAACAAATATTATCGCCCCACACGCAGGCAATTAGTACGGTTTAAAAAGCCACTTCAAAGTTTAGAAGTTGTAATGTGAGCCCAGGGCAATAGAATTGAAGCTGGCCATTAATACACTATTAAAAGAGCGATAACCTTACCGAACATGCACCAGTAGCAATACTGTGTATATATACGCACATATTACATTACAATACCATTTATTTATATAGCGTCAACAATTTACGTAACGCTAGGTGCAGAGCATAGAAGGGAACTACGTACTAAGTTAGACAAACTAGAAACAGACTGGTACATGAGGTAGAGAACCCTGCTCGCAATATGTGTATGTTTGGACATCATTGTGTTAATGGGGTGTATAACAAATATTAAACTGGTACCGTGGACCGAAATATCATCTTTCATGTTGTCCTTTAACAATAAATATTCATATTTGGATAGTGTTGTTAGCAGCACTATCTGTACTGCATACCAATTTTGCATGTGAGTTAACCCTTTATTTACAGTAAGTGGAGGATAGTTTGGGTGTTTTTTTCTTTTAGAAAGACGCATCTCTCTAAACACGTACAGATTAACTGATTATTGTTCCAAGCACCACATTCCCTATGATGCCTTGTAGTCAAGTATCAAACAGCGAAAAGTTTGCAACACCAAAAAAAACGAAAGAATGCCACTCTCTGGACTTCTGAAGTCCTGCAATACATAGATAGTAAACTGGTAAGACAGACATAAAAACACACAGGGCCACCATCAAAGGGGTAAAATTGGTACTTCAGTCAGATCCAGGCGTCTTTCACTTTGCTGTGACTTGTACATTGCATACATGCACTGCGTGGCTGATGTTTGCAAACACTAATACATAGGAGCATTACTAGGTCTTGTGACTCACTGCAAGGTACATGAACAATCACAACTACTTTATTTAGACTTTAATATCGGCATCATGTCTGAAAGCACTGCAGTAGAATGGGTTCACTCTTACGTTGTAGTAGAATAGGTTCACTCTTACATTGTAATATATTGGGTTCACTCTCACATTTTAACAGAATGGGTTCACTCTCACGTTGTAATATAATGGGTTCACTCTTATATTGTAGTAGAATGGGTTCACTCTTATATTGTAGTAGAATGGGTTCACTCTTATATTGTAGTAGAATGGGTTCACTCTTATATTGTAGTAGAATGGGTTCACTCTTATATTGTAGTAGAATGGGTTCACTCTTATATTGTAGTAGAATGGGTTCATTCTTATATTGTAACAGAATGGGTTCACTCTCACGTTGTAATATATTGGGTTCACTCTTACATTGTAATATATTGGGTTCACTCTTACATTGTAATATATTGGGTTCACTCTTACATTGTAATATATTGGGTTCACTCTTACATTGTAATATATTGGGTTCACTCTTACATTGTAATATATTGGGTTCACTCTCACATTGTAGCAAAATGGGTTCACTCTTATATTGTAGTAAGTCGTGGGCCTGGCAGCATAAAACCCTCCTTGGCAGTGCCTGCAGCCTACTGACTGATTGGGAAGGGAGTACCACCCTGTCTACCACCCATGTCTACATTTCCCATTGAGTTCAGCCTGAGTAATTTTGAGTTTCATGAGCAACGTAGTCAACAACAGCTGGAGCGTCAACGTATTCATTTCAGAAGTTTAGTCCCAGAAATTCAGGGTTTTTTTCCCCTACCAGTATCTCTTCTCCATATGTGTACGGTGGGTTGAGCATCATCTGAAATGTAGTTTACTAAGATTAGATACTCACTTTTGTGAACCACATTTCCTATGATGCTCAGCCAATTGTATACTGATAGAAGACATAGGATTCAAAAAGGCAGGGGGAAACAGTGGGGTGACACATTTTAAACCAGTACTGGCTCCCATCATGTATGATGGCAGCCCTGCATACACAATAGTCTTTCTATCCAACTATATGAATTATAAATATATAAAGAGAGAGATGGAGACAGAGATCTATGCAGATACATTTTCCATTTCCGCTTACAAAAATATTGCTTTGCAAATTTCTGGCACTACAAGTCTAATTTATACGGCTGATACATCATTATTACATTTGAGGTCAATCATTTTCAGGCCATGGTCCAAAGGAATATATCCAAACACATTACAATTATTTGCTGTCTAGCAGATCAGACTGAAGGTCGCCTGGTCACAGGAAGCATTACTGTGCAGAACAAAGCTCATTAATAAGATTAGATGATCAATGTAATATTATCAAGATAATTGAAGGTTTTTACATATTAGAAGAGAAAATGTGTGTGGTTGCAAAGCATAATATACACGTAGGTTGCAGTTTAAAAGTTAACATTAAACGTTTAATGATCAATAATGCTGGAGAAACATTACATTTAGGAGAAATAAATGGAATAGTCAACAAAACTGTCAAAAAAAAAATCAAATATAGTTTTCATTGGAACTATGACATCCCTCCCATCATTTCCCCGGAGAATAGCAGATCTTGGCAGGGCCTCCTGAATTTTGAAGTTCAAATGTGCAGTAGCATTGTCACTGAAGATGTCAGCGCTACTGCACACAATGCTGGGCATGCGCAGTAGGCATTCTACAGTGTCCCACAGGAATATATTATTATTATGAGTGTAGTACAGGACTCTTCCAATGCCTTCCAATTGCACATAGACTCATACTTCCCCACTTTCAATGAATGTAATCTCAGATGGCAGTAGGGAGACCACCCCTTATTTCTGCCACTCCGGGGCACTGTACGTTGCGGATGAGATTATACACACAGGTGTAATATATACATTATGTGATGTGTGTGCATATATGATTCTGTGTGTATGTACACACACACACACACACACACACACATATATATATATATATATATATATTCACAAAAAGGCACACAGTTACAAACACACACATACAGTGTTTCTTACCTGGTGCTATGTGCAGGCAAGCTGCTGCAGCTTACACTTAGCTCTGTGTGAGAGGTTCTCCTGATTGGCTGAGACCTCCTTACTAAGAGTTCTCATTTTGGGACTTTGCATTGTACTGGATTGAGGATGCCCAGAACCCAGAATATATAGTTACATGGCGGAACCGGGTAATCTGGGACATGTTAGATGGCAGGAGGCATGTCAGCACTACTGCATATTTGCACAGTAGCATTGTCATGCTATGTAGTGTACCAGTTAACCCTTTCCCGACGCTAGGACGTTCTATGCTGTCCTAATTTTAGTGTACCTAAAAGACGCTAGTACGGCATAGAACATCCAGCGTTAAATTTGCAGTGGGATTCTTCCTGTGATATGAGGCCACAGTCTGACAGGGAAAATCAAAGCGAGCACCAGCTACATTTTACCTAATCGTGCTATGCCTGAACTTTTGGGTTCAGGCACGCCTCTGTGATGTCAGACGTGACGTCTGGAAGTATTGTGACCTTTCGGCAGTGACCCACAGGGTCTTTTAAGACCCTGATCAGGTCTCTGCCATAGTGTTCCTGGCTACCGATCACCTTGTGATCAGTGGCCAGGAACAAAACTTGACGTTTTGGTGCTTCCATCAAGCACCATGCGTCACAAAGGGGTTAACCGCACACAAGCAGTTGTACTGACAGCATGCTCTGTTCACTGCTTAATCATTCTTTACATGCATATAATTGTATCCCCCTCCTCTGTTCCAGAGTATCATTAATGATAATTTCCAATGTTTATGTTTCCAAAAATCCTCTAGGTATAGGAAATAAACTTGGATATGTCAGAGACAGAGAGCTGGTGTGACCACAGCATCTACAGAAATCAAAAAGAATTCAAACAAAACTGCCTAGTGATCTTTCCATTAGTAGCTATTCAATATGGACTTGGGTGAGCCAGGCTGAAGAATCTTAGCTACTAGAAAAATGAATACAAACCATGGTGTTACCAGCCATGCGGTATTTTATCAGTAGGCTGGTAAATATTAGAGGGTCAATGTTAAGTCTATGGATCAAAGAATGACCAACTACTTTTTTTAATTAATGGTGGCAACACAATGCACTATAGGGTCCTGAGATAGACAGAATGTGACAACATCAGTGTTACATTAATTGTATTTTTTTAAACTATAATAATTAAGAGGACAGGGGTAAGAAATGCCTCAAACTGTAATATCATGCCATTGTATCTAATTTACACAAATATTATAGTGAAAACCACACTGCAGTATTCAAGGTTTTGTTTTAAAGTAGGCATATACAACATTCAATGGTATTATTACTTAATAATTACTATTAGAACTTATTATTACTAATAATAATATGGACCAAGTATGTCTAGGAGGCCACATAGCAAAGTGACAACAGAATTCTGTATAAATTGTAATATAAAAAACCATGTAAATAATGTATAAGCTAAGTAGCTGGCTTAGTCTTTTCCCTCATAATGAAGCAGGACATATTTATATGATAAACACGGCAATATAGTCTATTTACCAAATATTTTATTTGTCTGGGGAGGGGGGGGTGTCAGTGCTACTACTCATGTGCGGTAACACTGTCACCCATGCCCAGCAATCATTCTCTGGTGTCTGGGACTGCGGAGACTGTGAACAGGACTATAGGTCATATCTCCCAACATTTCAAATGGCCAAAGAGGGATTCTTCTGGTTTTAGGGGGAGTGGCCAAAGGTGTGGCTATGTGTAGGACTTTTTTATGTTACTTTACGGCCAATTGAAAATTAGCTATGTATTTTGGTAAGCCATTTAAAATAATAATAATGCATTTTATTTACACGAACTAATGGAGGAACATATTTACTGCATATTAAACACACTATGTACGGAGTTATATTGCTTTGTAGCTCTATGATACATTTAAACAAGTCAGAAATTCTGAGCTCCTAGATAATAGGAACACCTGAGGAGGAAAGATGGATCGAGGAACTTAGGGCAAAAATAGGAACTGTCCCTCCTAAATAGGACACTATTTCTTGGTGAAGTGGAGTACCAGCTAGAATCGGAATCTGATTTCACCTATAAGGTATACTAGTTGTGTAATTAATATTTCAATGTGTCTCTTTGTGCTTAAAACACTGCACAGTTTGTTGGAGGAGGGTGTCCTCTACTAGAATAGAAATACAAAGAAATTCTACTAGAATAGAAATACAAAGAAAACAGCAAGAGCAGAGACTTGACGGTCTGGAGGGGTGACACCCCTTCAGACCATCAAGGCTCTGCTCTTCCAAAACTACTACATACACCTAAAAAAACAATTGATGTATTTTGAAGCTGCTAATAGAATGTATGTTTTTACTTTTAAAATTTAAGATGGAAAATCCCCTTTAATGCAAAATATAGTTCCCCCTTTCCTAGTTGTCTTTTTATTTCGTCATAAAGCCTAAGTGGTGGTTTGCCACTCTAGTACATGTGCACTGCAATATACATAATTCTAATGACATGCAAAATTATTTCTAAAGATTCTAAATTGAGCAGCAAAAGTTCTAGAAACGTGGACATTATACTTTCCATTTAAACTTTAAATCACAAACTGGAACGAAGGTGATCCATCCAAATAACTAATTGTATATTCCAAGCATGTGGCTGAGTCATAAAACAAGAGATGGTAAACTATAGCTGATTCCAATCAAATTCAAGATTGGCTATTAATTTGATTGGCACATTAAATCAGGAGTAGTCTGTAAAATACACAAATTAGTGCTGAATTATATACTATTCTTTTAAGATAATTACATGTATTTTTTTGTAAGTTCATATTTTGTAAATTATTTAAATTGTAGAGTGCACTTTGCCTGGAGCAAAGAGATTATAATTAAAACAAGGCTTATTTGCATCTTTGGAAAAAATGTGTCGAGCCTATACATATTGTACTTACAGGTAAATACTGTTTTGTATAATAAAGATTCCACTTGGCTTAAAGGGGCATCCAGATCTGCCTGTTTTATTAAAATATACACCTAAAGCAGGTAGAATAGCAAGTACTATAAAAAACAAGAAACACCCACTTTTGCTGTGTTAGAGAAATAGAAGACCCAAATATCATAGCACTTCCTACATCGGCACTGAATATTAATGTGAAAAAAGCTCATCTGAAAATAAATCAGATTCATCTATAGTCTGTAACTATATTACATATTGAGATATAATTATATGATTACACCGTCTCATATAATGCTTTCATATGTAAGATGCTACAAAGATCATCCACATGGAAGGTAAGTAGCATACTTAGAGAGCAGACATTGGTAGGAGAGTACTTAGGGAGGGGGCTGATCCAGCCAGGGTGCCACACATTGGGGGGTGCCAGATAAGAATCATCCAGTTGCCTTGCTGGATATGTTTGGGGACAGAGGTAGCAATGAAAAGCTGTTTGGGGACAGTGGTGGCAATGTCAAACTGTTAAGGGACAGTGGTGGCAATGGCCAGGGTTGCCATATTGCTAAGAATTTATCATATTTTCACATGTGGATTTAAAAACCTCTTTCTATCTTATATTGAAAATATATATTTATTACATATTTCTGTCCAGACTGGAGTGTCAGAACTCTTCCGGTATCTAAATATTATAAATGGTATCGCTGTTAGTATGTGGGTTTATAAACTTATATTCTCAGTGGGGAACCTATACCGAACAGTAAAGTCTGTAGGCATACATCTCCAAAAAGGGGGAAAATTGTATTTAAGTTCTCTTTTCAGCGATTCCAGCTTACCACACTCCCACCATATATGCAGAGTGGTTCCTCTTTGTAGGCGACATCTCCAACAGATATCATTATAACTTCAATTTATTTTATTCAATCTAGCTGGGACAAGGTGCCATCTATATCATATTTTATAGAGCAATAAAGTTAATGGATAATTTTGAACCATTAGAAAAAAAAGCATTTCAGTTAAAATGGGAAACAGAATTGAACATAATTTGGGATGCACATGATTGGAACAATAGTATAGAAATAGTTAGACAGAACATACATTGTATATATATTGTATATTGAACTTCACTATAAAACAGTATATATTGTTTCAATCTGCCCCATCCATCAGAACACGGAGAGGCAATGGGCGAGCAATAAAGCTGCTATTGGTGGAAAGTTGGACCAATCACAGAACAGAATGCGTGTATTCTGTTTGTCAACCCCTGTTGGCCCTCCATTTCAGGGCCCTCCATTTATGTAAGACCTGAAACTCAATTATTCCGTAAACTTGGTTGCCAGGATGGAGTGCACCTCTGAGTGAGTTCTGGAATTTCTAGTTGCACTGGACAAGTTGGACAACCCTGCTTCTAGACCTAAGATCATGTTAATTGCTCTTGCCTAATGATGCTGGAAATGAACTGTATCATTAAGTATGAGGAATACTTACAATCCATATATCTGGGGAGCAATTTCAAGTCTGTTCAGGTGCATGTATAGCTCAATGTCATGTTTCTTCAGCAGCTGGTCTTGAATGTAGTTGACTTTTGACACAATAGCAATAGAGGGTCCGATGTCTTGAGGTCTGGCAAATGGCATAGTTGAAAGCATTGCATCTTTCTCCTATAGTGAGATAAAAAGATTGGATTACTATGGCTCGTAGCTTTTATATAACACGCTGGGTGACCATATTTCTGCTTTGTCCATGCGCATGGATTAAATGTAAACATACCATGAAATCCAGATTTTTTTTTTAAACGACCTATTTTATTAAATATGAATTGTATTAAAGGATTGGTCTTGTCTGGGGAAGCGTATTATTAACACATCAAAGCAGACCCTTTAACCCCTTGGTGACCAAGCTATTTTTGCCATGTCTTACCCTTGTTGAGAGAGGCCATTTTAACACGTCTTTGGTGTTTGTGTTGAGCTGTAAGTTTCCTCTTTCTCATTTAATGTACTCAGACATATTATACATGGTTTCTATCAGCATAAGAACGGATTTCTTAAGATACCATTATTTTCATCATACCATATACTATAATAAAAAAAATAAAAAAAAAAAATATTATTAACCCCTTCACAACAATGGACGTGCCAGGCTCGTCCTGCCGGGAACTCTGTTCCAGACAATGGACGTGCCTGGCACGTCCTGCGGTGAAACAAGCGGTTTTCGCTATCAACGTTTGCGAAAACTGCTCTAACGGTGCTGGTCTATTGCCTCAATGTTGAGGCAATAGCCAGCAACAAAATTTCCTCTCTGGGGCACCCACGATCGCCCCATGGACCGATCGTGGGCGCCATATTGACGGAGCAGCATTCTCCGTCAATCTGGCTATGCCCCCTTGTGGTCAGAGCTTCAAAAGTGAAAAAAATTCACTTCCGTCGCTCTGAATATGTTGCTTGACTGCCCCAAGAGGCAGTTAGCTTAAAACTAGGATTAAAGTAAGATTAGCTGTTAGGGTTAAACTTAAATATTTTTTTGCATAAGGGAAAGGGATAAAATTAAATTAAAATATATTAAGAAATAGCAGGTTAGAGTTGGGGTTAAATTTTGTGTTAGGGTTCAGGTTGGGGTCAAAAGGTCACTATAGGAAAAAACAAAAACAACACTATTTTTGTTTTTTGCCCCATAAATCGCAAAAATACAGAAAAATATGGAAAGATGCATATTTCTGAACTCGGGAAAAAATTTAGAAACTATTGAGACGGGGTATTTTTTAATGATTGTATTTGTGTAAATTATATTTTAGGTCAAAGTTAGAAAAAGTGTTTTCATCATATTTTATGATTTTTTTGTAGTAAATTATAAGATAAAGAACATAATGGTATCTAATGAAAGCCCTTCTTATGACGATAAAAACAACATATAATTTGTGTGGGTACAGTATGTGAGAAAGAAGAAAATTACAGCTAAAAAATAACACCCCAGAAATGTCAAAACAGCCATTGTCACCAAGGGAAAGTCTTTTCACTAAGGGGTTAAAAGTTTAAGAAAAACAAACAATTTTTCTAACTCCCCATCTAAACAGTTTGTAATATTTGTCCTGAGCTTAGAAATACCAATGGTTTACCTGTCTGTTGTTTTTTGCAAATTATAGGGCATTAACAAAAAGTAGCATTTTTTGGTTCCCAACCATTTTCTCCTACAGTGACCTTTTGACCCTAACCACAATTATCACCCTAACCCTAAATCTTTGCCTAATCCAAGCACTAACCAAAATTCTAACACTAAATCTAGGGTTATTTTTTTAATTTTTTTGCGTGTAATATTGCTGACTACCACAGGCAGTCTAGCAATAGTGTGGTTACAAGGCAGCGCCATATTTGAGGGGCATGGTTCTTGTGAATGCTCCATAAAGGGATCACAGTGCCCTTGGGGACCACATTTTGGTGTTGCTTAACATCGAGGCATCACAGCAACACCATTTAAGAAGAAGTGATTATTGATCAATTGTACCTCTTGTTTTAACACAGGAAATACTAAGTACACCCTGTGTCACCAACTGCTGTATCATGCTAAGAGAAGATAAATAAACAGATCTAGTATTACAGAAGCCTGTTAGCTAGGCTGGAGTGCCTAAGTCATAGAAAGGGGAGGTGCCTGGGACTATCTACAATTTTCTATTTACCCCCATTAATACAGAGCTTACATGCTGCGCTTGCATACAAGCCATTATTGTTAAGAAAACCTTAACTTCTTATTAAATGTATTTCTGGATTCCTTTCCCATTTGTGGTTTACTACTGTAACTAGATAGTGTCTGCTACAAAAGCTGGGACGTTGTGGCTTGGTAGATGGAAATGAGCAGTCTTGTTAGTTCACAGTGATAGAAAATAAGACATTTCTCACCTTGCGAGAATCATGTTCAAATGTTGAAAACCACGGTTCTGCGCTTCCCATGAGATTTGAAAACAATGCACTAGGGAAATAAAATGATGATAAGCAGAGGCTCAACATTTAACCCTTCAAACCAAAAGTTATGTGCGAAATTCATTTCTAAGGTATATAGAATTCATTCCTAAGGTACATAGTCATTTAAAGGTCTCATCCTATTAGTCTGCAAGTGTGCCTTTAATGTCAGCTTCCTCTTGCACTCTTTGCATTATTAGTCCTTTATTAGTGTCTGACTCTCTTAGTCTGTCTCTTTTGCATGTTTTCTAAGGATTCCTAGTAGGAACTGGGACCCCTAACTATGGGCACTCAACCCAACGGGGGAGGTGCCCATCATTTTACCACAGTCAGAGCCTTGGCTCACCTGTTGCAGTCTAAATCCATATCTGGACATATGCCTGTTCCTAGCATTTACTTGTTTGGTGTGGGTCTGCATTTTCACTGCTGTTCTACATTCTACACTATATATACAAAAGAATCATAGCATGCAGAGCGGCACAACAATACTCCCTTCACAGACGCTCCTTCCCGACATCCTCTTAAGGGTTGTAGAATCTCTATTATACGTTCCAACACTTTGCTGTAGCTGTCCCCTTTATCAAACATTGTCTGGCAGAGGATGTCCGCCAGTTTGTTTTTAGTTTATCATAGATTTACCCTGAATTAGGGTTCTGTATACTTATCATTTCCAATTTTTTTTTAGGGGTTCAATGACAAGGGCACCTGGTCTCGGTAGTTAGTGCTATACATTAGTGCACAACTATGAAAACCTAGAGAATTGAAAATGATGGAATATGATCTATATATTGTATATAGCAGGATTGCAAGCAAATGCATAAATGAATGGGAATGTGTTGCAATGGGAAAATTTGTATGTGGTGCCTCCTGCATATGACATCTCCTTGTTACTTGATTACAAATTATACTTTTCCCATTGAAAAGTAGTTTATTTACATAACACGCCTCATGTGATATCATAGATATGAGACACCACAGACCTGTTTAAAACATATTTTTTCTCCTAATTTATGTATTTGATTGCAATGTTGTTAACACAATGTATAGATTCCATCTTTAATTGTTCTTTACATTCACAGTTGTTTAAACTTACTAAGCATCGTGCTCCAGGTATTCCGGATTTAAGAGAGCTTTCATTTCTTCACTATATAGGAAACAAGCAGAAACCCATTACAGCATGTTTGATCAGCATTCTAAATATGTCAATGTCACTTTATGCCATGAAACATAGCTATGTTTAAGTACTTGGTCTAACAAACATTTAAATAAAAATGAGTTGCCCCCAGCATGCGTACAGATATTAAACATAATTTAATTTTCTTTTCCCAAGCAAATGAGATCCCATTTATCAGCTGTACATAATCACTGTGATTCATGAATTTAGCAATAAACTAAGAGAAAGAAGCAGTCAATCAATGTTAGAACACATTTTATTAAACATATTGTTTAAAAGCCCAATCAGATTTCAACTCCTATATTGTTCCATATAGTTAATAGCCACCACTGCCCCATACTTTTCTCCTTAAAAAGGGATGACCAACTCTTTAACCCTGCTGAGGATGGCCTGGCTCAGGACACCAATGTCACCATCTAAGCATCGATGGTCATAGATAACTATAGGCAAGGACAGTGGTGGCACTGGAGCTGCTGTAAGCAGCCAAGGTTGTGATGGCATCTTACAATGTTGTAGACTGATGATAAATATTCATGAATATGCTGATGCTATATATATATATATATATATATATATATATATATATATATATATATATATATATATATATATATATACACACACACACACACACACACGTATACATATACATTACAATATATATAAATATTGCAACTAGTTGACAATAAAACAAAACATACCATGAGGTACCACATAAGAAATTATTCTTAGGAGATCAGTTCTGGTTCCTCACAAAAGGAAGGGTGCTGGCTTTAGCATTATTCTCATTCAAATACTTTCCCAAAGGTTTAACAACTTGGATCGCTTAAAAACATTATACTAAATGGTGTAGATACTCAACAGATATAAAGGGGCCTATATAACTTACTCTGTCACCTAAATATTGTATATACTGTGATTGAAAAAAATTAGCAAAAAATAGATAGTGTAAATAGAATTGCAAGCAAATGTAAAAGAGACGCACATTATAAAAAATGTCTCTGGTGACTCCTGTTTATGACATCACATGTGACTTGGTATGCAAATTAACTACTTTCAAAGAAAAATGTGTAATTTGCATATCAAGCCACAGGTGATGTCATAAACAGGAGATAGCAGAGACACATTTAAAAAAAATTCTCTTATTTTATGCATTTTCTTGTAATTCTGATAACACAATATATAGACCATTTTCCATTTTTTGGTCTCTTCTAACCACAGTATAAACAATGTTTGGCTGACTGAGTCCCTTTAATGCCTGTTTTCTTGCAGTTCACTTGCAGTTTTCTTACCTAGGTTGTGCTGCTTCACTCGCATGTAAAAAGGCCTGGTGATCACAATGCAAAATAAACACTATGGGTGCTAGCAACTCATGCATCCCCTGAAAAATAATGAAGACAAAGATCAAATCATAAGCAAAGCACTGGTCAGAATTAGCTTGTCTGCTACAACACTAAACAGGAAATTCTTATCATCATATTTCAACTTGACAGTGTTAACACAGAGCAATCTGAAATCCACATTCACAGCTTATTATCATCTACTTCATTAGGTTTACAGGGAGTTAGTTTTGATAAACGTAATGGGAACAGGCAACTGAATTTCCACAATATCATTTTTAAAGGACGACTGTTGGTGCAATCTTTCAATTAAACATAAATTAATTTTTTGCCAAAAGTACTTTATAAATAGAATTGCTTTGAAAAAGAAAAAAGAACACTAACAAAGTTCCCTATTGAGGACTCTTTGCTCTGTATGTCTCTGTATCAGGGGGTGGACATGTTGGGTCCACTGGCAGATCCAGGGGGTGGGGACAACCGGCAGAGATGCACCAGGTAAGGTAAAAACTGACAGTGTGTGTGTCAGTGTGAGTGAGAACTTGTGTGTGTGTCAGTGTGGGTGAGAGATTGCGTGTGAAAGTGAGTGTGTCTGTGTATGTGTGAGTGAAAGTGAGTGTATCTGTGAATGCGTGAATGACAGACTGTCTGTGTATGTGTGCCTGGACTTGAACCCTGACTTCCATGTTCCTAGCTCTCTTCTTTACCTGGTCGTCAGCCTTTCTTTTACATTTTAGCCTCTGTTCTAGTAACAATGTATACATAGACTTGGTATATTATCAACTCTCCACAGCTGTGTCTGGTCATGTGCTCACTCTCTGCCTATAAAAGCCAATTCCTTTCACTGTACCTTTGCCAGATTATTGTGGTTCCTGCCTGCATTGTAATCAAGATTTCTACTGATCTCTTTTTACCTATGTTTATATGTTTCTACCTGTTACCAATTTGGACTGTCTGGCTACAGCTCAGGGGCTCAACCACCTGGTAACGAGTGGCTGCTTCTGGCAGAAGACCTTGCTGATCTGGCCGCTGGACTCCAAAACCTGCTAACATCAGTATCATTACATTGAGTGTGTAATGGATAAAAGGGTCAACTCCTCTGACACTGGCTATATCTATCTAGAAATCCAGGGGTTAACTCATCTGACACTGCCTATATCTGTATAGCCACCCAAGGGGTTAATTCCTCGGACACTGCCTATATCAATTCAACCAAGGGGTTAACTCCTCTGACACTGCCTATATCTGTCTAGCAATCCCGGAGTTAACTCCTCTGAAACTGCCTACATCTATCTTGATTTTGTTATAGGTCACCGGTCACATATTATGTTTTAGGGAATTGCACATATTTCATTATTATGATTATTTTTTTTCTAAGAGCTCACCCACAAGGTGAAAAGAAAGTAATGGTAAAACAAACATTATTATTACAAATAGGTTGTGCAATTCCCCAAAACATAATACGTGACCACTGACCTATAACATGACTTCTTCAAATATTGTACATGAAGTTTAAAAGCTCAAACATTTAGGGTACACATTTTAATCATGGCCTGCCAATACTCGGGCCTTTTTGGGGGAGGGGCAGCATTTTGTTTTTCGCCTCAGGCAGCACAATGTCTTGGGCCGGCCCTGAATTAAACACACAAAGTATTGGGCCCAATTCAATTAAACATTTTTCTAATGCAGTCAATGGGATTCAATGACATGAGATCAGTGGTGTATCTTGGTTTTGTGCTGCCCTAGGCAGACAAAATTCAGGCACCCCCCTACCCATGGACGACATGCCCCATAACTTACATGACCCCATCATATGCTTCCATCACCCCATTATATGCCTCCATCACCCCATTACATACCCCATCACCATTACCCTCATTACATGCCCCATCACCATTACCCCCATTACCCCCATTACATGCCCCCTCACCCCAGGACTTACCCTGATCCCTGGTGGCTAGTGGCAGGCAGCATGGTGTCCTACAGTGAGTGTAGATAGGTCACGTAACCTGTCCTCACTCCGCCCCCTAAGAAAAAAAAACGCACGTGCAGCCCGATCCATTATGATCAGGCTGTCTGTGCGTATTTTCTTAGGGTTTTTTTTTTTTCACTATTGGGGGGCGCTACCGGCCCCCCCGAAATTTGCCGCCCTAGGCATCTGCCTAGGATGCCTCGCGGTAAATACTGCACTGCATGAGATAATGAACTCACGTCATTGACACCATTGTATGCACACATTAACTCGGGTGATATGATAAAGCTAAGCATACAAATGCAAACAAGCATACTGATATATGTACTCATTCATAAATATAATGCTGTGTTATAGTGATATAGCTGTCTCCTACTACCTCTAGAATGTAAGCTTGTTGTGTGACTGTGTGTACTTCTGAATGTGTGTGTATATTTGTGACTGTGTGTGTGATTGCCTGTATGTGTGACTGTGTGTACTTGTGTGGCTGTGTGAAATGGTCTGCAGACTTATTCTGACTCATTACAAAACAATCTAGCAGTGTCCCACTTGAGACCACACACTGGACCCGCCACTGACTGGGTCAGACCTTCCTTCATCTGACCCAAGTAAACAACATGTCTGCCCCTGATAAAGCTATACAGAACAAAAACGACTCAATAAGTGTAACTGTCAGAGTTTAGGATCCACGATGTAGGACCTGAAAATACTGGATCTTTAGATTTTCTTGTACAACCGATCACCAGGTCTTTGAGAGGTAGTAAGAGGTCTTCGTTCCAAATCAGAGATAACTCTGGTTGAGCTGTGGGCACAACTAAAAGGTAAATTGCTGCACCTCTACCTCTCTCCGAACACTGGATAGGGAAGTACGAGTATGTGACAGTAGATTCACAAATGGATGAACTTTGGAAACTGGACACACAGCCACTGGTACTGAGATACTGGATACCGGACACACAGTCACTGGTACTGAGATACAGTTTTGGAAGCCGAAGTCAGGATTATGGAAGACAAAATAGTCAATAGTAAGCCGAGAATTTGGTACACATGGAATGAAGATCAGGAATGGTCAAACAAGCCGGGTCAGGAAAAATAACAGACACCGGAGAACCTATCACAAGCAAAGGTAAGGAGCAGCTGAGGGGTTTAAATACAAATCTGGGGCCAATCACCAGCCAGAGGGGTGTAACCAATCAAGGAGCAGAGCTCCTATATGTTGTGTCATTTTTTTGCCGTTCTCAGATGCGCATAGGGTGCTGTGACTGACGGGAGCTGCGAGTAGCCAGAGTATGTGGCGGTGGATGCAAGCGAGAAGAGTTGTAGCAACGAGCAGGTAAGATTGTTACAATAAGGAACTTTGTATTCTTTCTTTAATCATTTTTTCGTTGCATGTTAGCTTCGTCTTTTGAGAAATCAGCATTGTTTGTCCTCATTACAAATTGAATGAAGTGAATTTACTAGACCCTGTGTTTTCCTGGCATAAACTTCCAAGACCTCACTCATGATGTCGCAGTGGTGTGCCCGAACCCAGAAGTTCAGGCATGGCGAGATTTAAAAAAATGTAGCCAGTGTTCACTTTGAGTGACCTCATCTGACAGAAAGGATTTCACTGCAGGTCACTGAAGCTTATCGCGGGGGGCCATGATGAGCTGCTGAAGAGTGGACCTATCAGGAATGTCCTCCATCACTCTGACATCATTTACCTTGGATTGTCTGGCTTCTATTTATTCACTCCCTTTTATTTATGTTTCTTCTGTCTGTGCGGGAGCTGCAACACTGGTAAGAAGCTCTTTATCCCTCTTTATGAGGGGGCACTATACACCCTTCTAGCAATCAAAGTTCGGTACTCTGCGTTTAAAAACAAAATACAATATGTTGTGTTTGGTTAGCAATTTGTTTGTGCTGCACACTGGCAAGGGGAAGTTTTTTTTGGTTTTGCACATTTGGTTTTGGGGGTCTTATGGGGGTTGCAGGTGGCAGATATCAATGCAGAGGTGGCAAGGATGACAGTTCGTGTGAATAACTTATTTCCTTTTACTTTGAGTGACTGGTCCTACACTGAGTTGACAAAGGTAGTCATGGTGACATCATTAGCCATTATATGTGGTGTTCATCAATGGAGTTAAGCGACATCAGTCAAGACAGTCGAGATGAGAAGAGTAACTGAGAGCAATTATTGGAAAAACATATCTGACATTTTCACAGCTGTAAAAATAAGGCCGGTTTTATAATATAACATATCACAGCTTAGATTTTTCATGAATCATTACTTTCAAGCTTTTTAAAAAAAAAAAAAGGCTCAGATTATTTTGAGATCAATACCAATTTGCTGTGCAATCAGAATGTGCAGAGGGAGAACAGCAATTAAAAAATATTAAACCATTTCTTTTTTTATTCAATTAAAGATAAAATATTACACAGCAACATAATGATTACAATGTCAGCTAGTGCATTTTGTAACAGTCTCATCTATTCATCAGAAAACAAAAAGCTAATGAACTCATCGCACCCCAACAAATGCATGTATCTAACGGGTGCTATATGTCAATAATAATTCTGGGGCTAAAGCTGAGCAATATGTAAGATCATTACATTGGTCTCCATTATTGTTGTTCCACTTAAATCTTTGCCCCAGGATTGATGTCTAAATATATATCCCTTTGCTCCTCAGGGAATTGTAAGGTTTTCACTTTAATTTTCCTTCAGACATCTACAAGCAACGGTATTCTATTAGGCACCTCTCCAGGTAACATATGTTTCTCTATAGAGGCCCAGTCCACTGACAAAGCCTACATTAAGTTTAGACAGAAGTGGGGAAAGTAAATTGGCCAAATGCCTGTTTTGGAGTTGTGCGTGTCTATCTTCTGCATTATAGGCTGCTTTCTTTTTATTCCCACTCTCAGACAGGAGTATGCACCCCCAGAAATCTCCTTTATACACGTGGGATTTTAAAATACCTGGGCCTATGGCTCCTAAGATAAGCTGGTGCCCACAGATACTACCGTATTTGCTCGATTATAAGACGACCCTGATTATAAGACGACCCCCCAAACTTTGGATATTCCTTTAGGAAAAATACTAAAAGCCTGAATATAAGACTACCCTATAGGAAAAAAGTTAAACTTGTATATATTCACATGTAAATTCCTTTTTTAATAAAATATTATATTAAAAAAATGCATTTCTTGTGTTTATTTCTTTTTATGTGCCAATGCTGCCTCTCTCTTTCCCTTGCCCCCAGCTTTGTCTCACTCCCCACTCCCCCCTCACCTGTCTCTTCCCCCCACATGTTTCTCTCTGCCCCCCTTCCTGCTCTGTCCCCCCTGTCTCTCTGCCCCCCACCCTCCCTCCCCTGTCTCTCTGCCCCCCACCCTCCCTCCCCCTGTCTCTCTGCCCCCCTCCCTCCCTCCCCCTGTCTCTCTGCCCCCCTCCCTCCCTCCCCCTGTCTCTCTGCCCCCCACCCTCCCTCCCCCTGTCTCTCTGCCCCCCACCCTCCCTCCCCCTGTCTCTCTGGCCCCCCCTCTTACCTGTACCTCAATCCCTGGTGGCTAGTGGGGGCAGCCGGGGGATGTCTGCACGATACTTGCAGACATCCTCCATGCTGCCCGACACGGCAGTCTATTATGACGGACAGCTGTCCGTCATAATATTCTGCCTTGTCGGGCAGCATGGAGGATGTCTGCACGTATCGTGCAGACAACCCCCAGCTGCCCGATTTACCCTGGTGGCTAGTGGGGCAGCAGAGGAAGTCTGCACGATGAGCGCAGACCTCCCCTGCTGCCGCCCGGCACGCTCGCCGGGACTTCTGTGACGAAAGCGGAAGTACCCGGCTTCTTCACAGAAGCCCCGGTGGTCGTGCCGGGCGGAAGCAGGGGAGTCTGCGCATGTTGCGCAGACATCCCCTACTGCTAGAGAGGGGGATCCAGGTCCCCTGCAGCTCTGCTGGGGACCTGGATCCATGTCTTATAATCTGACCTCAATTTGAGGTCAGATTATAAGAGACCTCGATTATAAGACGAGGGGGATTTTTCAGAGCATTTGCTCTGAAAAAAACCTTGTCTTATAATGGAGCAAATACGGTAATAGCAATACTCTGCTGGATACATGTATCAGCATTCCAGAACAAGTGTCAAGAACTGTTGTAGCAAAAACCTATAAAACGAATCAAAGCTATATAAAATGTGTGAAACATAGAAAACAAAAGAGCACTGGGAACTAGATTATATAACTGATCCGTATTTAGAATATTTAATTTCCATATATTTAACTTTGCCTTAATGTATGCAGATGATATATAGTAAATGTAGTTTATAGAATCACTCTCCCCTAACTTTTTTTATAGAACCACGAGAATGAGGAGCATGTCACAATCATTAATTATTCTTATATGTAAAGCCCAGTGAGGAGTGCTGAGGATGGCTGTGTTTGTCTATGCTATGAGGGTATTTATTATTGTTTGAGTTTAAGAATTGATAGCACACTTTATCTACTTTTGTTCACAAAACAAACCATCCAACAACCGGAAAAAAACCCCCAAAAAGATAAAGAAAAGAAATAGAGGTAAAGTTTTCTCTTTGTCAACAGCCTGTAGGCTCGCAAAATTGAACCTGTTCTTTATCTGTCTATGCTCATTTAGCCCACCAAGCATTCTTTATTAAAGCTGAAGCATCAGGCAGTCAAAGTTCATTAATACCATTTATGTAATCTGTGCGGTTTCAATTAACTCAGCAAGACATTCTACTCCATGATAACAGTCTCATTAATTCAATAAAATCCCATAACTATTAACAATATGGTCTATGTTAAACGGGGTGTCACCTACTCCAAAATAATAGCTTTAACAGCTTGTGCGGAGACTTAAGTTTTCCTTTTCTTTTAAATGCTATCAAGCTAAATATTCATTCCTTATGCAGAAAGGTGTTATTTCTCTGTAAGGCATCTTCAAGATATCAAACCCAGGCAGGGGGTAATTAAACTGTTTTAATTCTTACCCAGTAATAATATTACTTTCTAGTTCAGTAAATGACAGACTTTGTTTAAAATTATACACGGTTTCTCACTCCAATGCTTGACATGCCTGCGGTGTATTCACTTAACGCTGTGGGAATGGACACCGTTGAATAATTACGACCAAGGAATTTTATTAAAAAAAAAAAAAAGGCTCACCATTAATTTTTATTTTGCTTAACGATTTGTGTGTTTTTTTTTCCAAGTTGCAGTTAACATAGCTAGGAAATATGCGTTTCTTAACTTGTTTATTGCTTACTTAACGTAATTTGATTTTACAAAGTTCTTTAGTGTCTTTTCCCCGTGTTCGCTGTTGAAAACTAATACGAAAAACGGCATTAACACGAAAATGAGTCTCTGTTAGCAGGCACCCTAGGTTCTTCCAAAACTTTGATAGCTGTTCAATCTGAAATGTTCAGTGAAGTCTTTATTTGTATCCTTATTTAGAACGCAACCACTCTCCATATTGGAAGAGGTTTTCTGGTACCTCAGTTCTGTCCAACAATAACTCGTTATATCCAGTCCTTGAATCGTTATTTGATTGTTATTGATACATTATTTATAGGTGTAGCGGAACCCCTTTTTGGCTGTCTCATTCCCTTTATTGATTGTTGGCCCTGCAGAGATTTTCCTATCCCTGGAGTACACAAAACTCCAAGTAACAGTGTATGGCACTTTAAGAACCTATTTGGGGCATGGTGAAAATGCCCCAAAAAAGCCAACGTTTGAACTACTGGGTGGAATTGTTTGATTTTTAGTTATGTTCATATTTAAAGCATGCTGATTCTGAAAATGTATGTTTTATGTGAATGTGATGCATATTTTAAAAGTTATTAATATTGTATAAAACCTGTATATTTTAGCTTGGAGATAATTGAGCTGATACAAAGGTTAACTCAATTATCTCCCAAGCAGAGGAATGTACTGTAATTACTAGGATCCAAGTCTTTGTCCTATTCCCTGTGCTTTCCCCAAGTTAAGATTGGATCCTATCTTGTAATCCCTGTCCCTGTCACCTTTCCCATTGTCTTATGTAAGTCATTTAGTTTCCTGTGTGTATCTGAGCTGGGCACCTTTGTATCCTGAAAGGTGTGAGTTGCAGTCCTGGGTGCGGGCCTGTTGGCGTGTGACCACGGGGTGGGCCTCTCCAACCGCTGGGATCTGAGGTTCATATGCCGATGTCAATTTCCCTAAGTCATTCCCCAACAAAACTTCCGCTGGGAGTTGTGGCATCAACCCCACTTCCACATTCCCATGACCCGCCCCCCAATTCAAATGCACTCGGGCGGTGGGTAGTCGGTATACTGCTCCCCCGGCTACCCTTACGGCTACAGTCCTGCTGGTCCTCGCTTCTGTGGGAATTAGGTGGCTCTTTACCAAAGTGATAGTGGCTCCAGAATCGCGAAGCCCTTGTACTGCCTTTCCCTCTAGGTACACGGTCTGCCGATGGTGTTGTCGATTGTCATTCCTCCAGCTTTAACTGTGACTTATCCCACCTTTCTTGAATTCCTATCAGGCCATTAAATATAATATAAAATGGAAGTCTGAGATTAAGTTACCTTTTGGTCTGAGGAAGAGCCTGCAAGCTCACCTCCAGCATGGCACAGTGCAGGCTTGCTATCAAAAGTGTAATACCGCCCCTTCTTCCTATCTGAGGCATTGTGTAAATCATAACACTTGGCGGCTCACTGATCTTGTTTAACTGATTATAAGAAGCCCCTTTTTACTGGCTTCCCTTTTAAAAACAAATAAAGGAACCCAAGTCTATGGAATACCTGAAATAATTTTGTCATATCTTGGAAACCATAGATCACAGAATCATGTTAAATTGTTTTTGACAGAACTTAATGTGGCCATTAAAATTTAAGAATAATCATTCTTTGCCTTTTCTTCCTCCTAAAACAAAACCTTGGGAGGTATAAGATATATATAACTATCTTTTTTCATGATCCCTGTTTGCAAATAGGAGAGTTCCTATTGGACACGGTTTCACGATGACAATACTAATCAAACTGGCTGCAGCAGATTATCTCTTCTATAGATGAGAGGCCTTGCCTTATATAAAAATGAAAACACTTGAAAAAAATGCTAAAAAAATGCTAAAAAAATAGGTTTCGAAAGAATATCATTAACCTCACTAAGAACTTGAGAAAACAGCACAAAAGCACAGAGTGACTGCGCACATTAAAACAAATAAATAAACAACATGTTCATGGCAGGATCATTTTTCATTGCTATTTTTAATGATCACGGTAAAGAAGGAAAGTGTTTCATAGTTCACATAAGGTACATCAATAAGACAATCCATTCAATCTGTACAATATTTATCTTACCTGCTTATAAAGCAAATGTTCATTCTCTCTTGCATAACAGAAGAGAATATCGGTAAGGAGTTTTCTGACATTCTCTTGCTGGAAGAACTGCATTTCTGGAAATCTGGAAGACGCATTTAAAACATGAATGATTAGCAACGCTCTTCACTGGCATTGAACTTCACGAAACAAAGCAAAATAATGAATGCTAATTTCTCAGTGCTGTTTACCACAACCACCTGGCCTTTGGAGTGTGTGTGGGAGGGTGAATTAAAATAAACAAATTACTGAGGTCCTGTGGAACTCATCTATATAATCAGAGGGCTCCCATGCCACTATTCTGCAGTTAGTATGATCCCCGTCTTAACTAACCCCAGTATTAGGGGGATGAGAAACAATGATTAGACCACTGGCCAAAGGTTACATATGGGTGCGTTTATGTCTTGTGTCTCCTCCTGTAATTGTCATCTGTGCTTCTAAGCTGTGGCCTGGGCTGATTCAAATGTTAATGGGGCCCAGGTAATTCTACTGTGATGAGCCCTCTAGACAAGTTCCCCATGTCTTCCAGTTCCATGGGTGACAGTCCTGTATCTGTAGCAAATTCGCCGTATCTAGTAACAAGTAACTTCCTAAACTTTACAGTTATATAGATACACGCACACATATACACATGAAGCTGTCATATACAAGAGTGGAGCTTCCCCCGCTGAATGTCATATAGCCAATCACAGGGGAAGATGAGATCTCATCTCTGATTGACCAACCACAGCGGAAGAATGTCTCTCCTCTCTGATTGGCTGCACAGAGTCAGCTTCCAAAGACGCTGTGACTCTATGTAAGTATTGGAAGCGTTGCAAAGGGGGTAAAACATAGTATATCATATCTGGGTCCTGAGGAGCTGCCTCTTTTGCCCTGCCTTAAACTACAACTGTAGGTCGGGAAAAAAAAAATCTCCCGCTCCCCTCCTATAGATAGGTAGTGCAAAAATATTGGATCCAACCGAAAATGCAGTTAATGGCCGAAGGGACTGCTGTTAATATCCAAAATGGTACGGCGAAACACAGGCTAAGCAACAAGCAGGGATGCACATCTGAGTCACCCAAGCTATCGAAATAGGGAGAGTGGGAGATTTAAAAAATAAAAAGTATTTCATGTATACCTTCATTAAGCATTTTATGCACTGTCATTGTTGTCAGTGCTTAACCTATTTAAAGAAACATTTTTTTTTATGACTCGGTTGTCCTTTAAAGATGACCATGTGTGGATCACTATAATTACCTAAACTCCCTCTGCAAGAGGACAGGTCCTCAGATATGAGCCTATATTGTCTAAGTTTATTCCCATTTTATGATTAAGGTGTCCAAGCTCACAGTAACTTGGATAAAGTGGTCTCTGGCCATGAACCAAGTCTGCTCTTTACCTTTCAGTGTTTTCTGAACAAAAACTAAAGCTCAATACAAAAACTCTGCTACAAACAACAAGACTTAACAGCAGACATTGCAAAGATTAATATTACAAACACGATGTGCACTGAACATACGTTCTCTTAACATCTTGTTCAACCATTGCTCTGAGCTCTTTGTCCTGAAAGAACTTGTTCCAAAGACTCTAAAATTAAAAAAGAAAACTGATGTGAATCACAACAAATATTTAATCATTAATTATCACACGAGGAAATAACATTTAAGTCAGAAAATGAGAACTTTGCAAAAGACCCATTTCTTGGGTAGCCTTGTTCAAATATAAAGGGTCGTTATTGATTCGTTCAGTTAATGGCTCACTTCTCTCACTAGAATAGATAATTGTAAATGTAAATATACTATCTATCTGTATAAATACAAATAGCTTTTTGTTTCACTTTAAAAATAATACAATATAATCAGAACACAGACTGGAACCTAAGCGTGTTTTATACTGTGATATTGGACAATAAAAAAATTAGCAAAATAGGTTTAACTCTGTCTGTGGTTCACATTTGGCTTGATGTGCAAATCAAGCAAATGATCAGTTTTAACTGGGAAATGCATAGTTTGCATATCAAGCCACAAGGTGGTGTCATCAATAGGAGACACAGCAGAATTGCAAGCAAATGCATAAATGTTTGCACTAACACAATTAATAGATAATTTTCAGCTTTTTCTTTTATTCTCTAAATTTATAAACAATGTTTAGGTGACAGCACCTGTCATCGGAGGTCACACTGACATGGTAACAAGCAATAATGTGGGTACTTTTCCTTTCACCCACTGCGTTCTGCTAACTTGTAAAAAATCCACCCAACATTTCAAATGGCCGAAGAAGGACACTTTCTATTTGTGGGAATTATCAAAACATTGTCAGCAACTTTATGGCCAATTGATCATTATGTATGTAATTTGGTAAGTCATTTAGAATAAGAAAAACATTTTATTTACACACATTAATGAAAGAATACAAATAAAGCACCTTATTGAGCACTTATTGATTCATATAGCTCTAACAGGGGGCAGACATGTTGTATAGAATCTTGGGTCAGATGTGCAATAACCTTTCTGCAGATGAATGAAGATCTGGCTCAATATTCTAAACAATATGTCTGCCTCCTGTTAGAGCTATATTTAGCAAAGAGGGCTCAATAACGTATATTTTTTGTATTCTTTCATTAAAGCATTTCTATGTAAAATTCCTACACTTGATGCAATCTTTCAACTAAACACAAGTACATTTTTGAACAGTTGTCCTTTAAACACATTTTATTTTTCAGGATCAAAAATTCTGCGCACCCATAAAAGAGGAAGAATATAAGAGAAAACCTCAGAGGTATTTGGTCTACAAAATAGGGACTATTCTCAGGACACTTGTGAGGTTTGCTGCCTTATGAGATCAATCATATCAAATGAGGCAACATCTAGCAGATGACCCGGAGACAGTGGTAGGTAGATGTGAATGTACATGATGCCTTGTAATTGTGTGTATATATTATGCTATAGCTGGGAAGGCAATACAACCTCATTGCAAACTGCTAGTTTATTTCCTAATTGATGTTCAAAATTCATGTCAGCATAGATGCAGAAAAATGTAATGCTATGTTCTAGCGTGGAAAGTGATTTACCTATTGATTTGAAAACTGTGTTTAGAATGAAAGTTAACTACTTATAATGCCATCTGTTCCCATATTAGACAAGGACAGGATTGGCTATGGATACCAACACCCGAAATCAGAATAATAATGTCTACTTACCCCCTCATCCTGTGACAATGGATTATTTATCATTAAGTCCTGCTGTCCAGCAGCTTTTCTAGGATTTATAATATGCTAAAATAAAAATGGAAAAAAAAAACCCTCTTAAAATCGTATTTTTTAACAACTAAGGTATCAACGGTATTGAACAATAATGAAAAAATATCACTTACAATTTCTTTAATCTTTTTATACCCTGTTCTTAACTCTGTCGTTTTACTTATCCATTGGCTTCTGTCTTGGGGTAAAACATTTAGAAACAGCTGCCAATAAAATTGAAAATGAATTAGTAACATGCTTAGAAAAGGACAATGATTATCAGGGGGGGGAAAGAAAATACTTGAAAAGTACATCTGAACATACATGGCAGAGGACTAGAGAAACCGCAACATGGTGCACAGATGAGAAGTTTGCAGAGAACAAGGAAGTTTTAAACGTAAAGTGGTTCTATAATGAGAAATGTTTTTTGCTTCATCTTATAAGTAGCATCTTAAAAACAGCATTATCTGTTTTTTTTTTGTCCAAACTGAAGGCCGGTGGTGTATTTTAGTTTTGTGCTGACCTAGGTATGACTAAATTCAGCCACCCCCCAACCCCACTGCACACCCAGGACGTACCCAAGCACCCCAGGCAGGGGCGTTGCTAGGTCTCCAAAACATCCGGGGCTGGAGCCCATGATAGATTTTATAGAAGTAGAGTAAATAAAATCACATGGTAGGCAGCATACAGACTGATATAATTGACGCCAATGAACAATAGGTATATATGGGTATATATCGGGGCTCAACAAATCCCAGGCACCAGGAAATTATACCTGGCGCCCAGTTATTGTTGTCCCTGCATGGTGCCCTCGCCGCTGGGATCATTTTATTTATCCAGCGGAGCGCGGGGGAGCAGTGTGTGCACCGGCTGCACAGTCTTCCTGCTCCATCCCCACATGCACCGTACTATAGTGTCCGAGCGCTGAGTGTGCTCAGCAGGGCTAGAAACAACAGCAGGGCACAGACCAGGCTAGAATGAGGTATAGCAGCCAAGAGGGGGACATATTGATAGATGCATTTTTTTTTTATCATAAACAACAACAAAATTGCTGACTTGTGCGTAAGTGTATGTGACAGAGTGTGTGTTTGTGTGTATGACTGACTGCATGTGTGTGTGACTGTGTGTTTATGTGACCCACTGTATGTGTGTGTGACTGTATGTCTGACTGTGACAGAATGTATATGTGTGTGTCTGTGACTGACTGTGTGTGTGTCTGTCTGTGACTGTATGAGTGTGTTTGTGTCTGTCTGTTACTGACTATATGCGTGTGTGTGACTGACAATAAGACTCGCAGCACACAAAAAACTCACATTACTCAAAGTTACACTTATACACAAAAATACACAGCCACAAATACACACACATACACATGCAGCCACACATACACACACATTCACACTTGCACAATCACACATGCACAGTCACACATATATACACAATCCCACTTACACACACCAACTTACATCACACACACACACTTGTATGTGAGCAAATTCCCATGATTTAAAAATAACTGAGCATATAAAAATGACTCAACCCTGACCCCCCCCCCCCCCCCCCACATAGATACCCTTACATAGACAACCTTACACTCACACACACATCCAGACAACCTTACACACAGACACCCTTATACACACAGATGGCCTTTCCCACACAGACATTCTGCCACGCAGACTCGTGTGTAAACCTGCAACTCTCACACTCACATCACAAATATTTTTAATTTTTTAATAAAAAAGGGGTAAAAAACTTGGGGAGAATAGGCTGAGGTATGAAGGTATGCTCCTTCTACCAACCTAATAAAAGAGAGAAGTGCAGGGAATTGAGATGGGAATTCAACTGAATGCGAGAATTTTTCCAGCTCTGCTACTTTAGCCTTAATTTTGAAATTCCCATCTCATTTCCCTGCAATTCTCTCTTTCATGAGTAAAGCCTATAATATAATGAGCAGCTCATACACTCATAATGTATGGGTTTAATAGTATAACGAGGTCCATGTGATGTTTAATGCCATGTGTATGGACTCATTGCCATCAACATAAAGACTATATATAAAGATGAATCACTATTATTCATATTGAATGTGATAATCAGGTGTGAAAATAAAAATGGTATGAGCACTGTTTCACACTTGATTATCACATTCAATATGATTAATAGTAATTAATCACATTTTCTCCTAGTAATCTCACTGCCACCGACACACACTCCTAACTCTGCCACTTATGCTTTCACTCTCGAACACTTACACTCTGCCACTCACACACACTCATAACTCTGCTGCTCACGCTTACACTCACACACACACACTCATATCTCTGCTGCTCACACTTATACACTCCAAAACTCTGCCACTCACCCACACTTACACTCTGCCACACACATACACGCACACTCATAACTCACACTCTTCCAAACACTCACACTATGCACACTCACTCATACAATCACACTCTGCCACTTACACACACTTACATTCTGCCACTCACACACATACACACTCATAACTCTTCCACTCTTGCTTACACTCACACACACTCTCTTCCAATCACACTCTGCCACACTCACACACATACACTTACTTACACTCTGCCACTCACACTCTGCCACTCATATACATGCACACTCATAACTCTGCCACTCACACCCACTTACACTCTGCAAATTACATTCTGCCACTCACATACATACACATGCACACTCATAACTCTGCCACTCACACCCACTTACACTCTGCCACTCATATACATACACATGCACACTCATAACTCTGCCACTCACACCCACTTATACTCTGCAAATTACATTCTGCCACTCACATACATACACATGCACACTCATAACTCTGCCACTCACACCCACTTACACTCTGCCACTCATATACATACACATGCACACTCATAACTCTGCCACTCACACCCACTTATACTCTGCAAATTACATTCTGCCACTCACATACATACACATGCACACTAATAACTCTGCCACTCACAGTCTGCTACTTACATACACATGCAGACTCATAACTCTGCCACTCACACCCACTTACACTCTGCCACTTACCTCACATACATACACCTGCACACTAATAACTCTGCCACTCACTCACCTGCAAAACTTGAGGGGGCGGAGCTAAACACGAGGGGCGGAGCCTATCGTGAGGGGATGGAGTCTGCTGCTGTTCAGCATACAGCATGCAGGAGGTGGGATCGAACGTGAGGGGGCGGAGCCGAGCGCGAGTGGGCGTGGTCAGGGTCTCCATTCGGGGCTATGGAGGGGAGATCCGGGGCTTCAGCCCCAGTAGCCCCCCCTAGCGACGCCTCTGACCCCAGGACATGCCCCATCACCCACATAGCATATCCAGGACATGCCCCATCACCCACATAGCATATGCAGGTCCTGCCCCATCACCCACATTGCACATCCAGGACATGCCCCATCACCCACATTGCACATCCAGGACATGCCCCATCACCCACATTGCACATGCAGGACATGCCCCATCACCCACATTGCACATGCAGGACATGCCCCATCACCCACATTGCACATGCAGGACATGCCCCATCACCAATATTGCAGACCTAGGACTTACTCCAGCACCCCAGCACATGCCCCATCACCCACACTGCAGACTCAGGGCTTACCCTTGCACTCCAGGACATGCCCCAGCACCCACATTGCAGTCCAAGGACATACCCCACCCATCACATACCCCATTACCCATCAAGCACCCAGGACTTAACCCAGTACCCAGGACTTAACCCAGTACCATCACCCATATTGCAGACCCCAGGACATGCCCTATCACTCACATTGCACACCCAAAACTTAACCAAGCACCCCAGGACTTATCCCAGCATCCCGGGACATGCCCTATCACCCACATGTCCCATTTCCCATATTGCACACCCAAGACATGTCCCATCACCCACATAGCACAACTGTGCTGCAAACGACTGTAGAGTCCCGTATCAATAAGTTTCAAAATAATTGCACTCTATAAACTCCGGTTTCTAGTGGATATAATAAGGTATAAAATATAACCTGCACTTTAAAGTAATATTAGAACACCTATCCACTAATTTAAATTAAAGGACATCACTGTACATATATAGCACTATAAAAGGTATAAAAAATACATTTAATTATATATGTTCAAATATCTCCCTTATTAGTATCTAAATGATTGGAGTTATCAACATATCTAGAGAAATCACTTTCTAATAGTAATACAGAAAAGTTTACTAAAAAGCATTTGCATATACAATGAACATATTAATTATTTAATTCAGCACAAGTAAAAATAATGAGATTGTTGCTTATTAGTTTAATAACAATTTAAAAAAAAGAATATGTGCATACAATCACTATATTAATAATTTAATACAGTACAAATAATAAAAATAATGAAATTGCTGTTTATTCATTAGTTTAATAGAAATAATATTCATATACAATTAACATATTAATCATTTAATGCAGTACAAGTAATAAAAATAATGAAATCGTAGTTTATTATTAGTACACTAATAGGCACTAATAGTAAGCAAATAAAATATATCAATCAGAACAGCACCTGCAATTAGGGGGATGTGTGTGCTTGAACGCAGTACATGAAATTGTGGTGAAAAAGAAAGACCTTAAGAGGAACTGACAAGTTCAGAAAAATGACAACATCAGCAGGTCATGTGACTCCAGGCAATCAGACCTCAGATAAGTGTGCAGGGTGCATGCGGGGCAGCATTGTAGGATATCTGTGTACCTGGGCATTGCACAAAGAGTATGTCTCCCCTGCCAGCAAGCATTTTTATTTTTTAGCCGGCCCCCAGGCAAGTGCCACCTAGGTTACTTTGCGCTCAATACAGTGCTGCTGAAGACACAACCCAGGCCTTTAATGCTTAAATTAAACATTGTGCTCTGTTTCATCATTGTTACTTGACATATTAATGGAAAAATAATACTGCAATATTAATGGGGAAATTGACTGTGGCATATTAGTGGCAAAATAACACTGACATATCAATGGCAAAATAATACTGACATGTTAATGGCAAAATAACACTGACATATTCATGGCAAAATAATAATGGCAAAATAACACTGACATGTTAATGGCAAAATAATACTGGCATATTAATGGCAAAATAAAACACGGAGGACACAGCCAGGTGAGTACTGTGGAAGGGGGGAGGAGGGTGGTGGTATATTAATTGATAAATTGGCTGTGTTATATTAATGGGCAAATTGGCTGTGCCATATTAATGGGCAAATTGGCTATGGCATATTAATGGGCAGGCTAATAGTGGCATTATGTGAAAATTGGCTGAATTTTTTTAAAAAGGCTGGACATATTTAATATTGTAATGCTTTTTTTTGTGGCAATATTACTTTGCTGAGAGGGTGGTGGGTGTATGTAGTCTTCCAGCATAAGTGGTAGAGGTTAACACAGTAAAGGAGTTTAAGCATGTTTGGGATAGCCATAAAGCTATACTGGAGATAAGATATGGCCAGACACTAAAGTAAGTATTACTTTACTGAGAGGGTAGTGGATGCATGGAATGGCCGTCCAGTAGAAGTGGTAGCGGGCTAATACAGTTAATGAGTTTAAGCATGCATGGGATTGGTATAAAGCTACCCTAGATATAAGACAAGGCCAGGCACTAATGAAAGTATTACTTTACCGATAGGGTACTGGATACATGTAATCTAATGTATGTTTTTGGTGTAGACACAGTAGACTGAAGCCAGGGCCGGCGCCACCAGTAAGGCGACTTAGGCAGCTGCCTAGGGCGCATCTTAGCTGGGGGGCGCCGGAACCCTGCAGGTCCGTCCGTGGCTGTGAGGGAAGCGTTGTGCGCTCCCCTCCAGCCAATGCGCATTCAATAAAGTTTGTTTAAAAAAAAAAAAAACTTTACTGAATGCGCATTGGCTGGAGGGGAGCGCACAACGCTTCCCTCACAGCCACAGACGGGCAGATGAGAGCACCGGGTGAGCAGCAGCAAGGAGGTAAGTAAGGGGGAAGGGGGAAAATCCTAGCTGGGGGAAAATCCTGGCATAGTGGGTGGCTAAGTCCTGGCTGGCATACTGTGGGGGAAAATCCTGGCATATTGGGTGGCTAAGTCCTGGCTGGCATACTGTGGGGGAAAATCCTGGCATAGTGGGTGGCTAAGTCCTGGCTGGCATACTGTGGGGGAAAATCCTGGCATATTGGGTGGCTAAGTCCTGGCATATTGTGGGGAAAAATCCTGGGATATTGAGGGGCATAATCCTGGCATATTGTGGGGGAAAGTCCTGGCATATTGGGTGGCTAAGTCCTGGCATATTGTGGGGGAAAATCCTGGCATATTGGGTGGCTAAGTCCTGGCATATTGTGAGGCAAAATCCTGGGATATTGAGGGGCATTATCCTGGCATATTGAGGGGCATAATCCTGAGATAATGAGGGGCATAATCCTGGGACATTGTGGGGCAAAATCCTGGGATATTGAGGCGAATAATCCTGGCATATTGGGTGGCTAAGTCCTGGCATATTGTGGGGCATAATCCTGGGATATTGAGGGGAATAATAATATGATAATGTGGGGGGCGGCAATTTTTATTTTGCCTAGGGCGGCAAAAATCCTTGCACCGGCCCTGACTGAAGCACATTTGCACAAGGTCTTACTATATTTTATGTAAAAGTGATAAAATGCACCTGCCTGATGTAGATGTTGTACTGCGAATGTATCTGTTGCATTGTAATGTTGGTGGGAACTTGGTGATATAATCTACATGGTGACAAGAAGCTGGAGTTACATTATGCTAATTGTATGGATTGGGCGGATCTTTTGCCAGTGGGTGTGGTCAATTTTCAATAAGTAATTGGAAGCTCAGCTGCAAAGTGCCCCTGGAATATTTCTTCAAATATTGGCAACTATACTGCAATGGCGTATTCAATTTAGATAAAATATGTTAGTCTGCCCCAAGCTGCAACCTACACAGTGGAACAAAAGGAGTTAATACCTCTGTGATGACAATATATTAGTGATAATTTTTTTAAAGTAATATTTGTTGATGTATATTTGCAAGCAGATATAGTCTTCACAGTGCACATAGTCACTTTTAAATGAATGGTTTGCTCACTATTAATAATAAACAGACAGATTGTGATGCTTTCACCAATACAAACGCCTCTACTATATCACATTGTGTTGGTAATTTCCTATAATGACTGGAAAAAGTCAAAATGGTTTACAGCCCCTCTGTCCACCTGTTTTGCAGTGGTAGGTATTTTTGGCTAATAAATTCAGATTTAAAAAATGTTTGTGTGCAGAACTATCCACGATTAATCTGTTTTTATCAATTAATAGATTTTTTATGATCTATGAAGAGCGACCGGCATGGTGAGTCTATATTTGGTTAACTAGTTCCTCTAAATACATTACAGATCTGGTCATTTGTGTAACAAGTGATATATATATTTACCAGTGATTTTATATCTATATCTATCTATATATCTATATATATATCACTGGTAAATCACATATATATGTATTTCTATACATAATAATTACTGTTTCCACAGATGATCGGATCTGAAATGAGAGGAAAGGAGAGGAGCTGAGAGAGAGAGAGAGAGAGAGAGAGAGAGAGAGAGAGAGAGAGAGAATTATATCTTATAATTTACTACAAAGAAAATAATAAAATATGATGAAAAAAAAACAAACTTTTTCAAACTTTGACTTAAAACGTAATTTACACAAATACAATCAGTAAAAAAGACCCCATCTAAATAGTTTCTACATTTTGTCCTGAATTTAGAAATATGTTTGCTTCCATGTTTTTCTGGCGATCGTTCAAAGCCACTCATTCCACTGGAGGAGGTGTCGGGCACGTCCTATGTCGGCAACGGAGTTGTATGTTGTGACGGGGTTAAAAGACATCTCATTTCAAAGTTCAGAAAACAATCTCTGTTAACCTTTAATACTTATATTGCATATTGATATGCAGTTTAATACTTAAATAACTACAGTGAATACAAAATATTTTATTAGAAATCGTTTGAACATAGATGTTTGCACTGAGATTAACCAATTTAACCAAATACGTTCATATTTATCCCAGTCTGCAGGGTTATTAGTTCGATAAAAAAAAGCTTTCAGCCCTAGCCTGGAAATCAATCTGGTTTCTAACTTCTGTAAATGTTGGAGTAGTTGTCTTCCTCCAATATCTTGAGATACATATTTTGCATGCAAGTAATATATTAACACATAGGGCTTTCCGATATACATCAGTAGTCGGGAAATCCAGATGGAAGAGAAACGTATTTGGGGTAAGTAACTCGTCTCTTCCGTATATCTCTCTATAGATGTTTTCTACCTTCCTCTTAAGGGGGGTAAGTTCCTCACATTCCCACCAGATGTGGGACTGAGATCCCACCACCCTACTACAACGCCAGCATGAATCATCAGCGTGTCACATATTTTGCCTGGCGAGTGGGCACTAAGTACCACCTGTGTGTGAGTTTATAGTATTGCTCCTGGATATTAATACAGTGAACTGATTTTCTCATATCTTGCCAGGCCTTCAACCAGTCATGGAGCGGAAATGATTTCCCCATTTCTACCTCCCATTGCATAAGGGCCGGAGGCTTATTGATCGTCACCCCCTTATCAAAAAGGCCCCGGCATTTCGCAATAAGGTTTTTGTTGCCTACCTGGACAAGAAATCTATCCCAATCAGAAGTATCTATTTGCGAGTTTTTAGTGAATAATGATCTAACTTGAATATACGTATAAATCTCTGCCCTCTTCTAACCTCATCACCACTTCACATTGATGATTGCAAGACTTTACCCAAACTGTCTCCTTTCTCTGGAATTCACTTCCACAGAGCATCCAGCTCTCTTCATCATCCTCAATCTTCAAAAAGTCCCTCAAAACTCAACTCTGAAAGGAAGCCTACTATTCATCCCACTAGAACACCCATTTATTAACCTCCAGCCAAACCCACATAGCTCCAACTGTCTTCAAATACTGTCACTACCATCATCTTCCCCTTTCATCTATTCACTCATGTGTCTTCTGTTCCCAACTCCCCCTAGCTTGTAAGCAGGGCCCTCTACCTCATGTATCAGTATCTCTGTGTCTGTCTGATGTAGTATGTAGTCCTCTTCTATGCTTTTGTACCAAGTGCTAAGTATATTGTTGGTGCTATACAAACAAATGTTAATATAATCCTTACTGTGTGCCATAAAAGTGGTACAATTTCTCATTAAAGGTAAACATTTGTAAAATTTCAGTAAACAAAATTAACAAAAAATGAGTGTAGATACTAAAATGTATTCAGCTATCTTGGAAAACAGAATGAAAGGATGTATACAAACCTTAATACACAAAGATCAGACTGGATTTATACAAGAGCAATAACATCAGGAAAGTAATGGATATAATAGAATTTGCACATAATACCGGGAGCCCCATGCTGGCCCTGTCGCTCGATGCTGAGAAAGCGTTCGACAGGGTCAGCTGGGACTTCCTGGAGGCAACATTAAGGGCCATGGGGATTGGAGAGCAGATGCTGGGAGCAATTATGGCACTCTATAACAACCCTATGGCAAAAGTCATTGGTCAAAACACAGAATCCCCATGGTTCAACATCCGTAATGGAACAAGGCAAGGGTGCCCTCTTGCCCCCATCCTGTATGTAGTCTCCCTTGAACCATTGACAAACATTATTAGGAATAACAATAAAATAAAAGGAGTGCATATAGGATCCATGGAATACAAATTATCCATGTATGCGGATGATGTATTGCTAACGGTAGAAGATCCCGCATGTTCTATCCCTAAGCTGCTAAACATAATAAATCAATATGGAGAAGTATCGAATTATATTTAGCAAAATCCCAGGCTATGTGTATCGCAATGCCAGAAAGGGTACAACAAAATCTAAAAAACACATATCCATTTCAGTGGGCGGATTCAGGGATAGAATATTTGGGAATATATGTTTCTCCTGATGCTAAGAATATGGCTGATAACAACTTAAATAAGGTATTTGCAGAGACGATAATAAACTTTAACAAATGGCGGCAAATCCCAGTTTCATGGATGGGTAGAATTAACATCATTAGAGCTTATGTTATGCCAAAATGCATGTATGTCTTCCGTATGATCCCAGGGGAAATTAAGCTAGAGACACTCAGGGTTATCCAAAAAAAGATGATGGAATTCGTATGGCAAGGGAAAAAGCCCCGGATCAATAGGAAAACTTTATATCTAGACCCCAAAAAGGGAGGATTGGGTATGCCAGTACTGGAAGAATACTGGATGGCCAGCCTCCATAAGAACGTGAATAGAATGCAATGGGCCACAAATAGAGATATTGACTGGTGGCAGATTGAAAAGACAATTACGGGTTTAGAAGATTTGAATACTTTGTTATGGCTTGATAAGAACCAATGGGCTAATATTAGAGAGAAAATAAATGGAAATCTAGTGGTAAGGTTGATGGACTTCTGGTACAAATGGAAGAAAAAAAATAGGTTAGAAGATAAGATATTGACATCTTCATCACTATAAACATGAGAATGGACTATGATAAACATAGACCTAACAGAGTGGAAGAGTTTGGGAATTAATATAGTATCTGACATATTTCTAGATAACAAGATTAGACAATTTAAGGACATTCGGGATACATATCATATTCCTGTAAGAGATGTATTTAAATTTCTCAGAGTAAAACATTATATCCAAGAGGACATCTACAAACCCGGGAAAGAGATTGGTGACCATAGCTTTATAACTTTGTATAACAGAGCACCTAAGAAAAGGATTTTTAGTCTATGTCTCTTACTAACAAAACAACAAAACATCTTTATGACACCAACAGCTTGGAGACACTGGGAGAGGGAACTAAATACATGGTAGGGAGGAAAGTGTTGAATTGTGGCAGAAGGGCTGGAATGAAATAAGAAGACATATTCATTGTCTAAACTTACAAGAACTATTCTTTAAACTATCTAATCAATAGTATTTAACACCCTCTCAGTTGAATAAAATGAATCCTAGTAATAACGATAAGTGCTGGAGATGCAATCTAGTTAGGGGCACTATGAGACACATATTCTGGGATTGCCACGAGATAAAAAACTGCTGGCAGGTAACGTTTAAAGAAATCTCTAGAGTTGTTGGTAAGGAGATAACATCGTCCCTACAGAGAGCTTTACTACATCAGGATCTTGTCACCATAGAGAGGAAAGCCATACCGCTGGTGTTACATATACTATTAGCCACAAAGCTTGTCTTAACAAGAAACTGGAAAAAACCCGGGAAGATCCAGTGGACCCAGATAAAGAACCAAATAGACTTACAAAAAATAATGGAAAAAGGGTACTTCATGAACAGAAATTGTGCAGGTAGATATTACGGAATCTGGGGAAAGTGGTAAGCAGATGGGAATAGGGGAAAATGTATCTTTTAAATCTACCTAAGCCCCTCCTGGTCTTCATCTGCCCCCCTATCCTCCCCTTAGAGTATTTAACAACAGTAATGAATAGCTGAAACCGTCTCCACAATGTTAAGCAATGTATGTAATGTATGTAGTGGTGATGTTTTACTGTTTCGATATGAACACTTTCAACAAGTCTAGGACTGTACAATGAATATTAAGCTTTGATAGAAATTGTGTTCATTGTTGTGTATGCACTCCATATATGTAATGTATGTCTTTTTGATATCTTTATAATAAAAAAGAAAAAAAAAATGAATAGCCTGCTTTTCTCATCTGCAGTTAAGTAAATTATTATTTTGTCAGACCATTTATTAAGGTTTGGCATTGTTGCTCATTATATTTCATTTCCCAAAGTAAACACTGCATCCTTTCTTTGTAATTATTCATATCATATTCATATCATATCTTATTCATTCATTTATAAAACTGATTTTCCCACTTTTGCTGGCAAAAATGTGTATTCCCTACAATGTGGCCCTTGTACTAAAAAGTCAGGAAACCCCTGCTTTAGGGGAGTACATACTCATGACAGGAAGTACAGTGATGTTACCGTGAGGAAAAATTATTGTAGTTTTTTTTATGAAGTACTCAAATACATACTTGTAAAATTAAAAATACTGCATGGTAATTTTGCTTCAAAGCACAGAATATGTGGTGGAAAAAAAAAAAGAATAAAAAAAACAAACACAAGTTCAACTCTTCCCCCTGAAATGATCAAAGGTTTGAAAAACGTCTCAGTGTGATTACCAAAATATTCTGCACATAATAATAAAGGATTGAAAAACAGTATATTTAGTCGCCTGGAAAATCCTGTGACTGCATCAGTAATCTTCAAGCACATCAGGTAAAATGTTGATGCACTGCAACCACAAACTATAAATAAATATTTTCTACTTACCTTCCAGCAAACGCTCCGGAACCTGCTGCTTCTCAGCTGCCCATTAATCCCTTTCAGACGTATTGTTGCCAAATAATTGTTGTTTACAAAGAGCTCTTCCCATTCCTTGCTACGGAGGTAAAGAACAAGGATGTCGTTTATTAAGAAACATATTACAGCGACAGATTCTGTAGCGCAAAGTTATAATACAAACACCATATCAGAGGGTAACTTTTTTTTTTCTTCTTTTTTTAAGTCTTCACTATAGACGCGCGCTTGCGAAACGCATGGTTGTCTTTTTTGGACACATTTCTTCTCGGGATTTAATGAATATGTAGATCGCTATAATTATGCCAACTACTGAAATTCATAATGCCTATGGAGGCTATTTCATTTTCTCTAAAATGTTGGTACTGCAGTTCAGTGAATAAACAAGAAAAATGAATATTAATATGTGTGCTACCATATTACCGTACGCATAGAGAGGCACACCGACATAATTATTTGAGGGGAACTCAAGCTAATAACTATTAGCTCCATCGCTAAAATATTTGCTTAAATGAGCCTTTATTTTACCCTGCGCTTTAATGGCAGCCTGGACTGTTAAGCATAATAGAGGATTGCATTATTTAACTTTTAGTGCTATTTGCCAATGGAACTGCTCACACTTATTTCTGCATGAATAGCTTTACATTTTTAACAGGTGCTGGCAAATTTAAATAAAAAAGCATCAAAAAAATGGAAAATGCTTCCCCCGTCTAAACTGTTAAAAGGCAAGCTTCATCACCTTGCGGTACCTATGGCTGACTAAATAAACATCCAAAATATGCCTCCCAGGCTCACAGACACAAGGGGCCTAACACCTGTGCCTCATTAATATACAAGCAAATCTGCTCTAGTGGGAAACAATTGGAAATTAATTGTCCCAAACCATTTACAGAGTTTGAACAAAAGAATTAGACTTATCTCCTCTTCTGTCTTTCTTTGAGTCAAATGCCAAGAATGACACTTCAGCAGCTTAGGAACAGTGCATGGTGACTTAGACTTAGCTCGCTAATATTTGTTCCTTGTTTACATGCAATTAATAGACAGCAACAAGGTCACGGTCACAAGTAAGCACTGTTAAATCCTTCGTGAATTTTTTTTTTTTTTTAGTTTTGGATGATTTTTTATTTTTTTACCAGATGCAGTACATTAGATGCTGCCTAAAGAGAAATTGCACAGTGAGATCATTTAATCTGAATGGAACATACAGTATTCCAGAGAAAATAGAATGCATGGAAGAGGTGTGTCAAAAAGATTGACTATGCTCTATATAACTGTATGTTTATTTTAAAATTCAAAGGACAACTGTATGAAGGGTTTCCACCTTTTCCACACAAAAAAAAACAAAAAACGGCCATAGTTGTAAGTGTGTGAGGGCGGGGCCATAAAAGGGGCATTTGTCATGCCAGTCACTGTTGCATGAGAAATATTTACATATACATTTTAAATACATGTTATAGCACAGGATAGCATATGCACACCCAACTTATTCACTGTGTTAGATTAAAAGAGTAGAAAGAGTACATTTTTCTTTCTTCTGCAGTTGCTGCCTCTTCCTATACAACTTAGGACCAGATTTATCAAAGGAAAATAAGGTACTATTTAAAAAAAAGTGCTATATTTGGAGATAACTGCAATAGCATTCCATGGTTATTACTACTATTTTAGAACTTTTTCTGAAATAGCACCAGTTTTGTCTTGATAAATAAGGCCCTTAGTATCCTGCTAGGTTTTTTCACTGCTTTGCTAGTCCGTCTTTAAATCATCTGAAAAAATAACTTGTACCATTCTTCTCAGGTTGTACCACTCTTGTTTCACTAAATCATTGGTAATTTGATTTTCTAATACTGTCACTTATATGTCACATGGCAAGAATTAATAAATTCATAACATTAATAAAAAATAATGCAAAGAATAAAATACATTTATCCAACTGCCAAATTATCAGTTTGTACCTGCTCCATAAAACTTTTGTTTATTAAAAATCCTGTTTCTAGGTATTTGGAGATGTCTCAGCACAATGCCATTGTGATATGGTGAGACTTTGTCACTGATAGTAAAGTAATAACTCCACTGCCTGGCTAATACATTTAGAAGTGGGATCTGCTTGGTTAGTGATTACCAGCTCCTAGAGTTGAGCGGACACCTGGATGTTCGGGTTCGGCCGAACTTCGAAAAAATGTCCGGGTCCGTGCTCGAACCTGACCCCGAACCCGAACCCCATTAAAGTCAATGGGGACACAAACTTTTGGCCACTAAAATGCCTCTAAAAAAGTGCTGGAAAGGGCTAGAGGGCTGCAAAATGAAGTAAAATGTGGGTAAGAGTGTCCCCGAATGGGGACTCTATTTCCGTTTATAGAAAGCCAATAGACATGTAATGCTATTCTATAAACCGAAATAGAGTTTATAGAGAGGACCTTGATAAGAATGAGGGGGGGGGGGGACCTAGTGTTCCTAGTAATCCAAGTAATCCAACTTCGCCCATGGAGGGCCCTGTGCAGACTGAGCTCTGCAGGGCGGGTCAGAGCACTATGATTGGTTGGATTTCCAACCAATCAGAGTGCTCTGTGTCATTTTATACAGCGTGGGAAAGTTCTTTTGAATTTAAAATGGCTAGCACTCTGATTGGTTGGATTTCCAACCAATCAGAGTGCTCTGTGTCATTTTACACAGCGTGGGAAAGCCTAATAAGAATGAGGGGGGGGACCTAGTGTCCCCCCGGTCCCCACCCATGGCCGGCGGCGCGTATTATGGTTTTTTATTTGCCCTTTTTTGGGGCTGAAGAAAGAAAAAAGAAGAATGAAGAAATAAGATCTCATATGATAAGTATAAAATATTTTTTTTTTTTACAGGTTAGCTTATTGCCCACCCCCCTCACTATTATTAGGGTGAGGGGGGTAGGTAGGAATTTTTTAATTTGTTGGGGGGGGGGTGGTAAGTGACTAGGGGCTGGGCACCCCTAGTCACTTTATTTGTGGTCCCCACCCGCCGCTTATGGGTGGGGACCAGGGGGGGGGGGCGTGGACACTAGGTCCCCCCCTCATTCTTTTTAGGGTCCCCAGCCGCCGGCCATGGGTGGGGATGGGGGGGCGACACTAGGTCCCCCCCTCATTCTTTTTAGGGTCCCCATCCGCCTCACTATTATTAGGGTGAGGGGGGTAGGTAGTAATTTTTTATTTTATTGGCGGGGGGGGGGGGAAGTGACTAGGGGCTGGGCACCCCTAATCACTTTATTTGTGGTTCCCATCCGCCGCTCATGGGTGGGGACCGGGGGGGACGACACTAGGTCCCCGCCCCTCATTCTTTTTCGGGTCTCCACACGCCGGCCATGGGTGGGGACCAGGGGGGGGGGGACACTCGGTCCCCCCCCCTCATTCTTTTTAGGGTCCCCACCCTAAAAACCCGCTGCCCCTGGGTGGGGACCAGGGCAGGGGGTTATTTTACTAGTGACTGGGCAGAAATAAATGTTACATTTAAGGTGATATTAATCGCAGAACCCTGACCTCCAACCCGGACATACAGTGGAATGTCCGTGTTCGGGTCTGGGGTCCAAAAATCGTAGTGTTCGGTAGGAACCCGAACTTTGCGGTTCGGGTTCGCTCAACACTACCAGCTACATCAGGTTATTAGTAATAGGGGAAAATATCTGATCTTTAGCAAATTCTCTGCTGATACGCACTTACCCACCTCCTGCAGAGCATTGCACAAGTCTGGGGGCGCGGCTAAAACGGGAACGTGCTGGTTTAAAGAGACTTCTGCTTGAGGTGCTGCAGTTAAGACTCTTCAAGCCTGCTGTGATGTGAGTACTAGATGCTCTGCAGGCTGCAACCGATCCACAAGTGGAGAGTGCACCCGCTCCCTGAGACACGTGGATTGATCTTATCAGAGAGTCTCTGCAGTGGGTTTCAAAAAATACCGGGCATTGCATTGGCGGTATTGTGGTCATGCCGGTGTTCTGACAAGAAACTCGAGTGAATTCTACTGCATAGGCGCAGTAGAATTCACTCACTGCGCATGTGTACAAAGTTACAGCTGTCAATCAGCCGTAATTTTGGCAGAAGAGCACATGCGTGAGGGACACACACCACCTCACGCCTCCTTCGGATCAGCTGCGGTGACAGGTAAAGTATAAGTGTCTTACTTATTATTGTCACTTATTAGCGTAGCAATCACTGTGTAGTTGGTAAAACTCCTATAAGTGACATGCTACGCTAGTAAGTGGAAGTTAAACACGGGGGACAGAGGGGGACACACGGGAGCCTAAGGTGGTGATCACAACTCCCATCAAGATGAGGCATAGTTGTCACCGCAGCTGATCCGGAGGGGGCGTGAGGTGGTGTGTGTCCCTCGCGCAGGCGCTCTTCTGCCAAAGTTATGGCTGATTGACATCTGTAACTTTCTACACATGCGCAGTGAGTGAATTCTACTGCGCCTGTGCAGTAGAATTCACTCAACAAATTTGTCAGAACACCGGCACCAGCTCAAAAAGTTGAAATATCGGCTGTGCCAGTAAAATACGACCAGGTGGCATCCCTAACTGTAAGCAAAAAAAAAAAAAGTCCAATTGAAAGAATGCATTAAGTGTATAAGTTTGAAAAATAGAAATGCTTTACTTCTGGGAAACAAATAAAGCTCCTTTTTGCTCCATATAGCACCATCACAGGGCTATTATGTTGTTTAGACATTTTTGTCAGATCTGTCAGATATTCCTTCATCCGACCCCAGATAAATAAAGATCTGAACCAAGATTCTAAACAACATGTCCGCCCCCTGCTTTACAGAGCAAAGGCTCAATAAGGTCCTTTATTTGAATTTGTTTATTAAAGTATTTCTATTTAAAAGGTCTACACTTGAGTTACTATCAGTATATAATTAGCAAGTTACAGATGGTATGGTAACATGTAGTTTGAAAAATGACACATAGTTAGCAAGGCCAGAACTGGGGCATAGAGGCCTCTGTAGTAAAGAAATGAGAGTGTATGCATATGTGGGTGTACAAAATAAAAAGATAACATAGCCAGTACATTGCTATGAGGGCTACTGATGAGTCAGTTATAATACAGGCTGACCAAATTTCTCGGTTTAGGACATTTTTTTAGTGATGTAAAAATGTCCCTGTTTTTGTGCAGGATACATGTATCCTTGCAGCAAGCAGCCAAAAGTTTTTTTTCTAAAGTAATATTAGCGAGTGGGGGAGCTGCACCTGGTGAATGGGGGTGCCAATCCGTCCCCACTATGTGAAGCAGCGAGATGTGGTTCACTGGGGAGTCGTGGGCAGCATCAGGCTTATGTGTTAAACACACAGTGAATGCACACCTGAATATATACATAACCACAAAATGTGTTGAAATATGCAAACAGGAAAAAAAGGATGGAAAAGGTGGTATAAATTACACTATGGAAACAAAAAAAAGAGTATAAACATGAATATAACAAAAATGAATAAGACAAATACACAATATGCATCCACATAAATAAATAAATTAAGAAAAACTTACAATGCTCCAAATCCTCCAGTAGAAGGCTTTTTGAGCAAAAACGTTGGGGATTTGTTTTATTGTATATCCTCAGGTCTCGTATACTCTTTTTTGTTTGTATAGTGGATAGGTGGAATTGATACCATTGTTTCCTTACTTTTTTTTCTGTTTGCATATTTCAATAAATGTTTTATTTTTTATATATTCAGGCGTGCATTCACTATTTGTTTGTTACATTACTGTGTGTATATGTGTATAAACAGTAATGTGCAGCATGTGAGTGTGTCACAGATTCCACAGCAATACAACTCACCGTAAAAAAAACACACTTCACATTAAATACACCCATTCACACACAACCACATGTACACAAATACACACACGTACAAAATACAGACAGTCCCAGAGACACTTTCACACACACAGTAGCACTGACACACACATACAGAGTCAAACTGACACATATATATATACAGTATATACATATACATATATACATACAGTCAAACTGACACACATACACTTACACACAGTCACACTGACACACACACACACACACTTCCCTACAGAGTCACACTTGCACACACACTTCCATACAGAGCCACACTTACACATTCACACTTCCATACAGAGCCACACTTACACATTCACACTTCCATACAGAGTCACACTGACACACACACTTCCATACAGAGCCACACTTACACATTCACACTTCCATACAGAGTCACACTGACACACACACTTCCATACAGAGTCACACTGACACACACACTTCCATACAGAGTCACACTGACACACACACTTCCATACAGAGTCACACTGACACACACACTTCCATACAGTCACACTTCCATACAGTCACACTGACACACAGTCACAATTACATACAGAGCCACACTGAGATACAATCACACTTGCACACACACTTACATACAGTCACACTTGCATACACACAGTAGCTGCCTAACCACACATTTGTTCTTCTTTTTTTTTATTTTTTTTATCGGGACTGAGATCTTCAGAAATTGGGTAGGGGGGAGATAGCAGACATAGGGGAGAGAGAGAAAGAAAGAGACAGCAGATATAGGGAGGGGGTGGGAGAGAAGAGAGACAAATAAGTGTCTTTTTTTTGGATATACATTCTCACACAACACACATTTCTATGAATTGTATTGCTGTGTGTTATAAAGCCTCACACACCACACCTTTCTGAGAGTTTCATTGCTGTGCAGCTCTGTGATACACTCTCAAACCACAGATTACTGTTGAGCTCTGCAATGCATTTGTACATACTGCAAGATATTGTGAATTGTATTTTTGTTGAACTTCAGGATACACTCTTAGAGAATATTTAATTTTTTTCATACATATCAAGTTACACCAGGTTCATTGAAGCGACTTTAAAAAATAAAATAAAAAAAACCTCTCTCCAAAATGAATAGGAAATTCCAAATCGTAGAATGGATAATCACTCAGTCAGAAGTTTGAAAAAGAGCTGTCATACTTGAAACCAGTGCTTTAAACGAATCACAACTTCCAAAAATATACTGTTGACGCTATTAACCCTTGTACCCTTGTTGACAATGGCTGTTTTATCACTTCTGCAGTGTTTTTGTTTAGCTGTAAAATTCCTGTTTCTCATAAATGTACCCACAAAAATTATATAGGATTTTTTGGCATAAGAAGGGCTTTCTTAAGATACCATAATTGTGATCCTATAATTTATTAAGAAAATTTTATAAAATATGATGGAAAATTTAAAGAAAAAAAAGAACACTATTTCTAACTTTTAACTGACAATCTTTTATACATCGACAAATGCTAATAAAAAAACAACATCTTAATATATTCTAATATTTGTACTGAGTTTAAAAATAGCCATGTTTAAAAGTTTTTCTATAGTTAGTTATAAAAAAACTGGAAGAAACTAGTTGGTGAAGGGAAGAAAGTACTGCAAAACAAAAAAACACAGCAGGCAGCCAATACGGTCCTTTAACCCGTCCGCATAGGAAACAACAATACACATAGAAAAAAATCTTGGTTCAGGTGATGGTCCTCTAAGGTTTAAATTAGCTTTTATTAAGGTATATAAAAAAAAGAAAAAACAGCATTTAGATTCCACAGAGAACGTGTCAGCTGTCACCTGACACATCTTGTCTTTAACTAGGCCTACAGTGACCGCATTCCTAACACTAACCCCAACCCTTACTATAAAGCTATGGTTAGCCTATGCATTTTTTTTTTTTTACTGTAATGTTGCTGACTGCCCACAGAGAGACAAAAGTTATCACCGCTCACTTCTGAAAACTCTTCAGCAGGGCAGCACAATATATCGGTCTGGGGGGTGATCACAGAGCCCAGGAGAGTCAGACTTGTGTGTTGCTATAAGCCTTAAAAGCAAGCAATTGCAGCAACACCGGTTGAGCATAGGCAGTGATCATTGACTGGTATCTATGCTTGTTTCCCTGCAGGACATACCAGGTACATCCTCCGTCACTAACTGACAGATTTGACCTGATATACCAGGTATGTCTATTGTTGCAATGGAGCTAAACATGTATAATTATTTGGCTGCAGCATTATACATTAATAAACAAAGGTCATTGCTATACAATAAAGATTAAAGCAAAGCATCAGATTCAATTCTGAAACTTTTTGAATGCTGTATCAAAGTATATTAACCTGAAGCTCAGGAGCCATTCTAAATCCTTGTTATAGGTCAGCAATGTGCTGCATGATCACATATACAACTTAAATCAATGTTATTCAAAGAAAATGACACCTTTATAAGGGTTAATGAGCATATGGGTAGTTAATTCAGCTGCACACGTTGTTATAGGCTTTCAATACCCCATACTGAGCTAAGGATTTGTTTTTTTACATGCTGTGAATCTGAATTCTGGTGTGCTTTCTTAAGGACCTGTAAATTCAGTCAGTCCAATCAGCTTTCACCACTGCTGTGCCACATGGTGCAATAACTGACAGGTGATCGGGTTTAGCAGCTATATCATCAGAGCAACACAAAGAAGGTCACTAGACCTTTTTTTATTTCGATTTTATATAATTAGAAAACTTTGAGAAATAGATTCAAGAAATCTTATTCTTTACGTAAGTTCCTTCAGCACATATCAAATGATTTTATAGGAAGAACAGCACATGCAACAAACACAATAAATTTAAAGGCAAAATAAAACCTACATTGGCAAAACTTGTGCTGAATTAGTGTCATTGCTAAGTTTATCAATATAGTGAATATGTGGTTTGAATCAACATTAAAATTGTACTTGTAAAGATTCACAACAGCATAAAGCAGTGCTCTGCAACAGGTGTGCCGCGGTACACCAGTGTGCCACGAGACCAGAGATAGGTGTGCCGCAGCTGAGCCGGCTGGGAAGCTCTTTGTGCGGTGGAAGTAAGGAGCAGGGCCGATCCTAGAGTCACAGACGCCTGGGTGCAGGATTTTTTTGGTGCCCACGTGTGGGCGTGGCTATAATACTAACTCCTCCTCTTAACAAATATTAATTCCAGACTGAGGTATGCTCCTTCTACCAACCTCATAAAAAAGAGAAGTGCTGGGAATTGAGATGGGAATTCACCTGAATTTTGAAATCCCCATCTCACTTCCCTGCAGTTCTCTCTTTCATGAGTAAAGTCCATAATATAATGAAAAGCAACACATTCATTCATAATGTATATATATATACTATAACGAGGTACATGTGATTTTTAATGCCATGTGTATGGATTTTCATTGCCATCAATATTAAGACTATATATAAAGGTGAATTACTATTATTCATTTTGCATGTGATAATCAAGTGTAAAAATAATATGAGATGATAGCATTGTTTCACACTTGATTATCACATTCAATATGAATAATAGCAGAGGCGTAACTAGAAACCACCGGGCCCCGGTGAAAAAAAATGCCCCGGGCCCCCTGACCCCACCATGTAACTCCACCCCAGAAATGCCACTTACATGCCTCCCAACTGTTCCATTTTGTCCCTGGCCTTGTCTTATATCTAGGGTAGCTTTATGCCTATCCCATGCATGCTTAAACGCCTTCATATATTAACCTATCTTCCACCACCCTCTCAGTAAATATTACTTTTCTGACCACGAAAAAAACATTAAAATATTTCCATCCTTTTTTAAAAGCTTGAGGTGGACCCTAAAGCATCTATACTTATATAAACTTTTTAATATTATATTCAACTATTTTCATATGTAATGAAAACTTTATTGAACAATTGTTAATTTCTTCTTATTATTATTACGTTCCTCTGCACCCACATTGCACCTAAAGGTCTTAACACAGCACTATACAGTACCCACAGCACTTGGCTTGTACTCATATTGCACCCACACAATTTGGCATGCCGCAGTCTAAATTTGCCCGCCAGAACATACCACAGTGTCACTTTGTCCCACTGAACTGCCGCTGCAGAACATGCCACAGTGTCACTTTCACCCATAGTACATGTTATTTTGTCCCACAGAACATGCCACAGTATCACTTTGGCCACAGCCAATTTTCCCATTAATATGTCAAAGCCAATTTTCTCATTATGCCACACTTAGCCTGCCCATTCATATGCTACAGCCAGATTGCCAATATGCCCCTGCCAATTTTCCCATTAATATGCCACAGCCAGATTGCCAATATGCCAGTATTAAGCTGCCGGTTATTTTGACCATTTGCCAGTGTTATTTTGCCCATAATTTTCCAGTCATATTTTGGCCATTTGCCAGGGTTATTTTGGCCATTTGCCAGGGTTATTTTGGCCATTTGCCAGGGTTATTTTGGCCATTTGCCATTTATTTGCCCATTTGCCAGTGTTATTTTCCCATTTGCCATTTATTTTCCCATTTGCCAGTGTTATTTGCCCATTTGCCAGTGTTATTTGCCCATTTGCCAGTGTTATTTTGCCCATTTGCCAGTGTTATTTTGCCCATTTGCCAGTGTTATTTTGCCCATTTGCAAGTGTTATTTTGCCAATTTGCCAGTGTTATTTTGCCAATTTGCCATTTATTTGCCCATTTGCCAGTGTTATTTGCCCATTTGCCATTTATTTGCCCATTTGCCAGTGTTATTTTGCCCATTTTCCATTTATTTGCCCATTTGCCAGTGTTACTTTCCCATTTGCCATTTATTTGCCCATATTAACCCCCCAACCCCCCCGAACATACCTGGATGCTGCTCGTCACCCCCCCCGTCTCCGCAGAAATGTTTCCTGCACGCAGGAAATACAGCCACCGGAAGTGACGTTTCCGGTGGCTGTGATGAAAAGCCGGGTCCGCATCCAATGGTTGCGGACTCAAGGCTGCTGCCCAATAGTGACTGTCTCTGTGTGAGACAGTCACACGGGCAGCGGGGGCCCACGGGGCAGCATAATGCATGGTCTCTGGGCAGCTGTCCGGTTTGGCCGCACTTTAAAAAAAAAAAAAAAAATTTTCTTAATTTTTTTTGTGCAGGGGTCGCAGGGCGGCTAGGCCCTTAGTAACATATTCATAACTCTGCTGCTCATCCTTACACTCTCACACAGTTGATCACTGGCACACACTTGATTATCACATTCAATATGAATAATAGTAATTAATCAAATTTTTTCCTAGTAATCTCAGTGGGATTCCCACTCACACTCTGCCACTGACACACACCCATAACTCTGCCACTCACACTTTCCCTCTCACACACACTTACACTCTGCCACTTACACATGCACACTCATAACTCTGCCACTCTTGCTTACACTCGCTCACACTCTGCCAAACACACTCACAAACACTCACTCTGCCACTCACAAACACTCTGCCACACACTCAAACGCACACTCCGTTACTCACACACTCTGCCACTCACACTCACTTACTCTCAGTTTACATAAACAGTAACAATATATATATATATATATATATATATATATATATATATATATATATGCTTGTGGTGTGGTGCTGGATTCTGGAAGAGCTTTGGTGTGGCATGGGTGGGAAAAGGTTGAGGAGTACTGGCATAAAGGACCGATAGTCCCTTTTTAAAATAAATGAACATGATATCATCCATGTGAAACAACTTAACTCCTACCTCACTCACCAATGAAAATATGTAGAAATATAAAAATATATAGATATCTATGTAAACTACTAATAACCTTAAATACCGATTGTATATTCACACATTCCTTACTTTCTGCTATAAAGAAACAATATTTACAAAGAGAGGCTAAACAAACAAACAATGCAATACACATACAAAATGATATGTCAGTACATACCGTAACCCAAATATCAATTTATTTATTAGATGGAAGCAACAAAGAAACAACATGAGTTAAACATTCAGACATGTGATACCACTCTTTTGTTGAACCATGTGTTCCTCGTGCAGACTCAGAGGGGGCTATTAACTAAAATGTAAGTTGCAGGTGAGTATAGGAAAGATGAACATTTCATCTCACCAATTTAGCTATCAATTGTGCAGGGACAAGCCTGGTGAGTTTGCTTAGCAGGGGAGACTCGGCATGTTTGTACCTGCACACTGTATAGCTAAATTGGTGCGATTAAATATTAATCTCACCTGCAACTTACCACACTCAGATTTCAGAGCATGCGGGAAGCACGAGAGACAGCATGGTAGGGTATTTGTGCATCTGGGCAGCGCACAGACATCCAGCTGGCTACCGCTAGACAGCAGGGAGCTGAATTAAAACTATGTGTGATGGCTGGGTAAGACCTGGGTTTGCAATGTGGGTAATGGGGCATGTGGGAGCACAATGTGGCTACTGGGTCACGTCCCAAATGAGCAGTGTGGGTGCTAGGGCATGACCTGGGGTGCTGGAGTAAGTCCTGGCTATGCAATGTGTGTGATGGGGCATGTCCTGGGTGTGCAATGTGGGTGCTGGGGCATGTTCAGTGTGTGCAAGGGGATGCCATGGCAAGGGATGTGGGGACAATAACAAAAGAAGTTCAGGAAAAATATAGTGGGGAGGTGGGGCCCCAGACCATTTGTTCTGTAAGGAGCCCCTCAATTTCTGATGGCGGTCCTTGGTGATCGGGGGAAGGGAAGGCGACTAACTGGTTCCAACTGGATATTACCACGTGCTCTCCAGAGTAAATGCCAACATAAGCTTTGGCCATTTTGTCTGCCTAATACAGAGGCCACACAAAGGTCATTATTTTTCCATTTAAATCCCTGCATTAGAACACTTAACCATCATCACTGGCACACAGCCGGGTGTCAATCCTTCCCCCCTTTAACACCATGGCTGCTATTAGTAAATCCTCTTGAGATGGGTTATACACAGTACACTTGTCCCAGGTTATGAATACAATTGTTTCCCTTTTCAACAGGAAACTGTCGGACAAAATGGATAATTGAACATAAAAGGAATAAATGATGGCTTGCTCCCTGAACTAGCAGTGCCTTGTGCAGCTCTAATGTTAACTAAGCCGTCCCAAAAGGATTCACAGTAAATCACTCTTTCTAGGCACTCAAGCTAGAGAAACCCAAAATGCACTAGGTATCTGTACATCTCTAAACATTCCGTATATTTTGTATTAAACTTGCCAGGGTTCAAGGTTGTGAGTCTGCCTGGTACATGTTGATACATTCTATACATTCTGTAGTATTATTATCAAGCAACTAGGCTCCTTCCGAAAACTCTATAGAACGTTGACCATCCCCAACCCAACAATGAGAGATCATACAAATGACCTTACTAGATATCTAAAAGTGAGAGAGAGCTAGATTTATTTAGACAATTGCGTTATCTTCCATTTTTACTCTACAAATATAAAAGGCCCACCCAGCTCAGACATCTGTTCCTTCCAGTGCTGGAACATTAAATATCTAAAATATTGATAACAAAACTGTTACTGGCAGCGTTGTTATGTTAGGCGACATCCTATCCCTAGACAGCGAACAACAGATGGAATGTTAGACCACTACAACTCTTCCCTTCAAACTATCAAGAATAGTATCTGTTATTTCATATTCACCCTCCTTCTACAAAGAGAGGGATGTGCGGAATAGAAGTATCCATTAAGTATCTCAGTAATATTCTGCTCGTTTAGGAAAATATCTGAGTGACTAATACCCATAATTAAAGCAGCATATTGAGATAAGCATTCTAGTCTACTAAAATATTTGTATAGATGGAGTGGCAGGTAAAACGCAAATCACAGAGAATTATCCACAGATCTAACGCTGTAAAATCATTAAATCATAATTATCAATACTTGTAGTTTAAACAAATAGTGTTTCAGTCTTCTGATTGTGTTTGGCTAAGGACTAAAGCCATAATAGCGTATGCTTAAACTACAATACACAAAGAACATATAATATAACGTAATTGGCTTACCATTAATGTTCAGAATTGCTGTAGTGCACATTTCTATAGAAGTCTAATTGAAATGTAACTAAAGAACTATGAAAAAATGGAGACATTAGAAATCAAACTGCTTTAAAAGAGAATATCAAGCAGAATATGTGGTGAGTGCATGTTAACCCGTAATTGTATTCCAAATAGATAACGTATTAAACTAATCCGTTTTGTATTTTAGTATCATGCATCCAATTCATAATATAATCTTACTTTGAATAACTATAGTGCCAACACAACGGTAAAAATACCTAAAAATGAAAATAATTTAAATATTATTTAAGTATTATTGTCAATGCGATGAATGACAAAATAGAGGATATTCTAGAAAATTATTGTGAATCACCACATTCTTTAAACCTAACATATATTTAGATTTTTTTTTTTTTTTTTAAATGATGCCTACATCTTTACTAGAAAGTGTAAATATAATGTTTCCAAAGTAATACTAAATATTGTGGGCGTTCCACAAAATTGTCAAACATGCTGCACTAAGTATACCTTATTTGGCATGGCCACTTATGCATATAGTTTTCATAACTGAGAATGCTATCAAATATGTCCATCCCTTCTCAAAGTATAAGTAGTATGCAAGTGTATTCTGTATAACATGCACATGCCACTGATATCAGACATATGTGCATTGGGTATTCCCATGCTTCTCAAGTGGCAGATTTGTTCTCCCATGTTATTTAATCATGTATGCATTATACAATTGTATTAACTTATTCCTAAATAGTGAGACTTGAATAAATCATTTGTTTACTATCTATACCAATCTGACATTTTATCAGCATGAATTGTTTTTTTATTTTTTATTTTATGTGGTCAGTTCAGAAACATCTGTAATTTGATGACCTGTCCCTCATATTGTACCACTGTGTTTAACTGTAGTGTATTATTTACTTTCAACCTACATTCGCATAATTCAGAATCGTATTCAAGCCATATCTGTGCACATTTCAATAACAATGTTGGTTATTGTATGTCTCTTATAAGACAGAACAAGGAATGAATCATCATTCATTACCCCACACTCTATCCTGCCTTCCGTAAACACGTGCTCTTCTCCATTGTCTTGAAAACCTTTTATAAATAATATAAAGAGGGGCTGGAATGGATGAGATACACACAGGAAGATATTTGTTTGTACTTCGTTCTATTATATTTACATTTGCTAAAATGACAGCACAACACGCAGAGAGGCAAACCATGATGCATGCTGCCCTTTTAGTATGTTCAGCAGGGAATGTCTGTTTAAATGAAGGAGTGGCTATTTTATCTGTGTTACGTGTACTCAAAGTCTGGGATTTAATGTAATCTTAGGCAGTCAAGAGCCATTAAGGTGTCTCTAAGTGCTTGAGGCATAACGTCCTATATATCTTAAGATGGCGATGACTGGGGAGGAGTAGAAGAGTTTAGCAACAGAAATGAAATGATTGCTAAAACGATATGCTGGATATTAAATATTGCTTTGACATAGCACACTAAGAGATGTTCAAATCATATATATGAAAGTCTCGCTTTTTGGAGTAAAAAGAAATAGGTGTAACACAAAAACAAAGCAGGAAAAATAACAACACATGACATGTTTGATTGGGTTGATGTTCTAAGCTAATCAAAATTGAGCTACAATTTGAATTTTGGTCAATGGTGAAAACATAATGACTGAACCATGCCTGCTATAGAATGCCGTTTTTATCTGCCAATACAAAAAAAAAGGGCAGCCATCCACCTATGGATATGCCTGATGGACAGCAATGGTTTGGGCAATATAAATAGTTTAAGGCTTGGTGGCCATCTTGTTCCCCAGAAATCTTAGCTATTATTATTATTAAACACTGCCTTCAGTTGCACAGCAGTTCACATAATATAAACTCAGACAGGTGTATTTTTAGGAAATGAAAATAGTAATTAGTTTTTGCAAAGCAGAAATATTGTATAAGGTAGAAATATCAGGCATTAGCACGGCCGACAGTATTATTTTATGTGCAGTATTAAACTTTAATCTCTGTGAAACTACAATTGTCCTTCAGGAATTAAGTTCTTTTATGAGCCAAAATAAAATGTCAACTTCAATGGCTTTCTTTACAATAATAATAGACAAGCCATTACGATGTATTTAGGAAAATAACATGCAAAACTGGAAGTTAAAAAAAAAATAACTCACCTTGATTTTTATTTGATAGGTCAACGATATTTCATCTAATAAGATAATTAAAAACATGCAAGCAGCTGGTACAGCGGCTAAACAGATTAATGTAATAGTCTGTAGTCATATGTGCTGGCAAGGGGTTCGCCTTTTTGGCGATGAGAAGGTCAGCTGTCCTTGAGAAGAAGACAAAGAGTGTCTTCTTTCTTCTCAATTGCTTTATTTTTACAAAATAATTTTCTAGAGGTAATAGATTCATAAAAGAACTGACTTAGGAATACATTTATTGATGGAAAACGATCACACTGCAAATGTTTACTCAATAAAGGATGGACTCCATGCCAAATGGCCATTCATTTAATTCTGTTTATAGACTTTTTAGTTTGTTTTGACTTACCTCATAACCACTGTATTCACATAAGTTAAATCTTAAAATTAATGGAGAGTAAATTAAGAAAAATTCTGTGAATCAAAATGTCTGTAAATGGAGGCTTGAGAGCAAGAAAACAGAGCCAAGGTCATAAACTGGGAAATCCAAAAAAGTGTCGACAAGCAGGGCACAAAAAGAAGTGTAAGCTCAAAACACAAGCACTGACTATAGTGAATGCAAGAACCCTCCCTCAGCTCCAGTGTGCCACCCCCACTCAAACCGTCACTGATTCCTCCAATTATGTCACTCCATTGACACCAGGACACCTGGCTGCAACACAGAAGGCACTTGCTGAATGCAGCGCGCAAGTTACTGGAGGACAAGAATGCTGCCTATCATTCAACAGCGAGGCTCGATGGCGGGCAGCTGTGCTGGAGGACCCTTTTTGAGGTAGGGACCCCTGGTGTAGTGCCTGACCTAGCCCTGGAGCCTGACACTATTGGCTCATGGACGACTGCACATGTATGTATGTATAATGAACACACATAGCAAAGAGGAGGGAGCAGATGGCTGGAGTGACTAAGAATGAGGAGACCCATATCCTTAGTCACATCTTCCTGCCTATAGAGGCTTTAGGTGCAATACAGGTTGAGTATCCCTTATAAAGAAATCCAGTATCCAAAATGATCCGTTATCCAAACAGAATGCAAGTGCACAACAGTTTGTTCAGTTCTCTGCCCCCTTAAGCTGTGATATTACCTTTCCATGCATGCTGCGATTGCCCCATGTCCATAAAGGTTAATACACTAGCACGTGTGCAGTCCTGATGCACCAATGGCAGGTTGCCAATGATGCCTCATCTCATAGTTACATCACAGTAAAGGTGATTGATTTGCTCTATACAGTATTTGGATTGATACAACTGGATTTCATGAGTGCTGAGAGACTTTAATATGTCTTATTGGTGAAAATGATCCATTATCCAAAATAATCCGTTATCCAAAATACTGCTAGTTCCAGGCATTTTGCATAAGGGAAACTCAACCTGTACCAATTTTTATCTGACAGCTTGGTACGAGCTGGGTTTAAATCATTCACAAGAAAGAAGAAAGTTCATTTTTCGTATATAAGACAAGGTTTTTTTCAGAGCTTATGAAAAAGTAACTTGCATTACATCCGATGTTGGCTTATAATTAGACTTCTACTCATTATATCCAATTTCAGCTCCTCGATACAATGAAGGCGTTCCAACTAAGGCAACATATGTAACCGAGGCTTGACTCTAACCTTTGTAAGGGGGAGTGTAACGTGATTATTGATAGTGGGGCTCTCAATGCGGAGATGATTAAGTAGATGAATCCCAAACCAGAATTCCCAGAACCCAGGAGAGTGGTGTTCACCCTGACAGCCAATGTTGGAGACCAACCAGAAGTATTGTGGCAGCCATGTTGGATCCGCAAGGAAGATATGCGGCGACCATGTTGGAGTTGCGAGGGGCTCTAAATAAAAAATGATCTGGCCCCAGCAAAATCTGAAGGTGCAGGCATCCTCAGGACCAAGAGGACGTCCCAAGAGTGACAACGAGGAGCGGTCGTCCTTGGGAACATGAGGACACTGTGCCAGAGGTAACAGAGTGTGAATAAGGTGCGTCTTTGTGTACATGGCTCTGGCTTTACAGGACAAGGGTTTTGGTTTACTAGTGTATGCTTGGAAATTAATTTCATGGGAAGTACAAACCTGTTGTGTGTGTCTCTGTGAATAGGTGCCTTTCAAGCTGTTTATGTGTATGCATGCAGACTACATTTACCAGTTTCACCTCAGAAGTCCCGCAGGAAGTGCCGGGCAGCATTGCAGGATGTCTGTGTGCACCAAGCAATGCAAATACAACCACCAACTGCCACTATTAGACACCAGGGTAGTCTGTGGGTGCCTTGGCAGTCCTGAGAGGTGTGCTGGGGGCATATTGGCAAGTCTAGGGGAAGACTGCCAAATCGGGGGGGCAGATTGATAAGCCTGGGGATGCATTTTTACAAGTCTAAGGATGCTTTTTGGAAAGTCTGTGGCGCAGTATCACCCCTGTTCCCATTGACATGTGTGGGGGCAGATTGGCAAGTCTAGGGGCAGCAATACAAATCAGGGGGCAGATTGACAAGTCTGGGGATTTTTTCAATAGTGTCACCCCTGTACCCACTCTGCCCCCCAGTGTCACCCCATCCCCACTTTGCTTCCCAGAGCTACCCCTGCACCCATTCTGCTCCGCAGTGTAACCCGTCTCCTATCTGCTCCCCAGTATAACCCGTCTCCAATCCTTGGCCCCTGCTGCGGACGCCCATGCCCCAGTGTTACCTGTGTCCCAGCTCTGCTTTCCATTGTCACATTGTGTCTCTACTCAGTTCCCCTTTGGGCGTCTTGGAAAAATCCTGATACACTAAGAGAGCCGTGAGCGGAAAAGGTTTGGGAAACATCTCATTGGCAATGTGTCGAGTGATGTGAGGTGTATATCGCAATGCGGAACTGAAAATGGCAGATACCTCTTTGGTAAAAATAAATCAATAAGGGAAATTGTGAAAGGGGGAATAAAAAAATATGTATTTTTAAGAACATAATCATAATACATTAAAAATACAAGAAAGAGGTATATGTGAGGCATTATTTACTGTCTAATCTTTTTTCACTTGGGATCGGCTTATATTTAGGCCTTTTCTTTTTACCCATTCATTAAGATCCAAACATTGGGGGGGCACCTTATAACCAGGATCACTTTATATTTGGGAAAATATAGTATTAATTTCAAATATCATGTTTACCACTATAAAGAATGTTATATAAAGGCACTATTCTACTTTTAATTAAGACTTGTAACTGTTCTAGTTTATGTTTATTATATATGATGTATATATATATGCATACATTGAAACAAATGCAGCCAACATCTCTGGAGACAGTAAAATACACAGAAAGAGGAGGGGAATATGCTTAAACTTCATTGCCTCTATGTTCTCACTAATGAAGAAATTAACATTGTCCTGTCTACTTGAGAAAATCCCAAATTAGATATCAACAAACAATGTTTAATACTCTCTTGAATAACACTTTAATCTCTCCTTTGTTCAAGTTTTCTTTAGGGGATTGCAAATGTCTACCAATCATCATATAAAAAGGCTTTTTAGTGAGATACTCACGAGGAATGTTTTGCTAGTACTACACAAAGTGATTTCTTTGATATTGAGGGATTTTCAGATTTCATTTTTGTGTGAATTATTTCAGGTTTTCCATTAACAAAGGCTGTTTGTCATTGATTTCAATGGTTTAAACAATTTTGCTTTAAACTGAAAATGAAAGTATCCCCATGAAGAATGCCCTGGGGATTGATGCCAGTATCTTTCGGCACACTGTTGGTGAATTGGTGATCACTTGCTGAATGTTTCACCATGCTCATACTCTATAGACTAAGAGGGGGCCAACCTTTCATAGCATGTGCCCAAATTAGTCATTATCTTCAAAAACATTCTCCCTCGTGCCTAGGGTTGCCACCTTTTCTTTAGAAAAATACCGGCCTTGGTACTGTCTCCATAAACATATCATTGGCCTGATGCCATTTTTTTTAACCAGCCTGCCGGTAAAATACCGGCCAGGTGGCAACCCTACTCGTGTCCATGAGAATTTCGAGCAACAGATTATCATTTGTAGTTATTATATATGTGTTTTACGTTATACAGACTTGGCAGAGTAGAGTGAGATGGGGGTAGGTTAGAATATGGGTATGAGGGGATCGGAGTGCAAAAAAGGATTAAATTAGGGTTTCTGAACTAAATATATTGTTTTTTTTCTGAAAATGGTACAGCAACCCACCGGTACCAACAAGTACAGAGATAGGCCAAGGCACTGTTGAGTGCAGGATCTCCATATGCAAAGGACATGAGCAATTGTTACTTTTTACTGTCAGCCCACCTCAGTATAACATTGCTGTGCTTTAGCACATTCCAACACTAGTCACTCTTGATTGGTAACTGCATGGCATTTTTTTTTGCAAAGAGAAGGCTGCACTCTCGCTCCCTGACCTCCACACAATGATGAGTTGTAGAGCTCAGTGTCTGTAACTGGGTGTAGGGCAAACCTGAGGGCTATAGTATGAAAAATATGAAACCTTCCAGTATAAGTCTATATTTTTTTTTGTACCCTCACCCCTTTTTCTGAAATGTATACATCCTTTTAAAAAGAAAAAAAAAAGGAAAATGAAAAAGTTCCATATCTATACTGTAGTTTTCAGTGCACTAGGTGAAAATGTACAACCCATCAAAGAAATTGTTTCTGAAGAATAAACCATATCAGCACTTGGCTTATTACAGACAATGTTTATTTGATTAACAATACAGATACTTTAGCATTCATTGAAATTTCTAACAAGACGACTAACATTGCAAGTCTATTTAGAGTTAAGAGTATACATTTCCTGTTACAAGGTAATACTCTTAAAGTGTACTTGTATAAATAACTAAACAAAAATCCATATATTATGTAGGCCAAATTTCTAGAAAATGTATAAAAATAAAATGAACCAATCTTGTTTTTAAAGTGAACCTGTCATCCACACATGAAGTTCAGAATCTTCTAGGTATAAATTAGACTTGGGCGGTGCCAACATTTTTGGTTTGTCCAAAAGCATTTGAACAATAAAAAATATTTTTTTTAGGTATGTCTAAACTGAATTTTCCATTGACGCATTCGTTGTTGGGCTAAACTCGTCCATTATTTTCGTTTCGGGACTTACATTCGGACGAATGGAATTGTGTTGAAGGGAATTTGAATGAAAGAGACGAATTTTGCCCAAAAAGGAATGTGTTTGCATCCAAGTTCACTGTAGAAAGGCATACAACTTTATTTAACAAATTGGCTACCACATTAAAGTGGTAACATGTAATTTTACATGTACGGTACACTTTAGAGAAAAACTGTGTAAAAAAATAAATGACTTATTTTAAATGTAGAAATGAATTAATGAAATAATAAAAAGTACACAAAATATAAAGAACCTTATTGAGTGTTCTTTGTTCCAAAAAGCTCTAATAGGGAGCAGATATAAGCAGCGCTGTATTTAGCATGAGGCAAACTGCCTCTGGGGGGCGACAAAAAACACTTTTTTTTTGTCAAAAAAGAAGCCGTTTAAGAGAAAGAAAACTAGCTTGCCATTAGAAATGGTGGCTGGGAAGATCGGAAGATCTCCCCTCATCTCCACTCTGCCTGGAAGCACGGGAGTGATGAAGGCATGTAATGGGGGTGATGGGAGGCATGTAATGGGGTGATGGAAGCGTATAATAGGGATGGTGGAGGTTTGTACTGGGGGTGATGGAGGGATGCATAGGGGTGATGGAGGCATGTGATGGGGGCATGTCGTGGGCGTGCAATGTGGGTAGGGGGAGGCTGAATTTTGTCTGCCTTGGGCATCACAAAATCAACATACACCACTGGATATAAGACCTTATTTATCAAGACAAAACTGGTGCTATTTCAGGAAAAAGTGCTAAAATAGTAGTAATAACCATGGAAAGCAATGAAATTCTATAGCAGTTTGCTCCAAATTTAGCACTTTTTTGCCTTGATAAATCTGGCCCATATTGTTTAGAATCTTGGGTCAGGTGGATCAGATCTTCATTCATCTGATCCAAGATGACTGAAGATTAAAGACAACATGTCAGTCTCCTGATGTAGATCTATATCAAGCAAGTAGAGATCAATAACACATTTTATTTGTATTTTTACACTAAAGCATTTACTAGTTAAAACACCTACGCTTGATGAAATCTTTCGATTAGACATATGTTAATTTATATGACCTCCCACAGGCCTCCAATGTCATCATCCCACAATGCTTGGTGCAATTTGCACATGTTAGGTATTTAGCTTTCACTGTTTTGGGGGAGAGAGATGTAGGTGCATCCAATTTGGAGGAAGAAATAAACTTAAGGTCAGTATATAACTTAACCTATATACATGCTGTCGGTTTCACCAGAAAACATATTACTTACATGTTTATATCTATCTGAAGCTGGCCATTTCATAAACAAACATTTTCATGAATGGAAGGTTCACTTTAACAATCAAACTATAGCGATTTCACATATTTGGCAATGTATATATAAAAATACAGTAAAGTAATTTCCTACCTGTAAGATATAAAAATCTGTTCTGAATCAGACTCTGGGTATTTTCTTGTTTCGTTAGTTGATAGTCCTGTAAACAGTAGGAAAAATAAAGTACACTTTATATGTTTAGCAAGTTAACATTAGTATTAAGAATATGTGTGGATTGCAGGTAACTTAAAGGCACACTACCACCAATGAAAGCTCTAATTAGATTCACTGTGCATTTAATTTTGATGTTTGTTTCAATGAATTTCAGAAAATAAAGAAAAAGAAAGTTATATGCTTATTGCCTAGAAACATTTTGTGGATTTTTCTAAGATGTAACATACCGAACAAATTACATCAGGGCTTACTTTACAGCTGCGGGCAGACCCTAAAATGATGTCATAATATACACCCCATGCTGCTTTACTGGCTCCTGCTTATCACTATGATAGACTAGGTGTGTGTGTTTATACAGTACCTTTTTTTTTTTTAACTTACCTTCCAACATAGATATTACAGTCTTATGAAAAGGTAATCAGGACTCAACAAGACAGAGTTATTCTACTGTTTACAAGTAAATGCTATGTTCCATCGTGTCCATATATGCCATAAGTTTACTAGAACTCCCTTCCATTTATTCAAATCCTTTTTTGTGATCTAAGACCTCTGTATTTTCACACACCTTTGATAAGACTTGCAGGGAGACAGTAGTTGTTCTGTATTAGTTATTCTCAGTCAACATCCATAAAATAAATAACAATAAAACAAATTGTTGATATATCTATAAATATATTTTACACCAGAAATGTAGGCTGAAAACTGAGACTTTTTCCATCACAAGTATTTTCCCAATATGTTCCACAAATTCACTGTTGCACACACAGTTGCACATAAAAATCGCACCCACACTCACTAGCACAGAATCACAGGCACACACAGTGACATACACTCACAGGCACACATCTACTGACAGTATACCTCCCAAATGTCCCACTTCTGGCGGGACAGTCCCGATTTTGGGGGTCTGTTCCGTCGAGCTCTACTTCTGGTCCACTTTTATATAAAGTAGTGGGATTAAAACCCAAGTGATGTCCAGGTCCATATGTCCATGTATGTCACAAAATGGAGGCACACAGTAACATAGTAATTTAAGTTGTCCTTTGTACATTTCTGTTAATGAACAGGTCCCTGGAGAGCTCTTTATATTGGCCTTGCACATATTTATATAATGTTATCATGTCCCCTTTGAGACGCCTTTTTTCTAACATATATAAATGCAATTTTTTATGTCTCTCTTCATAACTAAGATCCTCTAATTGTACAGCATATTCAATGTGAAGTCTTATCATTGGCTTGTAAAGAGGCAAGATCATATCCTCCTCCTGTGAATCTATACCTCCTTATATACATGCCAACATCTTACTGGCCCTTGGCCTCTGACTGGCATTGGGCACTATTGTGAAGTCTGTTATCTAAAATTATTCCTAAATCATTTACATTAGTAGTTTTTCCCAGGGAAATACCATTTAGAGTATATGTTGCTTTGTTTTTATTTTTCCCATAATGCATAACATCACATTTGTCTATGTTGAACCTCATTTGCCACTTAATTGCCCAGTCCCCCACTCTGTCCAAATCTTCCTGTAAAGAACAAACATCAAGATTAGCCTGTATTACCTTACCTAATTTTTTGTCATCAGCAAACACTGAGACATGGCTCTCAACACAATTTGGGAGATCATTAATACACAAATTAAAAATAAGAGGGCCTAAAACAGACCCATGAGGTGCTCTGCTTAATACATTCCTCCAATTTGAGGATTTTCCATTTACAACAACCCTCTGCATTCTATCGTATCCAAATACATACATTTGTCCCCACCTATTTCTCTCAATTTGTAGAGTAACCTTTTATGTGGAACTGTATCTAATGCTTTAGCAAAGTCTAAATAGATCACATCAACTGCCACACCTGTATCATGTGAATCATATATAGTAAAATATTGTATTAAATAAACATGAATGAGACAAACAAAAGTGAATTTCTGAAATCACCACGGCAAAATAAAACAAATAAAAACATTTTATTTTTTTGGTGTTAGTGTCCCTTTAAGTGACCATTTAAATATGTATGTCAAAAATGTGTTTTTCTAAATAAATGGCCTCATTAAGATGAATAAAATCTTTTTGAATTATATCTCTATTACTCTTCACAAAACATTAGAAAGTAGCATTTTATAATTTGCTGACCCTCCATTGACCTTCTACAAAAGTTTAAATATTTGCAACTTCAGCTCACAGGCATATGTACATTCCAAAGACGCATCACATGAAAAAACACACTCATCCTTTGTGATGCTTATGCATCTTTTGATACAGCTGTAGATATTGATACAGTCAGAGTATACTGCTACAGCAACATGGAAATTCTCTCCAGACAATGAAACTGTCAGATTTCTTAAATGCTTCTTAACTAGTGTTAGAAATGTCTGCAGTAAAATGTTGATAATTCAGGAATCTCAAGTGATAAATATAAAATTCTAAATATATTTTACGCATCAAACATTGGTCCTTTATTTAAGGTAAATAAAATGTTTTACTCCCTCTCTAATACTATCTGCTATTGCAGATTGAAATATGTTTTAATACACAATCAATTTAGTAGCACTGATCCTCACCATCAACCTTGATTATTGTTTGGTGCATTGAGGGCAGTTATTACATGTCACTGAACAGTTATTTCAGTAAACTGACTCATGCAGAAGTTTGAATCTCCTATCTGCAAGTGGGTTCCAATAATGGGTTCCAATAATGGCCTTCTTTAGGGAAAGTATTACATGTTTATTCTGAAGCCAAGTTGTAAAGGAGGAGCAATCATCCAAACAATTATACAAAACATATCTAAATAATGATCTGGCAGCCCTATAACACTATGTAATAACTGCATCAAGTGACTGATACAAGACCAGCATGGGCTAAATGCCATTGTGGAAAGGATCATAATAGAGGGTTTTGAATAGTGTTACTGTACTGAAATGTTAAGCGCTATATACATGTTAATATAAATTAACTCAAATTCCTGAATCAGATCATTGGGATAACTGTTAACAGGTTGCTGATATTGTATTAAACAAATCCCCCTTACCCAGTCGTTCACAGCATGTCAATCATTATTATCTATTTGGGGGTAATAAATTAAATGGCATGGTAGATATCTTGACGTAGAAACAGAGCATTAAATTGTTCCCTGGATAGCACAGCAGATAAAGCACACTTGTCTTCCTAGAAAATTACTATTAAATATATGAACACCAAGAGACACTTTTATGGGCATATAATAAAGAGAAAATGTATGTGGGCACCAAAAATAGCCCTGTACTGCTCAGAAACACTACCAGTGTCCATCAAGCTAGTAAGAAGGTCACAATAGTCTGCAAGATGTTGTATTATGGACTTATATAAACAAAGAAACATGGGATATGTAGTAAGGGATAGAGAAGTATGAATAGTTACATAGCCAAATACAAATATATATATATATATTTGTATCAGATGTACAGAAGTAGGCAATGATAATAATATGTGATAGAGATTAAACAGGGAAGAAAGCAGGCAGTAGGAGATTTGTTGGAAACAGTCCAAGATCTGGTGGTGATAGATGTGCTACCTAACAGGATATATAGGGCTTAGCTAAGGCCATTCCTTGTCTGTAATACTGCCAGTCTGAAAGATTAGTAAGTAGGCCAGCGCTGTATTTACCGTGAGGCAAACAAGGTAAGTGCCTAGGGCGGAACTTGCCTTGTATGCCTTTAGGGGCGGCACAAAACGAAAAAAGAAAATATAAAAAAAAGCCGCCCATTTACAAAAAAAACAAAATGTGCTTGCCGGCAGAGACGGAGGTGAGAGGAGATTGGAAGATCCCTCCTCACCATCACTCTGCCTGCCAGCAGGCTGCACGGGGAGCCGAACAGGCAGCACAAACCTCCGTGCTGCCTGTTCGGCTCCCCGTGCAGTGTGACAGGGAAGTGCCAACAGGACACGTGACCGGCGCTCTGACGTCAAACTCCCGCCGGGTCACATCACCTCTCTGCACAACCGCCGGGGAGCCGAACAGGCAGCATGGAGGACACTGCCACTAGCCACCAGGGCAGCACAAAACCATGATACACCACTGAAGTAGGCACCTGCATAGATCATGCCTACAAGTTGACAAAAGAGAATACTGCTTTAATTCACTTGCTATCAGTCTCCACCTGGTAAAATACAGGGAATAATATGTAGACTCTTGTCATAATGTGAATAATTCCTGGATGAGATACAATAGTGAGATTAGTAGGTGATATAGAGAGATTCTTAGGATTTGTCCTGTCAATGTTTTAATATTCTGGAAGTTGGATCTACAATGCAATGACCTGATAGGTTGAAGGTGAGTATTCTGGTACAACCCGAGAATAAGGACCTCACCATACACTGATGGAGGGAAGTACCTAAGAGCGTAATTCACAGATGGATGTAGATCTGGATTACGGTCACAGGAGCAATCAACTGGATACAGGACACACAGCCACTGGTATTAAGAGACAGGATAATGGACGAACAGCCACTGGTACTGAGATACTGGGTACGGAGCACAGAGCCACTGATACTGAGGCACGGGATACAGGACGCAGAGCCACAGGTACTCAGGCACGGTATACTGGACGCAGAGCCACTGGTACTGAGGCACGGGATACTGGACACTGAGCCACTGGTACTGAGGCACGGGATACTGGACACAGAGCCACTGGTATTGAGGCATGGGATACTGGACGCAGAGCCACTGGTACTGAGGTACAAGATACTGGACGCAGAGCCACTGGTACTGAGGCACAGGATACCGGACACGGAGCCACTGGTACTGAGGCATGGGATACTTGACACAGAGCCACTGTTACTGAGATACTGGGTATGGAACAGAGAGCCACTGATACTGAGGCACGGGATACTGGAGGCAGAGCCACAGGTACTGAGGCACAGTATACGGGACACAGAGCAACTGATACTGAGGCACTGGATACTGGATGCAGAGCCACAGGTACTGAGGCACGGGATACTGGACACTGAGCCACTGGTACTGAGGCACGGGATACTGGACGCAGAGCCACTGGTACTGAGGCACGGGATACTGGACACTGAGCCACTGGTACTGAGGCACGGGATACTGGACACAGAGCCACTGGTATTGAGGCATGGGATACTGGACGCAGAGCCACTGGTACTGAGGTACAAGATACTGGACGCAGAGCCACTGGTACTGAGGCACAGGATACTGGACACGGAGCCACTGGTACTGAGGCATGGGATACTTGACACAGAGCCACTGATACTGAGATACTGGGTATGGAACAGAGAGCCACTGATACTGCGGCACGGGATACTGGAGGCAGAGCCACAGGTACTGAGGCACAGTATACGGGACACAGAGCAACTGATACTGAGGCACTGGATACTGGATGCAGAGCCACAGGTACTGAGGCACTGGATACTGGATGCAGAGCAACAGGTACTGAGGCACTGGATACTGGACACAGAGCCACTGGTACTGAGGCACGGGATACTGGACGCAGAGCCACTGGTACTGAGGCACGGATACTGGACGCAGAGCCACTGGTACTGAGATACTGTTACAGAACACAGCCACTGGTACAAAGCAGAGTTAGTAAGGAAAGCCAACATCAGGATAACAGAAGTCAGGGAGAGTGAGAGTAAAGTCAGGGTCAAAATCACAGGGAGTGAAGATCGGGAGTAGTCAGACAAGCCATGTCAGGAACACAGGAGTCAAAATCACAAACATAGCACAGAAGCCCCAAAAAGGTCCAGAGAAACTATCAAATACAAAATTGGCGCAAGTAAGGTGAGTGGGAAATATGTTTTGTGTAATTTTCCTTTAATTCCCCACTTGCACTCCGCAGCGAGCGGCCATGCTGGAGACCAGAGGACTCCGGAAAGTAGGTGCTGCAGGTTCCTGCCAGGAGGAGCAGGGGTTACTAATGTATACATTTTCTAGATTTTTATCAGCATTTATTTTTATAATGTCAACAAATTCTGAGTTATAATATTTAGTAAAAAATATTATTGTATCCTCTGACTTTACAGACAAACCGATATAACTTTAATGGTTATAATTATTACAAGGAGCTACATACATTTAAACTATTTTATATAAAATGTTCAAGTAATGTTTTTTATTGTGGGTATGTATGTGTATAGAGTATACATTACTCCTCAAAGTTGCTGAAGGTCCCTACTAGTAAAACAACTTAATGCCGAGGTAAAGCAGATTCCACAGTATTGACATTATAAATCACAATATATCACACCAGAGAAAATAATGGAGCTTGTTACATCTGTATATTAATAGCTCTGTGTAACATATAATTGTCTTAAAATGTGTGCTTTGGGTTATTTAGTGTGTGCCCTATGGCATTTCCAAGTTGAAAGTGTGAAAGACAGGGAATTACTGGTAGATTAATGCCCTGTAATGTTGGCAATCAGATTTCCGAATTATTTAATAGAAAACATTTTAGCCTATAACTAAAATGAGAGGTTGATTGAGTTTGACAACAGACTGGAGTTTGCAATACAGCTGCGGGTTGGATTTTTTATTCCGGAAAACAAATGCATTCAATATGGAAAATGTGGATGCCATAAAACAAATGGCAAATTGTCTTCTAATATCTGAAAATAGGCTTTTATTGGAGGAATATGTGGCTTTTATTGGAGGAACATGTGATTTGGTTGTCTGTAGATTTATGTCTGAGATCGCACACAGAGAATCATTTTAAAAACCAAACATTTGCACAAACTAATCCCATATACGTGGTTTTCATTATGATATATTGATGCAATCATTTATGGGCTGGTTATAAATGACCGATACATTAAATATAAATCATAAATAAACCGGGTTGCCTTTTGCGTAATTTATGCAGCACTTGAAACCTAACACAGTTGCCCAAATGAAAATAGATTGAAAAGGTTACAACATAGTAAACAGTTAACCTTGTGACGGTGATCACTGAAAGTACAAACAAATAGATAAGATGCTCTCCAATAGCACTAGTGATAGGAAGGTACACAGAGAAACGGTACTTTAATTAATATATCTATAGAGAGATGCAAGTCGGGGTGTCTTTATAGCATTTCTGGTGCAAACTTCAAATTGAGAAGCACTCAGTGGGAACAGTTAATTGCTTCCATGATGATTGCTCACTTTTAGACACAGATTTCTTTTCATATATAACACTCAATGGAGTAGTTGCTATCCTACCCATTAGTTAAATCACAAATGGTGATTTAATGACAGTCGGTAAAAAAACGAATGTCAGATTTAAACACAAAAAAAACACGACTTGTATGTGCAGCTTAGCGCAGCTGCTATTTGCACACTTCAACCCTTTATGTGCGGTGGGGAACACAACCTTCTAAAATTGCCCCCAATACCCGCAAAAAAAAAAGAATACACCCTTTGAGTGCCATAAGGGTGGAAAGTGAAAATTATTGCCCACCCCCTGGCATACAAAAATAAAATATTACCTGTAAAAAAAAAAGAAAAAAAAGATCTCTCTCTAAAAAATACATGCCGGTATTTTAAATTATACTCTCAGCCAATCAGAGGCCTCCCTGTCCCATCCCTGCCATTGGCTAATTTTCAAACCATCCTTCTATTGGTGGTTTGAAAACCCTGCCTGACCATTGTCTGACAGAGTCTTCTGGGCTGGTATTTCAATATCAGTTGAGGGCAGACTGAATAGAGCTAGGTCTGTGTATTTCTATTTTTTGTCAGGGATTTATTTATAGACAGTGGACATGGCAATTTTTTTTCTCATGGGGCCTCCTGCTGGCCCCTGGGTGTGCAAGTATTTTTTCGGGGAAATGTTAGGGAGCGGAGGGTGACTATTACACCCCAGTGCCCTATTTAACTTTTAATGGGAAAATCAGGAACAAACACAGTAATATTATTTTTGGCTTATATTTGGTTTTCATTTGTATAATGAAAACCAAAATGATATTTAATAAACTTTAGTATTTTCAGATTGATCAATGAAATGTAGTTTTCTTATTAATGGCCTAATTGTGGGTCAATAATACTATTTACTTAAAAACCATATATGATTTATTGATGTGTAATCTTACATAAAATATTATTAATTACATTTTTAAGCACAGTACATATTCTAATTGTCATGTGAAATAAGGCATCCTCTAACGTTGATTGACTTATCCAAATATAGTATAACAAATAATGTTGTAGCATTACACAGATAACAAAAAAAATGCATACTCAATGTATACATTATTACTGAACTAAAAAGTTATTTATGCAGAAGGTATAGAAATTTGCATTCAGGAAGGATGAATTACTCTAGAATACTATAAATTAGATTAACGTGACACATTGTACAATAAAATTGTATACATTAGATGATGCCTTTTCCCCCCCGTTATAATGAGGTTATGTGTTTTGGTTCCATATTTAGACTTTTTACTAATCTCAGGAGGTATAACAGGTAGTTAGAATTACAGTCCTGAAATAATTATAGAACATTGACAACAAAAGAAATGAATCTTAATTATTGAATGTTTCATGGCAGCTAATAACTGGTTGGTAAAAGCAATGCAAAAATTACAGGATACAAGTTACACTACTTGTTAGACTACTGCGTTAACTCTGATCCACATCTAGGGTGATTTATTCAAATAAGTAGACAGGAAGACAACAACAAATAAAAATAAAAAAGACATTTAATCCTGTCTGTTCCAGAGGTTCCAAAACTCCTCCAGATTACTTGCACACTTTCAGATGTAATTGTGGGGGACAAGCTGGACCCCAGTGATCATCCATCTTTGTGGGTTTGTATATACAGAGTGTGACAGTTTCACTGCACACAATCCAAGGTGTTAGAGTTTGGAGAAGCCCTCCTCACAGATGGATTGGTACATAAGAGACTGTTTGGCAAGACTGTGGTGTCTAAGTATAATATAAGTATATGAAGACAGATGAACATGTATAAGAAACATAAGTCAGTTTGACTGGCCACAGAGTTTGTATTTTATAGCTAGGCAGCCTGTACAGATAAAGTTGGAATCCTTTGCCTGACTGATCTCACCCCATGAAAAAAAAACAGACAGTAAGTAGTTTAGTCAATACAGGTATAGTTTTGCCCACTTAGCACTGCTTAGTTTGTATTTAGTTAACAGTGAAGGGATTATATTATTGGAAAACAGAAGGGAAAGAACAATGTAAACATACTAAAGAAGAAAGTACTATAGGATCAGATAGGAGACAGATACATCAAATGAGGGTAAAGCATTTAAGAACAGAAGTCATAACAAAGTAATTTACCAGTTTTACACCCGTAGAAATGAATTAGTTATTTTTGTCAATTACCCTACTTGATAAACCTGAAAACAAAAAACAAAAAAGTTCAGGCATTGGGAATAAAGGATGGGGGAATTCCATTCATTGTCAGTAGTTAAAAGAACATTTATCATCAAACGTGAAAACAGGACATGTTTTCATTACCGAGTAAAAGCACGGCTGCTCCTGTCCCTGGATTAAGCAATGATATAATCTTTCTTTCGTTTAAGACTGCTTTCTCAGTGTGCTGGAGATTTTTCCGTGTTGGCAATGGTCAAGTCATTGTGACATTGCAAGGCTATAGTGAGGTCATAGTGACATTGCAGCCAATAAGAACATCCAGGTCACAGACGTCTTTCAGGCCCAGGAAAACAGGTTGCTTTTATATAAATCCTCCACATTTTGTTTCTATAGACAAGGTATTTTAAATCTGGTTTCATCATTTGAAAGTTACAATAAAGCCTATGTTTTACCGTAGAAAATTAATTTTAAACATATTAAAAATGATATTATTTTCTGTATTGTTGCCTCAAGGCACTAACATAAATGGAAGGCTGGATATAGATGGAACAGTTCCCTTAAGACTGCTGAGCTGCCATAGCAACTTGCACCAACATGAACCAACATTATATCACATTGAGCTGTCCCAGTGCAATACTGCTGTGATGCCATAGCAGTGTGCTACACAGCATGTACAACACTGAGGTGCTTTACTGTGAATGAGAAACCCCTGGAAATGAAAATTGGAGACAAATTATATTTTCTATATTTACAAAAAAAAAGAAAAAATATTTCTAACTCTCTATAAGTGTTGAGGAAATTTTGCACAATGGGTTATATCTCAGCTCAATAGTATTGTCAGCATTAAATAATTGTGTTTTACTTCACTGTCTCTGTAATTTGTATTATGGAACACAGCTCTCATACAAGATAAACTTAACACTGCACAGACTCTACTGTCTAGTGGTGAGGTGTCACAACCAATAGCACAATACGTTGGGTTGTTAACAATTCAAGTTAAGTACAAACATGTAACACATATTTTACTTGTATTAAGAAAGGCGAGTAAAATGTTTTGACTAAAACCTTTTAAATATTTGTTATAGTGACAATAACTAACTGTGCATTGGAACGTACAGGTTTTGAATACGATCCAGTTGTCAAATGTTCTATAGATTGTTGCTTAGATTATTGATGTCTAACTGGAGGGCTTGATGTAGGCCTCAAAGTTTTTTTGAGCAGCTCTTACACTGGCAAATATGTCCATAGGGTCTATTGTGCTACCTCTTAAATTATGCCTGAACCCCCAACCTATGCCTTGTATGTTATGTATCTACACTAACAAAGGTAGACAAGATTGATGATTTAATATAATGGCTACAATTACAAAAACATGGCTACAGTTTTATGAAAATACACTTGGGCTATACACTCAAAAGGTGAGATGTGGTGAGTTTGCATTGTGCAGGGACAAAGCTGTTTAGCAGGAGAAACTCATCAGGTTTGTCCCTGCATAATGTATAGCTAAACTTCAACTTACTTCAACTCACCTTTTAGTGCAAAGCCCCCAGTGTTATTTATGCACTTCCATGGACACTAGACCCCCCAAAAAACTGATGTAAAAAAAGAGAGAAAAACAAGCAGGTGACAATTATTCAGCATCATATATATTAATTGCCACCATTTTCATGAAACATTTCCGATATTTTTTCAACCATACTTTATACATGGACTCATCAATAAGACAATATATAATAAAAAAAAACAACACAAAATTGTGATAATACAAAGAAATTGGACTGTACAAAATAACCTTTTCATCATGAAATCATTTTCAAATGTACTGTATAAAAAGCCTGAATTGTGTTTAGATAGAAGCCTGGCTTAAACATTCATTACATTGTTTATAAAGCTTTATTTTGCCTACGGAAATGCAGATTGTGTATACAATGTCTTACACTGTTGTAATGTACAAAAAATACACACACACACAAAAAAAAAAAACAAAGCAAAATCTTTCACATTTCTAGAAAGTAATGCTTTATGTTTCGACTTTTATAGATTTGTGTCTAAATGGTTTGTGCACCTATTAAGATTTTGTTTCTTGCAATGAAAACAAAATTGAATAGTAATTTTGTTTCATTAACAATATTAAAGTGAAGAATTCAGTTTGGTGTGTGGGGAAATAGCAATAAAGTTTTCAAGAGGAAAAAAAATGGCTTTGTTCCTTCAATCCCTAGTTGAAATTAATTATAGCAAATGTTTATGAAAACATCTGTTCCATATAGTTATAAATTCTTAATTTTAGCATAGATGAGTCCAAGCTCTCTTTATTGTTTTGAAAGATAACAAAGTCTGACAAATAAAAGGTATAGAAGACAATGCATAATGAATTTGCATGCGTAATGCACCCCGTTTGCAAACAGCAATTTCATAAGGAACTTAAGGTCCTGCCATTAACTAACAAATGAATAGCTAGGAAATGTCTAAGTAAGAGCATGTTTTTTAGTGAGCAAAGCAAAACCATTTCCATTGTTGTTTGTTTAGAAAGTACAGCCTTTGGGGGGGGGGGGGGGGGGGGGGGCTCCGATGATCCCCAAAGGGCTATTGTCCATTGCAGGTGATTGCAAATTCATTACCTTCAATCCCTCGCATATTCTGTTCATTTTTAAAGCATATATCATTTTGTTTTTTAAATACATGTAAGCATCAGTAGGTGTTTGTTGGTGCAGAGGGGAATTCAAACATGTTAGTTATTTACCATTATTTTTCATGAATATGGTCACATGTTGATATATACTACCAACGATTTCTGAGAATTTAATATAAAACATTGGGCATAGTACAAAAATAGAGATATGAATATGATATGAAGATGCATGTGTGTTAATTGAAATACAGAAAATCGGCACATTTTATTTAAGGTTTTAAGGCATAATATCAACTTATTGATAAAAAAAAATGGCAAAATGAAACCCATATTTACAAAAGCAGTGCAAAGACTATGTGTGTGTGTGTGTGTGTATGTGTATGTGTGTGTATATATATATATATATATATATATATATATATATGCACATGACTGTGTGTGTGTTATATCTATATATATATTTCTATATGCACATGACTGTGTGTGTGTGTGTGTATATATATATATATATATATATATATATATATATATATTTATTTATATATGCACAAGAATGTGTGTGTGTGTGTGTGTGTGTGTGTGTGTGTGTATATATATATATATATATATATATGCACAAGACTATGTGTGTGTATATCTAGCTATATATATATTTACATATGCACAAGACTGTGTGTGTGTATCTATATCTATATCTATATTTATACAAGAGCAATGCACAAGACTATGTTTATATACAAAAGCAGTGCACAAGACTGTGTGTGTGTGTATATATATATATATATATATATATATATATATATATATATATATAGACAAAATCTATCACTCATCTGAACAAGTATTTATTAGAAAATGGTGCTGCTGGAATTACCAAGTAGTTATATATAATACACAGTGATATATATTTTATTTGTATTATGTATTCTCCCCCAGACTCCAACAAACTACATATAAAACTATTGGATATGCATTTTAATGAAACTATTTTTATTTACTTTTAATTAAAAGTATATGTCTGAAAATACTCTAAATTATTATGTATGTAAAGTATTTAATGAAAGCGCTGCAATTAGACTAATAGAGGTCTTCTGCATTTTTTGCCTGCTTGTACAACCTTTGCGACATTGCACATTTATATTATCCATTTGTTACATATTCCCAGCAAATACCTAATAACTAGCACGTATTTCCACTTCTGAGCAAGAGAGGGTGCAAGAGAGTTTAAGATAACAGTAGTATCACCTCTGGTTGGAAAGTTGATCTAGTACTGCTCTTTTTGGAGTTCCTGAACAACACCCTTTCAGCAGTGTTAAACTCAATTTACACCAAATACACTTTTAAAATGATTAAAAAGAGCAAGCTCCAGGCACTGCTCAGAAGCTGAGAATAATGCCGTGAGCAAAGAAATTAAGTGCACTACACTTCTGATATTTATAAAATAATTATTAGGACATAAAGTTGATGCGGCAGATTAAACTTCAATATTTCTTTTTTGAGGGAAAAAAAAAACTACTTTAAAAAATGCCCCGTGCGCACATTAACAGCAGGAATTTAGTCTGTCACACGATACCGGAGGGTTTCACTATCAAAGTGACTTGTTTTATCCCCTTACACATAGCGGGGGAGGGGGGGGGGTGATGGGGGGGGGGGGGTGATTCGGTGAATAATTTCCAATTCGGTGTCAAACATAAACGTATCTGTCATACAGAATGTAAGACTTTTTTTTATTTTTTTTTATTTTGAAAGGTTTTAAATAGTATGTAAAAAAAAAAAAGTTTGCCAAAATATAGAAAAGTATATTATTATTTAACCTGTTGTGTGCCAAGTAGGAAGGAAAGCAATGTGTTGTTCAGCTTCAGGAAGGATAAACACAAGTCAGGATGTAGTAAATACCAAAACTTGAAAAAACAGAGGGTTATGTTTTATAGTTTTCAATTGAACAAAGGTATCCTAAACAACAACAAAAAAGTGTTGTACAATGCAAAAACATATACCTGCATTGCTAAAATGGGATACAAATATAAAAGGTTACACCATTACTTTATTAGCACTCTCTTTAAAGAATATGAAGAGCTCATATTGCATCTTCTATGTCATACTATATAAAAGATAGGGGTGGGGACACAACAGGACTACATTCATTTAGGAACCTTGGCAAAACATGTTTATTTACTTGCTATGGATTGAAAGCTCTTGTGAACACAGCTCTAATCTTTTTGTGTGCCAGTGCTTTTTCTCATAGTTGTTCCCTAATTGTTTATATCTTATCTCACATCAAAAGACCTATAAAAGATATAGTATCTCTGTAGGTGAATCACAATACACAAATTAATCAGTTTTTGTTAAAGTGAGCACCTTGCGGGAGAAACATTTTCTTTTAATTATTAGACAATACAAAGGATCTGTGTCCAGAAAATACCAAGTGGAAGAAGACAAACCTTAAAAACATGTATGTTACAAATAATGAATTATACAAGGAATAATCATTTTGATTTCTTTATTTTTTTTAAAGTTACTATATTCCTGAACAGACAGAATTCTTCAATTTAGAAGAATCGATTAAATATAGGTGCATAGATAATGATTAGATAGAGAAGATAACCAAATAGACACAGTTAGATACATTAGATCAAGACAGATAAGCTGTCTAGAGAAGACAGCATAGATGGAATCATTTTTTAACTGTTTCCAAACCATGCAAAGCAAAGAATAAATAAGACAAATCTAAATACACTTTATAATCAAGAACAAGAGTACTACGAAAATTATTTTCTAAATACTGTCAGAGAATTCACAATGCAACATTACATTATTTTACATGAATTCATAAGATTGTAAACTTAAGTTTGAATAGATTCAAAATCTGTATTTTCTTTCATATTGTGCAGCCAAGCTGAAAGTAGTGGAGTTGGGGGCTTTAAAAATAAGTAATAATTATAAAACTATTTGGAGTTGGCTACTGTATAAACTTTAAATACATGTATATACAAGCGGAAAATACATTTCTTGTTACTGCTAAACTTATAATAACATTATGTTACCTAGTATGTATATATGTTGTTTGCATACTGTGCAGAGCTATCCAACATGACAGCACTTTATAAATAAACTCATAAAAGTCAAATAAACTGAAAAATCATCAATAAGGATTAAGTATTCTAATCTAATCCAGTAATTATGTATCTATCTCCTTGAATGGGAACTGAAATATTTAGTTGACCAATTTTAATGTCAGTTTTCCAGTATTTATAAAGATGCAAAGATTTTTGTATTTTTTGAAAATAAAGATTCTAACGTTTTTAACGATCCTCATTTTTGTAGAAGTGTGAGATGACTCCCAGGTGTTTTGGAATGTAAGTACATGCAGTAAGACAAGTATACACCTTCATGCATGCACTAAGCTAAATAAGTGTGACTTGCTATTGTGAATACACACAATGTTTAATCATCCATGTGATATTTAACAGTGATACTTTTGTTTCCTATACATGGACAGGAGAAAAAAAAACCCTGTGCATTAAACTGTAAGGAAATTGGTACAATCAGCTTTAAGAGACTATAAACCTAATTTTTCCACTTATGATTATAATATCATCAGTAGCCCTAATATGAGTATAAATTGGTACATACCATTGTATTCTCTGACTGTCTGCTGCCTGTCTAACATGGAAGATGATCTGGTCACCAACTGTCACTTACCGCTAATGCAGTTGGTGACCCCTGTCTTACATGCAGTCAACAGAGGGGATCTTGCGTGTACAAATCAACGTCACTCCCAGTAATAGCAGAGGAAGAGCACTAGATACAAAAGACCCCAGACAGAAGAGACTGGTCGGTCTGATTAGCTCAGCGCATTATGATCAGCTCTGCCTCGCATGAGAGGAAGAGCTGAGAGTAAAGGGGAGGTACCAGATTCTTTAAAATGTTGCTTTTATCAGTGAAGCAAAAGTTTAAAAAGTTCCTTTTGGGCCACATTAATAAGGCATTCAGCAGCTATATGAAACACACCATTAAAATGGTCCCCTTATGCTACAGTGAAGCTTGCCAGCTCCTCCTCTCCAGTGAATGGACAATACTTAATTTAAACATTAAATGTTATTAACTGGTTTAATAGTATTAGCAAATTAATTTTAATATAAGCAATACGGTGCAAATGTGTGTGCGGGAGATGGGTTTAACACATGGTATTTAAATGAGATGTAGATTACATGTAGTGTAAAGCCTTTAAGGCACATTAATTCCAGCGGAAAGCTAAGAAGTGAAAAGAAAGAAGAAGAAAAAAAGAAGCCTGCGTACACAATGGCGAACGGATACAAATTTAGATGGAAAGCAAGTATGTGTGCATGCCTCATGAAGGCCATGATCATCCGATTACTGTTTATACAACGCTTTGATTGGATCTTCATATTTGTCTATGTTCTGTGTGTCACAAGCACTTTGTGCTGATGAGGAGCCTGATACTGATTGAGTTAAAATATAATCTGTATCCACAAAGCCTGTATTAAAAAAATAAAAAAGCCATCCTTTGTTTGTGTAGAGGAACCCTACACGTGTCTTCAAGCTGTACACTGAACTTCATGATGCTTAGAGTGCTCACAGGACCACAGTCCAGGTTAAATATATTCGATTTTTCACGGTCAATGTATTTTAATACTTTCGGTATGTAACATAGTCTTCAAGCCCTAAATGATTGGTGATCAGGAAGGACAATCACGAAAATATGTCCCACGGAGGATGAGTGATTGTCCTGGCACATCATGACATGCTGTAATAATTTTTAATTTGCCACTACAGGCTGCCTTCGAGCGGAGGCCAGGGCTTGGCGAATATTTGGAGTCAAAAATACCAACTCAGGAGCCAGCCTAGTTATTTTTAGGAGCCCGGGGACATGGTTCTTCCATAGAGGGCCCTGGGACCCATTGGGTCTGCAATTGTAGAATAAGGAGTGACTAATTACAGTATGGGCAGCCTGCCCCTGAACCCCAAGCACCATCCAGCCCCCAAGAACCATTCAGCCCCCACAAATGTAGCAGCAGTTTGATGCCTAGGCACTGGGGCATTTAAAAGTGAAAAGAGGTGCAGCCCCAGCCCTGGGGTCAGTTGCCTCTCTTGCCAGCCTTCTTGCCTGCACAAAGGGGTTAAAAGAACAGCAATAGGTAGAATAAATGTATAAAGCATCATGTTTAATTGTTAAAGAGGTAGTATATCCACATAATAAAGGTTTAATCAGCCAAAATAAAATTTTTGGTTAATTAAAATACAATTTCATTGATGCTCATAGTGTGCACTGTTCAAAATCTATTTAACAGGGAGTTATGCCACTTTCTAAAAAAAATATTATAATCAACACATTTGAGTTAAAGTGATTTTCTCCCTTTTTAAATGATCTGTCATGCTTTGTTTAGAAGATATCACTGATCTAGTTGGTTATGAAAAAAGCACTATGACCATTCTTATTATTCTCCAGTGGTTGCTTGTGGGTGTGATCGGGACAGATTTGAAGACCAATACATGCACTAACAATGGCGTATCTGTTACGCTGGCAGTACAAGCCATTTATGGGTGTGTCCACTGGTGACAGACTATCACTGTGTTCTGAAGAATCCATGAAGTCACTTTAACTGCCCTATAAATAGTGATATCTAAGGTTTAATCAAAGTGTAAAATGTAAACTTGGGTAGACAGACTCATACTTCCACCACTTGGTGACATGATCTTCACTACTGGTCTGTTGCACATCAATCCTCTGTGACACATTGAATACAGGTCCTAGCTGGCGGGAGATAATTATCTCCTAGCAGCTAAGGTTTGGAGTATCAATACATGTCAATACATGATTCAAGAATGAAATACAAAGAACCTCCATCAGGCTGAGCAGCTCACTAGTTGTATAGTAAGCGGATAAGATGCAAAATGTCTGATTGACTGTTAATGCGGAGTATAAATATATAATGAAAATTAAATACAATGCCTATGAAAATTATATACAATGCCTATGGAAATTATATAACAATGTCTATGGAATTTGGAAGAAAAAAACCCATTGGCTTTTTCAGATGCATGTATTAATTTCTCCATACCCAGCTCATAGCTGATTAACTGACATCATTAGTGTGTGACATCAGTCTAACAGCTGAAAGGATGCTGCTGATGCACTGACGTCTTCCCCGATTCTCTACTTTTGACAGTTAAAGTAAAACAGCTTAGCCATGAACCACATATAATTACGTTGAAACAAAAAAAAATCATGTTTTAAACAAGCAACTGAAGGACTCTATTCATTACTATGAACTCTCTGGGTTTGTCAGATGTTTGCTGGACCACTTGTGTAGGGCTCTGCTCTTTAATTAGGGAGGAGTTCTCCTCAGCTCCACTTACTTTCTTATGCCCTTTTATGCTCATCTGTGCTGCAATGAAATACAATCAAACAGCTGAACGAAAATATTACCAGGACCCAAAGGGAGAGGAGGACTCTGGGCCACGTAAACAGTAAAATATGGGGAACATGATCTAATTGGTACCATAACACAAGAAGCCAGCCATCTGAAACTGAAACTAAAATAGCCTTATCAAGACACTAATGTATCCCAGACACAAAATCCTAGGCTAACTCCTAATTTGTATGTTTGGCTCCTAATGTCTACAAATATTTGTCAAACCCTGATGCATCTGAAATGAAGATCATATGATGAGCCCCTTAGTAAATCCCTGGTGAGTGCTCAGTAATGTAGTCAAACAGTCTTTAACGACTGATGCAAACATTTAAGATACCTCCAATCAAAGCGTCTCAGCATCAGCAAAACAATATGTGCGAGTGTTTTGTGTGCACAAGTGCTACCGAGCAGAAAATAAGGCTATTGACTACCTATTCACAACCAATTCTGTGAATGATAGCAATAGTAGAAATCATTGATGTCTAACTAGTGAGAACTACTGTGGGCAGAATTTGGCCCTCAAGGGTTTTTGTACGGATACTATCCTGGCTAAAAAAAAACCCCATAGGTTCTATTGTATTACATCAGCAAATTAATATTCTGCACCCCCCAGTCTATGCTAGTGTCAGGTAGATCTTGCTATACTTGAAACACGTTGAACAACACTGAAAGCAAAGGTTTTAAGCAGGGAGCGTGGACAAGGAACTACCCCTGAAATACTGGTGCGATGTGACCCTGTGAGTGCCAGAAAGTAGAGTAATAAATGATCCTATAGTAGTGGAACATTAGCATATAGATTTAAAGTCTCTCTTTGAAATGATAACTTTTGGTGATCCAAATTGATCTAGTCTATTGGGTATTTTTCTCTCCCTTTGGTCCAGCCAATTCTGCATGTAGAAATGTTATCTATGCTGTCTGACTTGCTGCCTTTAGTGCAAAAGTAATTACACCACATTTGAATCTCAGTACATTTGGGCAGTCTCTTACACGGCTGCTGTGAAATCTTCATAACCTGCTCAGCTGGCTTGTTGGATGATGAAAAATCATGGGAATCATAGTCCACACCAAACTGAGCGCTAGATGTTTGCCATTTGTGTCTTCAAATATTGTTAGTAGAACGACGAGGCATAGACAGTGGTAGACACCTACACTGGTCATACTTAGGGTTGCCACCTTTTCTTCAAAAAAATACCGGCCTTGGTACTGTCTCCATAGACTTAACATTGGCCTGATGCCAATTTTTTACCGGCCTGCCAATGTATGACCTGTTAGCCAAATACTGCCAGTATTAACCTGGGGCCCCAGCGACTTAATTACCCATATTTTCACCAGCCTTATTGATGTTAATAGTGTTGATAAAAGTTGACGCAAGCTGTTTTTGCACTGCCTTTGTGTTATCGACTATTAAACAAATATGTTTCTATGGCTAATATGTTTTTCTCCACCATTACTGCAAAGAAATAAACCTTTTACGCAGACCAATAAAGATAGGCGTTTCTGATCATGTGGCCCACTTCAGAAAAAAAAAGGAATTTTATTTACCGTGCCTTAATAAGCCACAACCTAATTTTTACCATTTTATGTTGGTTTAATGACTTCATAAATGACCACTATGTCTCCTTTACAGATGGATGAAAAGTAAAGGAGGTGGCCAGTTTAAAAGTCAAATGGTTTTATTCAGTGTCACTTTGACTTTACATGGTGCATTTTATAGAGATGTATATGTGATCATTTCTCATTTTAACAAAGTGAATTATTTCTTAATTCTGTAAAATTGGGCGATGTGACAACAGTAGTCAGTAGAATAAACAGGCAAATCAGTTAATGTGTTACTTGTACAACACTGCCCTTTTAACAGTATTTTTTACCAGTTAACACTATAGGTGCCAGGGTATGCTTACAACACTGGTAATGAATGATTCAGATAAACACAAAAATGAATTTATCACACAAGACAAAGTATATCCAAAAGATGTTCCTCTTCAATAGACACACGCTCATTGCATATTATGTGTGACTACAAGGGCCGCCCCTTCACAGACAATTCAATTAATCTTACGACTGACACTAAACAAAAAAACAGATGTGACATCAAGATTTACAAAGTTGACAAAACTTTTTAACAAGTTAAAAAAAAAAAAAAAATGTTTTTACTTAGCTTCACCAGAATGGAGAATAAAAGGGTTTACATATGTTACAATTCTAAACCTATCAATCAAACCCATGTTATTCCTTTGGGAGCTTATCTACATGCATATTTATCAGACTCACATGCTAATTCCCTGCTGTTTTATGCCTGCAAGGCATGTTTATGAGTCATAATTGTTGATCTCATTTGATGTATTTCACTGAGGTAAGACATTATTCACTTATGTGGTCTAATGTCAATGAGTTATGATGACCCTATCTTCTACTGGTAACTAATTCTTTCATTTGTAGGAGGACATCAATTATTGATCCTACAAGGGAGGCATGAGCTTGAACAACCCTGAGTGGCAATAGACGAGGTGTATCCCCCCCCCCCCCTCCGCCCCCCTTTCCACACCATGTGCTGTTTCAAAGAGGAGGAAACAAGTCTCAGATTCCAGTGCTAGTGTACAACAGGATGTCGGTATGTATACTCAACAACGCCGTAAGAGGTTTAAACAAGGTGTGCAGTGGATAGAAAGGAGGTATAAAAGAAGAGGAAACAAAGTTGTTTAAGGATGCACTGGTCTGGAAAAAACACATTGGGGGTGGATATGTGAGAGGCAGAATTAGTATGCACTGATACCTTGCATAAAAGCTTACATAGCAGCCAAATGTTTATGCAGCTGGTAAGTGAAGTCCATTTCAATATTTAATTTCGGACATGATTACAACTCATCTTCAGTTTTTTTTCTTTTTTTTGTCATCACAATCCGCGTAGATTGCCACAAATGTAAGAAATGCTGACAGGCTGGAGAAGCTGTATGGTGGGTTTTTTTCTCTCCTAAGTGCAAATTATTACCGTATTTGCTTGATTTTAAAACAATTTTTTTTTCTGTTCGAGAGGAAATCATCAGAAAAGATGACCTTATCTTATAATCGAGGTCGTCTGTTATTCAGACCTCAGATACATACTGTAGCTCTGACACAGCACCAGTATGCTGCACACATGACTCTCCTACTGCAGAGAAGAGTAGGCACATGACCCCACCACTAAAAGAAATCAACAAAGCATGCTTTACTTCAGGAATGCCTACAAATAGTAGGCAAAAGCCAGTCCTCTTCTTCATCTATGGAGAGCAGCTAGTTTAAACATGGGCAGATCCTTGTGCACTGCATATCCCATGAGTCTCAGGCCACCTTGTTATTCTGATTTTTTTTCCTTAACTCTGAGCTACTGAGGATGAGCAGGTAGTGTATACAATCCCTTGTACTCATGATGCTGCATTAAAATAACACCCCACTTTATTAACCCCGCTTCTGCACATCCTCAACTTACATAAATGTGTGTATTCGTGTGTATATGAGTGACTGACTTATCGTCTTATAGTCAGGCATTTTCTTGTTTTCTTTCATTAAGATCCTAAGTTTGGGGGATCATCTTATAATCAGGGTCGTCTTATAATCGAGCAAATGCGGTTTTAAGTTTTTCTCTAACTTAACTTAAATTTTGCTGTTAAATTGTACTATTTTTTGGAAGGGGCAAGGGATGTATGGTGGCTTCAGCAATATAAGGGTTTATAACCCCTTATGCCTGATTGATTTATTTTCTTGTTATTAGGGTCACCTCCCCAAAACTATTATACATTTTTATAAAAGACCATGTTAAATATGTATAATATATTTTAATGTTTTACAGTTTCTATACCAGGGTTTGACAAAATTAACCGAGTTTTAGGAGCGAGCAAAAGAATCTAGGAGCCAGACAACGGCATACACAGAGACATACAGATAGACACACAGACATACATATCTCACACACATACACATAAATATCTCACACAAGCCAGCAGGTTTTTGTTTTTTTAAAGATAAAAAAAATTCACTTATTAATATGTCCCTCCTTCCTGCTGCTATATTTCATTGCAGGGAAGGGGGGTTTCGTTTCATCCCGGTGGCACAGAGCAGCTTCCCTTCCAGCCCTGCTGAGCACACCCGGTGCTCGGCACTATATCGCGGAGCGTAAGGTGGTGGAGCAGGAAGTCGCACACACTGCTCCCTCGAGCACCACTGGTTTACAATAATAAGAAAAAAAAACCCATCCCAGCGGCGAGGGCACCATGCGGGGCTCACGATACCTGGGTGCCAAGTCTGATTTTCTGGTCGCCATGTCGACCTGGGGTTTGTCGAGCCATGTTCTATACACTGGCTTTTTTATACATAACAAATATTCTGTATTTTTTTTTTATCTCTCTAAACATGAATAATGTAAAAATAAACTCATTGAGTAGATAGTATTTTTCTACATTATAGTTAAATTCAATTACACAAAGGGATAATATACATACAAAGATAAATATAAAGGGAAAGGTATCTGAACACTCGCAACAAAATAGTGATATTGCACTAGACACAAACTACACACCACAGGATGTGTTTCGTAAAAAACCACCTTCAGCTGGTGGGCGTTAGTGTATAAAACCAGTGGGGAAGGATATCCCCTTTTAAAGTGCATATTCCCCGCAAAAAAAGCTAATCAAGTGCTTATACGGCTGTACGAAAACTACTTCCAGTTTCACAAAAATACCTCAGAACTCAGCTGTATAAGCACTTGATTAGCTTTTTCGTGGGAAATACACACGGGATATCTGAAGTCTTTTTTCCTTTAACGCTGTCTCCCTGTTCTAAATATCAGGTTCTACTAAGTTAAAGCACTGTACCATCTTGAGTGTTGGGATGACCTCTAGTCATTCCCTTATATTTAAGGATATATACAAATTATCCACCAATTTTCCAATAATATTATTAATATCACTAGATGTCTATCCCATTTACTTAGAAGAGATCCATTTTTAAGATACTTGAGTGCTTGGCCTTATCTTGGGTCCAGATCTCAAGCTGATGCTGATCCAAAAACACAAAGCTACCACCGGTGCTTGTCAAAATAAGAAACACTTATATAAAAAGGCAGGTACTCACAAACGTGGCCCCTTTAAGGTATGGAGAACTATCAAGGTAATGATGGCTTATAACAAAGCCAATAATCCTCTGTGAAGTAATGTAGAAAATCCCAACGATAGATGAACATACAAACTTTCAAGGAAGTATGAAAGAGGATTCTTTAATACACACTCAGGATAAATCTGGTTAAAATCAGCAGAAGAGAATAAAAACATGCGACTGAAGGAGACTAAACCACGCTTGGACACCATAGCTCTTTTATATGGGGAGTTCCCTGGTTATTTAATGTAACTAACAAACATTATCAATCAACGTGCCCTCTTCCTCTCTCTCCTCCCTCCATTTTTTAAAGTTCTTATTAATATCTTTTATGGCAATATACAAGCATACATACATTACAAAAAACATAAATTTGCACATAAATCCACTTTCAATGGAAAGAAAACAATTATATTGTCCCTATCATTAGATGGGACATATCCTAGTGGGAGCAGACATTGGAATTGACAGGTAGAACTCCCTCAGCATTGCAGGGGTTAACATATCTGGCACAGGAACATGCGTGCTTCCTAGGGAGTAAAACTACAGGAAACGTCCATGAAAATCTTTGATCGCCTAAAACTTTAGCGGCATTGAAATCAGATTGCGAGGTGAGGGAATATTAAATAGACTATGTGGCTGAACATTTCTAATTTTCTTTTTCTTCTATTAAGAAAACATCTGTTCTGGCCACCAGTAAGCAAATCAAATTTCATGCAAATTTCTACTGACTGTGTGATGAAATGCCTACCAGGAAAAAACATTAAGAGGCTACATAAAAAACAACAACAACAAACTACTATATATCTATATCAGGGGCCAGCAATCTTTTTACACACAAGGGCCGGAAGCAAAGATGATGGCGGGCCACATAAATTTATTGTACAATATTTTATAATCTATAACTAATAAACAAAAGTAATATTCCACAGCCAGCTTGCCCATTAACATATGCCCACGCCAGGTGCCCATTATTACATGTCACAGCCAGTATGCCCATTAAATATGCCACAGTTTGCCCATTAAATATGCCAGTTTGCCCATTAAAATATGCCCCAGTCAGGTGCCCATTAAAATATGCCACTGCCAATTTGTCCATGAAATATGCTGTGGTTTGCATTTTAACATATGCCCCAGCCATGTGGCCATTAGAATATGCCCCAGCCAGTTAGCCCATTAAATATGCCTCAGCCAGCTTGCCCATTAACATTTGCCCAAGCCAGGTACCCATTATTATATGTCACAGACAGTTTGCCCATTAACATATGCCCAAGCCAGGTGGCCATTATTACATGTCAAAGCCAGTGTGCCCAGAATATGCCACAGCCAGTTTGCCCATTAAATATGTTTCAGTCAGTTTGCCTATTAAGTATGCCACAGTTTGCCAATTAACATGTGGCCAAACCTGGTGCCCATTTAAATATGTCACAGTTTGCCCATTAAATATGCCCCAGACTGGTGCCCATTAAAATGTGCCAAAAGCCAGTTTGCAAATTAGAATATTGCCATTATGCCCCTATGTTTGCCAATCTGCCTCACAGACTTGACAATGCATCCCCAAACTTGCCACTCTGCCCCTCTGACCTGTCAATCTGCACCTCAGACTTGTTAATACACCCCTAGACTTGACATTCTACACCCATTCTTGCCAATGTATTCCCACAGCCAGGTTGTCCATTAATATGCCACAGCCAATATGCCACTGTTAGTCTGCCCATTAATATGCCACTATATGCCCATTAATATGCCACTATTAGTTTGCCCATTAATATGCCACAGCCAATATGGCCATTAATATACCACATCCAATTTCCCCATAAATATACCACAGCTAATTTGCCCATTAATATGCCACAAATAATATGCAACAATTAGTATGTCACAATTAGTATGCCAAATAATATGCCACAATTAGTATGCCCACTAATATGCCACTATGGGTATGCCCAGTAATATGCCATAATTAATATGCCCAATAATATGCCACCATTAGTATGCCCCCTAATATGCAACAATATGCCCAATAATATGCCACTATTGGTATGCCCACTAATATGCAAAAATATGCCCAATAATATGCCACTATTGGTATGCCCACTAATATGCCACAATTAATGTGCCCAAATAGTATGCCACAATTAATATGCCCAATAATATACTACTATTGGAATGTCCACTAATATGCCACAATTAATATGCCACTATTGGTATGCCCACTAATATGCCACTATTGGTATGCCCACTAATATGCCACTATTGGTATGCCCATTAATTTGCCACAATTAATATGCCCAATAATATGCCACAATGAATATTCCACAATTAATATGTCCAATAATATGCCACTATTGGTATGTCCACCAATATGCCACAATTAATATGCCACTATTGGTATGCCCAATAATATGCCACTATTACTCTGCCCAAAAAATACCGTACTCACCTTCCTGCTTCTCTGTCTCCAGTTGTCTCCTGTGCTCCCCGTTTCTCTCATCGAGGAAGGTCGTGTGATTGCCGGAAGGTCACGTGGTCTCCGCCAATCACGCGACCTGTCTTTTTTAGAGCGATGGGGAAAGCTAGACAGGCAGCATGGAGACTTGTCTGTGCTCCTGGGAAGCGCACAGACTTCATGGTGCCTGCTTGCCAACAGGGAGTTCTTCTGATCTAATCAGCCAGTGTGGCAAGCTTTTTTTTTTTCCTGGGCTGCAGCACCTAAAGCCGACCCCAGAGCTACATACATAACCAAAGATATACATACATGCAAAGATATGATTGCCGTACCTATTTAAAAAAAATTGCCACAACCTTTCTATGGAGGTTTAGTGGAGCAGGTAAAAAAAATGACATTGAAACACTGTTTGGTGCAGAAATCACGCACAAACAGTGATTCAATGACAGCCAATAAAAACTGGCTTAACACTAAAAAAAACGACATAAATGTACAGTGACTGCTTAACGCAGCCCCTATTTGCACATTTTATCCCTTTCAGTGTTGTAGGAAACACAAGCTGAAAGGGTTAATCTTCACAAACAAAAATATTGGGGGAGCACTGTGGCTCCACCTCCCCACTAAAAATGTAATTAATTGCCTCCTGCTGGCCCCATGAAAAAAAGTGGAGCTACCCCACCCCCGATCGAGAGCCAGCCAGCCCCAACATTAAAGAAAAATATGGAGCCCTGGGGCCACAGGCCGGCGTATGCCTGTGGCCCTGATTACAGTAAATTGACCCCCTGGGGCTTGGGGGCGCTGATATGGCCCAATCCCTGATTAAACTAACAGTAGCCTAGTTTGAAAACCAGGCAATAGTAGGGCTGTGACAGGGAGGCTTCTGATTCAATCATTTGGAAGAAAGAAAAGTATAGACATGGAATAAAAAAAGAAAGGTAATTTAATGGCTAAAAAAATTATAAAATATAATAAAAAGACTTGAAGCAAAAAGTATAATTGTATACCAAGTAAATAGCAGTTACAATAAAAAGGTACACTGATTGTGTAAAACATGCAAAAGTTAGTACATGTTTTTACACCCCAAGCATTATTTTTTTTTGGGGGGGGGGGGGGGGGGGAGGACACTAGGGAGTGGCTATTACACCTTCAGTCCCCATGCATTATATTAACGAAAAATAATGAATAATGGTGTTTTATGCTAAACAGCAGTACCAGGGCTGTTGACATAGAATCTACCCCATTATATAATTTATGTTACTTTCACAAGTGATTAGTACAGAGGATACAGTGATCTGTAAAATATGCTCGAGGGAGAAAGGTAGTCAATCTGATCCAATTTATCTACAAGTAACTTGATCTCCTGAACCATATCAAAATGCTTCATTAAAGGGACACTGCTATCAAAATTGTTTATTATCCTCTTTAACTACAGTCTATGTAATTTAAAAAATTTTTTTTATCAATCTACTGTAATACAGATTTAAAATTATTGTAAGTAATTAATCATTAATGGAGTTTTGGATTGCTTGTGTTTAGATCTCTTACAATCCTGCTAATAAAACAATCTTATTTTATGGCTTTTATACTGCTGAGGTTTTAAAGCAGACATCAGTGAGTCAAAGAAGTGTACTGGCTAATAATGAATATTGCAAGTATTGAGACAAGAATTGAATGGCTATTTGTGTTAAAGTGGTAAATATAATTGAATAAAAGCTTGTTCTAATGCTAATCACATTCATATAGTCTCTCTTTTATGAAATTTGCTCTAAAAACTTCAATAATTTAAATTTAAATCAGACAATGAAAATATATATATTGTCTTTTAACATTATGTGGTCGACTCAATATGCCCTGATCCTAAAGCAGAATTGCTGTGAAATCTGCAATTTGTCTACCCAATATGGACGATTTGGCAATAAATCGCCAATGTATGCAACATTCAGTTTGTGGGGTTAGAACAGAGAAATCCTGTTAAAGAACCGAATCCCTGAAGTTGGCCCAAAATTGTCGGAAATTGCCAAATTTTGGCCAGTTTCCATTTTTTTTCTGTTGTTTTTTTTGTGAGTTATAGGGCAATAACCAAAAGTAGTGGGGGGTTTTGTTTTCTAACCATTTTCACCTTTAGTGACATTTTGACCCCACCCCCAACCTGAAATGTAACCCTAACCTTAAATTTAACCATAATTTATTTTAACTTTAATTTAATTGTAACCCTAATTTCACTATAACCCCAACCCTAGATGTAAATCTAATTTAACCTTCTATGCTCTCCAATGTAGCATATTTTGCTCTCCAATATGGTGCCTGCGATTCAATCCATGGAGCGATTGCAGGTATCCTAGGCACCGAATTTCGGTGATGCTTAATGCCACGACATTGAGGCATTAAAGCATCACTATCTGAGCGGTGTTTGCGAACTTAGATCATACACACAGCTCATTTAACCGCAGGATGGACTAGGTCCGTCCAATGTTGGCAACAGTTTGCCTGACAGGACGGACCTAGTCCCTCCTATGTCGGCATGAGGTTAAATTTAGTCCCATTTTGGGTGGACTTTGGTTATTTTTGCAATGCCCAAAATCTTCCCATTGACTTCTGCTATTTTTGTACTAGACAAGGTCCCGCAATCTAATTTTTGGTCTTTTTTATTTTTTTTTAAGCAGTATGCAGAGTTCATTGTATACATTCAAATGTGTTTGGTGAATCCTCAAAGAGATGTGATATAATGTTAATAAGATATCATCAAAGTGCAACAAGTGTACTGACATAAAACCTTTTTTTCCTGTGGGTGGAGAACACCTCCGAGAGTGTTGATGCTATATTTACTAAACTGAACCGAGTGCTCCAAGGATATGGACAAGGGGTATTGATTGTATTGGCTGTGTTGTAGGACACTAATAACTCTGGTGTTGCTAGAATTATAGTATCAGTACACACAGATGAATACAAGATTGAGAATCACTGAAATCAAGGGTAATCAGAAACTATTAATGAACTCCATGTGACATAATTTTGCAGATGCTGAAGTGAATACTTCCTTATATCTGGGATATTGAGAGAAACAAGACCATTTGTATAAATTCTATTACCTTATCCAAAGAAGGATAATCCTTTGGAAAACTGAGTGTTCATGAATAAACACTTGTAGTAGGGTGACACAAGCCTTACACAAGCCTGAGGCACTGTGACAGATGCTGCTATTTTATTAAGAGATTTGATACCTCAGGGAATGTTTGGAAATTCCTCTGAGAGAGGAGCTGAGAGCGCTAGTACACAGCAAAGTACAGAGCCTGAAGATACCCTGTGCTGATGAGTGTATTTGCTGAAGTGGTTATTTAATGCTCAATAGCGGGCATATTGAAAATAAGCCATAGATTTTGACACACAGAAGAACCTATAGCTTTCCTGAAACCATTAATCAAAGCAGACCTCAGATACATGTGTTAAAGTGGGAAGATTTATGTAACATTCTGTTTGTGTGGGTTTTTTTTTTACCAGCTGAAGGCGGTTTGGAAATTTGACAATATGGCTAATAAAAGTGGTCCTCATATCAATTGTAAAAAAACCATAGGAAGAGGGCATCCTTGTATTCTTCTCATTTGGCAAAGAAATCAGATTTACAGCAATGTTCTTCTACACATGATTATGTGGGCTCTATTGAAATGGATTTGGATGCAACTAAAATATACATGGATAGTTCATTAGAAAAATTAGGTTACAAAGAAACCTCTTCAACCGTGTTTGGACTCAAGTCACTTCCAAGAGATTAAGGAATATTTGTCACGTTTGGGGGAAAGGGTAAAAAGGGAGAAGAGAAGATCAAGGTGTTTGACTATAACCTTAAAGGGACAGTCACTGCTTGTATAATGCACAGGCTTTTATCCCAGTGTGATTTGATGCAGGCATTCTGTATTAATCACAATTTTAATATTTGACTCAAGCCCTCCCCAGTGATTACTCTGCATGTTTACTGCAGGTGCGGCAGCACTGATTATATAGACACTGAGGATATAAAGTTTTGTTTCATATAGTCACTTCCTGTCCTCCTCAAATTGAGTCTATTGAGTGGCCTATGAGTGACCTTGCTCTTGTACACAGTAGGATCTTTTAACAGTGCAACACATTGTCTGATGCCATCACTAGAGAGACAGGATATTCCATTCATTTGAATGGCATTATTCTCATTGGTTCCTGTAGAAAAAAAAAAGGAAATTACTTTTACTCATCTAGTGTGGGCAGTCATTGTTTCTTGCAAACTGCTGTAATTTCACAATTTGTTCTAGCTGTAAGTATTTTATATTTTAAGCAATGCAAAAAGTAAGACATGGATTTTAAAGTACTTTTAAAGCACATTAATATGCATTAATATTTGGAATATGCATTTTGGGTACTAGACAGTCCCTTTAAGGAATGTAAGTCTGGTGGGGGGAAAACCCTATGTATTATAGGTATTTCAGAAGGAATAGAGAAGAGCAAACATAGAAGGTTTTCGCTTGAACATTTCAGATCCATGGGACTGATATAAACAACTAACAAGGAGATTGTTGAACGGACTCCTAATAATAGTAATTAATCACATTTTCTCCTAGTAATCTCACTGGGATTCACACTAACACTCTGCCACTCACACACACACACTCATAACTCTGCCACTCATGCTTTCACTCTCACACATTTACACTGTCACTCACACACATACACACTCACAACTCATGCTTACACTCACTCACACACACTTACATTCTGCCACACTCACTCATTCACACACTTACATTGTGCCGCTCACACACACACTCAAACACACCTAAACTCTGCCACTCACAGACACACTCACACACTGCCACTCACGCACACACTCTGCCACAGTTTTTGTGTTTTTCATATAAAATAGTCTTGCCCCAGCACAGATTTTGTGCTGACCTTGCAGTTCAGGACTCAGACTGTTGCATGCACGGAGGGAAAATCTGCAGGAGGAGGAGCCAAGGAGCTGCTGATAGGGCAGCTATTGATTTAGTTTGAGAGGGCAGAGCCAAACTCGAGGGACGGAACCTAGACCTGTCCAGCATCCAGATTGAGCATGCACAGCGGCTTGAGAGGGCAGGCCAAGCGTGAGGGGGCAGGGCCGAACATGATGAGCGGAGCCTGGCGCTGGACTCCCTCTGATGAAAAAAAAAGACCGGATAGGAGACTCGGGGCTAAAGCATACTTTAGCCTCAAAGTCTCCATTCGGGGCTATGGAGCTGAGATCCGGGACTTCAGCCCCAGTAGCCCACCCTAGAGATGTCACTGCACACACACACACATATATATCTGTGTATATATAATATGTACGTGTATGTATATACATAAATAAAAGAATGGTTATTCACAGTGATGTATGGGATAAAATTGTAATTAACAATAAAATTATTAGTAAGTTACATACATTAATTTGGCAAATGTTATGGGAAGGTGCTTTCTAAAATGGTGCTTTGTAACTATTAAGTTAAGACAATACAAATAAGGAAAAATGTCACATTACTGCCTGAATCCTAGTCTATATCGAAACCAATTTCAAACCAGGGTTGATCCCTGAAGATAGGTTGGCCAGGGACTTGGATGATCCCAAAGTGTGGAATTGCAGATATAGGCTACCGCAGTGGAGAGTTAGTGGTTGAGTGGCAACAGCAGAGGAGGCCAGTATTACCTGGATGCTGAAGGTCAGAGACAACAAGTAAGTGGACACAGAGCTGGTAGTCAGATGGCGCAGGGTTCAGTACACAGAGCTGGTACTAGAGCCGTGTCAATGTCACACTGAGCGGGTAGTCAGAATATGCCAAAGTTGGTACAACACAGCAGGCAGTCAGGATATGGCAGCGTCAGTACACAAAGAGCCATAACAGAACAAGGAGCAGAAGACAGATGATGAGTCAAAAACAGGCCAGCACAAAACTATTGGGGTAGAATGCCACAAACAAAGCCAGTAAAAGTTGCCACCAAACACCTAGGAAAGCTGGAACCACACTAGCATGCACAGGAGCTGCAACCCTGGCTATTTAACCCCTCCGTGACAATGGACGTGTCAGGCACGTCCTGCCGGGAACTCTGCAGTTTTCGTGATCAACGGTGCTGGTCTATTTCCTTGATGTTGAGGCAATAGCCAGCACCGAAATTTCCTCTCTGGGGCATCCACGATCGCCCCACAGAGCAGCATGCTCTGTCAATATGGCTATGTCCTCTTGTGGTCAGAGCTTCAGAAGTGAAAGAAAATTCACTTCCATCGCTCTGAATATGTTGCTTGACTGCCCCTAGAGGCAGCAAGCAACATTGCAATGTTAAAAAAAAAAGATTTACCGTATTTGCTCGATTATAAGATGACCCTGATTATAAGACGACCCCCCCAAATTTGTACATTCCTTTAGGAAAAAAACTAAAAGCCTGATTATAAGACTACCCTATAGGAAAAAAGTTTAACTTGTATAAATGTAAATTGCTTTTTAATATTTAATAAAAAATGTATATTATACAAATGCAATTCCTGTTTTTATTTGCTTTTATGTGCCAATGCGGCCTCTCTCCCGCTCCCCCAGCTGTCTCCCCCCCCCAGCGTTGTCTCTCTCTCCCCCCAAAACTTCTCTCATGTCTCTATCTATCCCCCCCCTCCCCTTTTCTCTCTGTCCCCCTCCCTCCCCTTGTCTGTGGCTCCCCCCTCCTCCCCCTTGTCTGTCTGTGTCCTCCCCCCTCCCCCTCCCTTTGTCTCTCTCTGTCCCCCCCCTCCCTTTGTCTCTCTATGTCCCCCTCCCTCCCCTTGTCTGTATCTCCCCCCCTTGTCTGTCTGTGTCCTCCCCCCATCCCCCTCCCTTTGTCTCTCTCTATCCCCCCCCTCCCTTTGTCTGTCTGTGTCCTCCGTCCCCCCCCCCTTAACAGGTTTTGTTCCCTGGTGGCTAGTGGGGGCAGCCGGGGGATGTCTGCACGATACGTGCAGACATCCTCCATGCTGCCCGACACGGCAGTCTATTATGACGGACAGCTGGTCCGTTATAATAGACTGCCGTGTCGGGCAGCATGGAGGATGTCTGCACGTATCGTGCAGACATCCCCCAGCTGCCCGATTTACCCTGGTGGCTAGTGGGGCAGCAGAGGATGTCTGCGCAACGAGCGCAGACTCCCCTGCTGCTGCCCGGCACGCTCGACGGCACTTCTTTGACGAAAGCGGAAGTACCCGGCTTCTTCATAGAAGCCCCGGCGGTCGTGCCGGTCGGAAGCAGGGGAGTCTGCGCTCATCGCGCAGACATCCCCTGCTGTTAGAGAGGGGGAACCAGGTCCCCTGCAGCTCTGCTGGGGACCTGGATCCATGTCTTATAATCTGACCTCAATTTGACACACACGCATCCCAACTTTATTATTCAGTATTCATTAGTCTGCTTGGCTCACAAAGCCTACCAATACTTGTCAAGCCCGGGATATAGAGCTAAATATATTGATCTTTATATATCTATATCTTTCAATAGATCAAGATTTACATCTGTACTTTGATATAGAAACAGAACACACACAATTAACACAAATTTCTGTTCACAGAAATATGTTTGTAGTTAATGGTTAAATTCCTGGAATTGATGGGTAACTTCAAAAAGTGCATTAGATAAAGTGTACGTTCTAAGTTTTTATGAGTTTTCCTTTCTATGAAGCTTCTGCAACAGAATTAAATGTATCTCCAGGTTTGCGGAAAAAAACCATATATAATTAGAACTGATTAGTAATAATAAGGAGCTGTAACGGGAAAGATAAACACTGAAGACATTTATTATTACAGTAAGGGAAAAGGAGAATTAAAATAACTTGGAACACTTGTGTGTGCAATTCATCATTAAGCGATGTGAAAAGAACAAAAACAAATGTTGGCTCATTGGGAAACTTCTTTGTCATCATTAATGTATGCAGCTTTTCACAGCAGACTCACTATTAGATTGAAAAAGATTTTCATTAGGAAGAAAACTCCTTAGTTGCGCTGAAGCAGAGACGGCAGGTCACATGCAAAATGTTAACTGTGTGTAGGTGATGCAGGCAGAGTAGACATATGCTGTTTTAATGGGAGAGGAGTTCCGTACTTTTGGCAAGTACTTCTATACAAAAGACTAACCCTAGAAAAAAACAAAAGATCATTTTATAAAACATGGCATTGATAATTTATTTCATTACTATCACGGTTCTACAAATTGATACAAATGGCCTCCTTCTGTTTTGGGCTAACGGCTGGCCTGATCATCATAACTAATTGCCAATGCTAGTGAGTATGCCTATACCTACAGAGAAGATGTACACTTCTAAGAGGCTTAATTTACCGTATGTCCTACGTGGTCCTCAGCATGGTGTTCATTAAAGGATCAGCTGCTTAGAGGTGGCAGGAGTATCCCAAATGCAGACTGATTTTTCTTTGTTAAAAGGCCAGACTGCATTGGAATCTTTTCATAATAGGTTTCAGAAGAGTAAAAGCAAATGAAGATATCAACAAGTCAGAACTCAATATATAACTATTCAAACGAGTAAACGCAAATGAAGATATCCACAAGTAAGAACTCAATATATAACTATTCAAACGAGTAAACGCAAATGAAGATAACAACAAGTCAGAACTCAATATATAACTATTCAAAGAGTAAAATCAAATGAATATATTCACAAGTCAGAACTCAATATATAACTATTCAAACGAGTAAACGCAAATGAAGATATCCACAAGTCAGAACTCAATATATAACTATTCAAACGAGTAAACGCAAATGAAGATAACAACAAGTCAGAACTCAATATATAACTATTCAAACGAGTAAACGCAAATGAAGATATCCACAAGTCAGAACTCAATATATAACTATTCAAACGAGTAAAAGCAAATGAAGATATCCACAAGTCAGAACTCAATATATAACTATTCAAACGAGTAAACGCAAATGAAGATATCCACAAGTCAGAACTCAATATATAACTATTCAAAGAGTAAAATCAAATGAAGATATTCACAAGTCAGAACTCAATATATAACTATTCAAACGAGTAAACGCAAATGAAGATATCCACAAGTCAGAACTCAATATATAACTATTCAAAGAGTAAAATCAAATGAAGATATCCACAAGTCAGAACTCAATATATAACTATTCAAAGAGTAAAATCAAATGAAGATATCCACAAGTCAGAACTCAATATATAACTATTCAAAGAGTAAAATCAAATGAAGATATTCACAAGTCAGAACTCAATATATAACTATTCAAACGAGTAAAAGCAAATGAAGATATTCACAAGTCAGAACTCAATATATAACTATTCAAACGAGTAAAAGCAAATGAAGATATCCACAAGTCAGAACTCAATATATAACTATTCAAATGAGTAAACGCAAATGAAGATATCCACAAGTCAGAACTCAATATATAACTATTCAAAGAGTAAAATCAAATGAAGATATTCACAAGTCAGAACTCAATATATAACTATTCAAACGAGTAAAAGCAAATGAAGATATTCACAAGTCAGAACTCAATATATAACTATTCAAAGAGTAAAATCAAATGAAGATATTCACAAGTCAGAACTCAATATATAACTATTCAAACGAGTAAAAGCAAATGAAGATATTCACAAGTCAGAACTCAATATATAACTATTCAAACGAGTAAACGCAAATGAAGATAACCACAAGTCAGAACTCAATATATAACTATTCAAAGAGTAAAATCAAATGAAGATATTCACAAGTCAGAACTCAATATATAACTATTCAAACGAGTAAAAGCAAATGAAGATATCCACAAGTCAGAACTCAATATATAACTATTCAAACGAGTAAACGCAAATGAAGATAACAACAAGTCAGAACTCAATATATAACTATTCAAACGAGTAAACGCAAATGAAGATATCCACAAGTCAGAACTCAATATATAACTATTCAAACGAGTAAAAGCAAATGAAGATATCCACAAGTCAGAACTCAATATATAACTATTCAAACGAGTAAACGCAAATGAAGATATCCACAAGTCAGAACTCAATATATAACTATTCAAAGAGTAAAATCAAATGAAGATATTCACAAGTCAGAACTCAATATATAACTATTCAAACGAGTAAAAGCAAATGAAGATATTCACAAGTCAGAACTCAATATATAACTATTCAAACGAGTAAAAGCAAATGAAGATATCCACAAGTCAGAACTCAATATATAACTATTCAAACGAGTAAACGCAAATGAAGATAACCACAAGTCAGAACTCAATATATAACTATTCAAAGAGTAAAATCAAATGAAGATATTCACAAGTCAGAACTCAATATATAACTATTCAAACGAGTAAAAGCAAATGAAGATATTCACAAGTCAGAACTCAATATATAACTATTCAAACGAGTAAACGCAAATGAAGATATCCACAAGTCAGAACTCAATATATAACTATTCAAACGAGTAAAAGCAAATGAAGATATCCACAAGTCAGAACTCAATATATAACTATTCAAACGAGTAAAATCAAATGAAGATAACAACAAGTCAGAACTCAATATATAACTATTCAAAGAGTAAAATCAAATGAAGATATCCACAAGTCAGAACTCAATATATAACTATTCAAACGAGTAAAAGGAAATGAAGATATCCACAAGTCAGAACTCAATATATAACTATTCAAACGAGTAAACGCAAATGAAGATATTCACAAGTCAGAACTCAATATATAACTATTCAAAGAGTAAAATCAAATGAAGATATTCACAGGTCAGAACTCAATATATAACTATTCAAACGAGTAAAAGCAAATGAAGATATCCACAAGTCAGAACTCAATATATAACTATTCAAACGAGTAAAAGCAAATGAAGATATCCACAAGTCAGAACTCAATATATAACTATTCAAAGAGTAAAATCAAATGAAGATATCCACAAGTCAGAACTCAATATATAACTATTCAAACGAGTAAACGCAAATGAAGATATCCACAAGTCAGAACTCAATATATAACTATTCAAACGAGTAAAAGCAAATGAACATATCCACAAGTCAGAACTCAATATATAACTATTCAAACGAGTAAAAGCAAATGAAGATATCCACAAGTCAGAACTCAATATATAACTATTCAAACGAGTAAAAGCAAATGAACATATCCACAAGTCAGAACTCAATATATAACTATTCAAACGAGTAAAAGCAAATGAAGATATCCACAAGTCAGAACTCAATATATAACTATTCAAACGAGTAAAAGCAAATGAAGATATCCTCAAGTCAGAACTCAATATATAACTATTCAAACGAGTAAAAGCAAATGAAGATATTCACAAGTCAGAACTCAATATATAACTATTCAAACGAGTAAAAGCAAATGAAGATATCCTCAAGTCAGAACTCAATATATAACTATTCAAACGAGTAAAAGCAAATGAAGATATTCACAAGTCAGAACTCAATATATAACTATTCAAAAAAGTAAAAGCAAATGAAGATATCCACAAGTCAGAACTCAATATATAACTATTCAAAGAGTAAAATCAAATGAATATATTCACAAGTCAGAACTCAATATATTACTATTCAAAGAGTAAAATCAAATGAAGATATTCACAAGTCAGAACTCAATATATAACTATTCAAACGAGTAAAAGCAAATGAAGATATCCACAAGTCAGAACTCAATATATAATTATTCAAACGAGTAAAAGCAAATTAAGATATCCACAAGTCAGAACTCAATATATAACTAATCAAACGAGTAAAAGCAAATTAAGATATCCACAAGTCAGAACTCAATATATAACTATTCAAACGAGTAAAATCAAATGAAGATATCCACAAGTCAGAACTCAATATATAACTATTCAAACGAGTAAACGCAAATGAAGATATCCACAAGTCAGAACTCAATATATAACTATTCAAACAAGTAAACGCAAATGAAGATATCCACAAGTCAGAACTCAATATATAACTATTCAAAGAGTAAAATCAAATGAAGATATTCACAAGTCAGAACTCAATATATAACTATTCAAACGAGTAAAAGCAAATGAAGATATCCACATGTCAGAACTCAATATATAACTATTCAAACGAGTAAACGCGAATGAAGATATCCACAAGTCAGAACTCAATATATAACTATTCAAAGAGTAAAATCAAATGAAGATATTCACAAGTCAGAACTCAATATATAACTATTCAAACAAGTAAAAGCAAATGAAGATATCCACATGTCAGAACTCAATATATAACTATTCAAACGAGTAAAAGCAAATGAAGATATTCACAAGTCAGAAATCAATATATAACTATTCAAAGAGTAAAATCAAATGAAGATATTCACAAGTCAGAATTCAATATATAACTATTCAAAGAGTAAAATCAAATGAAGATATCCACAAGTCAGAACTCAATATATAACTATTCAAACGAGTAAAAGCAAATGAAGATATCCTCAAGTCAGAACTCAATATATAACTATTCAAACGAGTAAAAGCAAATGAAGATATTCACAAGTCAGAACTCAATATATAACTATTCAAACGAGTAAAAGCAAATGAAGATATCCTCAAGTCAGAACTCAATATATAACTATTCAAACGAGTAAAAGCAAATGAAGATATTCACAAGTCAGAACTCAATATATAACTATTCAAAAAAGTAAAAGCAAATGAAGATATTCAGAACTCAATATACAGGGCCAGACTGGGAAAAAAAACCAGCCCTGGAAATTATAGTATACCAGCCCCATAGCATTGCGTCATTATACCAGCCCCTTAGAATTGTGTATTTATTTTCTTGTTCATAAAAGGGCAAGCCATACATTTTAAGGCACATTTGAAGAGTGTATTATTTATAGATAAGACTATTTATAGATAATATTGGTATGTACCCCTGCACAGGGCAATATATGCCCCCAGTATGTACACAAGATTATAGCTAACACACTGCTCTGATATATACCCCATGCACAGGGAATTTTACTTATTACATTGGACATTTCTTTTTATCATCATTAGGTAGCTGTCAATACTTAATGCTATTAAAAAAACAACAACCTGTGTGTTCAGTATTAGTTTCAGTATTTTCTCACCATGTGTTGTAATTTACCTGGTACAGACATGAGTACATACATCTCAGGCAGCCAGAGTGGTATGCTGTAAGAGAAAATCTCTAGGAGTGTAGCCTTGTGTCCTGTCTGTGGAACACGTGATTCTTACATGCCTGTTGTTGGTTTTTGTGTTCTCGTTTTTATAGTTCTGGGTACGGTTTTGCCATAGAGTTGCTGGAAAGTGATGGTGTATATAACAAGGATGGGACTATATAAAACCTCTGTGGTCACATTTGAGAACTGCTGCTCTGGTAATGTTGAGAAGTGCCAACATGGGGTAACATTAGAACCATTGTCCAGAAGTGTATACTAGGGTTGCCACTTTTTACACACAAAAATACCGGCCTTGCTATTGCCTCCATAGACTTTACATTGGCAGTAAGCTATTTTTTTTATTGGTCTTCTGGTAAAATACTGGCTGGATGGCAACCCAAGTGTCTACTCACTATTGGGTTTACCTTGATTTTACATATCCCACCCGCCTCTAAAGCTGGCATTGAATTGTCATTACTGTTTCCCCTATAAATAGTGTTTTTACCTGTTTTGGGGGAAAAAAAGTCTTGCTGTGGCTCCAATAGAGTTATAAGAGACAGTGAGCCAATTGGTTTTTCCGGTTTGTTTGCAGTACTACAGATAAATTGCTCAACCTTCTCCCAAAAGAATGTTTCTCTGGTTTATAAGGCATGGGACATTTTGTACTAAGTCAATAAACAATTTAGTTTTATCACATGCACCAAAATAAAATATTTATTTTATAGCAACAGTCTGTATAAGATCACACATTTGATGTACAGTTTTATGCACCTTTATACGATAAAAAAAACAAAAAAAACACTAAGCCTTCTGGAAAATATTGCACTACTTGAAAGAGCTGCAGCCTAGGATTTTAACGAAGCCAGGTACTATATTCAATTAATGTTAGCATAACATAGTGAATATGAGACAATGCAACCCACAGCAGTAAAATTATTATTTTTTCAATTAATTGAAACCTATTATAACCTCAATATAAATATTCCTTACATAAAGATAATTTATTAATCCACAGTTCAATTACCCAATGTAGCCGGTTTTGGCATGAAATCTGCTGATTCAGAAGATTTCGGGCAATTTGGTTAGACTCGTAAAGGATTGAACTCCCCCCAACCCCAAAGTAGTTGCGAAATCTGCAGAAACTGTTGAATGTTGGACAGTTCAGTACTCCTGGTTTATCTCCACAATTATATAATTCTTTATCAATATTATTATGTTTAAAATATGTTTAGTTTAATTCTTCTATATTTTTCTGTTCAATTCTCCAGCTAAAAGAGTAGTGTTGGTAAGCATTGGAAAAACAGGAAATAAGTAGACTTAAAATGATACCATTAATTGGCTAACTGAGCATTTTATTGCGAGCTTTTAAGACAAAATTACTAATATTTATTCAGCACAATAGCTCAATCCATTATTTCTATGGGAGGATTTCGGCTAACCGCCTAATAGCTAAAAGTCCTCCTGAAATAAGCCCAAGTCCTCCCCAGAGAAGCCTATGGCGAGGACTGAGGCTACCATTTCAGCTGTCGAAATGTTAGCACGAAAAACAGCCACATTGGGCGATTCAAAATCACTTCGCTGGTAGTCTGAATTTGAGGGATACTCGGATCACCGAAGTGATCCGACTTGGTCCAAAACTCAGAATAAAAATTCTAAAGCATTACCAACACTTTAAAAGGTTACATAGTAGTTTAGGCTGAAAAAAGACTTGCTTACACATCTAGTTCAACCAATTCCTTGTTTAACGGCTGTTGATCCAGAAGAAGACAAAACAAAAAAAACCTATTTCAGCTATTTCAAATTCTGTGGGAGAAAAATCAAGTGCTTGTTGATCCAATCAAATTTCTGCTTGGATCAACAAGCACTAAATAAATATTATTGCCTGTAGTAACATACATAGCCCTTTATGTTCTGCTTCATTATAAAAGTATCCAAGCCAATTTTAAAGGAATAGAATATATTTGATAGCACCCCCTCTTCAAGCAGTGAATTCCATACCTTTATTGTTCTTATTGTAAACAATCCCTTCTGCTGTCGTAGACTAAATCTCCTTTCTTCAATTCTTAGCGGATGACCTATTGTCCTGTGTACTTTACTATCAATAAACAGGTGCTTAGAAAGCCCTTTGTATGGGTCCTGTACATATTTATATAACATTATCATATCCCCTCCCACATCTAACTTGTCTAGCATTTCTTCATAACAAAAAACTTACCATTCCCTTTACCAATTTATTAGCCCTTCTCTGTATTTTCTCTAGCTCTGTAATGTCTTTTTTGCTTTTCTTTTTTTTAGAAAAGGAGCTAATAATTGATCTGCCTATTCAAGTTGAGGTCTCACCATGGAAATAGGCAGAATATCTTCCTCCTGTTAGTCAATAACTCTTTTAATAAATGTTAATATCTTATTGGCCTTTGCAGCCTATAGTTGGCACTGTGCACTAATGCTAAGTCTATTGTCTGCAATTACACCCTAATTATTTTCATTATTAGACTTTACTAAGGAAACACAATTTAAACTAAATGTTCGGCAACAATTGAGACATGGATCTCCACTTGGAGATCATTAATAAGCAATTTAAAAAGAAGAGGACCCAGGATAGACCCATGAGGTACTCCACTTATCACATTTGATCAATTTTAGAAATTCACATTCTTCACCAGAATTGGCATTCTATATTTAAGCCTGTTTCAGTCAATTCAAGTAACCTTTTGGGTGGAACGGTATCAAATGCCTTAGCAAAGTATAAATATAATCACCTCCACCACAGCACCCATATCTACCGTATTTGTTCGAATATAAGACCCTGATTATAAGACGACCCCGCAAACTTTGGATATTCCTTTAGGAAAAAAACTAAAAGCCTGAATATAAGACTACCCTATAGGGAAAAAGTTTAACTTGTATACATTCACATGTAAATTGCTTTTGAATATTTAATAAAAATTATGATATTAAACAAATGCATTTCTTGTTTTTATTTCCTTTAATGTGCCAATGCTGCCTCTATCTCCCCCCCAGCTTTGTCTCTCTCTACCCCCAGTGTTATCTCTCTCCCACATTGTCTCTCCCTCCCCCCAAACTTTTCTCTCTCTCCCTTCCCTTGTCTTTCTCTCCCCTCCCTCGCTCCCCTTGTCTTTCTCTCCCCCCCCCCCTTGTCTTTCTCACCCCTGGCTAGCGGGGGCAGCAGGAGGATGTCTGCACGATACGCGCAAACATCCTCCGCTGCGGCCCGGCACTTCCGCCGGTACTTCTATGATGAAGCTGGAAGGACCCGGCTTCATCATAAAAGTCCCGGCGGTCGTGCCGGGCAGCAGCGAAGGATGTCTGCAAGTATCGTGCAGACATCCTCCGGCTGCTAGCGAGGGGGATCCAGGTCTGCAGCTCTGTGGGGGACCTGGATCCAAGTCTTATAGTCTGACCTCGATTTGCTCTGAAAAAAACCTTGTCTAATATTCGAGCAAATACGGTATATGTTTACTCACTTCTTCATATAATGCACTTAAGTTACTTTGACAAGTTCTATCTTTTGCAATGCAATATTCGCTCCGGCTAATGGAATTTTATGTTCTAGATGAAATCTTACATACATTACCTTAGCAATCCTTCAAACAGTTTAACAGCCAAACGTTGTGACGCTTACAGGTCTGCAATTGCCCGGCTGGGATTTTGATTATTTTTTAAATATGGGCACCATACCTAAATTAAAAGAATCCCTAGAAATAAAAAATAACGATCTGGCCAGGACCTGACATAGCTCTTTAAGTACCCATGGCCCATCGCCTGCGCCCCCCAGGCCCTCCATCAGGCGGTTTACTTACCTGTTCGTTGCTGTGCAGGTCCGCGGCTGTGAGGGAAGCGCTGTGCGCTCCCCTCCAGCTGCGTGGCTTCAATAAAGTTTGTTAAAAAAAAAAATGTGACCGTAGTCAAACTTTATTGAAGCCGCGCAGCTAGAGGGGAGCGCACATGCTTCCCTCACAGACGCGGACCTGCACAGCACCGGGAGACAGCAGCAAGGAGGTAAGTACTGGGGAAGGGGGAAGGAGGGTGTCAAAATCCTGGGATATTGAGTGTCAAAATCCTGGCATATTGAGGGACATATTGGATGGGAAAAATCCTGGAATATTGGAGGGGCAAAATCCTGGCATATTGGAGGGGCAAAATCCTGGCATATTGGAGGGGCAAAATCCTGGCATATTGAGGGGCATATTGGAGGGGCAAAATCCTGGCATATTGGAGGGGCATATTGGATGGGCAAAATCCTGGCATATTGAGGGGCATAACGGAAGGGCAAAATCCTGGGATATTGGAGGGGCAAAATCCTGGCATTCTGAGGGGCATATTGGAGGAGCAAAATCCTGGCATATTGTAGGGGCAAAATCCTGGCATATTGTAGGGGCAAAATCATGGCTTATTGAGGTGCATTTTGTAGGGGCAAAATCCTGGCATATTGAGGGGCATACTGGAGGGGCAAAATCCAGGCATATTGAGGGGCAAAATGCTAGCATATTAAATGGCATATTGAGGGGCTTATTGGAGGGGCAAAATCCTGGCACATTAAATGGCATATTGGAGGGGCAAAATCCTGGCATATTAAATGGGATATTGGAAGGGCAAAATCCTGGCATATTAAATGGCAAACAATGGCATATTGAGGGGAAAATACTGGCATATTAAATGGCATATTGAGGGGCAAAATATTGGCATATTAAATGGAAAAATACTGGCATATTGAGTGGCTAAATACTGGCATGTTGATTGGCAAAATAGTGTATCTAAGGTTATGTGTGTATTGGTGTCAATGTGTGTGTAAAAGTGGTAAGGGTGTGTGTAAAAGTGGTAAGGGTGTGTGTAAGTGTGTCACTTTCTGTGTAAGGGTGTGTGTGTGTAAGTGTGTCACTGTGTCTGTGTAAGGGTGTGTGTGTAAGTGTGTCACTGTGTCTCGGTAAGGGTGTGTGTGTGTGTGTGTCACTGTGTCTGTGTAAGGGTGTGTGTAATTGTTTCACTGTGTCTGTGTAAGGGTGTGTGTAATTGTGTCACTGTGTCTGTGTAAGGGTGTGTGGCAACTAGGTGGGCAGGGCCACCCCCATGTGAATAGAATTATCATGATAACCCTAACCCTAAGGATTTACTTTAGGAGCCAAACTTATACATTTACAAGTCTGTCAATCTCTTTTTTTTTTTTGAAATCAGGGAGATGGTATTTCCATCTATGTAAAACATTCAAAAAGTTAGAAACTAGAAGCGAGAGTTTTTGGAGCTGTGTCCACCTGGCTCCTGAAATTTGTTAAGCCCTGTGTTAATGTGTAGTTGCTTAGTTGGAAGCACCATGACCTGGTGTACGTTTCCCAGGGGGTTCTATACCGTTGCCAGAGATCACCACACACACTATCAACAGTGATGTAATCACAAAGGATAGCTGTGCAGCAGATACATACATCAACCTCTGACACAAGCTGACATCTTGCTGCATCTTGGGATAAAACAGACACAGACAGTGCTTATGACACATGCACCCCTTGTCACACAAACTGCCTATGGAGATGACTACCTGCTACAAATAATTGCAGTTTAATCACTCTAAAAAATAAAACTGTCAGTCTACAAATTCACTTGGTTGTTCAAAGTATGTGTAAAATATTAAGCACAAACGGCCTCCTTGAGAAGCACTACAGGCAAACGTCACATTGCGTACGACCATGTCCCTTTAAGAGTGGATGGAACCATTCTAGTGCACCTAAATAGTTTTCTCCAATTATGTCTATGCAGTCACGGCAGTTTTGTTAGTTAATAATCACATACTGTATTTAGGCGCAAGAATATGCACATGAAAATGTAAGCAATACTGTGATACTGCTTTAATCATCTTTCCCCTTCACTTCATTTGCACCTGGCATTTGATTACCAGTATCACTCTGCATCAGGGTGCAATCCTTCGGAGAGCATATATGGAAGAAATACAATGCTTTCAACTCTTAGTATTTGCAGTGGACTCACTAAATCACACAGCACTAAGTTGCAGTATCTGGAGATTTGCACATCAACCAGCCAACCAACCGGCTGTATTAAATACCATCTGGCAAAGAATACAGAAAGATGAACATTTAAATTAGACACACATACTTAAAAATAAATAAATATATAAACAACTTTTGGGAAAAAGAAGAAAAAACAAAAAAAACAAATTGGAGTGCTCAAGCAAATGTGGCACTCTCAGCCACGAATATCAAGGTGATGCACTGTGTGGAATGCATGTGGAATAAAAACTATAACAACTTTGGAACCTGTTGTGTGTGTGTGTGTGACACTGACCAAATATTGGCAATATCAGCATTAACACATTAACATGTTTAGACACAGCTAGGGTTGGAAATATCCGATATTAACCCCTTAAGGACAGAGCCTTTGAAACATTTTTGTCCTTTCTGGACAATGGCTATTTTAACATTTCTGTGCTGTTTGTGTTTAGCAGTAATTTTCTTCTTCGTCATTTGCTGTACCCACACATATTATATATTGTTTTTATCGGGACAAAAAGGGCTTTCTATGGATGCCATATTTTTGATCATATCTTATCATATTATTAAAAAAAAATAATAAAATATGGTAAAAAAAAAAAAAATACACAAATTTCTTTGTTTTTATTTGAAACAACTTCTCCTCATCGACAATAGCGAACGAAAAAACATGCTAAATAGATTCTACTATTTCTCCTGAGTACAGGGATACCACCCATGCATAGGTTTGTTGGGTTGTTTGGGGGCTAAAATGCCAAATTTGTGAGGTGCAGTTTTTTGTTTTCCAACTTGAAATTTTTACATGCAGACAGCCTGCACCCATGTCCCATTTGGGACATATTTGAAACCAGCCAGTGTATTTTACCCCATCAACCCATATATTTTTTAAAAGTAGACACCCTAGGCTATCTCAAATGGTGGTATTTTAACACTTTCCATGCACTATTTCTACCACCAGCCTTTGTCAAAGTTTGTGGTAGTAATTTTTTTGTGTTTTTTTTTCACAAACCTTGTACTTCAGACATAAATTTACAGATTTTGGTATGTGTCACTGCCAAATAACACCCCAATAAGTGTTCAGAAACATCTCTTGAGTACAGGGATACCCCCCATGCATAGGTTTGTTGGATTGTTTGGGGGGTAAAAGGCCAAATTTGGGAGGTGAAGTTTTTGGTTTTCCAATTTGAAATTTTGACATGCAGACAGCCTGCACCCATGTCCCATTTGGGACATATTTGAAACCAGCCAGTGTATTTTACCACATCAACCCATATATTTTTTTAAAGTAGACACCCTAGGCTATCTCAAATGGTGGTATTTTTACACTTTCCATGCACTAATTCTACCACCAGCCTTTGTCAAAGTTTGTGGTAGTCATTTTTTTGTGTTTTTTTTTCACAAACCTTGTACTTCAGACATGAATTTACAGATTTTGGTATGTGTCACTGCCAAATAACACCCCAATAAGTGTTCAGCAACATCTCTTGAGTACAGGGATACCACCCATGCATAGGTTTGTTGGGTTGTTTGGGGGCTAAAAGGGCCACATTGTGAAGGTGCGCATTTTCAACTTGGAATATTGACGTGTAGCCAGCCTGAGCCCATCTTTCATTTGGGACTTTTTTTTAAAGTAGGACAGTGTATTTTACCCCAAAAAGTATATATTTTGTAAAAGTAGACACCCTAGGCTATTTTAAATGGTGTTATTTTAACACTTTCCATGCACCAATTCTACCACCAGCCTTTGTCAAAGTTTGTGGTAGTCATTTTATTGTGTATTTTTTCCCACATACATTGTACTTTAGACACAAATTCACATATTTCGGCATGTGTCACTGACAAACAATACCACAATATATGTTCAGCAACATCTCCCGAGCACAGGGATACCACCCATGCATAGCATTGTCAGCTTTGTTGGGTGTTGAAAGGCTACATTTGAGAGGTGCGCTTTTTGATTTTCAAACTTGGAATTTGAACATGTAGAGCAAGGAAGGGGTTAATAGCTCTTATAAGAGCCTTTGTAGTACTGTACAAAAAAATTAACCCCTAAAAATGCACAGACAAGAAAAAAATTTCTGCTGTGCAGTGATCAGTGGCAGGGAAGGGGTTAATACACTACACTATACAAAGGGTATGGCTTTTATAAAAGCCCTTGGGACTCACAATTTTTTTAACATTTTATTTAATTTATTACAATTAAAAAATTATGTTATACAGATCTGTCTCTTTCCCTCACTAAAACTCAAGTGAGGAGAGGGAGGCAGATCCATATGGGTCAGAACAATATTTACCAATATTGATCGAACCAGACGAATGGTGATGCTCATCTGAGAAATCACCAAACCACCTTTGCCACTGATCGGCTGTTACTGATCGCTATACACGTGTTCAGACAGCTTCAAAAGGAATACAGGTAATCCCCTAGTGGGTATAATTAACCCCTAGCGAGTCTGACAAAAAAAATGCTGATAGCAAAAAAAAAATCCTTCTGCGACTAGATTGCTCCATATGCACTGCTTAGGCAGTGACCATATGCACTGCTTAGGCAGTGACCATATGTGCTGCTTAGGAAGTGATATACGGCAAGGAAGGGGTTAATAGCTCTTATTTAAAAAAAAAATTACGTTAAACGTAGTCCCCTAGCGGGTATAATTAACACGTGACGGGTGTAATAAAAAAGTTTTAAAAAAATTAAAAATGCTTCTGCAGCAAGATTGCTGCATTTGCGTCAGATCTCTGCTTAGGCAGTGATCTACAGCAAGAAAGGGGTTAATCTCTCTTAAAAGAGCTTTTTTTTATACTGTAATGAATTACAGTAAAAAAAATTAACCCCTAAAACATGCACAGACAGCAAAAAATGTGCTGCTGTGTATGATCACTGCGTACACAGCGATCAATGGCAGGGAAGGGGTTAAATGGCTTTTATAAAAGCCCTTGGTGTTTAAAATTTTATTAAATATTTGTTTTATTATTTTATTTTATTTTTTTACTTTATCTGATCTGTCTCTCTCCCTTACTATAACTAGTAAGGTGAGGGAGGCAGATCAATACTTGTCAAAGGCAATATTTGCTAATATTGCCTTTGACAGTATGATAAGTGCTCATCAGAGCACTTATCATACATGCCTGCACACAGATCACATAGATCTGTTGTGCCGGCATCGATTGGCTCCCCCTAGAGCATCGGAAGTGAAATACTTTCACTTCCGATGCTCTTGCCATTAGAAGGGAAGCGCTGCCTGTATAGGCAGCGTTCCCTTCTACTGAGCCGATGGGGTCGCTCAGGAGAGCGACCACCATCGGCTCTGGGGAGCAGAACGGTGTTGTTAAGTGCCTCGCTGGCGAGGCACTTTAACAACACCGGAGATGCTTAGAAAGCGAACGATCGTTCGCTTTCTAAGCACATGTGTGCAGCGGGCGCAGCCATTTTTAAATGGCTGCTACGATCACTCCGTGGAGTGATCGTAGCGCGCCCCTGCACTTTTGGGGGGTGTTGCACAATGCCTCTACCTAGAGGCATTGTAGCAACACCGTTAGAGTAAAGAAAGCGACCGCTGGTCGCTTTCTTTACTCAGTTTAGTGCATGACGTGCCAGGCACGTCAGCTGTCGGCAAGTCCTCGATTTGCCGTGACGTGCCTGGCACGTCATCTGTCGTTAAGGGGTTAATACATTAACATGTTTAGACACAGCTAGGGTTGGCAATAGCCAGGATTAATACATTATCATGTTTAGACATAGCTAGGGTTGGCTATTTCACGCAGTAATACATTAACATGTTTACACACAGCTAGGGTTGGCAATATACAACATTAATGCTTTAACATGTTTAGATGCAGATAGGATTGGCAATATCAGCATTAATGTATTAACATGTTTGGATGCCGCTAGGCTGGGCTATATACAATATTAACCCCTTAAGGACAGAGCCTTTGAAACATTTTTGTCCTTTCTGGACAATGGCTATTTTAACATTTCTGTGCTGTTTGTGTTTAGCAGTAATTTTCTTCTTTGTCATTTGCTGTACCCACACATATTATATATTGTTTTTATCGGGACAAGAAGGGCTTTCTATGGATGCCATCTTTTTGATCATATCTTATCATATTATTAAAAAAAATAATAAAATATGGTAAAAAAAAAAAAAATACACAAATTTCTTTGTTTTTATTTGAAACAACTTCTCCTCATCGACAATAGCGAACGAAAAAACAGGCTAAATAGATTCTACTATTTCTCCTGAGTACAGGGATACCACCCATGCATAGGTTTGTTGGGTTGTTTGGGGGCTAAAATGCCACATTTTTGAGGTGCAGTTTTTTGTTTTCCAACTTGAAATTTTTACATGCAGACAGCCTGCACCCATGTCCCATTTGGGACATATTTGAAGCCAGCTAGTGTATTTTACCTCATCAACCCATATATTTTTTAAAAGAAGACACCTTAGGCTATCTCAAATGGTGGTATTTTTACACTTTCCATGCACTAATTCTACCACCAGCCTTTGTCAAACTTTGTGGGAGTAATTTTTTTGTGTTTTTTTTTCACAAACCTTGTAATTCAGACATGAATTCACAGATTTTGGTATGTGTCACTGCCAAATAACACCCCAATAAGTGTTCAGCAACATCTCTTGAGTACAGGGATACCACCCATGCATAGGTTTGTTGGGTTGTTTGGGGAGTAAAAGGCCAAATTTGGTAGGTGCAGTTTTTGGTTTTCCAAATTAAAATTTTGACATGCAGACCGCCTGCACCCATGTCCCATTTGGGACATATTTGAAACCAGCCAGTGTATTTTACCCCATCAACCCATATATTTTTTAAAAGTAGACACCCTACGCTATTTCAAATGGTGGTATTTTTACACTTTCCATGCACTAATTCTACCACCAGCCTTTGTCAAAGTTTGTGGTAGTAATTTTTGTGTGGTTTTTTTTCACAAATATTGTATTTTAGACATAAATTCACAGATTTTGGTATGTGTCACTGCCAAACAATAACCCAATATGTGTTCAACAACATATCCTGAGTACAGGGATACCACCCATGCATAGGTTTGTTGGGTTGTTTGGGGGCTAAAGGGCCACATTGTGAAGGTGCGCATTTTCAACTTGGAATATTGACGTGTAGTCAGCCTGAGCCCATCTTTCATTTGGGACTTTTTTTTAAGTAGGACAGTGCATTTTACCCAAAAAAGTATATATTTTGTAAAAGTAGACACCCTAGGCTATTTTAAATGGTGTTATTTTAACACTTTCCATGCACCAATTCTACCACCAGCCTTTGTCAAAGTTTGTGGTAGTCATTTTATTGTGTATTTTTTCCCACATACATTGCACTTTAGACACAAATTCACATATTTCGGTATGTGTCACTGACAAACAATACCACAATATATGTTCAGCAACATCTCCCGAGCACAGGGATACCACCCATGCATAGCTTTGTCAGCTTTGTTAGGGGTTGAAAGGCTACATTTGAGAGGTGCGCTTTTTGATTTTCAAACTTGGAATTTGAACATGTAGAGCAAGGAAGGGGTTAATAGCTCTTATAAGAGCCTTTGTAGTACTGTACAAAAAAATTAACCCCTAAAAATGCACAGACAAGAAAAAATGTTCTGCTGTGCAGTGATCAGTGGCAGGGAAGGGGTTAATACACTACACTATACAAAAGGTATGGCTTTTATAAAAGCCCTTGGGACTCACAATTTATTAACATTTTATTTAATTTATTACAATTTACAAATTATGTTATACAGATCTGTCTCTTTCCCTCACTAAAACTCAAGTGAGGAGAGGGAGGCAGATCCATATGGGTCAGAACAATATTTACGAACCAGACGAATGGTGATGCTCATCTGAGAAATCACCAAACCACCTTTGCCACTGATCGGCTGTTACTGATCGCTATACACGCGTTCAGACAGCTTCAAAAGGAATACACGTAATCCCCTAGTGGGTATAATTAACCCCTAGTGAGTCTGACAAAAAAAATGCTGATAGCAAAAAAAAATCCTTCGGCGACTAGATTGCTCCATATGCGCTGCTTAGGCAGTGACCATATGCACTGCTTAGGCAGTGACCATATGTGCTGCTTAGGAAGTGATATACGGCAAGGAAGGGGTTAATAGCTCTTAAAAGAGCCTTTGATATACTGTAATAAATCAAAGTAAAAAAAAATAACCCCTAAAAAAATGCACAGACAGCAAAAAATGTGCTGTTGTGTAAGATCACTGCGTACACAGCGATCAATTGCAGGGAAGGGGTTAAATACTGGAAACGGCTTTTATAAAAGCCTTTGGGTCTCAATTCTATTAAATATATTATAATTAAAAACTTACATTATACAGCTCTGTCTCCCTCACTAAAACTCAAGTGAGAGGGAGGCAGATCTACACGGGTCAGATCAAATATTTACACATATTGATCTAACCAGACGAATGGTGATGCTCATCTGAGCAAACGCCAACCCGCCATTGTCACTTATCAGCTGTTACTGATCGCTATACATGCGCTCAGACAGCTAAAAAAATTTTTTACGTTAAACGTAGTCCCCTAGCGGGTATAATTAACACGTGACGGGTGTAATAAAAAAGTTTTAAAAAAATTAAAAATGCTTCTGCAGCAAGATTGCTGCAGTTGCGTCAGATCGCTGATTAGGCAGTGATCTACGGCAAGAAAGGGGTTAATCTCTCTTAAAAGAGGTTTTTTTTATCCTGTAATGAATTACAGTAAAAAAAAATAACCCCTAAAAAATGCACAGACAGCAAAAAATGTGCTGCTGTGTATGATCACTGCGTACACAGCGATCAATGGCAGGGAAGGGGTTAAATGGCTTCTATAAAAGCCCTTGGTGTTTAAAATTTTATTAAATATTTTTTTTATTATTTTATTTTATTTTTTTACTTGATCTGATCTGTCTCTCTCCCTTACTATAACTAGTAAGGTGAGGGAGGCAGATCAATACTTGTCAAAGGCAATATTTACTAATATTGCCTTTGACAGTATGGTAAGTGCTCATCAGAGCACTTACCATACATGCCTGCACACAGATCACATAGATCTGCTGTGCCGGCATCGACTTGCTCCCCCTAGAGCATCGGAAGTGAAATACTTTCACTTCCGATGCTCTTGCCATTAGAAGGGAAGCGCTGCCTGTACAGGCAGCGTTCCCTTCTACTGAGCCGATGGGGTCGCTCAGGAGAGCGACCACCATCGGCTCTGGGCAGCCTGGAGGTGTTGTTAAGTGCCTCGCTGGCGAGGCACTTTAACAACACCGCAGATGCTTAGAAAGCGAATGATCGTTCGCTTTCTAAGCACATGTGTGCAGTGGGCGCAGCCATTTTTAAATGGCTGCTACGATCACTCCGTGGAGTGATCGTAGCGCGCCCCTGCACATTTGGGGGGTGTTGCACAATGCCTCTACCTAGAGCTGGTCGCTTTCTTTACTCCATTTAGTGCATGACGTGCCAGGCACGTCAGCTGTCGGCAAGTCCACGATTTGCCGTGACGTGCCTGGCACGTCATCTGTCGTTAAGGGGTTAATACATTAACATGTTTAGAAACAGCTATAGTTGGAAATATCCATCATTAATACATTATCATGTTTAGACAGCAAGGGTTGGCAATACCCAGGATTAATATATTATCATATTTAGACACACCTAGGGTTGCCAGTACCCAAGATTATCGTATTTGCTCGATTATAAGACAAGGTTTTTTTCAGAATTATTTTTCTGAAAACTACCCCTCGTCTTATAATTGAGGTCTTCTTATAATCTGACCTCAAATTGAGGTCAGATTATAAAACATGGATCCAGGTCCCCATAGACTGCCATGTCGGGCAGCATGGAGGATGTGTGCACGTATCGTGCAGACATCCCCCGGCTGCCCCCACTAGCCACCAGGGATCAACTTCAAGGTGAGGGGGAGGGAAGGGGCAGAGAGACAGGGGGAGGGGGGGCAGAGAGACAGGGGGAGGGGGGGCAGAGAGACAGGGGGGGAAGAGACAGAGACAGGGGGAGGGAGGGGGGCAGAGACAGGGGAGGGAGGGGGGCAGAGACAGACAGGGGGAGGGAGGGGGGCAGAAACAGAGACAGGGGAGGGAGGGGGGCAGAGACAGGGGGAGGGAGGGGGGCAGAGACAGAGGGGGGGGCAGAGACAGAGGGAGGGGGGCAGAGACAGAGGGAGGGGGGGCAGAGACAGAGGGAGGGGGGGGCAGAGACAGAGGGAGGGGGGGGCAGAGACAGAGGGGGGGGGGCAGAGACAGAGGGAGGGGGGGCAGAGAGAAACAAGGGGGGGAAGAGACAGAGGAGAGGGGGAAATCAAAGGGAGGGGGAGAGAGACAAAGCTGGGGGCAAGGGAAAGAGAGGCAGAATTGGCACATAAAAGGAAATAAAAACAAATGCATTTTTTTAATATAATTTTTTATTAAAAAATCAATTTACATGTGAATATATACAAGTTTAACTTTTTTCCTATAGGGTAGTCTTATATTCAGGCTTTTAGTTTTTTTCCTAAAGGAATATCCAACGTTTGGGGGGGTCGTCTTATAATCAGGGTCGTCTTATAATCGAGCAAATACGGTAATACATTATGTTTAGACAGCTAATGTTTGCAATACCCAGGATTAATACATTATCATGTTTAGACACAGTTAGGGTTGGCAATACCAAGTATTAATATATTAACATGTTTAGACACAACTAGGATTGGCAATATCCAGCATTAATACATTAACATGTCTAAACATCACTAGAGTTGGCAATATCCAGCATTAATGCATTAACATGTTTAGATGCAGCTGGGGTGGGCTATATACAATATTAATACTTTAACATGTTTAAACACAGCTAGGGTTGGAAATATCCATAATTAATGCTTTAACATGTTTAGATGCAGCTAGGGTTGGTCATATCCAGCATTAATACATTAACATGTTTAGACACAGCTAGGGTTGGCAATATCCAACATTAATACATTAACATGTTTAGACAGCTAGAGTTGGCCCCTTTTCTTCTGGTCATGCTGTTCTTTCCACAGGCTTAACCTTGACCTCAAGCCAATTTTCTTCAACCCCATACTGACAACCCCAGATACAGTATGCTATAATTCAATCTATTTTGAACTTTATAGGGTCTACTCAATAAAGAGTGAATAAATTGATATGTGAATTTCAAACTTAAAGGGACACTACAACTTACATAAGATGTAACTAGATAACCTCGTCATTTAAAACAAACACATTTATAAATCATATACCACTAGGTTTTGTTTACATGATTGAATTAATTGCATATAAAAGGAAAAATAAAAGTAGGTGTTTATATCCAGCATCCATTTTGAGAAAATTTCCCATGATGCAACATCATCCAAAATCTTCCAGCCAGTCTCACTTTACAACTGTTGCCAAAGCCTGCATGATGATGTCATAAGATATGTGTATCATAGTGGGCAGGACTAGGGGGCTTTGTACAACAATTTTTTTTACCTGATTCTAACACAAAGAGAGATTAACCTGATCAAACAGGATTATAACTCTGCCCCCTTGTGATGTAATAGTTACATTACCCTCCCATTCAATGGAAATCTATGATCAGAATTCTGACTTATAGACTGCATTCTGTGTCCCAAGCCCTAAAGTGAGAAATTTGTGCTGTAAATTCTCTGAGGAGTGGCACCCAAAAACACTATATTTTACAAAATGGTGGGCTAAGTCACACTTGTTTAGTTCCATATTTTATTAACCCCTTAGTGACATGACTTTTTTGGCTTGTCCGACGCTTGGTGACATGGGCTGTTTTAACATTTCTGAGCAGTTTGTGTTTTGCTGTAATTTATTTCTGTCTCATTTAGTGTACCCGCACAAACTATATATTGTTTTTATCGTTATAAGAAGGGCTTTCTTTTGATACCATTATTTTGATAATAGCATATCATTTGATGTAAAAAAAATAATAAAATATGGCAAAAAAATTGAAAAAATACTTTTTTTATGACTTTTATTTGAAAAATCGTATACTCATGTACAAGAGACAACAAAAAAACACTGCTAAAAAGTTTCTAATATATGTCCTGAGTTCAGAAATAGCCCATGTTTTTATGTTTTTGTGCTTTTTTATTCATGTTACAGGGCCAGAACTATAAGTGGTGCAAAGCTATTTTAAAATCCTTTCTTTCAAAATTAGCGATAGTGACATTGTAACACTGATTTCTGTACTAAATCCATGAATGACCCCCAACATGTACATATTTTTGAAAACTAGACAACTCAGGGCATTTAACTTGGGGTATTTTGACACATTTCATGTAGCCATTTTACCACCAATCTATGCCAAAGTTTGCAGCAAAAAATCTTTTTTTTTAATTTTTCACATATATTGCAATTTAGGTAAACATTACCTTAAAATGTGAAGGGATATTTCCAAATAACACCTCAATATGTGTTCAGCAACATCTCCTGAGTACAGAGATACCACCCATGCATAGGTTTGTTGGTTAGGTTATTTGGGGGTTAAAAGGCCACATTTGAGAGGTGCACTTTTTGGTTTTCCAACTTGGAATTCTGACGTGCAGAAAACCTGCTACCATGTCCCATTTGGGACATTTTTGAAGCCAAAAAGTGTATTCTATCCCACAAAACCATATATTTTTGAAAACTAGACACCCTAGGGTATTTCAAATGGTAGTATTTTAACACTTTCCATGCACTAATTATACTACCAGCCTATGTCAATGTTATGGATAGTAATTTTTTTTCACATACATAGTACTTTGGGCATGAATTCACAGATCCTGTTATATGTCAGTGCCAAACAACACCTCAATATGTGTTTAGCAACATCTCCTGAGTACAGGGATACCACCCATGTATAGGTTGGTTAGGTTATTTGGGGGTTAAAAGGCCACATTTGAGAGGTGCGCTTTTTGGTTTTCCAACTTGGAATTCTGACGTGCAGAAAACCTGCGCCGATGTCCCATTTGGGACATTTTTGAAGCCAAAAAGTGTATTCTATCCCACAAAACCATATATTTTTGAAAACTAGACACCCTAGGGTATTTCAAATGGTAGTATTTTAACACTTTCCATGCACTAATTCTACCACCAGCCTATGTCAATGTTATGGATAGTAATTTGTTTTTCACATTCATTGTACATCGGGCATGAATTCATAGATCCTATTATGTGTCAGTGCCACAAAACACATTAATATGTGTTCAGCAACATCTCCTGAGTACAGGGATACCACCCATGTGTAGGTTAGCTAGATTATTTGGGGGCTAAAAGGCCATCTTTAGGGGGGGTGCATTTCCAACTTGGAATTTTGACATGTAGTCAGCCTGCGCCCATGTTCCATTTGGGACACTTTTGAAGCCTGTCAAAGTATTTTACCCCATAAAACCATATATTTTGGAAAACTAGACATCCTAGGGTTTTTAAAATTGTGGTATTTTAACACTTTCCAAGTGCTAATTCTACCACCAACCTATGTCAAAGGGTTGGGATGTCATTTTTTCCCCACACACATTGTAGTTCAGGCAGGAATTTTCAGATTCTGGTATTTGCCACTGCCAACCAACACCTCAATATGTGTTCAGCAACATCTCCTGAGTACAGGGATACCCCCCATGCATAGGTTTGTTGGTTTGTATTGGGTCTAAAATTCCACATTTAGGGGGTGCGCAATTCCAACCTGGAATTTTGACATGTAGTCAGCCTGCGCCCATGTTCCATTTGGAACATTTTTGAAGCCGTCCAATGAATTTTACCCCATCAAACCATATATTTTTGGAAAATAGACATCCTAAGGTATTTCAAATGGTGGTATTTTAATACTGTATAGGTACTAATTCTACCACCAGCCTTTGTAAAAGTTTGTGGTAGTACTTTTTTGGGAGGTTTTTTTCCACATGCATTGTACTTCATTACAGTACAAAGAAATTAATCCATAAAACAGTGCAGACAGAAAAACATACTGTTGCTGTGCAAGATTACTGCTTACACAGTGATGAATGGCAGGGAAGGGGTTAATACACAGTGAAAGACTTTCATAAAACCTGACAATTTTATAAAATGTTATTTTATATCACTAATACTGATCTGTCTCTTTCCGTCACAAAAATGTAAGTGAGGAGAGGGAGGCAGATCAATATTTGTGAATATTGATCCGACCAATTTTGATCTGACCAGGGCGAATGGTGAGCTTAATTGAGAAATCACCAAACCGCCTTTGCCACTAATTCGCTGTTACTGGTCGCTATGCGCTCAGGCAGCTTAAAAAAAAAAAACTCAAATATTTTTACTTTACATGTAATCCCCTAGCGGGTATGTGTAAAAAAAATAAAATAAAAATATGCAGACAGATAAAAATTGCTTTGGCGTCAATATCATTGCGTAAGCAGTGATCGACGGCAAAGAAGGGGTTAATAACTCTTAGAAGAGCCTTTTTAGTACTGTAATAAATTACAGTACAAAAAAAAATGAACCCCTAAAAAATGCACAAACGGCAAAAATAAATGCGCTGATGTGCACGATCACTGCTTGTGCAAGATCAGTGGCAGGGAAGGGGTTAAACGCAGGGAATTGCTTTAATAAGTTTTTTTTTATTGTTTTAATATTTGTGTGTTGTGTGTTTATTGTTTTTTTTTACTTTTAGAACTTTGATCTGTCTCTCTCCCTCACTAAAAAAATGTGAGGAGAGGGAGGCAGATCATAACTGGTCAGATCAATATAGGGTTAATATTGATCTGACCAGTCAGTGGGGATGTTCAGCAGAACATCCCCACTGCCTGTCAGTGTGCCTGGCAGTCACTGATTGCCTCTGTGAAGAGGCAATCGTGTGACAGCCAGAGAGCACAGGAAGCAGGTACTTCCTGCCTCCTGTGCTCTTGCCCTTAGAAGGGCAGCGCCATCTTGGTCACTCAGTGACCAAGATCGTGCATTTTTTTTTTGTGTTCCTGATTGCCTCGACTTGCGAGGCAATCAGGAACACTTTCTGAGCATAGGAAGCGAAAAATTCGCTTCCTATGGTCATTTTTTAATGCACGTGTTTTAAAGGCACTGTGCCTTTAAAACCGGCATTTCGATCGCTCTCCGGAGCGATCGAAATGCCGACGGGCATTTTTTTTAGTATTGTACGATGCTTCCACACGGAAGCATCGTTACAATACCCTTAGAGCACTGAAAGCGGAAAAACTCCGCTTTCAGTGCTCGTTTTGACACAGGACGGACTAGGTCCGTCCTGTGTCACTAACGCTTCGCCACACAGGACGGACCTAGTCCGTCCTGTGTCGCGAAGGGGTTAAATACAGTCACATAACAAAAACAAAGACATATCTGAAATCAACAATACAAAATAAAAAAAAAGTTAAACCTTTTCATTTTTTGGTGGGAGTGGTTAAGGCAAAAATAGTCAATATGGAAAAATTCTCTAATGCAGCTGAATGGGTGAACTTTTTCAACTCAGCTACTTTGGCCTTAAGTCTGAAATGCCAATCTCAGTTCCCTGCCCTTTTCTCTTCATCAAGTAGACCCTAATATATAACGTTGTGAGATCTATGTAGATTACACTTAAGTCCACTAAACTGTATATGCCTCCAGGACACAAGATACCAGCCCTGACTCTGTCGGAATTTCTAACAATACCCTAGCTATCGACAACTAGCAATATGTAGCATATAAATGCATAATAACTAGGATATAATCCAGGAATAGAAAACCTTTGCCACACTGACAGCTGTGAATTACAGCTCCCATGGTGCTCAATCAACCAACAGGCTGATACAAACAATATAACATTTTAATTAAAGAGAAAACGGAGGATAAGGGTGTAACAAGCAAGGCACAAAAATGGTGGGGGCTGGGACAATAATATAAAAAAAAAAAAATCAAGATAGATTAAATATAAAAAGGTGGGAATGCATTATGTGCTTTTATTAAAAAAAAATACCACTCTTTAATATAAAAAAGTTTAACCCCCTTAGTGACAGGACTGTTTTAACATTTTTGTTCCCTTTGTGACAATGACTGTTTAACAATTATTGGGTGTTTGTGTTTAGCTGTCATTTTTGCTAAATGTCAAGGGATTAAAAGTTGAAATAACATATCACACACAGTCAACACCGAGTGGGTACAAATGAGGAATCGTGCTATGAATATTTGGGTAAAACCATTACTGTACCTGTTAAAAAAAAAAAAAACCCTATATGAACACTGAACTACATCACAAACAGTGATTCAATGATGAGTGGTAGCCATTAACGGTCAATAAAGTATACATTTTTTGCCCATTAACATATCAAAAAAATTAACCTGTTAAGTTCGGTAGGAAACTCAAACATTAAACTACATTAAAAAAAACCTGCTGGGAGCTATTTCGAAATAACCCCTGGTCCCCTAATTAGGCCAATGATATAATATTCACAAAGCTTTGATGCAAGCTGTTTGTGGGTAGTCTAGGGTTAAACAAATGCACGTAATGCTTCATCTATAAATGCAGACCGAAGTTTATTTAATCCACATATAGGACAAAATGTGGAGAGAGACCAAGGCAATTAATAATATTAATACATAAGGCTAGGAGCTACCCCAAGTGCCCCTGGCCTCCTCTTATTAATAAACGGAATCAAAAGCCCTTACCCCACAACTAAATACATAAGATTAGGGGCTGCCCAAATGTCCACTGTTTAAATAAAAGGGACAGGGGCTGACCAAATGCCCCACGCTCTCCTGTTAAACAGGGCCAGGGGTTCCCAAGTTGTGGGCTCATGGTCCCCTAAAATAAATATGTAGGTCTAACCTGGCCCACCCTTTGAGTGCAATGTAGGTCAGCGTTAAAATCACTGACCAAATGTGGGTCCCTACTTCACTGCACCTAGAAGAATACGAGTCATGCCACATTGATGAGGCCAATGTAGATAGAAACGAACCTATGTCTGTGGTTACCACAGGTCTCCTCTGTAATGGTGCCAGTGAGCAACAAAAAAAAAGGTGAAGCCCCTCCCGAGAAGGTTACATCCTATAAGGCTGACTATTTTAGCACTGTCTGTTCTCTGTGAGATGTGGTGCCCATCTTTGTTTAGTCTCTATGAGTTATCAGGGTATGCCTGGACGTGGGTCCTGAGCTTGCTTCACTTAGAGCCGGTCCGAAGTCCGGCCCGCGGGCCAATTGCAGCCCATGTTCCGGTTTAAAACAGCCCTACAGGTAATTTGGCAAAATCTATCTGTTGTGGCCCTAGTGAATCGCGGGATTTGGTGTTCGCAGCTACACAACGCAGAAGTCACGTGACATAGGTCACATGACCTCCCACGATGTATACTATCAGCGCACACAACGGGTTCCCCAGATTTGCATTGAGGATAGGAGGTCCTTGAGGTAAGAGCCTAAATGGCATTCTAATACTAATGAAATTTAAAAATGATTTTAAGTCAGCCCGGTGTGTATGTATGTATAGTAGCAGGACCCCCCCCCCCCCCCCCCCCCCCACGTCTGCTATAGGATTGCATTTTAATAACATTTTATTTGTGGTCTTTTCTACAGTACGTGTGCAGCATTTGATCCACGGTTTAATATCATCGCTTCCACAACGTATGTCTAGGAATCGAAAACCTGGCACACAGCAGCCTGGCATTAGACGTTCTCCTATCATTGCTGATAAAATATACGTATGCTGTGATTTCAAAGCTCGTGGATATATTAAAACATCTGTACTGAAACTGGTAGATTACAATGAATAGGTCTCATTACGTGTTGAGTGTAAAATTAAAGTCATTCATTCCATATGTCTTAACAGAGCTATGTTTCTCTTTATATCAGCAGCACAAATAATGTAAATATTCCTTAAGAATCAAGCTAAGTATGCTATACATCCTTTTGTGTTTGATTGGCTTATTATTTCACCATCCGTCCTAAAAAAAATGTATTTGATTTTTAAAGTGCACAGTATATGGCAATAATAGAATTAAATATGTATGTTCTTTAGTTATATAATCCTCTAGAGTGCTTTGAACTTATACTCTTGCTGTCACCTTAAACAGTGCACAGAACACATTAAAGAACAACCAAAGGAAGAAACTGTTAAAAAAAAAAAAGTCTCCCTTTCTTTTTAGAGATACATACGGGTTACTCTAGGCTTTACCTCAGAGGTGAGGCAGAACCGGTCAGGAGGCTGGAGTGTGCGGACAGTGTCCCCTCTGTGGATTCCCATATGATGTACTGGCAGAGAGAGACAGTCGCCAACCAGACCAGGGTGCCTGCTCCCAGGGAAGCATGGCAGCTGCCGTTCAGAGTATACATGGCATGTACTATAAATGGGGATCAAGCCACTGGAATCACAGCATGTGGATAAATGTTTATAAATATTTATTAATCAGCGAGCGTCTAGATAGCAAAGGCTGGTAACAGGAGATGTCAGGGGATGCCATGGGATGGTGGGGTGGCTATGACTGTAGATAGTAAGGAACACAGAATCTTGAGATGGTAAGAAGGTGGCTGGACAGGGTCTTGTGATGGCGAGAAGAAAATAATTCTATGAAGGAAAGGTTTCCTGTGAACTTGAAGCAAAGGGATTCCTGTGATGTTGGGGTGTGAAAGGGAAGTGGAGATTACTGTGATGCAGGAGTGACAGAAGGAGTATACGGGGACTGTGATGCTGGGGTAAGGAATAAGGGTGTGAGAGATGCGACACGTGTAGTTGAAAGATAGCATAATCAGTAGGAATGAGGGGGAACATTTCACAAGAAGGGTACAATTAACATTAAAGGGACACTAAACCTTTTTTTCACTTGTGTTTCTAATATAGAAGCACAAGTGACATCTAAGTTGTTCCTGTTGTGAGGATGAACTGGTGTGTACTTTTGATAGTACACGCCAGTTTATCCTCTGAACGATAGTTGCACGCGACAACCAGGAACTCGCATGTAAAACACAGCAGATAGTAAACCCGCGTGTATCTATTAAGATAACCCTTGAAGGAAGCAAGGGTTAAACAAGTTGGAAAGTCCCTTTTAATTTCTCCAGCTCACATTCACAGTTGTTGATCCGGTTATATATAGCCTTATATTTGAATACTACAAAGCAAGGAGTATTCAAGAGACTTAAAAAAAGGAAAAGAAACGTCCATGGAGTATCCAGTATGTGATATATGCACATATACATACATACAGTTTTTACATATTGTGAAAGTTAACACAAACATGTTTTAACTAACAGCAGACTGTATTCCAAAAGCACCATAAATTAATATAATGATTAGAATAATTGTAGCAGAGCACGTTGAAAAGTGAAACTCTTCCCCACGAGATGATACACCAGTCTGGGCTTTATCCCAATGTAAATCACACTTAAGCACAATTTATAATTATATATTCATGCAAAAGCATTCAAGGGCAAAGGAAATGTGTATATGGGAGATATTTATATGTGATTTTTATATATATCATAATTTTTTTAATCAGTTGACAGCTGTTTTAGAGCATACTGCGATGCTAGGCTGAATGAGGGTCTTGATTACTTCAAGATTAGCTATCTTAAGTTTCTATTCATTTTAAGTGTTGTTAGTGCTCGGAGTCATTAGTCACTTCCTTGTCTCATGGAACATCAGCATACATTTACATTGTTAATGAACATTTGGGGTAAATGAATTAATGGCACTTTTAAACATAAATTCAGACCTAATAACTTTCTGTGCCGTGCATGTGTTTAAATGGGATCACAACCGCAGAGCCATTTCGGCTAGGCTAACCAATTGCTTTAAGGTATAATAAAAACCTAATAAAAAAAAAAGGAAATTAGTGCCCATCCTGTTAACTGCAGAAATGTACCACACAGTAAATTAGGAACAAGTGAACTGGTATTGTTAATTATAAGGCATTCATTTTATTTTTAACTAGTGTATACATTTGCAGAGCACTTTATTCTAATAGGTTGTATTCATTTGTACTAAAAGCTCAATGCTTAACCATAGTTACTAGATATATTTCTATGAAACAATAATTTAGATATCTTGTTTATATATATATATATATATATATATATATATATATACACACACACACGTAAATATTTATATATACACACACACGTAAATATATATATATATATATATATATATATATATATATATATATATATATATGTTGTTGTTTTTTTAACAAGATATCTAAATTATTGTTACACAGAAACAACAGGCCTTGCATGAACACAAGTAATACAGTTACAGTTGCTGAGTTTGGGGGGAAAAAAAACACAGTGCGGTTTATTTACTAAAGAGTAAATACAGTCATGAACTTCCAAGGGAATTGCAAAAATCAGGATGTAGCAGCCCAGTTGGGAAAATTCTGCTACTCAGCCATTAACGTCTGCTTTTCGCAGTTCCCTGGTACATTCACAACAATTGTTTATTCAATAGACCATGGTGGTTTAGTAAGAGAAAACACAGGAGATGCAGACACAATGATCTTGTGCCCATAAAGAAGGATTTAGAACAGTGGTTCCCACACCAGTCCTCACACACCCCCAACAGTCCAGAATTGAGGGATTATCATGTTATGTTAAAAAAAAAAAAAAACCTCTAGTGCAGGATCTAAATTTTTTTTAACACAAGTGGGTGATCTCTAAATCTTGGACTGTTAGGGGAACCATCCCTTAGAAGTACACAATTGCTGGCTTTTTGTTCTGTCATCTAGTTCATTCAGGTGTCAAGTTATTTTCTTTCCTGCTACGTACAAAAATATTTCTTTCTATATTAATGTTCATGTAAGGCCAGCACCATGATTAATAACAGTAAAGTATACATATCTCTGCTATGTATTTATTATTCTCATATTATTTATGCATGCTATTTAGAATTTGCATGTTTTTATGTGTCCGTTGTTTACTGCTATGTAACATAAGGGGCTTTATAAAAAATTATTAGGAGGAGGACCGTATCTGCCAACTAATCCGATATCCCAGCTTCCCTGCTGCATATGCACAGTGCAATGTCATGTGACCCAGGCAGTTTTTGACTCCTCCCTCTGTCAAGTCCCAGGATGTTGGCAGGTGTGTTAACCCCCGCATTGAACCTTTGACCTGCATAGATGCACAGACAAAGCTGATTGGCTTTTGTCATGTGTGACATATGATCAGTGTAATTGGTGATCACAAAGATCATACCCCACAGCAGTGGGAAGAGAGAGCAAGTTGCCAAGGGACTGCCTCTTTTTCTCTTTTAGATCAGGGGTATATAAATCTGCATGGATCACGTTCATATATATTTCAGGAAGGGGTTAATGATATTTTCACATGTTTGTTTTCTGTTGCAGAGGACCATCAAATCCAAGAAGATGAGCAAGATGGTCTTGTAACCCACCCGCTAGAAACAGTTATGAAACATTCGGAGACCTCGAGTTAGCTAAGAAAGAACACACACAGCCAGTCGTCTGCACATAATAATAACTGTAGAATTCTTTTTTTTAAATAAATGAAATCAAAGGCTACCCATAGAGCTACTGAACTGAAACTGAATACATGGAGATACCCATTAATGTGCAGAACTTTTATACAAAGAACTGTGAGCACTCAACACAGATACTCATACCTCCAGTATCTGCTGGTGAAAATAAGTCCCTTTATAATTATCTTCATTACTGGTTATTGTGTCAAACATTTTCCCATGCTGCAAAATATATCAGCAGTACAGCAACAATGATGAACACTGGTTTCTAATTAGACACCGCTGCACAGATTTTATAATTCTGGTCGAACCAGAAGAAGAAAAAAAAAATAATAGACAAAGTGGAGAAAACAGACTTTTCAACAAAATCGTCTAAATATGTAATTTCATATTCAGTGTTTGTTTTAATTTCTGCTTGACAAGCAATAAAGAAGTTGTTTTTTTAAGAATAAGAAAAAAGGAATTTGTTTCATGAATCCATTTGGTGAGCCGGCCTGTTTTATTCCTTTGTAAGTAAGATGTTAGTGTCTGTGTACTGGCCCGTCTCAGTGATACGTCTCACAAATACATCAGTAACTGCACTTTCACCAATCCATCAGTTGTGAGTTTCGTGCAAGACACTATGAGGGCTAAAACTGATCCGAAAAGTAAACAGCAATAATAAGACATTAATAGCAGAGTTGAAAAAATGTGCGGTGAGGAAAGACAGTGTGAGCCACATCACAGCACTGATAAATCCTACCCTATAGGATGGTACCTACGCAGGAGGGCACTTGCCAATTTTGCTCACTGTCACCATTACAGATGAAACCTCCACATAAACATATCAGACTAGCCCAACCCATCATGGCGGCACAGACCCAAAACGCATGGCAAGCCTTCATTGCATGAGGAACACCGCAACGTCAGAAGTGGTACAGCCTATGATAAGCCAAAAATATATGTCTGTGGTTGCCGCGTACCTCACGAATGGTGATGTTCATAGTACACACTATACCGTAGGACAGCCTATTTCAGAGCTGTTAACTCCTAGCCCGAGATGTGGCTCCCACTTTCTTTTCTCACCTTTGGAAAAAAAAATATTGCCTTGTTTTGCAACTCAGCTGTTAAAACTGAACTGGCAAATGAACTATACAAATTAAGCAAATCCCCATTGGGAGCTAAATACAGAGGTGTTACTGAGGAGCTAGACATACATACCCATGTGCCATGATATGCTCAGGCTATTTTCCACAGTTATCATGTGCAATATGGGCACCTCACAGTACAAATGGAAGGAGTAATGTGTTGGCATCACATCAAGGCCTCAGTGACATTACCCACAGTAAAACCCACTTATCTGCAGGCCCATTAGTCTATCACGAGGAAGGGTATTAAACGTTGGCTGATCATTTCAGCAATCACTTATGTGGAGCTTTGACTCATTAAGGCACACAGCATGGGGCAGTAGGAGGCGGGGTCTATGTTCACTGGGAAAAACACAGACTCCAAGTATATTAATTATTAAGTGTCCTGACCATGCAATTAAGCCCTATGCATTCTCAGTTGATCCTATTTACTCACCTGATTCTCAGCCACCCTGATGCTCAGCCACCCTGATGCTCAGCCACCCTGATGCTCAGCTGCTATCAAACCCTCCTCTGGTGCAAATATGCCTGTGTGATTAGCTGGTGGTTGCAGTTTACCTGGTTGCCAAGTTACAGGCCATGCTGTCACAGTACATGAGTCATAATGCAGTTGGGCCCAAGCAGCTGCATCCTGAACACGATGCTAAGCAGACATGGAAATGCTGGCAAATAATAAGGTGGGGCTTTTGTATTAGATATCGATCTAGATCGCAAACGCTAAAAACATGTGATAGCAACCTGGGCCATATATATATATCTCGCAACTCTTGGGACTGTCCCGCACAGGGTGGGACATTAGGGAGGATGTCAGCGACATCCCAGCGCCCAAAAGCCCTGCCCCCTTGGTCTCTGAGAAGGAGACATGCGGCTGCAGGGATCAGTCGCGCAGTTTGAACAATCCCCCTCCCTGCAAATAAAACGGAGGTCAAACAATATAATATTTTTTTCCCCTCTGTGTGTAAGTCTATGTGACTGTGTATGTGTAAGCTTGTCTCTGTGTGTGTGTCCTGTTATTTAAACAAGCTATTTTTAGATAGATAGATAGATAGATAGATAGATAGATAGATAGATAGATAGATAGATAGATATAGATGCACATACATATAAACTCTTTGTCTCTGTGTGTATATATATTAGTATTCAAAAAATACATATTTGCCTCCAAAAGTGTGGTTGGGCATGTTGGCAACCTTCTCCTTATCATTCATTCCTCTTGTCTGTCTTGTCTGATGGGGATGTATTCTATATAATAATATAGTTATCCCCTACTGTTTAATATTTGCCCTGCGTAATATCAGTGCTATATATCATTACTGTAACATAGCTGTATTTTAATTTCAATTGCTGCCTACATAAATATATATGTAACTCGCTCATGAAGTAATGTAAAATCAGAACGAAGGGGAATTTATTTATTTAGCCAGACTAAGGCAGTAAGTAGGAGAAAAAAACACTAATCCAGAAAGTTAAACCTTTAAAAAAACAACAACAAACAAAACGAAGGGATGTGTGAATCAGCCCTCTAAACATTGCAGCTAAAGTCCTGACCCTGTCTCTCATTAGCAATGTTATAGCTTTGTTTGTGCAGACGTACCAAAGCCTTGCATGGCTTGTTCAGCGCGAGGCTTTAGAGGAATGCACAGCACAGTTATTTCAGGTTTAAGATTACAAATACATTTCACTTCCCTGGTTCCAGATGCATATGTTCAATGACTGGAAAATGAGTTTAGGTGTCATGGTGTATAACAGACTACTCATAGCAGAATGTATTCACTGCAAGAAGTGCGTCCCAAGCAGCTTGTTAAGCCTCCTCAAACTATGTTGTCACTGCTAGCAAGTGAGTGAAGAATACAAGGCTTGGTGACACACATAATCACAGGCAGTTTTCTCCCACCAGGCAGCGCTCAGTTGGATAACAGTTTATTATTACTCTAAATTGAAAAGAAAAAAAAAAAAACCTGCAAACTTTAACTGGAATTATTTGCTAATCAGGAATGTGTCTTGTGTCAATCACCCAGCAATAAATCGGGATCCAGTGCTTCTACGGTAATATTAATATCTAATAATAGCATCATCAAAAATGACCAATTTGTTATTAAAAAAAAAATACGGAAAATGTATTTTGTGGCAATTAAAAATAGTTTGGTAAGAAAAAAAAGATAGTGTTGCATTAAATGGTCATAATACAATAAAGTTTAAAGGGTAACTGTCAATATAACATAAAGTTATGTTTAACGGACATATTGAATCAATTGTAAGTATTCTAATTTGCTTTAATGAAAGACTACAAATAAAGCACCTTATTAAGCCTGCTTTTCTTGTAGAGAACTAGCAGGGTGCTGACATGTTGTTTTATGATATTTGCTGAGATGGATCTGATCTTCCGTTGTCTGAGCCTTACCCCTTGATTAGGGTTGCCACCTTTTCTACAAAAAAATACCGGCCTTGCTGGTGCCTCCATAGACTTAACATTGGATTGAAGACAATTTTTTACCGGCCTGCCGGTAAAATACCAGCTGGGTGGCAACCCTACCCTTGATAGACCTATACAAGCAAGTAGGGATCAATAAGGTACTTTATTTGTATTTTTTTATCAAACCATTATAAGATGCCCATACTTGATGGAGTCTTCCAATTACACGTAACTTCCTTTTTTGCAAACAGTTGGTTACACACTAGTGACACTTGTTGTAGATTTTAGTATTTTATTTATGATCATGGGAACTGTATGGTATTAGCACATTAACCGTGGAAAAGGTTTAATACTGTTTATAGATTAATAAAGTTTGAATCAGTTTATACGAGTTACAGAAGTTGTCACTCTTACCTATATCTCCTCTGTCTACGTCCAATGGGTCAAAGCCTATTTCTTGATCTTCTGACTGCATTAGGGGATTGGGTTCCATTTTAGCCAGTGACATCTTGTTTTGTGCATAAACCGTTAATGCTGAAATTAAAGAGAAGACGTATAAAGAGTTGCAGAAACATGGAACACTTACTTCGTTAAGGGCGCAAAACATCAGCAAATCTCCATGTAATTAAACACAGAAATATCTTCCTATATTGATAAAAATGTATCATGTTAATAAACTATATTACTTTAAACAGCACTTAAAATGTTAGAGTCAAGATAATACCTTTACTGACTGAGGAACATTAGAGTGCAAGTTTTAAATCACGTGTCCCTTTAGGCAAGCTTGCACTCTAATGCTTATCAGTTAACTGCACATGGTTTAATGATAAACAGGGTACCACACTTTTCTTTAACGTTTGCTATCATTAAAAACCTCTACAGTATAGGACAATTGGGGGGCACTTTCCCGTCCCCTGAAATTGTTAACTGCAACCCCCATGAGATACAGTCAGCCATTACTGGCTGGACACCATAGGAATTGTAGACTGGGTAGATGTGGTTAATTTTTACCACCCCAAGTTATTGTAAACTAAAGTTCTCATGTTGCGCAGGTACATGCTGGTCTACTACTACCACAGTCATATTAATGGGTAATTAACATTTGCCTCCCAACCGGAATCCACTCTCCCAAGCCAGCAAAGGTTGGCAATGGGGAGGAGCTAAGGAGTTATTGGGATGAGAGAGGGGAAAGAGGGCAGGATATTTTGGCCTCAACCCTGTAAGAAATCTGGCGGACACTCATGACTAAACATACTACTTTTTCTCCTGCTCCCTACTATCCATATCATTTCCCAAAATATGTTTGCACAAAAAATAATAACGTATTTAGCCAGAAAAGGTATGTTCAGATATTCTCTGGATTTCAAGTATGTCGAGTATCCTTGGGATGTTACAGGCATACTTCTCAAGTGTCCCTATTTAGGAGGTCCAGTCCCTATTTTGCACCCACATCCCCTTGTCCCTCTTACCTCCTCTATTGTCCCTCTTTTCTGGGAGTTTAGAACAGGGCTTGACAAATTTAATTTGATTCTAGGAGCCAGCAAAAAATTTTAGGAGCCAGACAATCACGCAAACATACACGCAATTCATAAACACACACACCAACCCACTTCACATATACACCACACACACACCAACCCACTTCACATATACACCACACACACACACCACACTTCACATATACACACACACACACACACACACTTCACATATACACACACACACATTTCACATATACACACACACACACACACCACATTTCACATATACACACACACACACACCACATTTCACATATACACACACACACACCACATTTCACATATACACACACCACATTTCACATATACACACACACACCAACCCACTTCACATATACATCCCCCCACTTCACATATACACCTCACATATACACCCCCCACTTCACATATACACCTCACATATACCCCCCCCTTCACATACACACCCCCCCCACTTCACATATACACCTCACACATACACATATACACCTCACACATATACACCCCCCCACTTCACATATACACCTCACATATACACCCCCCACTTCACATATACACCTCACATATACACCCCCCACTTCACATATACACCTCACATATACACCCCCCCACTTCACATATACACCTCACATATACACCCCCCCCACTTCACATATACACCTCACATATACACCCCCCCCCACTTCACATATACACCTCACATATACACATATACACCTCACACATACACACCTCACAAATACACACATCACACATATACACCTCACACATACAAAAGTTGATTTTTTTTTCCACCGTCTTAAGTTGTGATTGCTGGGTGTCGTCACTTGACAACCCAGCACTCATCCGAAATAGCAAGGAAGAACGGCTGCAGCACGAATGTTCCTTCCCTGCTGCCTTACCTCATTGCAGGTGAGGGGGAACATTCGTGCTGAAGCTGATCTTCCTTGCTCTTTCGGATGAGTGCTGGGTTGTCACGTGACGACACCCAGTACTCACACGCGTTGCGCGAGGGGGCGGAGCTTACTGTCTGTGCGCTGTGCGATCCGCACAGACTTCTCCCCCTCGCGCTGCAAAAATCCAACACACGAACGGCAGCAGCAAGGGGGTCATGTAGGGAACGGCACCCGGGCGCCAGGCTTAATTTCCAGGTCGCCATGGCGACATGGCGCCCGGGGTTTGTCGAGCCCTGGTTTAGAACTGGTGGTTTGTAAAACTTTATCACAGAACTCCAGAGCAATACAACTCCCAGTAAAGTGAGTTTAAACTTTAGCAAATGTGTTTTAATATCCTTTTAAAATACTTAATTTGTGTTCTAAATCACTTATCAATTACATAAATAGATACCAATAGGCCATAGAGTTGGGGGAAAGTTCCTGTAAAGTGCCACCCATAACCACATCTTCAGCCACTCACACAAAAATAAAAGTGTCCCTCTTTGGACACTTGAAATGTTGGGAGATAAGTCCAGGGGACTTTACTATTACCCAATTTAATGGTACTCATTTTATCTACAGTGGAAGGATAAAGGTCTGAGTCAAAATGTGCAGTTTTATCACTAAATCTGTACCTCCAAATATTACGCTCTTATAATGTAAAGGTGCGAGAGATGGCATAGCTGCTAGGTATACAGTTATATGTCTATGTATACAGGCACTTAATCTAGGAAATAAAAAATGGCAACCATGGTGACACTGATGGAGAAGTAACTTTTGATTTGTGGGTATTTTCCAGTATTCACCTTACTGCATAAAATGTAATATGGCTATGATCAGTCTCTGGCACAATATAAGAACATACCTAATAATGTTGTATCCCTCTCTTAATATACTCAGGCCAATTAAATATTTAAGTTTAGATCCCTCAGTTTAATAAAGTTGCTGAAAATGAAAAGTCGAGATTCTGGATTCTAGTCAAGTTAGTAAGCCATGTGAGTTGATCTCACCATGCTTGACTTCTTGTTTCTGGACTATTAGACTCACTGCCCTGTTTCCTGTAATGATGAAAGTAAATTATTAATTTTCTGTGAGGCTGGTTACATAAAATTCTAAGCATAAAATAACCGAGCCATATATAATTGGGTCATTAAAACCTTCACTTGCCTGCTCACACTCGTGGAACTTAGGGGGTTAAGAATATATTTCTATGATGACATAAGCAATAAAATAAGAGTGAATCGCTAGAGACTGAAATGGACAACACTGAGATCTACTGAACCTCAAAAACATGCCTGGCTAACATCAAATATGTGGCTGGTTCTTGGACTTAAATGCATATCATTCTCAGGCAGGCACTCTGATGAGGGTTGGAATCAAACTGGATGGCCACTGCAGGGTGTGTAGGGATAATTATAAAAATGAGAACATTAGTGATGCTGATGAAAGGTATTCACTTGCTATTCAAATAAAACAGAGCATTGATGTGGGTTCCGGCCTAGGTACCACCACATACCAGCCATCACTAATGGCTTGCTCAGCATTATAAGAAGTGTAGTCTAGCAATGGTTTGAGTTCCACTGTTGTCTAGGCTTCATTTAGATGAAGAGGAGTTGCAAGCAAATATAAAAATCTAATTTGATACATAAAATGTTATATATTTTTTTTTTCAATTAGATTACAGAACATGAAACATGTGTGTTGTATAATTAATCTAGACTATTGTTCTATTATGTATACAGTATGCAAGCAACAGTTTGATATAAGCCAAATGAATAGCACACATATACCCCTGAATATACCTAAAGTTTTGTAGGTAAAGTATGTATGTATGTAAAGTTAGCTTGACACATACAATGGTTTCTTGGAGACCTGTGCAAATGTAAAGCAGTGGCATCTGGAGAAGCATGCTTGTAACTAGAGTATTCAAGAAGATTTTTGGAGCTCAAGCAATCCTGGTAAAATGCCTAGGGAAGGGAGGGATCACACTAGACCATAGTTTGCCAAATAGTCCACATAAAAGTCCCCGAACACTCCAGATTATCTTATTTGTGTCCAGTCAGCAAGGGCAGTTTAATGTGCTACTTGAGTCATTCTAAACAAAGTACCTATGCTAGTTATAGAGCAATCAGGGTATTCTAGGGTATATCTTAAAACCCAAAACTATTCATCGCCCTTGAGGACATCCTTTTGGGAACTTTGCTTTAGACCACCTTGGGGCTAGCCTAGGAACATGGTATTATCTGCCATAAGATCCCCATAACATCATCACTAAGCAGAGCTACAGGAGGGAGCAGGAAAGGGAAATGCTGCCATTAGAGGCACAGATCTTCTGCTCCCATCTTCGCAATACCTAGAGACTTTGCCCTGTATATTACCATAAAAAAGATGTCGTTGAGATGGAGGAAAGCACCAGATATAATTTATAATTTTAATTGGTTTATCGGACTGTCCAAAGTGTATAATGTAACCGTATTGGTAAAAGAAGAATGGTGAAGCATGTTAATAGCTTTGCCATTATTGTCCAAGCACGTTTTCACAGACAACACAAATACAATGGGATGTACAGAATAAACCACAGACAAACTGTATATACTTGCTTTTTGACATTTAACTGATAAACGCATTAAAGGGCACACATTACTCAATACTTCAATGACTATATATTTAAATGATTAATTCATTTATTTTTAAAACACAGAATCTCTATATTTGGAGAACAGTACGGGGGAGAAATGGATTGATGGAAAATGTTATATTCTTGAAGAACAAAAAATAACTTAACTAGTAGCAGCCAAAGATCCAATGCGGGCTGTGATATATTCATGGCAAGAGCATAGGATCCTTAATTTGATCATTAGTTTAAAATGGGCGCAAATTCCTGACCCTTAACTTATGCACAGCTTAATCTTTGATACAAGAGGATGTTACATGCGGTTTAAAGAAAGTTAATTAAGAATTAAGAATCAATTGTCTGAAACCCTTAATATTTAATACTGTTAGATTGTACGCTAAAGTGCTTTTATTATTTATTTACTTCAAACCCTACTAGAATACTTCCAATGACTACAGGGGGGCTGCTTGTAGCAAGACAAATCCATTTACAAGGCCCAATAAATTATATATACACAAGCATTTGTCTTTACACGTGCCGTTCAATATTTAATATCGCCCATTGATGCCGCCTTGAAACCCTAATCAATTTTTACCAGCTGCACTTTGTAATAGTCAAATGTTTTCTATTAAATCTCTCTCATGTGGTTTAATACATATTCTCAGCACAGAGGGGTGCAATTATCACTAACGGCAGTGATGTTGCAGTGATTGAACACAAGAACCAATGTTAGAAAGGGAGATGTAAGTGAGGTCACTTCTGTAATATGAAACCTGGAGCACAAATGATAATTTAAATATATCTATATAGATACTTTTAAAAGATACGTTATTGCTAAAAGAAATAGGGACCGTACAAAACAATAGTAATCATAAATCTCTATTTGATTTTGGGAATGATTGGAGCAAATATGAAGCTGTAAAGTTGTGGCCTAGACAAGGGACAGTCCTCATGGCCCCCCCACGGTCCTTGATTATGGATCACCCTGTTGTGTTGTTACCTAACCAGTCCTCAAGGACCAACGTCAACTTCAGGTGTCATTCATATTCTTATTTAAATAAATGGGTAATCCCTACATCCTGGAGCACTGGGGGGCGTTAGGAGTGGTTTGAGAATGGCGGGTTCAGACAAGAGCCTATTCAGAAAATTTAGCGGTTTTCCATAGTTCTGATTGCCTAGTTATATAAACGTACTTTAGTCCTGGTCTATTTCCTTTAAAGTGGAATAATGCCAACATATTGAGACAACTGACTGTTACACCAACAGTGATATTTATGACATCACATTCTAAATACATAGAAATCACCGCTTTGAAAGTACAACAGCGTCCATTCTTCTGGGAAGGCTTTTCACAAGATTTTGGAGTGTTTCTGTGGTAAATTTTTGTCCATTCACCCAGTAGACCATTTGTGGGTCAAACACTGATGTTGGACAAGAATGCCTGGCTTGCAATCTCCATTCAAGTTCAGTGGGGCTGAGGTCTGTGCTCTGTGTGGGCAGTCAAGTGCTTCCATACCAAACTCATACAACCATGACTTTATGGACCTTGCTTTGTGCACTGGGGCACAGTCATGCTGGAATAAACAAGGGCCTTCCCCAAACTATTCCCACATATTTGGAACTATAGCTTCGAATGCTGAAATTTACCAAACCCAGATTCACCCATCAGACTGACAAACAGTGAAGAGTCCAGAGGCGGCACACTTTACACCACTCAATCAGGCACGGATCACATCTTGCAGGATCCGACGCATATTTCCGGAGTTTGTGTGCTCTGAACAATGAGTGACTCCGATGCCGAATTCTCTGGGGTTATTGGCCTCTCAGATATATTTTGTGTAGGTGTGCTGCCAGTCCAGCCCTTCCACCTTACAATAATACCACTTACAGTTGACTGTGGAATATCTAGCATGGAGGAAATATCACGATCTGCCACAAAGGTGGCATCCTATCACAGTAGCACGCTGGCATTTACTGAACTCTTCAGAATGACCCATTTTTCACAAATGTTTGTAAATGCAGACTGCATGGCTAGCTGCTTGTCACCTTTGGCAATGAGTCTGATTGAAACACCTAAATTCAATAATTAAGTAGTATGCCCCAATACTTTTGTCCATGTAGTTTATCTTTATTTTAGACATCAAGCACTGAGATACACTTCCCTTTCTCCAGTGCCTGCTTGTGGGATTGACATTTTGGTAGATCAATAGAAGAATTTGGAAATTCTTGTCTATGTGACTGCAAGACCATACCCCCTTTAACCATTCCAGGAAGCGGCTCCGTAGCTTTATACCATAAGTGAATACAGCATATACACAATACATTATTTTTTTAGTGCACGACCTCCACCCAGAAATAATGCTGTAATTATTACAAATATTAACGCATCGTGTGTATTTTTCTCTGGCCTGGACAATATCTAGTCATGTGACAAAAGCAGATAGCACTGATAGGCCGCAAGCTCCTGTGACCACAGCACACGTACACAATTCTCAAAAGCACCGGGAATTGTGTACTTAAAATAATTCATATAAGAATAAAATACAGACCGTCTTAACCGGTCAGTTGTTTGTGCATTAAGATATTATTGTCACATATAACACCCTTTTATCTATATCATGTAAGTAGATAATGAAATGAAAGACTCATTTGCACTCCTCAAAGTGCACACCACCTTCTAACAATTGCTGACATATCCGTATGGTAAAAAGGCAGTTTTTTTTACCAATGGTGATTTGATTTTATCAACAATAGCACAGGATTTTTTACCAACCTTTAGAGAGTGTAAATTAACGAAGGATACGCCAGCAAATATCTCAGTTTGGATTACAACGCTGCAGCCAGACTGAAAGGGGGGGAGTTGTGTACACACTTCAAAATGCAGACGTTTCTTCAAGGAATACACTTTCTTCTCTAAATGAATATAGTATGGGTTCCACACTTGACATCTGTTCCCCTATTTTGTGATATAAAAATGCCATTCTAAATACATCACAGTATTGCCTGCTTTCCTTAAAATTACAGTTATACATGAATACATATGCATTTACCATTTTGTGTCTTGATTTAGGTGGTGAATATCTGAGCTTCAATTACCACCAAAATAAAACTTTTATTTTTTTTATTTTAAACACCAAATAAAAAAAAAAAGTTTGAAAAGCCAAGCCCTAACTATCTGTTGCATAGCTTATCTCTTTAATAACAAATAAAAAAATCTTGCAAACATAAAAAAAGAACAGACAGCAAAAAATGAAGCTCAAAGTGTCAGTGAGACAGAGGGAGTGTTCTGACAATACACTGTTCATAGAACACTAGTAGTTATTTATTGCATATGATCACTGTGGTTGATCAATGAATACAAAAAAATAATGGTTGATTTTGGTCTGCCACAAATCTGGGGGAGGATGGTAGTGGATTGTGACAAGCCCCTAGACTAGTCAAAATCCTCCCTGCACCCTAAGATTGCCCCTTTATTTTGCCATATCAGGCTTGCTTCACATTCTGGATACCCCTCACCAATTTGCATCAGGTGAGGGGGCATAATTGAAATGCCAGTGACTTTCATCACTCGGCACTTGCCCTTTTTAACTGCCTATGGCCAGTTCAGTGGCCATTTTCGTGATCCGCGCTGTCTATTTCCGAAGTTTGTGTGCTCCAAACAGAGGGCACACAAACCCCGAAAATACATCAGGGAGAGTCACTCACTCTGGTGCCAATTCGACCAGCATGAACATTCACGGTATGCCCCTGATTGACACCATGGTGGCAGAACTGATATTGTTACAGAACCAGTGGTTCTGCTTTCTTGTGGACAATTGCGAATTGTATAGGGATGTACCCTATTCATCTGGAAACTCATGTTACGCTGCTAGCCGGATCTCTATATGTTTGTGTAATGTTATCTATCACCACTTTCTTTCACTATCAGCTTTCATTATTTCACTGCATTATAGATCACTGGACATTATCTGTGTCTCTGCATTATGTACCTGTCAGTCTATTCATCTCTGTATTATATATGAATTTGCCCTTTAAAAATAAGTCCCCCACCCCTGGCTAAGAATAGGTTGCCCTTAGCTGGCAGTCAGTTCGTTTCAGTCAGGTAGTCATTACTAGTGAGGGGAGAGGAGGGATCAGTTAGTGCAGACAGATCGGAAGCAGCATAGAGAACATCCTGCAGGACCACACAGTGCTTTCTATAGCACCAGCACAGGAAGTGACTAATTGAAACAAAACTTTATATGCTCAGTGTCTACACAATCAGTGCTGCCACACCTGTAGTAAACAAGCAGAGTAATCACTGGGGGAGGGCTTCAGCATAATCATTGAGATATTTGATTTATGCAGAATGCATGTATCAAATCACACTGGAAAAAACCTGTGCACTATACAAGTAGTCGTCTTCAACCTTCACCAAAGTGAGTTTGGGGACTAGACTGTCTTTTAATCAGAACACAAAATGGTTAAAGCATATTTATGTATCTATAACCGTAATTTGGAAATGGAAATGGTGTGTTTATAATAATATTATATATAGTCCTTCACAGTGTATTGAAAGGGAAATGTGTGAGGGATATACCTAATCACATTTGTTCACAGCTTTAGATGGCCATCGTAAACATAATCAAAAACTTTTGAACATAGGAATGTTTGCAAAACATGCCCACATCCAGCTAACACATACAGGACAGCCAGAAGCAATGCAAATAAAGTGAGATAAATAAATAAAATGTGCTATAAAAACACAATATGTACTTTAAATGCTTTAAAAGGGCCTATGTTGCCTAAGTTGTATTTACACTGGAAATGCAGATCATAAAAACAAGGATTTATACTTTGTGTTATAATTACAAGCAAATGTTTTGATTAAGAGAAATATGTGTTTGCAATGTCTGTGTTGTCTCCTGTTTATATCCCCTCATGGCACCATACACAAATGTAGTTATTCTTCATTGCAGTAGTCCATTAGCACATAGCACCACAGGGTGTCAAACAGGAGATAAAGCAGGCAAGTTTAAAAATGTTTTTCTTTTAAGCTATGTAATTGCAAAATTCAAAATAGCTTCCTTAGGGGTTTTTGCCTTTTGGATCAAAGCTGGAATGCTTGAATGATAGGTGGAAGGGTTGAACTTCATGGACTTGTGTCTTTTTTCAACCTTAATTACTATGTTACTATGGTACTATGTAGATCGGGCATAATCGTCGAATCGAAAGGATCCCTGAAAATCGGCTACACAATATGCCGCAAATCAGATTCCAATGAGATGGCATCTTAGGTGCTCTTTGATTCAAGATTATTTTGCCTTGAAAACCAGGCACACAATGTGCAATGATCGACACCAAATACAATTCGGAATTCAGGGATGTTTGCCAAATTACAGGGGATCTGGAGAATTGATATTTAAAATCAAAAAAATCTAATAAAAATAAAGCCCCATGAATAAAAAAAAAAACCCTGACCGCCAAACAATTAAGGGGGCCCAGGGCTATTAGTCGTCCTAATAATAAAAAGGGGTGGGAAATGTCAAAATGGTTTTGAGCCCCTAAAATAATGACGGGGATCTGCGCCCCCACCTCATAGTTCATCCACGACCCTGGATGAACGAAACCCTGTTACCCCAAATAGGCAGCAGCACAGCTCTAGCAAGAATAAGCCCTTCAAACTTTAACCCCATATTGAATGGCCTTAGCACCTGGACACCGCCTTGAGTTCAATTTACAGTTTTAAAGATAGTTATTTATAATATATGCCGTAAGCAGTTCTCAGGGTGGCCTGTGACATGTTTTATTCTCATCCCTATTGATAATTTTTACCAATGTTGAAGCCTCCGTCACCCAGTGTGCTACCTATCCAGTTTGGATTTGTAGAAATAGGATCGGATGACTTTACAAGTTTTTCAATTGGGCTCACAATCTGTGTCGTGGGATACCACACTTTTTTTTTTTAAATTGTATGCTGCTACATTGTGTGATATGATATTGCTCTTTACACGTTGACCCCATGTAGCCCTGTATATTATGCAGTGTATTCATATTCTGTACTGCTTTTATCTTTTATAAAACAATACAAAAATGATACAAAAAAATAATAATAATCATGTGGGGCCAGGGCAAGTGACCCTCTATTAAAAACGGGGGTGGGAGCTGCCAAAATTGCTCCTAGCCCCCACTGTTACATATATGGGGGGGTCAAAGCAAATAGTTCTCACCCTGCGACCGCTATATTACATGGAGCTGGGCAAGTCCTAAAATTAGCGTCTATCATCCTATAGACATTTATGGGGATGATGGAGGCTATTTTTTAGTTTGATGTATTTCAGTATGCTTTTGGCGTGAATTCGGCCATGGTGGCTGGATTGTGAGTCTATTCAGGTTCACATTGGGGTATATTGTGTAGTTTGAATTTCAACTTCCAATATGACCTTGATGCACCTCAAATCTTTCCGGACTCCGGGCCCAAAGTTCTGTGTAGACCAGCAAGTGTAACAAATTATTTCCAGTAGATAAACCATTCTGAAAAATATTGCAGGTCCACATGCTCCGTGCCCCCATCCTAATTGCCATGGCCAACTTGGCATCTCATCTCACCTTCACTAACCTGCACCTCAGTTTTAGTTAATTGCATTTTTAGTACATTTCAGTTGTCCTTTCCCTATGTTAGAAGAAAATCAAATATTCTCCAAAAATGAGTATGACATAGCACTTTGCAATTCATAATTGATATCCACTAAAATCGTAATGAGCTTTATTTAGAATGTTAACTTCTTCCTTCCCCAAAACTGCTCTTTTATCCAGCATTTGTAAAAGCATACTTGCAATTAAGGCAAGATCATTTGGTCCTGTTATTCTCCTTCCAGAATGATTCCATGTCTTTGTTTAACTTCACTCATGGGACACTGCAAATTGCTCCCTGTTGCTAACACATTGCTGTTTGTAGTAGAGACTCCACACAGCATGGGATGAAAACTACCCAGAGCATGAAGCTTGCAAAAGAAATCAGAATTACACACTTTTAGAGCACATGCAGGAAAACTCCTACTGAAGCCACCTGTTAATAGCACAACACATAGTAGAAATGAAAGGTCCTGAATGCTGTTAGTTCAATGTATAGCTGTAACTGTGACACGAGTCTATGAAAAAGGGGCAAATTCAGTAGCCAAGTAAAGACTATGGGGGCTATTCACTAAAAGGTGAGTTGAGATGTTGAGTTCATTGTGCTTGGACAAACCTGGCTAGCCATTTTGATTTATTTATTATTATTTTTTTAATATTGTCTACTGGCTGCAAATTCTGCTCTCAAATGGTTGTTTGGACATGTGCTTGTTATTCCTCTACAGTGTTTGTGTTTCAGTTGATTGCACCTATTATATGTATTAATTTTATGAACCTGGGTTGATTTCCTATGGGCATCTTTTTTTTTGGAGGGGGGGTAGGATTTCAGATTATTTTTGGTATTTCTGGGCCTTTTTTATGTGTGCAAAAAAAATCCCCCATAGGATATAATGTGGCGTTTGAGGTTACCACATTGGTATGGTGCATTTAAGACATGTTTCGGGTGCATTCGATTCCCCCAGATATCGGTGAGGAACCGGCTTTGATTTCCAAATTGCAAACATATTTGGAGGCACATCGGGGCTACGTACGTCGTGTACTGTCGGGATTTGGGTCACCCCTATAGCCATGCTTTAAGAGCACAAATATATTTCTATGATATTTGGATACTTTTTTTTTTTTAAATACATTTTTCTTTTACCTCTGATGTCACAAACGCAATCTCTGAAATATGCATATATGAATACTGCCTGATGAGGTGGTCATTGAGTCAGCGCCTTAATAAATGCTTTGCAGCAGATGTTCTGCAATGACTCACAGTGAAGAAATCACTCTGAGAATGTAAGATATTTGCTTAGCAAGTGGTTATATATAATGGCACCATCTCTTGTTAGCGTTATAAAATACGATGTGTCTTTATAGAACAACAGATAAACGTACATTTTTCTAAGACACACAAAACAAATACATGATTTCATTTAAAGCAAAAACTGAATAAATAAATATATAAAAACCACTGAAACCTGTTGTATCAATAAGACTGAACTTAGGTCAGCATTGACTTATACATGGGACATGAAATGAAAGAAGGAAGACTATCATGCATACTACTTACTTAACTATATCCCTTTGACCATTTCCTGCATTAAACTATGGATACATCTGAGGTGGGTCTTTGCTGGAGATATATTGGATGCACTATTTTGCTGGAGACATATTGGAGAGCCTTAGCTCTCCAACTTTTGGTGGATTACAACTCTAATTCTTCTAAGCAAACCAGGTTGCAGTTCAGTCTTGGAGGAATATCTGTACACAGATTTTTTTTTTAAAAACACCATTATGTTGCAGATTGTTGTGCAACAATTTTTTTATGGAGGGCTGGCAACTTTTGGTCAATGTGACAAACACAATTTACTGGCCCATGTTGCAACTTCATCAGCCCACGCTTTATGATCACAAATAGACACATGAGACACATACGTTGACAAATAAGATACAGAGAGATCGAGAAACAAGACTATTGGACAGAAAGCCAGATAAGACACAGACAGAGATTGGTACAGCAGTGGTTAGGCCTGAATGCATTTGACCAAGTTTCCACTTTTAGTGTCCTTTCTACAAATGAGATCCCTATATGTACAGGTTGGAGTGGGTTGATGTCTGGGCACTATATACAGTTTCATGTTAATGTAATGTAATATCAACAAAAACTCTTCCCATGACTATCCGGTTAAGCATCTCTAGCAATTTTAAACATTATTGAGCAGAAATAGGAGCTCATAATGAACCTGTTCATTCAACAAGGACAATTAGATGAATCAATAATTTCCTTCCAAGCCTTTTACTATCTTTTTTTTTTTAAATAAATTACAGAAAAAGTCCATTTTGCTATTAAAATTAGATGATTAAAAATGAAATTACGGGGCAGGGAACTATAATAATGGTGTTTCCACATTTGGGAGTCGAGTGAAATGAGATTTATATATAAAATTACATTTCACAACAAATCCGTGCACACACAGGTTGGTAACACAATATTATTGATCACTTGCACGGTATGTAAAAATAAATATACTGCTTTTTGACTGGCCAGGAAATGAAAATCATCTTTATAGCCTTTGACTTCATGTTATCTTACAGTATTTTCAAAAACAGCTACAGAAAATAAATGCTAAGTATATAAAGGCTTCTGTTTTGTAAAAACAAATAAAAAAAATGTTGTATACAGTAGAAGCGTCAAACAGCTATTTTGGATTCTATTTCCTATTGATGCCAGTGTATACCATGTTTTATGAAGGTCTTTATCTGGGAGCCTTTTCACTAGGCAGGCAACATTACTTTATACTACTGGTCATATATGACAACCGAGTTGTCACTTTCGTTCACTTTTAAGCTTTACTGGTATGTTACAGATGAACTGCCAAATACCCCTGCTGCCACCTTTAAGAATAGATTTATGAATTTTATAATGGGGGTGGGGGGGGGGGGGGGGGGATTTCAGATCACCCTAAAACTCTTTAATTCACAAAATCCAATTTAGACACAACAGAAAAAATATACCTGAACAATATAAAAATGACTTTAGGGCATCAGGTTCAATTAGAGAACAACGACAGAACTTATTAGGTAAAGCTTTAATAAAATTATATGAGTTTCAGCAATAGTTTACAAAATGATATACATTCGAGAGAAACTAAGCACCAAAAGGTCTCAGAGGCTACCCATCTGCAGTCATGTATATGTACCTGAACTCCATTCCCCATTATTCTCTGATGCTCTCAAAGAATGATAAAATCATATGGGAGACGTAGTACATGGTCAGCTCAATGGTGCTTTTTAATTGTTGAAGAGACATAGAAGTGATCTCATGTATTTGAACCCATTGAGATACATCTGGTCCTTTAGGTCTTCTTTAATCCATATATACAGTAGTAATGGACCTGGCTTCCCTGTGCAATCATATGCGTGGGGAAAGTATGCTGCACTTGTAAAATGGTGATCATTCTGTGCGTGTACGACTGAGAGCAGACAGTTGTGCGAGCGGAGGAAGCAGGGGTATCTGAAGTGAAAACAGGTGGTGTACTTCTGAACCATACAGTTCCCCAACAGCTAGAGATCTGTAGCAATCTATAGGTTACCAACACATGATTTAAGGCAGCCAGCCCATAGCCTTCTAGGTCACTGGATGCCGTTATCTGCAGATCGGATTCTACTTAGCATCACAGAGACTAAAATGGAAACCACCCCGTCCACTAAATATTTAATTACACAAAAACCAAGCTACAAAAGAATTAATGTTGGGGGAATCTTTCCAACACAGCCTATTAATGGTAATGTTGTGCAGTTCAGTTTTGTGAATAAACCACCATAGGTTCAAGAGGTATTTATTGTTGCTCAGCTAACATGTTTCATGTACATATGCTCACTTATAGCTGCTGGTCTGCCCCGCATCAAACATCCAATGGGTTCTCCCGTATTACATCATGTATTGATTAGCATTTGACCCCCGACCAAACCTTCTGCCTGATATGCTGCCTTGTAAATGAAGACGCTGGATGTCACTGCTCTAATAGATAAATCAATAACGATATAGAAATTGGTTCCAGATTAAATCTGCTTAACAAACTGGTAATTTTTTCTGTGTTACAGCTACTTGAAGCAGATGTAAATCAGTCACTTACATCTGAAAACATGCAACATATAGTTAAAATGCTGATATGACCGGATTTCCACATGCCAGTCAGTATAAAAGCACAAAGTCTATAAAAATCTCCAGTGCCACAGATAAGCGCATTAGATTATGTTTATGAACACCTAATTATGCTCTCATTGTTCAAGCAGTTCCTCTTCTTGCTGTGTGAGTTTCATTCTGATAACACAATTGCAGCCATCTCCCGTCCTATTGCTGCCCTCCTCTCTCATACTCACTTCCTCCACTTGATTGTCTCCCTTCTCTTCTCAGTGACCTGGTGGTCTTTAAATGATTCTCCCCACCTGCTTTTTAACAGAAATCATTAAGCAGCTGGGTACTCTAACAAAACAGAGCTGTTATTCATAAATAAATAAGAAAGGATGGCCGGCAATTAAAGAAACAAAAGTCACCCAAAGGAATTATAAGCCATCTTGTGAAATCAGAGTAAAGCTTTCACTAACTATACTGATATGACTGAGGGTTCGTAGACTGATTATATTACCTATGGGCACGGAGCAGTCACGATTCAGAAGTCCGAGCATTAGACATAGTCCATCCTTTTTTAACCTGTTTTACAATAATAATTATAGATGGTTATTTAGAATTTATTTAGAAACGTCTCTGGTCAATACACTGAATGAGTTGACATTGGCCTAAAGTAAATTTTTTTTTTTACTGGCCTGAAACTAAACAACCAGCTTGGTGTTAGAGGACAACAAAAGGGTTTAAAAAGAAAGTGTCGTCTTCTCCCAAGTAAATCTTTAGAGATACACACGGGTTTACTCTCAGCCGGTGGGGAGTCTGGCGTGCACGGGTGATGTACGGGAGCACACAACACCAATCTGAGCACAGGCCCGTCTCACTCATCGGGTCAGAGTCTGAATCGTGGGGTGGTCTCGGGGTCTCTCTTGGCTGGTGGAGAGAGAAAATCTAATTTTTAAAAGGGATCAACAGAGTAACAGACCTGACTGGGATGCCTGATTCCTGCCGGTCAGAGGATAAACTGGCATTAGGGATGCCATCTGGCCGGTATTTTACTGGCAGGCCGGTAAAAAATTGCTTTGAGGCCAATGTTAAATCTATGGAGGCAGCGACAAGGCCGGTATTTTTCTAGAGAAAAGGTGGCAACCCTAACTGGCATGTGCTATCAAAAGTAGATGCCAGATTATCCACATACTGGAGGCAGTGGGAAGTGGATTAGTGTCTAAAGAATACTTCTCTGTGCTGGCAACAGTTTTTGATATCACTACCATGAGCTCCAGATTCTTTTCGATTTAATGTAAATAAAGTCTCCCTTTAATTCCTGCATCCACTGAATAATATATTTGAGTTTGTCTATTCTTTATGCAGTGTTGCTAAGTATTCTTTATATATAAATATTACTGTTTTATATCACAGATTTTTGTTTTTAACAAATTTGCCGAATGCGTCAAATGAATTTTCGGTAATTTGAAGCTTTCACAGCTCTTCGCAAATGTCACAAAACATTTTTTTATGTTTGGATTGGTTTCTTAAAGGACAATTAAACTTTGTTTTCCCCCAAGGTCGATTTAAGGTCCCCTCTGCAGATCCCATGTAAAAACAATGGTCTTATTCTGCACTTGCAGAGATAGACAGTCGGCGATCTGACCAGGCCGAGCATGGCTGCTGCCGGTGAGAGGATAAACTGGCTTGTACTGTCAAAATGATATTCCAACTTATCCTCACACTAGGGACAAATACATTTTCACTCGTACTTCTATATTAAAAGCACAAGTGAAAAAGGGTTTAGGGCTAAAAGAAACCGAGAATTGTAGTCTTTTTTGCACTCTTTTTTGGCATGGAAATGGATAAATTAAAAATAAGTTAAAAATAATATTAATATGTTATGCTCGCTCGGTGTCATACCATCAACCATTTTAAACAATACCATTTTTTGTTCCACACTAATGGGGGCTATGGTAGGGTACAAGCTTGAATGTTAAGGAATTTGTGTATACTGCACCAAGGGCTTTTAAAATATGAAAAAGTTTATTACAGGCGTAAAACAAGACGTAAAATACAAGGCACATCGTGCAGAGTGGCTACAGTACTCACATTATTACTTATTTCACCTTTATAACCCTTTATACTGCATGACAAGGGGTGTGGCCTCAACTGTAAGCCTCTATTGGTGTCTTAAAGGGATACACTCAAAGTACAGTCGAATATTGAATGTATACTAGTTTATTGTTAGTGTGCAGAGAAGCCAAATATAAACAGAGCTACAAAATATTACCAAACTACTGACACACGCAGTATAGGAGTAAAACGAAAATGCTGTTTCTATTATAAAAATTTAAATAAAATAGTAATATCAGAAAAAGTCAATTCTAAGTAAGAGTTAGCTTTTTAAATAATTTTGGATTGTCCTGAATAGGATAATCTCCCAGAACCTCTATTTTGAAAGTTTTATTGCACCAGCATTAATGCATGCATATATTAATGAGCCATGTCAATCCCTTGATGGTTTCGTGAAGCATTTAAGCTCTTGATTTCCCTTATTTGCAGTCTTCTGTAAGTAACATACATTGGCAACCTATAAATAGTTCATAGCACTAACCAAATGAAAGAACAGTGACATGAGCACTATCTGTTATATAAAACTACCGTATATTTTTGTATGTATGGATCTCTAGCTGGTACTGTGCACTCATTCTTATATATCATGACTTTCCTGACAGGGCTCAGTTAATGTATATATGGCAGCGGTAACCTCTGAATGAACATGCTAGGAATATATTCACCAATTATTTCCTCTTCTTTTGAACAAAGGACATCTAATTGAAAAGGGAGGTGTTGAATGAATTCAATGGTAGTCGATATTATTGTCTTATAAAGAGAGTCATTTGTGAACACACTGATACCATTACTATATGTGAATTTATGGGGAATGGAAGACCGAAAAAGGGTTGATTCCAAAAACAGTTATTCTTTAAAGTGTAGCATTACAATAATGGTCCTTCTACATATTATGAACAAACAATATCTAAATAATTGCATTGTTGCCTTTTAGAGAACAGGGACTGTGAAGGGGGAAATATATAGTCTGATTACAATACCTCTAACTATTATACCTCTACCTCAATTATCTCTGCCCCCTGAAATAATAATATAGCTGTCACGTGGTCGGTCCAGTGGTTCAATTATCCACCTGCATTTCTGAGTCCCGATACAGTTAGATAGCTCGCCAAATCATTGCTGTCTGTATATATACAAAAGTATTTTTAGTTTTGTTTTAAATCTTTTGTTTGTTTTAAACAAAGGACAAATATATTTGTGCATATATTACACTGCCTATGTTTCTCCACTCTCATGTTTTCTTTATTGATGCATTCCTGGAAACTGTTTTATTTAGCAGGAACTCTTAACAAGCATCACACAAATTAAGAAATAGCACCCCATAAATCAATGCTAACACCCAGGTTGGATTTGAATGTAACTATAGTTTACACCAGGAACTAGCGTGCAAAATAAGCCATATTTGACATCTAACCATTTGTGTTGCAAAGGGTTGAAGACAAATAATAATAATATTATTATTATTATTTGGAGTAAGTGCATAATACTTTACATGCAGAGACATGCCACACTGAACATGTTCTGAGTCTGAAAGATAATATATTGGTCAAATAATGAGTGACGGTTGCACATTTTAATCCCAGAGCAAAGCTCTCTAGAATGTTTCGGGAGGATGGGAGGAATCTGAGAAATCCCAAAAGCCTTGTAACACCCACAGGGTCATTCTTTACTTTCTACAAGATATCAAGTACAGAACATACCAACACAGGCAAATCCATCAAATATTCAATGCTGTAACAAATATAGAAACACAGGCCGCTAAATTGTTATTGATCTTTAAAAATATGTGCAATTATGATAGTTTAGCAACTAGAAACGTGTTAACATCACAATACACAGAAACAAATCTATGCAATTACTGGTACAGTCAAAATGAAAGAACTGGAAAATCTAAAGAAAGGTGCTAATCATCACTATAACCACAAGTGCCATGACCACACATAATCTATAGAGAGGTGCTAATCATTACTATAACCACTAGTGCCATGACCACACATAATCTATAGAAAGGTGCTGATCATTACTATAACCACTAGTGCCATGGCCGCACATAATCTATAGAGAGGTGCTAATCATTACTATGACCACTAGTGCCATGACCACACATAATCTATAGAGAGGTGCTAATCATTACTATAACCACTAGTGCCATGACCACACATAATCTATAGAAAGGTGCTGATCATTACTATAACCACTAGTGCCATGACCACACAATCTATAGAGAGGCGCTAATCATTACTATAACCACTAGTGCCATGGCCGCACAATCTATAGAGAGGCGCTAATCATTACTATAACCACTAGTGCCATGACCACACAATCTATAGAGAGGCGCTAATCATTACTATAACCACTAGTGCCATGGCCGCACATAATCTATAGCGAGGTGCTAATCATTACTATAACCACTAGTGCCATGACCACACATAATCTATAGAGAGGCGCTAATCATTACTATAACCATTAGTGCCATGACCACACAATCTATAGAGAGGCGCTAATCATTACTATAACCACTAGTGCCATGGCCGCACATAATCTATAGCGAGGTGCTAATCATTACTATGACCACTAGTGCCATGACCGCACATAATCTATAGAGAGGCGCTAATCATTACTTTACCCACTAGTGTCATGACCACACAATTATAGAGAGGCGCTAATCATTACTATAACCACTAGTGCCATGACCACACAATCTATAGAGAGGTGCTAATCATTACTATAACCACTAGTGCCATGGCCGCACATAATCTATAGAAAGGTGTTAATCATTACTATAACCACTAGTGCCATGGCCGCACATAATCTATAGCGAGGTGCTAATCATTACTATAACCACTAGTGCCATGACCACACATAATCTATAGAGAGGCGCTAATCATTACTATAACCACTAGTGCCATGACCACACATAATCTATAGAGAGGCGTTAATCATTACTATAACCACTAGTGCCATGACCACACATAATCTATAGAGAGGCGTTAATCATTACTATAACCACTAGTGCCATGACCACACATAATCTATAGCGAGGTGCTAATCATTACTATAACCCCTAGTGCCATGGCCGCACATAATCTATAGCGAGGTGCTAATCATTACTATAACCACTAGTGTCATGACCACACATAATCTATAGAGAGGCGCTAATGCTTACTATAACCACTAGTATCATGACCACACATAATCTATAGAGAGGCGCTAATCATTACTATACCCACTAGTGTCATGACCACACAATTATAGAGAGGCGCTAATCATTACTATAACCACTAGTGCCATGACCACACAATCTATAGAGAGGTGCTAATCATTACTATAACCACTAGTGCCATGACCACACAATTATAGAGAGGCGCTAATCATTACTATGACCACTAGTGCCATGACCACACATAATCTATAGAGAGGCGCTAATCATTACTATAACCACTAGTGCCATGACCACACATAATCTATAGAGAGGCGCTAATCATTACTATACCCACTAGTGCCATGACCACACATAATCTATAGAGAGGCGCTAATCATTACTATGACCACTAGTGCCATGACCACACATAATCTATAGAGAGGCGCTAATCATTACTATGACCACTAGTGCCATGACCACACAATCTATAGAGAGGCTTTAATCATTACTATAACCACTAGTGCCATGGCCGCACATAATCTATAGAGAGGCGCCAAATCATTACTATAACCACTAGTGCCATGGCCGCACATAATCTATAGAAAGGTGCTAATCATTACTATAACCACTAGTATCATGACCACACAATCTATAGAGAGGCGCTAATCATTACTATAACCACTAGTATCATGACCACACATAATCTATAGAGAGGCGATAATCATTACTATACCCACTAGTGTCATGACCACACAATTATAGAGAGGCGCTAATCATTACTATGACCACTAGTGCCATGACCACACATAATCTATAGAGAGGCGCTAATCATTACTATAACCACTAGTGCCATGACCACACATAATCTATAGAGAGGCGCTAATCATTACTATACCCACTAGTGCCATGACCACACATAATCTATAGAGAGGCTTTAATCATTACTATAACCACTAGTGCCATGGCCGCACATAATCTATAGAAAGGTGCTAATCATTACTATAACCACTAGTGCCATGACCACACATAATCTATAGAGAGGCGCTAATCATTACTATAACCACTAGTATCATGACCACACATAATCTATAGAGAGGCGCTAATCATTACTATACCCACTAGTGTCATGACCACACAATTATAGAGAGGCGCTAATCATTACTATGACCACTAGTGCCGTGACCCCACATAATCTATAGAGAGGCGCTAATCATTACTATAACCACTAGTGCCATGACCACACATAATCTATAGAGAGGCGCTAATCATTACTATAACCACTAGTGCCATGACCACACATAATCTATAGAGAGGCGCTAATCATTACTATACCCACTAGTGCCATGACCACACATAATCTATAGAGAGGCGCTAATCATTACTATGACCACTAGTGCCATGACCACACATAATCTATAGAGAGGCGCTAATCATTACTATACCCACTAGTGCCATGGCCGCACATAATCTATAGAGAGGCTTTAATCGTTACTATAACCACTAGTGCCATGGCCGCACATAATCTATAGAAAGGTGCTAATCATTACTATAACCACTAGTATCATGACCACACATAATCTATAGAGAGGCGCTAATCATTACTATAACCACTAGTATCATGACCACACATAATCTATATAGAGGCGCTAATCATTACTATAACCACTAGTATCATGACCACACATAATCTATAGAGAGGCGCTAATCATTACTATAACCACTAGTGCCATGACCACACATAATCTATAGAAAGGTGCTAATCATTACTATAACCACTAGTGCCATGACCGCACATAATCTATAGAGAGGCGCTAATCATTACTATACCCACTAGTGTCATGACCACACAATTATAGAGAGGCACTAATCATTACTATAACCACTAGTATCATGACCACACATAATCTATAGAGAGGCGCTAATCATTACTATAACCACTAGTATCATGACCACACATAATCTATAGAGAGGCGCTAATCATTACTATAACCACTAGTATCATGACCACACATAATCTATAGAGAGGCGCTAATCATTACTATACCCACTAGTGTCATGACCACACAATTATAGAGAGGCACTAATCATTACTATAATTTATTTAGAAACGTCTCTGGTCAATACACTGAATGAGTTGACATTGGCCTAAAGTCAATTTTTTTTTTTACTGGCCTGAAACTAAACAACCAGCTTGGTGTTAGAGGACAACAAAAGGGTTTAAAAAGAAAGTGTCGTCTTCTCCCAAGTAAATCTTTAGAGATACACACGGGTTTACTCTCAGCCGGTGGGGAGTCTGGCGTGCACGGGTGATGTACGGGAGCACACAACACCAATCTGAGCACAGGCCCGTCTCACTCATCGGGTCAGAGTCTGAATCGTGGGGTGGTCTCGGGGTCTCTCTTGGCTGATGGAGAGAGAAAATCTAATTTTTAAAAGGGATCAACAGAGTAACAGACCTGACTGGGATGCCTGATTCCTGCCGGTCAGAGGATAAACTGGCATTAGGGATGCCATCTGGCCGGTATTTTACTGGCAGGCCGGTAAAAAATTGCTTTGAGGCCAATGTTAAATCTATGGAGGCAGCGACAAGGCCGGTATTTTTCAAGAGAAAAGGTGGCAACCCTAACTGGCATGTGCTATCAAAAGTAGATGCCTGATTATCCACATACTGGAGGCAGTGGGAAGTGGATTAGTGTCTAAAGAATACTTCTCTGTGCTGGCAACAGTTTTTGATATCACTACCATGAGCTCCAGATTCTTTTCGATTTAATGTAAATAAAGTCTCCCTTTAATTCCTGCATCCACTGAATAATATATTTGAGTTTGTCTATTCTTTATGCAGTGTTGCTAAGTATTCTTTATATATAAATATTACTGTTTTATATCACAGATTTTTGTTTTTAACAAATTTGCCGAATGCGTCAAATGAATTTTCGGTAATTTGAAGCTTTCACAGCTCTTCGCAAATGTCACAAAACATTTTTTTATGTTTGGATTGGTTTCTTAAAGGACAATTAAACTTTGTTTTCCCCCAAGGTCGATGTAAGGTCCCCTCTGCAGATCCCATGTAAAAACAATGGTCTTATTCTGCACTTGCAGAGATAGACAGTCGGCGATCTGACCAGGCCGAGCATGGCTGCTGCCGGTGAGAGGATAAACTGGCTTGTACTGTCAAAATGATATTCCAACTTATCCTCACACTAGGGACAAATACATTTTCACTCGTACTTCTATATTAAAAGCACAAGTGAAAAAGGGTTTAGGGCTAAAAGAAACCGAGAATTGTAGTCTTTTTTGCACTCTTTTTTGGCATGGAAATGGATAAATTAAAAATAAGTTCAAAATAATCATTACTATAACCACTAGTATCATGACCACACATAATCTATAGAGAGGCGCTAATCATTACTATACCCACTAGTATCATGACCACACATAATCTATAGAGAGGCGCTAATCATTACTATAACCACTAGTATCATGACCACACATAATCTATAGAGAGGCGCTAATCATTACTATACCCACTAGTGTCATGACCACACAATTATAGAGAGGCACTAATCATTACTATAACCACTAGTATCATGACCACACATAATCTATAGAGAGGCGCTAATCATTACTATAACCACTAGTATCATGACCACACATAATCTATAGAGAAGCGCTAATCATTACTATACCCACTAGTGTCATGACCACACATAATCTATAGAGAAGTGCTAATCATTACTATAACCACTAGTGCCATGACCACACATAACCTACAGAGAGGCGCTAATCATTACTATAACCACTAGTGCCATGGCCGAACATAATCTATAGCGAGGTGCTAACCATTACTATGACCACTAGTGCCATGACCACACATAATCTATAGAGAGGCGCTAATCATTACTATAACCATTAGTGCCGTGACCACACAAAATCTATAGAGAGGCGCTAATCATTACTATAACCACTAGTGCCGTGACCCCACATAATCTATAGAGAGGCGCTAATCATTACTATAACCACTAGTGCCATGACCACACAATCTATAGAGAGGTGCTAATCATTACTATAACCACTAGTGCCATGACCACACATAATCTATAGAGAGGCGCTAATCATTACTATGACCACTAGTGCCATGACCACACATAATCTATAGAGAGGCGTTAATCATTACTATAACCACTAGTGCCATGACCACACAATTATAGAGAGGCGCTAATCATTACTATAACCACTAGTGCCATGACCACACATAATCTATAGAAAGGTGCTAATCATCACTATAACCACTAGTGCCATGACCACACATAATCTATAGAGAGGTGCTAATCATTACTATAACCACTAGTGCCATGACCACACATAATCTATAGAAAGGTGCTAATCATCACTATAACCACTAGTGCCATGACCACACATAATCTATAGAGAGGCGTTAATCATTACTATAACCACTAGTGCCATGACCACACAATTATAGAGAGGCGCTAATCATTACTATAACCACTAGTGCCATGACCACACATAATCTATAGAAAGGTGCTAATCATCACTATAACCACTAGTGCCATGACCACACATAATCTATAGAGAGGTGCTAATCATTACTATAACCACTAGTGCCATGACCACACATAATCTATAGAAAGGTGCTAATCATCACTATAACCACTAGTGCCATGACCACACATAATCTATAGAGAGGTGCTAATCATTACTATAACCACTAGTGCCATGACCACACATAATCTATAGAGAGGCGCTAATCATTACTATAACCACTAGTGCCATGACCACACATAATCTATAGAGAGGCGTTAATCATTACTATAACCACTAGTGCCATGGCCGCACATAATCTATAGAGAGGCGCTAATCATTACTATAACCACTAGTGCCATGACCACACATAATCTATAGAGAGGCGTTAATCATTACTATAACCACTAGTGCCATGGCCGCACATAATCTATAGAGAGGCGCTAATCATTACTATAACCACTAGTGTCATGACCACACATAATCTATAGAGAGGCGTTAATCATTACTATAACCACTAGTGCCATGGCCGCACATAATCTATAGAAAGGTGTTAATCATTACTATAACCACTAGTGCCATGACCACACATAATCTATAGAGAGGCGCTAATCATTACTATAACCACTAGTGCCATGACCACACAGTGCCATGTGCCATGACCACACATAATCTTTAGAGAGGCGTTAATCATTACTATAACCACTAGTGCCATGACCACACATAATCTATAGAGAGGTGCTAATCATTACTATAACCACTAGTGCCATCTCGAAAATTCTATAAGGGGACGGACATGTTTATCTTGGGTCAGATCTTCATTTACCTTTGGTAAGATGAAGGAAGAGCTAGCTATACAACATGTCTACTCCCTGTTTCAGCTATATGGAACAAAGAGGGTTCAATAAGGTATATTATCTGTATTCTTTCATTAAAGAACTTCCATATAAACATCTACACTTAATACAATCCTTCATTTAAATGTTATTTGCCACAGTTTAAATACATTGCATAATGATGCAAGGGATTTGCCTGAGAAATCTTTTAGTGCATGTGGTGAGTTGTTTATTGTTAGGATGGGAAAATTGTGAAATAGACTGCCATGTGAAGTTGTTTTGGGAGAATGAATTCACTTGTTCAAAAAACAGTTGGATGCTTTCCTAGACATTCATACAAGGCTATAGGTATTATCTAGCTTACATAATGTTGATCCAGGGTAAATCTCACTGCCTTGAAGTCAAGAAGGTTCTTTTTTCCTTTCTTTAGCACTGACAAATGTGTGAGCATGAAAATGTTGAAATTGATCCACTACTTTGTAACTATGTTATGCATTATATAATATATTAATGCTTTCAGATAAGATAACCATTAATAGAATCAAGAATACTATTATCACATCTTTGGAGGTTAGGGTTAGCCAAACATACTACACTAACAAAACAGCTTGGTTAAAATCTAATCTAAGTATCCCATAAATCTACAGTTCAGTTCTATATTTAATTCAGGGGGAAAAAAAACAAAAACAACAAATTAGAACATAAAGGCCCTATTGCCTTGTAAAGTGGGCATTTTAAGGCAGATCATCTAAATGCGCAGGTGCAAAATATATCAGTCTCTTGAGTTTACTAATTAGATCATAAATTATACCACATGGTATAATGCAGAATCTATAAAGATAATTTCCAGGAAAGCCAAAGGTCCTTAAATTAAAGATGCAGAGGCATATGTTTGGAGAAAACATCACATTTGTAAGAAGATAATTTGGGGGGTTTCAAGACATTTAAATCCTGGGCTTCTGGTAATCAAGCCTTATATAATTCTCAGATGTAATCTTATTACATATTTAGACACATGTATGGCATGCATTACAGTGACACTTTTCCACAATCACGCAAATATAAATATTAAATAAAACTGGGCTATCCATGTGAAAGTTCCATTTTGGGACCCTGTTTTCTCTGCAGGGGGGAAGATCATGCACGATGATTTACCACCTTGCTGGGAATGCATGTTGACTATTACTGGATGCCACCACAACCAACGCACAAGCGTCTGGCTTCATGCACTCAACCATTTATGAATAATGCACTAACACACACCAGAATATGTAATCCATGCATGAATACACATGTATATAGCAAGCATTTACTAACTATCATTGTATGATACTCAATATGTACACACAGCATACACACATTCACTTTACACAAATTCTAGCTTAGCATTATTACCTTTTAGGTTACATGGGAAGTGAGAAAGAGTGGTAAGTACAGGTAAGCTCCGCTTTAACACGGGGCTCGGGATCCAAAGAGTCACTTCAATATCTAAGGGGGATTGCGATGTGAGTCCAGAGATCTCATGATAGTTCTGCTGTATTACAGAAGTATATAATGAGATCCAGGGCCCAACTTTGTAAGCAAAATTACATTATAAAGGATAGCGCTATAATGGGAGTTAAATGTATATAGTTTTTTTTTTTTTTACAATACTGGGTTACATCTGCCTACTGAAATCTTCTAGATATACCACATAATCAGTCCAGTGGTTCAGTTGTTAAGTTACTGCACTTCTAATATAGTTAAGCTGACTCGCCAAATTGTTCCTTCAGTAGATTTGCCATTGTGTGGCAGTTGGTTATGGGTTCTTGGTCTTGGTCTGCGTCAGCTAATACATGTACATTAAATCACCAACAATAGAACCAATGTGTCTGCTGCCACTCAGATATAACAGGCTTTAAGTTATCCTTAGTTATTCTTACTGGCTGTCTCATTTTACAACTGTTGCCAAAGCCTGCATGATGATGTCATAAGATACACCCCTGTAGTACAACTTTTTTTTACCTGCCTTCCAAAACAAAGAGAGGAGATTAACCTGATCACACAGGATCATAACGCCTCACAGCCCTCTTGTGATGTAATAGTTACATTACAATTCTGACTTTTATACTGCATTCTGTGTCCCCAGCCCCAAAGTGAGAAATGTATGCTGTAAAGTCACTAGGGGGTGGCACCCAAAAAAAAACTATATTTCACAAAATGGCGGCGCCCAGTCACACTTGTTTAGTTACATATTTTATTAAATACATTCACATAACAAAAACAAAAGACATATCTGAAATCAACAATACAAATCATATTTTGGTGGGAGTGTCACCTCCCATTAACCCCAATTTAATGTTCTCCTTGCCACCTGAGTCTCTGGGAATCCCACTGGAAGTTTGGCTATGGGAGAAGTGTGCAGCAGAAAGGTGGGCTTATTATCTTTATAAACTCTGCTAATACTTCTACCCTCTTAATTCTCATGGAAACTTGAACACAAGAACTAACACTTTTTAGTTGTGCCAACATAATTGTGAAAGGGTTTTTAAATGATCAATTAGCCTTTTCAAATGATAAACAGATTAGCGGTCATTGGAACACAGGAGCGAGGGTTGCTGATAATGGGCCTCTGTACACATTAAAAATCTGCCATTTCCAGCTTGTCATTTACAACAGTAACAATATCCACACTGTATTTCTGATCTATCTGATGTTATTTTAAGGGACAAAACAATGTCCAAAATGTCTAGTGACCCCAAACTTTTGAATGGTAGTGTATATTTATATATGTATTATTTGTATAATAGTTATTTAATACTTTGTTTTAGTAGTTTAGTCTCTTAATAAATAATACGAGTGTGGTCTCTGACTTTACACTTGGTATTTAACCTCTTAATGCCAGAAGGCGCTTTTGTCCTTGAGCACCAAAGCCCCAAAACAGCAATATTGTGTACCAGGCCCCGGTCACAGAGTGATTGGGAGCCAGAGACACAGAGGTAGAGCGCCAAACAGGGTTTGTTACAGACCCTCTGGATTCCTGCCGAAAGATCACAAAACTCATGACGATGAGTGTAAAATGGAACTGGTGCTCACTTTGAGCATTGGTTACATTTTAAAAGTTTTCTGTAGTTGTATCTGCTCTACAGCTCACTGCAGGGGGCCACGATGACCAGCTGCAGATAGGACTTACTATGCCGTCCTAAGGGTATCTAGTGGCCTTTATCTTAGGATGGCACTAAATTTGAATGGGGGATAGGGGCTATGGGCTACAGATTATTAATATCATAACAGGATATATTTTCATGCTACCATATTACAGTTTTACATAAATGCTGTTACTCAGATATAAAAGTAGTAGATTGCAAGTACATGTGTTCCACCACTACGGACTCCCAAACAAATATTTTAAAAAAATAGGGACGGTTCCAATAAATATCATATTGTTTGCTATAATCTATGCCTCCTTCGGTGAATCAAGTTATACTCTTTTGTAACGGCTTTAATATGTAATAGGAAACCATGTACAGTTTAACAGAAATCCAAAATGTTTAGAGATAATGAAGTCGATTTAATTACATGAGTTATCACTTATCACCGGTTTTTAGCTCAAATTTTTTTCTATTGCAGTGTATGGTGTTAAATAACATGAGATAAATTAACTCAGAACATTGAATAGAGCCCAATGTTCTCGACCACAAAGGATAAAACATTCAGTGGCCCATCCCTTCACTCCTTACTAAACATGTCCCTATATATTTTTTTGACCTAGACATGTAGACCAAACACAGGACATTTAGCTGCTCTACTGAAGAGGTTGATGTGAAACATCAAAAACAAACCATGCAATTAAAGTTTTACCCTTAACACGGTGTATTTAACATTAGCCTGTTAAATGACTGTGAGGGATACAATGCCCTATATTTATTTTTAAAAAAAGGCAATTTAACAAAACCAAAAGATATTTTTATGCACAAACACCTGGGAAATTTGGTCACTAGGCGGAACCATTTTGTTGTTCTTCATCAGCCGTGTAATACGACATCAGAATAAAATAAGGTGCTTTCACAGTTCTACAATTAAAAGATTCAGCTGTAATCACCCAACACACTATCTTTGCCTTTTAACAGTTCCAATCAGTAGCAGATCTAGGTGTAATCAACAGCAGCAGGGGGCTCCAGAAAGCAAAACAAAACAAAAACAGCGGGAATCTTTGCTAATATACATTAATTGGCATGAGCCAACATTATAGTGCATGAAAACAGTCTCTCCACTTATTCAGCAACTTTCCGTGAAGTCAGGGATTGCGAGGGACATATTCACCTAAACTTTCAGTGCTACCCACACACACAGGTAACTATATAGATACATTGCTTTCATAGTAAGCTTGCGGGCAGGGCTCTCTACCTTATTTACCAGTCTGTCTCTGTTTGTCCAGTACGCAGTGCTACGTAAATTGGGTGCGCTATTTAAATAAATGTCAATGTAATATTCGATCCTGATATATAGATTATTTTCACTTTAATAAACCAGATGCAGGCGATTCAGTTAAGACTGATATAATTTTGTAACCATTTTGTTACCATAGCTTCAGAAAAGGCTGCAATGAAATTTTGGGGTGTCATATACATGTTGTATGCATGACATGTGGACTATTATACACTGTGCTAACCAAAATGCTGCCAAATGTATGAATTTCAATTAATTATTTGTAGAAAATGTAAATTTAAACATTTTTCATATTAAATATGGCATCAAAACAAAACCATACAATTCCACAAAAAAAGCATATTTTGCACTAAACAAGAAAGAGAGAAATTACATTTAAACAAATTTTAAAAAATCCCAAAAAAGCTCTTGTCCTTAAAAGATTTAATAGTTAATAGTTTTAACGTCAGCGGCAACTCTCTGATGCTGGCCATCTAGGGTGCTATCGGTGTTTTTTTTAATTTTTATAAAGATATAGAGGGGCATGTATTAAAAAAACACACAAATATATTTTATGTGCAAAACTATTTTTGCGCTTTGCCCCTATTGCAATTTACTAAATATCTAACACTCAAATAATACATCCGAGCAAATTGCGAATAAAAACAGGCAAAGCTGAGAATAAAAAGAGGCAATTTTGCGGATATTTTTTCTACCTCTTTTGATAGCACTTGCTAAAACTTGGTGTAATTTTCACACGCAAATAAGAATTATTTTTCACAAAAATATTTGCAAAGCACTTTAGTATGTGCAAATATAATCACACTTTATTAGAGCAACAGGAAAAATGCACGCTAAATAAAAATAATTGGAAGAGGCACAAATCAGGGATAAAAGTACAGAATGTTACAAATAGTCACAAATTGCTCCTTACTCATGTTTTACCTATTTTTTTTTTCCACTGCACTTGTTTAGTACATGACCCCCAAAAACTACAACTGGGGAACAATCATGCAATGCTTAGCACATGTGCTGACTATCAAGAATTAGGCATTGTAAAACACACACAATCCTGCCAAAGCATGCTCAAGGAAGCAAACTTTAGCTATTTTCTTTTAATTAACCTAAACATAGATTAAATGTTACCACTTTCTCATCAATATACATCTAGAAAACATGTACACTTTAAATGCAGACCCACATGATATTAATGGCACTTTGTTTGCCAATTATTTCGGAATCATCGCCCATGTTAGAAAAAGACCCCACATTTCTCTAAAGGCATTACACAATATTCCAGTTTAACTGCGTGGGATTGAAAAGCAGCACGCTCTTCAAGTTAAACTCTGACATTTGACCACATAAGCTTCAAACATATGGAATAAAAAAATCACTATTAGTACAAGTCATTTGGAGACAATAGTTCTACTTTAAGCTAGAATGAATATATCATTTACTGCCGTAGATTGCACCTAACAGCGTTTAATAAACATCTGTCAAGTTCAAACACTAAATTGGAAAAAAACATAACAGGTGCAACTATTCCCCCCCCCCCCCCCCCCCCCCGAGAAATAATGATTAAAAGATATGCAGCTGAATATTGTATATACTTCAGATACAGATGTTTGTGTATTTTTATCTACCTATAAAGATGCTTCCAGAACTGCATACTTCCCAATGTTTCAAAAGTCCAAAGGGGGGCACTTATTTGTGTGCGAGTGGCTGAATGTGTGGCTACAGGTGGGCCTTTACCAGAACTTTTTTAGCAACTTTATGGCCCTTTGGTAACAATTTATGCAATTTGATAATTCATTTAGAACAAGAATATAGTATTTTATGTACACAAATGAATATAAAAACACATTTAGTGTAATCTTTGTGATGTCACATCCACTGGTTCATGTCGCTTGTTAATCAGACAGTGTCACAAAGGGGCCAGAAAAAAGTAGGATGACTTTAGTGTAGTGCTTATTTATTTACAAAGAACCAAAATATTCACAAGTGTGAGCTAAAAAGGCAAACACATTTATTACAACAGCACTGACCTTGTAGAAGTGAAGATTAGAGTTGAGCGGACACCTGGATGTTCGGGTTCGGCGGGTTCGGCCGAACTTCGGAAAAAAGTCCAGGAAAGACATTCGGTTTATAGACTTTCGTTTTATAGAGTACATGTAATGCTATTGCTATTCTATAAACCGAAAGTCTATAAACAGAATGTCTTTCGCTTTATAGACTTTCGGCTTATGGAATACATGTAATACTATTGGCTTTCTATAAACCGAAATAGAGTACCCATTCATAAGAATTTCTTATGAATGGGGACTCTATTTCGGTTTATAGAAAGCCAATAGCATTACATACAATGTAATCGCCGAATCCCGAACTCCAACTCGGACATACAGTGAAATGTCCGTGTTCAGGTCCGGGGTCCAAAAACCGTAAAGTTCGGTACGAACAGTGCGGTTCGGGTTCGCTCAACACTAGTGAAGATATATAACAAATGTCTAGAATTTGTAATGATTTATACAGAATATCAACCCCTTCCCGACGCTAGGACGGTCCTAATTTTACAGTGCTAAAAGACACTAGGATGACATAGTACGTGCAGCATTAAACAGCACATCACGGCTCCCCGCGATGAGCTGTGCTCGGATCCTGCTGCAGGGACTTGCAGAGGGATCCCACCTGTCAGATGAGGCCACTTTGAGGCCACTCCAAACGAGCACTGGCTACATTTCAGTAAATCACACCGTGCCCAAACTTACGGGTTTGGGCACGCCTCCGTGACATCACAAGTGACTTCAGGAGGTCTTGCAATTTTTTGCCAGGGTCTATTAAGACCCTGATCGGGTCTCTGCCATAGTGTTCCTGGCTACTGATCAAGGAAAGAAATTAAAGAATTAAAATGGACATTGTTAGCCTCAAACTTATTTTCAACACCAGTTCAATGTGCTCTCATGTAGTTTTATAATCTCTCTTGCGATACTGCAAGCTCTATGAATTCTGAATATATGTTCATCAGGTATCCAATGCTAAAATTCCCCCTGGGATGTTCAAGTTATTTTTTTTAAATTCGCAAGCACAACAACGGTTGTCATGATAGCTGCCTAAGAGCAGGTATAAAACTGGGTACAAATAAACAGAAAAATCCAAAACACAACACAACAACAGGAACTCATGATTTGCAGAGATAAGAATGTACTTAACCCATTCATGACTGGGCACTTTGAAGAAAACAAATAGTCAAAATTCTGGAAAATAGCCATTTTAACATGTATGTGGTGTTTGTGTTAAGCTGTAAATTCCATCTTCTCATTAACTGTACCCACACAAATTATATATTGTTTGGCTTTTTTTATGGTATAAGAAGAGATTTCTTTAGGTACCATTCTTTTGATCATATAATATAATTTACTATAAACAAAATTTTGTTTGGAAATACTTAATTTTTTACATGTTTTTCTACGTTTTATTTTTGCAAGTTATAGGTCAATAACTGTAGCATTAGTTGAGCTTAGAAAGCAACCTTACATAGCCTTAATGTCAAACATAAT